>JAWIIS010000062.1:2492823-3735485 GCA_033682625.1 Helicoverpa zea x Helicoverpa armigera | reverse complement strand
ATCCATCCATGGAACCAACATGGGACAGGGAAAAGGCTAGGCTAATGATGATGATGAGGTTATTACCCCTAATAATATTAATCCAAATATGAACTAAGCAAAAAGGTATTTAACAGAGGCAAATTGTTAATTATTCTTCCAACTGAAAACACTTAATAACAAAAACTAATTAAAACACATACAATATCCTCTAAGAGTGTAATTATCTACCTATCAGTTCATCTTTATGATCTGTCGTAAAACTGCTCTTATGACTCTCGAGAGGTATAGTTCAAATCTATAGCTGATACCGGTTTTATCTAGTTTAAACCGGTATTTCTAGTAGTTTCTAATGCCTCGCCATTTCACTCACAGTTGTAGAGCATTTTGAAATCTTATTTAAACTTGGATAAATATTAAAATCTGTCTATCTTATTACATTTCACTTTCCTCATCATCATCCTCCTGCCCTTATCCCAATTTTATTTGGTGCAGTATGTCTTCGTCTTCAATACTTCTGTTTGACATCATCTCACAAGTAACATTCTTTCTAGCCATGTCGTCTTTCACACAATCCATCCATCGTTTCTTTGGTCTTCATTTTCCACTATATCCACATTCATGTTCAAGACCTACCTCATAACATGATCCTCATTTCTTTACATCACATGCCAAATGCCGATAGCTTTAATAAACAACTGGCTATTTCCCATGGATTCACTCGCATCCGGTGCAACATTAGCCTATGTCACTCTGGGATAGTCTAGCTTTCCAACAGTGAAAGATTATTTCAAATAGGTTCAGTAGTTTTGGAGCCTTTTGAGCACAAACAAAAGAGCCAAAAAATGTTTCTCTTCATTATATCGGTACCTGTAGAAGTATTAAAGATTACTTTACCTTAAAACAACTTCTCATCTCAAATCCCTACAAGATACAAACACTCTTCGCTGCATCTACAGTCTACACTATTAACATACATACGTTCCACCGTGGCCTCGCTTGCATTCACCGTGTGACCAGCATATGCAGTCAGAATAAATATACATACTTTAGTGTTATCGCCTTTTAAACGTGTCAAGGACAGACTATAGTCTGGCCAGATGTGAAAAATCAGAATTTAATGGTCTGACTAATGTGTAGCGGAGGCTAACGAAAATTGATTTATTGACAATGCAAAAGATGGTAGAATTTGTTACAAATAAGAAGTCTTGTTATATATCACAAAAATACTTAGGGAATCTTAAAAATTGCAAGAAAAACAATATTGCAACATTAATTTTGTTTTAACTGCGTTAAGGGACTTCCCGTCCATAGTTAAAAATTAAACTATAGGTAGGTATGTCAACAATAGGCACTGATATTATAAAGAGGAAAACTTTGTTTGTTTGTAATGGAGAAACTCGTAAACTACCGGACCGATTTTGAAAATTCTTTCACTATTACGAAGCTACATTATCTGCGAGTAATATAGGCTATATTTTATTCAGGCACGGAACGAATCCGCGGGAAAATGGCTAGTTCTTTATATTACTGCAAAGATTTAATAAAATCCATCTAGTAGTTACCAAGGGCATAAAAGCGAAATAAAAATAAAGTACCAAGAATAGTGAAAACTCATTTCTCGCTTCATATAATTTGATTTTCCAAAAGGGCATTCACCTGCCGTTCAGAGCGGTGCAAACTGCTTCAAACCGGTTAAATATAGCCTAGTCTAGAGCTTTGTTTATAAATACTAGCCAGACTAAATAGCAAAGGCGTTATTGAAATAGCTATATTTGAACTGTTAATGTGAGGCTTATGTTAGGCTAGAAATTCTGTAGTTTCATTAATTTTCTCGTAAGGAATATGTATAATATTGAAACAAATAAGAAAAACCTTAGAGTGTGTGAAATAATGCTCTTTTTTCCAATCGAAGTGTCTATTTACTACCTTAATCATCATCCTCATCATCCTCCGAGCCTTTTTTCCCAAACTATGTTGGGGTCGGCTTCCAGTCTAACCGGAATTTACTACCTTAATCTAATATAATAAATAAGACACATTTTTGTTCGTTTGTTTGCCCCACCAAAGGCTTTGAAACTACTGGACCGATTTGAAAAAAATCGTGTTGGGAAGCTAGACTATCCCCGAGCAACATAGGCCGATTTTATTCCGGTAAAGGCAGTATTTCCAACGGGACGCGGGTGAAACTAGGGAAAACAGCTAGTACCTATTAGGTATATACCTAAAGCTTAAAAGTTTGCTACAACTTGCTTATCTCAAAAAGAGCCTTAAATCCATCATAATGAGACAGAAACTTCTAAAACAGAATATTCTATGAGAAAAAATATTTTTTCCATATGGAAGATTTTTGTTATGATTGTCCTAAATCTATTGTTTTACGTTCGCTACACACAAGGTCAAGTGCGTACAAAACCTACCGTACTTAAGTAAGTAATAAAACGTAAACAATCAAAGTTACTGATTCTGGGTCAAACTGGTTTCAACCGGTCCTTTATACAGGTTGGTCATCTTTGTAGCCTAACGGATTTGAAACTACTGAACCGATTTGTATAATTATTTCACTGCTGGAAATCTAGACTAGGTATACCCAGTTGTAGGTCTAGTTGTAAACTACTGCCTGTCCTTTCTCCAAGCCTTGTCCCAACTATGTTGGGGTCGGCTTCCACTCTAACCGTATGTAGCTGAGTACCAGAGCTTTACAAGGAGCGACTACCCTATCTGACCTCCTCAACCGAGTTACCCGGCAACACAATACCCCTTGGTTAGACTGGTGTCATACTTACTAGCTTCTGACTGAGCGACTGCCAAGGATGTTCAATGACAGCCGTATAAACTATTGCCTGTACCGGGATAAAATATACCCTAGGACAGCTGGGTAATTAAAAATCAATAAATATTTTTCATATACATAAACTAAAATAACTATCCACATAAAATTAACGACTCAATAAACCTCTATAATAGAATTTTAATTACTTTTGTCTCATTAAAACGAGACAGATTCCAGACAGAGAGAGACAGCAGAACAACATATAGCTGTACCGGTATAAACTAGACAGAACCGGTTTAAATATAGCTTAGAACTTGGCTCGATGACAAAAAAATCTTTGGTAAACACGGCTGTGTTTTGATTCGAGATAAATATCGAGTGCTTAGTTTTTTTAATTATATCGTATTAAAACGTTTTCTTTGCTAAAGCAAATATTCATTACATACTATAACTGTTTCGGGTAGAAACTACTGTTACTCGGGAGCTTTCCAACAGTGAAATAATTTTTCAAATATGTTCAGTAGCTTTTCTGCCTTCAGGGTACAAACAAACGAACAGAAAATGTTTCCTATTATTATATTAGTATAAATAGATCCCTGTTCCTAGTATTCAAATTGATCTTCGTACCATAACTAAATTGATTTATCCAATTTGCCATGCACAAATTCGCCATGAAAGACAGACACGTAATTCTTCTCACATTTCTTACAGCTGTAATTCCTTGCCCGGGTAACTGGGTTGAGGAGGTCAGATAGGCAGTCGCTCCTTGTACAGCGCTGATACTCAGCTGCATCCGGTAAGACTGGAAGCCGACCCCAACATAGTTTGGAAAAGGCTCGGCAGATTATTTCATAACAGTCGCCAAAGGGGTGTGTTCTAGATATTTGTAACTATTTCTGGCAAAATCTAGCAAACAGATTTTTATGCAACTTCACAGTTAAACCTATAAGTAAGTACCTATATTGCTATATGAAAATAGCTTATACATCAGCAGTAGGTTTCTTTAGAAGTGGGTAACTCCCTCAGATTGCGGTCGAAACCACAGGCGTAACATAGCAATTTCAGTACGTACCTAAGTATTTCAATAACAAGGCAGTTCCAAAAACCATAGCTACTTATCACCCAAGTTTGTTCAAAACGAACCTTGTATCATTGAGGTAACAAAATTATTATTTACTCGCAATTCTTCCAATATGGCAATTGTCAATAAACAGCCACCTTTTTAGAACAGGTCAAGAGTTAAATAATGGTGTTATTATCACGTGAAAAGCCATATTTGATAAATTGAAGGATATTTCATCATCAATGGTGAATTCCAAGTGTTTTTAAGGGCCTTGAAAAAACCACCGCCTTTATACGAAAACAATCGTGGTCTGCCTAACTTTTTCCAAAACTATGTTGGGGTCAGCTTCCAGTCTAACCGGATGCAGCTGAGTACAAGGAGCGACTGCCTATCTGACCTCCTTAACCCAGTTACATGGGCAACCTGATACCCCTTGTTAAGACTGAATGTCAGACTTCTGTCTTCTCGTAATGACAGCCGGGACCCACCAACGTGCTTTCCGAATCACACAAGAACTCTATATGACACAGATAGTCACACATGAGTACGAAGGGAGTGAGTGTCAGTATGACGAGTGACAGGGAAAAATGGAAGAGGATGACATATTGCGCCGACCCCAAATAAAATTGGGAACAGGGCAGAAGGAAGAAGAAGAAGAAGTCACATATGCACATACTGTCGAAACTTTCTCTCACCTTTGATAGATCAACCTGTAGGGCTGATACTTAGCCACGAGCTCCTCAAAGAATTCTAAAATTAGGTCAATTCGATTCTGCCGGGGCTGCGGGATTGTTCGAAAGAGTTACCACGGCCCTGGTACATAAAAGGCTTACGACGGAACACGACGGTTTTTAGTCAGTAAGAGTCTGACACTCCCTCACAGCGGTACCCACAGCGGGAGGGGTCATTTGATGATTTTTGACGTCGTTAAAAGTCAATTAGATTTAGAAGAAATTAACCAGAAAAAGACCATCTTAACCAAATATAGAAAGGAATTTTAATGCGATTGAACTTTTGATATGCGCAGTAGAATTTGATGTGCAGACTAAAAATAAACAAATAATATTGGAACGGTGACAAATATAGGGAAAATCTAGACTGGGATAATGTCTGTCTAGATATTAAGTACTTATCTTTGTTTAGAATATTGAGTTGGCCACCGTAGGGAAGATAAAAGAAGTGACGGATCAACTGTGTTAAAGACGATGCTTATGGCTAGAAAGTATGCTATTTGTGAGATGGTATTAAGAAGAGAAGTGCTTAAAAAGAACATACTGTGCAGATCACAAAAGTAAAAAGAAAGGCAAAATTGTCCTATAGTGTACTTCACCCGGATGAGACATACCTATATTTTTTAATCTTATCATAGAAATGCTTTATAATTTTAGTGCAGATGTGAATATTCCGCAATTTTATTATTTAATAAATTAAATTCGTGTGAAAACACGTAGGTATATAGATTAAAATCCAACTCAAGCATAGTGCCCTTTTTATCTGGGTGCAGGAAAATGAGATCTAAACTACGGTCAAAACCTTAAAAATTTATTTATTTATTTATTTATTTATTTATTTATTTATTTCTTAACCTTACCACTAACATTACAGACAGGTACATCCAATGCGTTAGGGAGGCACTTATTTAAAATACTAACTAGCTAACTACTTACAAAAATAAAATAAAAAAAAAACAAACACCAAAACACAAGATATTTACACAAAATAAATTTAAAATAAAATAGAATATAATAATAAAACAAAAATAACAAAAATATGTCCTATAATCCTAATCTAGTTTATAACATAATATAAACAAAATCATCCTTGCGAGTTCACTGAACTGACACGAGAAAATGTCTATATTGTTCTGGATTTCGTTAATAGTACGGATCGCTCGCGTGAGAGGCGTCTTGGCCAGTAGGTTGGTCCTGGCAGTCGGCACTGAGAGCAGTGGCGGGCGCCGTCGTCTCTCCACATAGCGGTCCGGCACACAGAGACACAAGCACCGTAGTACGCCGGGATTGTGCTCCTTTCCACGGAGTAATTTAATTAAATACAATATAAGGGCAAATTCTCGCCGCACCCGTAACTGGTTGTACCCGACCATACCCAACACGAACAATGTGGGGTACATAAGTGGGTACAGCGGATACACCCCGTACAGCCTCCAGTACAAGTGTCGCGTGAACTTGTTCTGCACGCGCTCCAGCATGACAGAGTACTTGGCTTCGTGTGGAGCCCATATGACACCACCATACTCCAAGTGACTCCTAACTAGTGCGTCGTATAATACCCTTATTGTGGTTATATTCGTAAAGCCCTGCGACTGCCTAAGTACAAAGCCTAGGTTTCTATACGCCTTCTTACATATGTTAATAATATGCTCGCGAAACGTGAGTTCTGGAGTGAGATGAACCCCCAGATCCCGCACCTGCGTCACTCGTGTCATGGGTGTTGCCTCTGCTTTGTACTCATAGCAGACAGGGCTTCGCGAACGCGTAAAGGATATTACCGAGCATTTGGATACATTGAAGTATAGTTTATTGTCATGACTCCACTTCACCACTCTGTCAATGTCATCCTGGAGTCGCGTACAGTCCGACTCGTCCCTTACCTCGAGCAGCAACTTGAGGTCATCCGCGAACAATAAACATGTAGCATGTCTGACTACTTCCGGCAAGCTGTTTATCATGATGATAAATTCAAGAGGCCCCAAATTGCTGCCTTGGCTTACTCCAGACCGTGTGTAGTACGGCTCCGACTCAAACCCATTATAGTCAACATACTGTTGACGGTCTTTCATGTAGCTGACAAAGAACTGCAACAGATGTGGTGTACAGCCAATATCAGCCAGCTTCCTCAATAAGACATCATTGTCTACTGTGTCAAAAGCCTTTCTGAAATCAAAATACGCCGCATCTACCTGCACCCCCGCGTCGACCGCCGGTATAACCTGCGCCATGAAGTTAAGCAGGTTGGTGGCAGTGCTGCGCCCCGGCCGAAAGCCATGCTGTGCGTCCGATAGTTGTGCTCGGACCTGCCCCTGTATAGAACTTTGAATGGCGGACTCAAAAACTTTAGCCGGCGTCGACAGCACTGCCACTGGTCTGTAACCGCTGACATCTGGACCTGACTTACCCTTAGGTACTGGAACGACGCGTGAGATCTTCCATCGTTCAGGGAATGTTGACTGTTGTAAACAGGTATTATAAATGTGATGTAATGGACCCGCTAAAACTCTGGCACAGTCCCTGAATAGAAAAGGTGGTATACCGTCCGGACCAGATGAGCGTTTTGGCTTGAGATTTTGCAGCGCTATTTGAACTTCATTAAGGCTTAAGTGGTTTAAATTTACCCGTGCACTGGTCACACCGGCTTCCGCCGCCGCCGCCTGTGCATCTAGTGTCGGCGGTACTTGGTTATATACCGACTTAAAAAAGTCGGCAAATTCTTCAGCACACTGCTCATCTGACAAATCTCTACCATTTTTTATTATATTTTGTCGATTAACCCTGCTTTTTTTGGACTTAACATATTGCCAGAATGCTTTGGGGTCCTTCGCGAATTGATTCTGAATTTTATATTTGTGATCTCTGTATGCTATTTCTATCGATTTTTTAATTTGAGCCCTAATCTTAGCGTATTCATTATAATCGCAATCAAGTTTTGACTGTTTAAACTTTTTATGTAAATATGCTTTTCTTTTAATATCGCGAATTATTTCCCCTGTGTACCATTCGGGATAAACGTAACGTGAGTTTCCCCGGACACTCGCCTTCCTGGGTACGCATAGATCTAAAATATGACTAAGCTGGTCATAAAAGACATCTAAAATATCCTCTAAGTCATGTGTCTCATACAGTGTACTCCAGTCAGCATCAGTTAACATCGTATATAACAACTGATAATCGGCTTTATAAAAATTCCACTGTGGTCTAATATTGCGCGCGGCAGTACCGGCGGCGGCGGGCGAGGACGCGAGCGGCGCGGGGTGCGCGGGCGCGGGGCACACGCCGGCCGCGAGCGGCGGGTGGTGCGCGTCGACGGGCACGAGCGCGTCGTCCGCCGCCGCCACCGACACCTCCCCGCTAAGACCCGTACTCAAAACCAAATCCAGCTGACGACCCAACGCATTTGGAACCTTATTACTTTGTGTGAACTCGCAATAAGACATAAAATATTCAAAATAGTTAGTAATGTTAACAGGACACGAATGTAAATTAAAATCTCCTATAACTATAACTTGCTTATATCTATCACACATATTTTCTATTAACCTAAACAAAATCATATAGTCATTTTCAGAACTCCCAGGTGGTATATAAACTACACAACACAAAAACAAAAATCTATTATTTAAATGAACCGTTGCACAAACAATTTCAAATACGCAGGTGTCTATCGACGCGTCCGCGACATGTACTTGTCGCAGCTCGAAACGGTGTGTGGCCACGAGAAGCGCGCCGCCCTGCTTGCGGCCATCCACTCGGTCACATCGTAGTATTTTATACCCTTGCGGGACAATTTCAGCATCGTGTATAGATTCATTGCAGCCTGATTCGGTAATTGCAAATAGGTCCGAGTTAAATAATATCAGGTTATTTCGGAAGGTGTCTAGTTTTGTACGAAGCCCCCTTACATTTTGATAAAATATTTCTATTTTATTGTTATTTATTGAATGTTGTTTCGGATTGTTTACGAAACCAAACCCATTCGTTGAATTCGGCGTTAACTGGCCATACTTCAGCTTTATTCAAATCATCATACATGCGTTCGGGTACACCTATTACGAAAGACGCATAGTCTCTCTCTGTTTTGTGTTTAATTTTTTGAACTTTCAAAATTATATCCTGTCCACAAATACTTTTAATATGGTTGGTCATGGCTGCTTCGGTCGTTTCAGGATGTAGGCGCCAAACATGCAGGTGTTTCTTGCGTTCTGTGGCTTGTATTGCCTTTAATTCAGTATTTTTACCAATACCTATATTCTTAGATACGCGATTAAATTTCTTATTATGCACCGTAGTCCAACCCCCTTGAGTTGTTTCTTCATTATTCCCTTGTTCCGTTACTATAGTAGGCACTGATTCGCCGACAACATTCTCCTGAGCCGACGATGCCGTAGATTTCGTGGCCACACTTTTATTAACATTTTGCTTTTTAGCGGTGTTTTGGCTACTCGCGATCTTTGTGTGTTGAGTGGGCTTAGCATTCAAGGTCACAGCTTCAGCAAATGTAGCGGGCGAGCTCGAAGGTGCTACTTCTGGTAATACCTGGTGGGATTGATGGGCCTGGGACTGAGTCACTCTGCTTTCTACGACCGCTATTATATTGACGAGGTTACTGAGATCATTTTTTGCTAGTGCAAATTGGTGCTGTAGTTCTTTAATTGCATTTGCCTGGCTATCTAAGCGGGCAATAATATCTGAACGAAATTGCTTGAGTTCAACCAGTAAAGCGGCATCCACATCTCTATCCATCATCACAGGAGAAAACTGAGCTTGACTGCCGCGTTGTGTGTTTACATTATTTTGCGGCGTGGTGGTAATAGCAAGGTCAGCTAAATCTTTTCTTAGTGGCGTTTCCATATTTCCACATTTTGGCTTAAGGCAAATGCAATCCGGACATACCCATTTCCTTTTATAAGCTAGGGTATATGCATTAAAAGCACTAGGCATAATATTAAGACACTTTAAGTCGTATCTTTTAACGCATTTATCATTAGAGCATTCCATAAAAAAGCTGTCTAATATAGGTGAACAACAAGCGCTGCACTCAGTAGCCATAGTTTTAATTTAAAAATTGAACGTTATTCGAAGAATTATATGGATGTGTGCGTGTACTTGCCGAGCGCTCGACGCTTCGCTGCTGTGCGACAAGGATGAATTATTTTCCGCGCGCAGCCCCTCTCTTTTACCCGAGGTGAGGAAGAGCTTACCTCGGCACACTCGGTACGCGCGATACTGCACTCGCGAATTAAATTTCAAAAATAGTTCACACCACTTTAGGCACTTAGTTCAAACTTTTGTTTACACATTATGAGTCAATATTGCATAACTAATTATTCCATTTTTTTGGAAAATAACAAAAAAGGCGTCCGCACCCGACAGCGTATGACGACGACATCAAATAAAAATACAATCAAAATCACAAAAAAAACACTTACCATGTTCCTTCTCATAGTGTTGTCTAAACTGCTCCAAAGCAGGGTCATATTTGACCTCATCTGGTAACCCCAGCCATAGTTGAACCGCTCCATCCGTCAGGTCCGTAGACACCAAGGAGTACTGACTCCTAGACAGGTCCTCACTTGGCCTAGGAGCACGCCAAGATTTAACACTCTTCACCAACTTGTCCATTATGGTTATTTTAGCATGACTAGTTAATAATAATTATATTTTTACTTCATCTATACTGAGATTTTTGAGGTTAGGTTTTCGAATTGTTGTTGTGTGTTTGACAGTTGGGTTTTTAATTGTAACGGTTTTTGGGCTAAGGTGTTTGTTGCTCAGCCTAGTGTGGAAACTTTTTTCATGAAATCGTTTTGTAACCGGATGATTTTCTCGAAAGATTTTTTCGAGAAAACTGGAAATTGGAAACTACTTCAAGATTTCAAAAATTATTTGATTCATTACGCCTTTGATTAAAAAAAGCCTAAGTGTCAATCAGTATAGCAATAAGTGTGCATAATTACATAATTATACTTTAGAATGATTGTGAAGCGCCAGCGGTTTCACCCGTATCCCATAGGAACTACTTCACGCACCCAGATAAAAAGTTAACTACCTATATACAGTCTTTCTCGATAAATGAACTATATAACACTGAAAGTCTTATTCAAATCGGACCAGTAATTCCTGAGATTAGCTCCTTCAAGAAAACTCTTCATTATTATAGTACTTATAATAGAATTATACATTAAAACTTACTGTGAAATAGTACTGATTACATCAAATTCTATAATATCAGTCTCGAACATTCTTGCACTTAGAAAATGCACTTAAAGAGTGGTTCTTCTACAGCGATTTTTCAGTTATTCTAACTATCGGCCACGGTAATATTTTTCTTCTGAATTCGTCTAGACGCCATTATTTCTGACAAAACTAGCGTAACTAAAGGCCATTCAGGCGCTACTAATTAGATACAAATTAAGTGTAAATAACCTTTAAAAAAGTAATAGCAGTTTCTTGGAAAACCAAAAAAATTAACACGGAAAAAGTCGAGAGTAAAAAAAAAACATGGAAGGTTAGGTTTACATTCAGAGCATTCATTTAAAAGAAGAGGGAAAAAATACTACGGTTATTCCCGAACTTAAAGCCACAATGGCTTAAGGTACAATGATTTGCATTTTGTTTTGAAAAACATTTAAAACCTTTTCTCAAAATTACTTCAGTCTTTGACAGGAAAACAAATCACTATTATGAAATATAGGTACATATTTTGAAGTTGAATATACAACAGCAAGACTGTTACAGCCTTTGTTGTTACTGCTGGGCTGCGGCCTCCTCTCACACAGAGATGGATTAAGCGTTAATCACCACGTTTCACAACAGGAAGAAAAAATGCCAAATTCTTTATAAAAATACATAGGCTTTAGGAAAAATCGCTGTTTTAAAACCACACTTTAAAGTTCAGTAAATATTACTACACCACTGTGCTCTACTGAAGAAAATAAGTGAGAATAGAGTGAGAATATCACAACAGGTGAAAAAGTACAGTCGGGGCGTAAAAGTGTAATAAAATATTTAACAAAACTCTCCGTGATTTTGTTAATGTTAAAGCGTGGTATTTTTACATCAAATAAAATTCTTTTACTATCATTATGGGGTAAATACTTGTATTTTAGTTTTTAAAGACCACGATGAGTTTATGGGAAATGATGTATTTTTCCACCGAATCTACATATTAGGTATAAAGCTGAAGATATAATTTGTTTGCTTGAACGAGCTTTTAAATCTTTAGAACTAGTGGTTAGGTTTGAAAAAATACTACTTTTATCTACTAAAATCTGACAGACATGGGGTAGAATAGTTTAAAAAATATTAAAAAAAACAGTACTTATAATATAAAAGAATTGTTAAGAAAACATTTACCTACTTATTACTGTAATTCAGATCGCATGTTAGAATGTATGTAGGTATCAAATATTAATGAATTTAGCGAAAATCTAAACCCAGACTAAAGCTTTTGCCCCTAACTGTACACAAATTTTCTCCTAACCCATGTTCTACAAGATCCGATAAGTCTGATTACAGTTATAAACACAAATAATCGTGGGTTCAACGGCTAACGAGGTATGAATATGATTTTAATTATAATGTGGCTTTTAAACGTCTACGGTAAGTGTTTGTATATTTTTAAACCATATTTTTTGGATTGGTATTAAGACTTTTTGAATATTTTTTATTATGATAATAAGTGAAAATAATGATATACATACCTACTTACTTCATAATTATGGATTAGACCCGACTCCGTATGTTAGCAAAAAACTCAAAAACGATTAAACCAATTTTTATGCGGAATTGATACACCTACATAAGTAAAACTTAAGTAGGTATATAATGCCTATTTTCTCTACATTTGTTTCGAAATTTCGCGGACATGTTAGAAATGTTCGCACGCAATTTGGTAAGTACTGTTTACTAGAGCGAGTAGATCAGAAAATACATTTAGTACCACATTATTCCCTAGTAACCTAGGCAATACTTTTTCCGGTTAGTAATTCCCTCGAAATGCGAGTGAAACCGCGGGAAAACAGCTAGTTTCACATACCTATATGTACGCTGAGTTTAATTAGTAAACCATAAAACATGAATGACGCCAACCGCAACTCCAAGATAAAATTATTATCTTCACATAATCAACTCCCACGCATTTTGTATGGCTGTCTGATCATGTAGTAATTGCATGCGTGCATAAAATAGCATAGCATAACTACATATATATGCACAATATTTATAATACCTTTTGCGTTTTAAATGCATCTATATTAAGAATTTATGAATCATATGAGAATACATTGTAGCATATGATACAAACTAATTACAGCCAGTTTCTTCATCAAAAGTAAAAGCCAAAGTAATATCATAAAGTAAAAGTAACGGTCAAATTCGTTTTTTCAAGGCTGAAGTTACAGCAAAACTAATGGATAAAATAGTGAAAAAACGAATTTGACCGTTATTTTTACTTATGATATTACTTTGGTTTTTACTTTTGATGAAGAAACTGGCTGTTAGAGATGATCATTGTGTCTCGTGAAAAATACTTCGCGCAACCGGATGAAAAAAAGTCTGCCCTTTCTTAAGCTCTAGGCTATCTACATATGTGTATAATTTTGTTTAAATCGGTTCAGTAGTTTTGGCGTTGAAGCGCGACGGAGTCACAGAGTTACTTGAGCATTTGTAATAATTAGTCATGCTATATCTTGGTAAATATATCGTTTTAAAAACACGAGAATATAAAATAAAATCATTACAAGACTTTTCTAACAAGTCCAAACACAGCTATAACACGATGTGCCATCATGAAGTTCCAGTTCACATCTTCCGGCTCCATCATCAGATCAGTTCGACAGTACCATAGTATTGAATTGTCATCAGAACTACATACAGCTCCCAATTTTCATGACGCTACGATCCTCAGAAGATGGGTAATGAACAAATGGTTACCTTTTTTTTAACGACGTTAAAAATCACTCCCGCTGTGGGTTAGCAGCGGTGAGGGAGTGTCAGACTCTTTCTGACTAAAAACCGTCGTGTTCCGTCGTAGGCCTTTTTATTTGCCAGGGCCGCGGTATCTCTTTCGAACAACCTTAGATTATATAAGGTACATAGTTACAAACGTTTGACCTAATAAAAGCATGTCAAAAACTCATACTTATAAGTCAAGTTATATTTAAAAAACAGTACTATTATTGTTTACCTTGTTCTCAAATTAACACGATTCCAAACTGTCATATATTCTATAGGTGTACATTAAAGTATAATAATAGTTCTATTGTTTAAAACTACCACAATACCGTCATGCATTTAACATAAGTTCACGTGAACGTTTAACATACGTAATATTGTGCAAGTTTTAAGAGCAGACTGGAGACTAAAAAGTCGGCCGATAGTCGTCATCATCATCATCAGCCTTTGTATCGTCCCACTGCTGGGCTGCGGCCTCCTCTCGCACAGAGAAGGATTGAACGTTAATCACCACGCTTGCTCGATGCGGGTTGCTGATTTCAGACTTTATAGTCCAGGTTTCCTCGAGATGTTTTCCTTCACCTTTTTATCCGCCATTAGTGTCCAAGATATACCTACTTAGAAAGACCGACTAAAAGTTTGCAGTGTGTGGGTTCTCACTGCTTTGTTAACTTCGACGGGAATCACTTGTGTCTGAATGAATAAGCATTGCATTGAAAGATGACATTTTAACTTATTTTAGTATGCATTTTATTTATGATTTCATCACTGGTGCAAGGAGTGAGTTTTAACACAAAATTATTATTCAAACGTGACTGCAAAACAACATTTTTTGAACGTCAAAATTTACAAAAGACAGGCCCTTTCTCTTCTTCTCAATGTATACCAATGTATATGTAAAACATTGTTGAAAGGTTCTTCTAACCTACAGACAGACATGTGTTGCTGGGGAGTTTGTTGCGCCACTTCTTCTTCCCAGCATAAACACATAGGAAGTGGTGAAGGGTGGGCGTTTTGGGGACTGTCTTTTGTTTTTTGATGTACAAAAAGTGCTGTTTTGAAGCCTTTAGGATACAAACAAACAAATGTATTCTCTTTATTATATTAGTATATTAGTGAAGATGTCTCATGTCTGTTGTGTTTCATATATCTTTGTCAGTCAGTACGTTGCGTTAAAATGATAAAATTGATAAGCGTGACGGAAACGTCATACACAAATATACATACATTGTAAGTAGGTATATAATCTAGCACTGATAATAAATATAAATAAGATTTAGTTTATTTGAATGGGCTTGTATTACGAAAATGCGTTGATTTTATTTTCATGTTAATGTTGTGTTAATAAATCATCAGCCTAGCCTTTTCCCAACTATGTTGGGGTCGGCTTCTAGTCTAACCTCATGCAGCTGAGTACAAGGAGCGACTGCCTACCTGACTTCCTCAACCGAGGTACCCAGGCAACCCACACGACATCTTTGGCAGTCGTTACGGGTAGTCAGAAGCCAGAAAGTCTGACAACCAGTCCTAACAAAGGGTTGCTCGGGTTGAAGAAGTGAGATAGGCAGTCGCTCTATTTAAAACACTGGTACTCAGCTGCATCCAGTTAGACTGGAAGCTGACCCCAACATAGACAGATGATGATAAGAAACCCTATGAAAATCTGTATTTATTTTCCGTATTAGACGAGATATGGTGGCCGACATAGTTTCATAATTATGTTTTGAAAGAATTTCACATACTAACGTGTTTTCATGGTAATAAAAAGTAATATTTCCGTGACATTATGACCTCGACATAACGAGATAATGACATCTGAACACGCCTTTACACCATAATTGTTATAATTTTGTTTTAATTAACATTTTTATATAAACTTTTAGGTTTATTATAATAAGTAGCTTCCGCCCGCGGCTTCGCTCGAGTTCGGTTATATCGCGTTTCCAAGAGAATTCTTCAAAAGTCCGGGATAAAAACTATCTTATGTTCTTTCTCAAGGTCAACTCTATCTCTGTACCAAATTTTATTAAAATCAGTTCAGTGGTTTAGACGTGAAAGCGTAACAGACAGACAGACAGACAGAGTTACTTTCGCACTTATAATATTAGTAAGGATTTCTTATCTGTCTAGCCTTTGCAACAATGTTGGGGAAGGCCAGTCTAACCAGATGCAACTAAGTATGAGTTTTAGTTCTAACGACTGTTTATTCTGACGTCGAGACGTCGTGGTGGCCTAGTGGGTAAAGGACCAACCTCTCAAGTATGAGGGCGCGGGTTCGATCCCAGGTCAGGCAAGTACCAATGCAACTTTTCTAAGTTTGTATGTACTTTCTAAGTATATCTTAGACACCATTGACTGTGTTTCGGATGGCACGTTAAACTGTAGGTCCCGGCTGTCATTGAACATCCTTGGCAGTCGTTACGGGTAGTCAGAAGCCAGTAAGTCTGACACCAGTCTAACCAAGGGGTATCGGGTTGCCCGGGTAACTGGGTTGAGGAGGTCAGATAGGCAGTCGCTTCTTGTAAAGCACTGGTACTCAGCTGAATCCGGTTAGACTGGAAGCCGACCCCAACATGATTGGGAAAAGGCTCAGAGGATGGACTGTTTATTCTGACCTCCTTAATATAGTTAAAGATGCAGTCTAGGTACCGGAGGAACGAAAGATAGCGGAGATGCCATTAGGAAGCATATCAGCCGCCTTCTTGTAGGTCAAGTACCGTACGGTAGGCGTGATCAGTTACTAGAACTAACGAGGAGTTCGGGTTCCTTATAAAATCACGACATGACCACGAATCTTTGAAGATTGATCTTGACTGATTGGTGATTTTATTTTGAAAAAGGGTGGGGTTCTAAAGAACGTTCCTCGTCCCCCTCGCAACCGCATGTTGTCGCGCTACTTTCTTAGGAGATTTTGCGTTATGACATCTCCGCTAGTCATTTTGTTCTCCGTGGTCTGGTCCCATTATATCAAATAAAAATATTATAAAAAAAAAATATATTTTGTGTAATTTTTGCCAGTTTCATTATTAAGAAACTAGAGGCTTAATTATTAACGATACCTATTAACTAAAATAAAGATTAAGTTGTTTTTCCCCATAGATAAAAATCTCATAATTTCATAATCCAGTTCATGCTGGTTTTTTCCATAACAAATTATGATAGTAAAAAATTGAAAACATCTAAATAGATCGCTCTAATTTCGATAAGCAATAATCATAATTTTTTAAATGTCATGACATGATAAGTTTATCCATTATAAATGACTTGATTATAATCGTAAATTAATAATTATTGTCATTATGATTCATTGACCTTTGTACAAAGTGTTGTTTTTTGGTTGGTTAATTTTTAAAACGCTTTTATTTGGTCAACCTGTATATGTGACTGATGATGATGTCCTCCTAGCCGATTATCTGTATACAGGTGCACACATTATATAGGTATATCTTCACTCTCATAGCGCGATGAGACGGCAATCCGACGCGACCAGAGAGAGAGACATTTACGTGCTCTCCTATACAAGGGGTTTAACAATCAACGACTTCAAATTTTAGTTTAGTTTAGTTTAACACATCCCTATTATGTATAAACATAGTTACTACATTTGCAATAGGATAATTTCTGCCCAATGAAAGGTAAAAGAAAACAATCCGAAGAAACCTGGACTATAAAGTCTGAAATCACCAACTCGCATCTCTCGCACGTGATGTTTAACACTCAATCCTTCTCCGTGTGAGAGGAGGCCGCAGCCCAGCAGTGGGACAATACAAAAGCTGATGATGATGATGGATTGATGGATTATTTCTGACATCCTTACTAATATTATAAATCGGAAAGTGAGTTTGTTTGTTTGTTTGTTTGTTTGTTTGTTTGTTTGTTCCGCTTTCACGCCGTAACTACTGAACCGATTGCTTTGAAATTTTGCAGACGTAAAGTTAGAAGTCCGGATTAAATAATAGGGTACTTTTTATCCCGAACAAAATAGATATTCCCGAGGGAAAACAAAAATATTGTTTGCTTGATGGATGGATTGTAGATGGCGCTGTGTGTCGTTTAAAACAAGGTAATATATTGCAAACGAATATAAACATGTAAATTTAGAAGCTAAATGATACGATAATGGATCCCCGAAAATGAGGAATTCCCGAGGGTAATCTCGATGCCCCTAGACTGTGTAATGGTACCAGGCTGCGTGTCACTCAGCTTGGGCGGAACATTATTACAGCCACTATTTTACCTGGCGCAGCAAAGGGTGAAAGTGTACTCATTCCTCGGATTCCGATTATTCCAACAGACCTCCCATTTCAATTTAAAAGACTACAATTTCCTATAAGGGTTTCATTTGCAATGACCATTAATAAAGCACGAGGCCAAACTCTAAGGGTTGCTGGAGTACACTTAGAAAAACATTGTTTTTCGCATGGTCAGCTCTATGTAGCGTGTTCCCGGGTTTCCAGTGCCCAAAATCGGCATGTTTTTGCTCCACAAGGGAAAACGTATAATATAGTGTACCATTCAGTTTTGGTTTAACAACTAATCGTATCCAGCGTTACATCGCGCTTCTTAGATTTTTCCGTGGGAATGAGAAGTTTTCTTATAGTTGTGATTTATACCGCAATATAACCGAATTCCACGCGAGCGAAGCCGCGGGCGGAAAGCTAGTAGTAAATAAATAATGGCGTCCACGGCCAATTTTGGCCACGGCGGCTGTTCTCATTTAAGAGGACGAATTGGAATTTTTGGCGCCAAGGATTTAAATTTTTCTCAGTAAATACGAAACGGATCAAAATAAAACTTGGTTACCTGAAAGTTCATGATATAAGCCTTATTTTGTTAAAAATAAAAAAATATCAAACATACCTCTTTTTAAAAAGAGATTCACATATTATGGGCATACGGGACCGATTTAAGCCTCTTAACTTTTTTAGTAGTTGAGTATGTACATACTCTTTAAAATTGTAGAAGGAATTTTTATCAAATTATCATTTCTAAATAATAAAATTACAAAACCATTTTGTCGCTTACGACTTTTAGTTATAAGCTAGCGCGCGTATTGTTATCCTCGCCCCGCTCAGACGCTCCGACCCCTTTTGGCGCCTTAGATGCGCGTGCCGGTTATGGAATTATTGTTGACCAATTCCTCGCCTTAAGGAGATCAGCCAGCTGCGCAGGACATATTATAGTGCACAAGCATTTGCGCAGACACAGGTGCACTCACTATTCCTTTACTCTCATAGCGCGATGGGACGGCAATCCGACACCACCGGAAAAAGATCAGGCGTAGGACCGATATTTTTCTGACATAGCAACTGTCTGACCTCTAGTTTATATAATATTTTCTGATAATAATCTTATCATTACCCTAATCCGCTTAACTTTATCTCGTTTCATCGAAATCCGGTTAGCACCGGCTTTTCTTCTTATCATAATTATAAAAACAGATTAAATCAATAAATGATGATTGATTAAGCCTTAATTATTTTATTGTTTCTTATTGTTTATCTGGTAGATATCTTAATGATGTGTTACGTGGGGTAGGTAATAGGTATCTTATGTAAGAAATAATCCTTTAATTTACCTTATTTCCTTAAACATTTTTACAAAAATATTTTATAATTTTTTTTTTCAACGACGTCAAAATCATCAAATGACCCCTCCCGCTGTGGGTTAGCAGCGGTGAGAGAGTGTCAGACTCTTACTGACTAAAAAAACCTGCAACTCTTGACAAAGTTAATTTTGACAGAGATTTCTAATGCATTGAGAACGTCCTCCTTTTTGAAAAGAAAGGCTCCGAAACTGCTGAACAGATTTGAAAGAACTTTTCACGGTTGGAAAGCTAGACTATCTGGGAGTTCCATAGGCTATATTTTGTCAGGGTGGGGGAAGAAGCGGAAGACGCTGGATGCAGGTCGCCTCCAACAGGTATCTGTGGAGATCTAAGTGGGAGGCCCATGTTCAGCAGTGGGCATCCTATGGCTGACATGATGATGATGATGATGATGAGGGGTAGAAGTTCCCACGGGACGCGGATGAAACCATGGGTAAAGCTCTAGTGACATGGTAGTGAGGATTCTAAATAGATAGGTACAATTAATGAGAATTATTTCCGCTCTAGATTTCTAGTAACTTAGTTAAGTACCTAAAATGCAACAATTTACGACTTTGTTTACTCCCGATAAAATACTACCTGGAATTATTAACTAAGGTTATATGAAACCGTATCGTTAAGGTATCAGATTCGCAGAACTTTATCTATTACAACCATGGATCTAATTACAATATTATGTAGACCGTGAGCTTGAGAACGGAAGAAAATTAAGTGGCTGCGGGATTTTTCCAAGGAGTTTCTATGACCCTGGAACACATCTGAAGAGCCTTTTCCCAACTATGTTGGGGACGGCTTCCAGTCTAACTATGATGCAGCTGAATACTAGAGTGCAATATGGTGAGACTGCTTATCTGATCTTCTCAACCCAGTTACTTAGATAAGACTTGATACCCCTAAGTATACTGGTTGTCAGACTTTCTGTCTTTCGGATGACTCGAAACGACTGCCAATGATGTTCAAAGTGTTAGGAACAAGATAGAACCCAAAAATTACTGTATAAGGTTTGTTTAAGAATCTGACACTCCCTTTTTACTCTACCCATGGCAGGAGGAGTCTTTTTAATGATTTAGGGGAACAAGCTAGCTCACGCACGAAGGTTGCAATTTCGCTGACATTTAAGAATTTTTAGCACGCAATTTATTACTGTTTGCTAAAGCGAGTACACCAGAAGATATATTTGTATCTATCCATTCTGATGAAGCAACTATCTTGAGGTTTCTTAGGCACCTGTAATAGGTCTGATATGAAATAAACTTAATAAAAAACCTTTGACTTTGAAGTGGATTACGCCTATAAAATGTTAACTCAGAAAGTTATTTAGTATCAAGAAAATAATTTACCTTGTTACACGTCTTAATACAATGCCATAAAAAATAACAATTATTGTTAACTAGCTTCTGCCAGCGACTTCGTCCGCGTTAGAGTCGGACTTCGTGCAAAGAGAGAAAGAAATAATAAACACCAGCCCCTCCAATTATCTAAATCTATGCGTACCTACTACTACTTTAAGAAATAAAATGTAAACTATTAATAATTTGTAATTTGAACGAATATTTAAACACTACCAAAATAACTAATAGGTACCAACCTATTTTATAAAATAACAACAAAAGAAAGTTAAAAATAAATTATTTAAAACCTAAAAGTCGCGCAATAAGGTTGAACACTCTGAACGCCTATTCGCATCAATCGCACCAAGAGCCAAATATTGTATGAAACTCGCGCAGCCACCGCGCCGCGAGCCGCGTCGAGCGCGGCGACAGATGCACAAAAATGATCCTTATAGCGTGATTCAGTATTCACGCGCGATGGCTTATCCGTTTTTCGTGAATAACTTTGGTGTTTCTTCACCGATTTATATGAATCTTTTTTTAATGAATAGGTAATACTATTAACTATTTTTAATTCGTGTGAGTGAGAGTGTTATAAACGTAATAGTAGACAAATATAATCAGAAAACTCCGAACTGCTAAGCTACCATAAAAGATAGATATATACTGTCATGGGATATTTTTTACATAATTTTATGAAGAACATTTCCGTCATACATGGTTTCTGTGTAGCTGTAACCATTAGGGTTGCACACGCGACGGAATCTTAATAAATGGAGTAACTTCTCCCGTTTTCCCAACATTTACCTTCACTGCTCTGCTCCTATTGATCGTAGCGTGATGCAAAGTATCCTATAACCTGCCCAGGAGTATGAAGAATCATTGTACCAAGTTTCATTGAAATCCGTCAAGTAGTTTTTGTTTCCATAACGAACATACAGACTGACAGACAGACAGACAGACAGACAGACAAAAAATTTTATGATTGCATTTTTGGCATCAGTATCGATCACTAATCACCCCCTAATAGTTATTTTGGAAATATATTCAATGTACAGAATTGACCTCTCTACAGATTTATTATAAGTATATAGATTATTATGAAATTCTCAATGCTAATTGTTTACTATCTTTTATTTTATAATCTATGACGTTGCTATCTTTCACGTAAACCACGCCTGCCTAAGATTATCTAAGAAAGATACATAAAGTACAAAATACAAGAAATTAAGTATGTTTAGGGAAATTAACAAATGACTATCGTCCCGCTGTGGGTGCAGCGTGAGAGAGTGTCAGACTCTTACTGACTAAAACCCACCATGTTCCTTCTGGAGCCTTCAGTACCAGGTCCGGGGTTTGTAATTTTATGCACTTTCACGCTAAAACCACTGATGGATGATGGTGATGAATCTTGGAAATAATATTTATACTATCTATGCTAATATAAAAAAGATACATATTTTTGTTAGTTGTAAGGGCTCCGCAACTACTGAACCAATTTTAAAAATTATTTCCCTGTTGGGAAGCTACACTCTTCCCAAGTAACATTAGCTATATTTTATCCGGGTACGGGCAGTAAATTTCTCAGGACGCGAGTGAAACCGCGGGAAAACGGCTAGTATCTCTTACATTCAAGAATGATTTTAAATTACTTTTTATCCGCGTGTGAGAAATAGTTATTTCTTAAATACCTTTATAATGATGTTTGTTTACAATTGTACTGTCTGCAAGATTGCGAATATAATACTACTAAAGTTTAGTGACTCGAAACTTCAACAACAAACAAATAGGTAGTTACTTAATACCTCGTTAGCCTTGACTTTCATTTGCTGACTAAGGAATCTTATGTTTTGATTCGTACGTAAATATTTTGATGCAAACAGTAACTTACTAAAAAAATATTCAGCCTTACTACAAAAACTTAAACATCTGTTGAACACTTGTTTAAAAAAAGAGTGGCTGCAAAACGGATCTTACTTCAACGTCATTATCTGTAATTTTTTTAGACAAGTGTTCAACAGACGTTTAAAAGTTTTTGTGGTACGACAGCTAATGTTTTCGTCAACTAGACGTACTAAATTGGTCTTCGATCCACACTTTTTGAAAAAAAAATTAGGGACACAAAAATAGTGCAGCTTCAAAAAATCAAACACGTTTTGTAAATCCGGGAAAAAAATGCCGTATAAACTCAATGATATCTTTTTCTCGTTAAAGAGTAATTAACGATATATAATAAAGTAGTCTATTATCTAGCTAGACTAACAACGTATTAAATTCTATTTGAGTATTCATTTAACAAAAGGTAAACAATCTTAATAGGACTTTTTACATAAATACATATTAAACAAAATAATATACACACACCGACTAGGTATAAACGGAATCGCTCAATTGATTAAGATATTTTTATTATTGTATTTACGATGACTTTAGACAGTCTAACCAAGGGGTATTGGGTTGAGGGGGTCAGATAGGCAAGCCGCTCTTTGTAAAGCACTGGTACTCAGCTACATCTGGATAGACTGGAAGCCGACCCCAACATAGTTGGGAAGAAGGCTCGGAAAATGTTGAATGACTTTAGACGCATTTTATTTCTAAATAAAAACGTATATAAGATTGTTTCTCAAGAATTAAGGTAATTCTTAGGTAGGTACTGGATTATGATCATATACTCCTAAGATAAAACGCAATAAATTACAACTATGCAAAACGCATTAAATACTTATTTCTAAAACCGTGTTTTTATCATGTCTTTATCGGGATATTTTTTCGAAAAATAATTGCCTAAAAAAAGTAGGCTAATCATAATTATTCAGGCATTTTTTCAGTACAAAAACATCATTTGTATTTTACGTTCATTCAAAGATTAAGTCAAATCAGCTGTTGTTATTATCAGAACTCTTTATCAACCGACCTATAACCGATTTAACCATAGTTTACGTACGATAACGCAACAAAACTTTGTAGGAAAAATACTATCGGAAACAAACACACTAAAAATAAAGAACAACAAAAATTAAGCGTCTGTATACAAACAAACAAAACAAATTTTGGCACAAACCCAACGTTTTAAAACACAGAACAACAATTTTTATTACACTTTTTTTAACACAAAACTTTTTGACAGATGTCAATTTTGACAGTTGACGTGTATTTTGGCGGCAATGCACTATGGTTTGGCGTGACGCGCGTCGATGCGTCTGCGTGCTTCCGCGCTCGATTCAGTACTGGTATATAAATATTTATCAAGCCGTATCATGGTCGTATCTACACAGTATTTTTGTTGGCTGATTAGGTATAGACACAACGAGTTGCGTTTGCAGGTGCCTAGAGTAGGAGTTAGTTTTATCAGACTTTTAAGTACTACAAGTATAGCAATTCAGTCACCCATGATTAAAAATTAAATAGGTTTTAATATAAATCTACACTAAATACTACAGAGGAATCATGTTTTTGTTTGTACCCTAGTAGAGGCTCCGAAACTAATGAACCTATTTGAAAAATTCTTTCGCTATTGAGAAGCTACACTATCGTCGAGTAACATAGGGTATTTTTAACCCGATATAGGCAGGTTCCCGCGGGAAACGGCTAGCATCATATAATTTGAGGAGTACTAAAGACTCAGTTATAAGACAATTTCCCTTGATTTTTAACTCCCATTTTCCTTGGAGAATATCTTAAAATGGTAACATGAAGTCGAAAACAGAGATGATCTGCACAAATTGTTTGGCAGATCTATATCTACTTATCTTTTTATCAAATAGATTAGGACATATTATTAAGTACCAATGTTTTCCCGCGTTTTCACCCGCGTCCCGTGGGAACTACTGCCCGTACCAGGATAAAATGAACCCTATGTTACTCGCAGATAATGTAGCTTTCTAATGGTGAAATATTTTTTTAAATCGGTCCAATCGTTCCTAAGTTTATCCATTACAAACAAACAAAGAAAAATATATTTTTTCCTCTTTATAGATTAAAAGATGTATATAGTAGATTTGTTTATCAAATAGATTATGACATATTAAGTATACGTAATTTTGTAAGTTTCATGTCGCTATGTCAACGCTTTTTAAAAGGCAAATGACGTCAGAAAATGGAATTTATTTTAGGTAAAAATATGTTTACAGGAAAACTTAGATACAAGACACCTACCTATAACAAACCATTGCTTAATTCTGTGTAAGTATCCTTACTAATCCATAAAGAGAGAAAATAAATTGGGTACACTCCCAGTCGACAGCGATGGGGATGAACTTTTTGATGCTTTTTAATTTATTTATTTTTTACTAGGATATTTTTAAATCTTTATTGTAACACATTCTAAATAAATAAATATAACAGTTGTTTTAAGGAAACTGCCATTTACGTTGTATGTAAACTTGGGGCTAAGCTATTTTTTACCAGGTCTTAATTCTTTTGGAAAGCGGGTGGAACCACGGGTTTCAGCTATCTCTATAAATATTTTCACTAACTTTTACACCTTCTGTTTTTTATTTAATTATGATTCAGATAAATAAAACCAGAAAATCATAATATTATCAGTTGTTATTATTGTTTTAATTTATCCGTATCCATTCAGTATCCTTTTTAGGGTTCCGTACCCAAAGGGTAAAACGGGACCCTATTGTTTTCGCTCCTCTGTCTGCCCGTCCATCTGTCACCAGGCTGTATCTCATGAACCGTGATAGTTAAAGAGTTGAAATTTTCATAGGTGATGTATTTCTGCTGCCGCTATAATAACAGATACTGAAAACTAGAATAAAGTAAATATTTTGGGGGCTCCCATACAACAAACGTGATTTTATTGCTCATGTTTGCTTGATATCGATAACGGCAACAGGTAGATGCGGTTTTATAAATAATGGTACGGAACCCTTCGTGCGCGAGTCCGACTCGCACTTGGCCGGCTTTTTTCTACGAATGATTTGAGTGAGTAAATAAATAGGTTTTTTCAGCTGTCTGCGTTTTATTTGTGCGAAAGTAACCTTGTGAGTTAATTTTATATTTCACGGTTAAGATCCTTGACCGAATTTGATAAGTACGTGATAATCGCTTTGCTTACCGCGGTCATGTTATGGATGGCCGACCATACTTTAGCTACAGAGTTCTCTACTTTAATATGTTCCTTGATGTTATCCAATTCCTGTGCGTTCTATGTGAAAATTAAAAATTACGAAAGAAAGAAGTTTATTTTACAGAGAGTCAGAATTTGATATGATTTTCCTGAATAAAAAATTGCCTAATTATCTTAGGATGTAAACTATCTGTCTGTACCACATTTAAATCCGTTCAGTAGTTTTGGAGTGAAAGGGCCCACAGACAGACGGACAGAGTTAAGTCCTTTTGAATTTATTGTAATATTTGTAAAGATAATAGTTTAATACTTAAAATACTTACCTTGAAGAGTTTCCTTAATTTATTGTTTTACGTTAAGTAGCTTAATCTACTTATAAATAAAGTGGGCAGAAACTATTGTTAAAACAATACTTAAAATACTATTAGCTTATCTTATGAAGTGCAATAAAATGTATTTGTAAATTACTATTGAATAGTTTTACTGAGTCATATTTAAAGTTTTAGTCGGTAACTGTTTTGTTACTAAGGATTACTGGATTGGGCTGCGGGATTGTCCGCGCGAGTTACCGCGGCGCTGGTACATAAAGGGCTTAAGATGTATTGTGGTGACTTTTAGCCACAAAGAGTCTGATACTCCCTCACGCTGCTAACCCAGAGCGGGAGGGGTCATTTGATGATTTCCTACAAAATAGGCTTAAGTGCTGATTAAGGATACAATGACAAAGAAAGACACAGAAATTAGATACAATATAATATTAATATCTATTATTTAGGTAGCCGTATTTTAACGTGGGGATTGCAAAAAAAGAAATGTTTTTTGTAATGGATTAACTCTAAAACTCCGGACTGATTTTAATATTTTTTCACTGTTGGAAAGATATACACCCTCCCGAGTAACTTATCCCGGTACGGGCAGTAGTCCCCACGGGACGCGAGTGAAACCGCGGGAAAACGGCTAGTATACTTATTTCATATGGAAACAAGACAAAAGCCCTTTGCCCAGTATATACATATACAATATCAGTCCACAAATATTGACGTAAAGATAAAACCAGTCCATTAAACACAATAACAATTGCTCTAGCGGTTTCCGAGTTCGACGCAAACAAACAAACGCGTCATTTTCGTTAACTGAATCAATGTTTAAATGTATTGATAAGATAGTTAGTAAGAACACTTGTGCTAACTAAGCATACGTACATACAAACATATTAGTAGATTACGCTAGTGCTACTTACCCACTAAGTAATAATATGAATGCGGAAGGTTGTAATTGGTTTATGAAATACTATCTATATATCTACTAGTAGTTTTTGCGTGAAAGAGGAAAAACTGGCCAAGTGCGAGTCAGACTCGAGCAATAAAGGTTCCGTTTAATTACACTAGTTTACATGACTTTTGTTCATGAAATGGAATACATACGGTTACATTACTTTGGGTATCTACATCTCAGAAAAAATATTTAAAAAAATCCAGCACGTCAAGTTTTTGAAATATTTATTAAGAAGATTTTTCCAAAAAACACATCTAAATAAACGATAGACAGTTAAAAATGGGTAATGTTTGCTCTTTTTTTATAAATATTTTCATCTGTATCTCTCACAACAGACCAACAATAGTCCCCTAGCATGTTTTCGTCCCAAAAACCTTGATAATTTTGCTCAAATAATTTTAAATCTTGGTGAAATCGCTCACCGTGTTCATCACTCACACAACCAAGATTTTCTGGAAAAAATCTAAGTGGGAATGCAAAAAATGATTTTTTTGTGACATATTTACACCCATACGCTCATAATTATGCAATAAATTTTCAACGATCTCTTTGTAATTATCACTTTTTTTATTGCCTAAAAAATTTTTAACGACACTTTTGAAAGAGTTCCAGGCTGCTTTTTCTACATCGGTTAAAATGCTCTCGAATTTTGTATCGTCCAATATTCTCCTAATTTGAGGACCCACAAATATTCCTTCCTTTAATTAAGCCGCAGAAAGATTCGTAAATAGTTAAAACCAAAAGTTTTTGTTAAACAAAAGTAACAATCGGTTACGTGGTTAGTTGGCTCTCTCCAGATCATTGGTTTACGAAATTTCAGTGATCTATTTTTACCTGAATACCAGGAGCTGAGGACCAATCTGCAATTAGTGCAAATCACATGAGGAACCCAATTTTTATCTTGATTTGACACCGGAAATCCAAAATATTGTAAATAGGCTTCTTGCAATGGTTTTGTTAAAGGGAAACCACGATTTAACTGAACAATTTTCCAACAAACATAACAAAATCGATCTGGATGTAGTTTACACACTCTAGATGACATTTTTATATAAAAATGAGACTTTTGATTCACACAGTTGTTTACAAAACAGAACGATAAACGCATTTAAACAATTGCGGGTAGATAAAAAAAAAGTCATCGATATCTCCGAATTGTGACGTGCTACGAAAAATAAAAAAATATTTTTTTAGTAACCGTCCATAGCCTACTTAAATAATATAGGTTTCATTTCATTAACAAAAAAAAAATATTTTTTTGTAAACTAGTGTTATTTAAAAAGAGGAAAAAAACACGTTTGTTGTATGGAAGCCCCCAAAATATTTAATTTATTCTAGTTTTCAGTATTTGTTGTTATAGCGGAAACAAAAATACATCATCTGTGAAAATTTCAACTCTCTAACTATCACGGTTCATGAGATACAGCCTGGTGACAGACGGACGGACCGACGGACAGAGGAGCGAAAACAATAGGGGGACCCTATTTTTACCCTTTGGGTACGGAACCCTAAAAATTGACATTGCTTGGATGTTCCTCTGTTATAAAGTAGTAACTAGGTGTTTCGTCTTTTTGGTTGTTTCTGACATAACAGAACCCATCAGTTCAAGACCTTAATATTGACAATATTTTTTACAGTTTCTTCTTCTTCTTATCGAGTGAGCTGCAGGTTTAATCACCTAACAAGCCCTAGTGTCAGAGTTTTCTCAAATCCGCCTGCCGGCCTCTGACGTGGGTATGTAACAACGACTGCTACTGAGTAGCATTCAGACACCGGGCTGCTGAATTAAAATTTCTAAAACCCACATTTCGGCCCGTCCCGAGAATCGAACCCAATACCTCTTGCACAGCAATCGCGCTATACGACAACTTGACAGTCAGGCAGTCAGGCAGTTTACAGTTGTAAACAACGTAAAGCATTTGATAGCTATAACAATTCCATCAGGCGTTTATGAGATAAACTGTTATGAATTTTAATGAGCCATTAGGAGCAAGCTTTAATTACCTACAAGATGTTTACAAAATTCCTAAACAAAGACAAATAATATGACGTCAATATAGATGGCAAAAATTTAAAATGGAAGATGAGTAAAGCTATTTATTGTACCTATATGTTTATTTATTTTCAGTATGGAACGGCTATGAAATCATCTACGTACAATTAATATTACTAATACAGCAAAGAGGAAAGATTTGTATTTTTGTATATGGACCGATTTCTTTGAAGCATGTAGGTTATTTCCCTGGCCCTAGAAATATTACTTCATAAACATGAATGTGTGTGTATATTTACCTTTACCTACTAATATTATAAATAGGATTTGTACTTATGTTTGTTTGTAATGGATAAAGTCAAGAACTAGTGGACTGATTTTAAATGACTGATGATAAAATTCTTTCACTGTTGAAAAGCTACACTCTTCCCGAGTAACATAGGCTATATTTTATCCCGGTACGGGCAGTACCTAGTTCCCATGGGATGCGGATGAAACCGCGAGAAAACTATTTGGTACACAATCAACGCTAATAAAGGTTTATAAAACCAAATATAATTCATATCCCAGTATAGATTCAGTTACATAATTATAGGTATTAAATAAAAAAATACAGATTTTAAAAATAGAATTAGGTACCATTTACTTTGTAAGATGCTACTTTTAACACCACATCATAATAAGTTTTGTGCGAAAGTTCTTAGGTAATTCATATATGTATAGTTATCGGCACGAATCTTGAGCTCTGACCTACATCTGCGCAGAAGTGAATAAGCAAAGAACCGATCCCGAGTGACGCGATGCACTGCGGGCCAATCACCGCTTTAGCCCGCCCCCGAGCCTCACTTCATACCACAAAAGGGACCCAATAAATTACTTCTGCGCAGGTGAAGGTCAGAGCTCAAGATTCGTGCCGTTATATACTAGAAAAGAAAATACTCACGATTCTTCATCTTCCATTTCTCCATCGCCAATCGATCTTCTTCTCCAAGATTTCTTTAACTTCTTCTCTCTCACACTGCCAAAAGCCGGACCCTTCAATTTGTAAATAAAGTCCATAACGGCTTCAGTTTTCACATGCTTTTGTTTTACATTAAGTTTATTTTCTTCATATTTTATTGTGTCATCTTCTTCAAAATGTTTTTTTTGTATATGTATATCTTCTTGTTTCTGTATGTCAGATTTGTTGATACAATTTTCAGTTATCGTTTCTGTATCATCAAATGCTTGATTCACGATTCCAAGATCTGGGTCGGCCATTTTTGAGGCTGCAATCAAAATAGACAGAAATAATTTGGGCATTAAAAAGTTTTTTTGCATATGCTGTCATTTGTACATCTTTGGCAGTCGTTACGTGTAGACGGAAGCCAGTAAGTCTGACAGCCAGTCTTGCCTAGAGGTACTGGGTTGCTCAGGTAACTGGATTGAGGGGGTCAGATAGGAAGTCGCTCCTTGTAAAACACTAGTACTCAGCTGCATCTGGTTAGACTGGAAGCCGACCCCAACATAGTTGGGAATAGGCTAGGCAGATGATAAATAGGCTAATAGGCAGAATTTGGCTTGATAAATAGTTAGAGAATTTACTATAACAGGATTGCAAAAATCAATTAAGTATTAAAAATACTTAAGTTCTTATATCCTTTTTTATGAGAATTTAATCAATTTATTTACCTACCTAATTATTTTAATAAGTAAATACCTTTTAATAACAATTGGACTAATAGACGATTCCAGTTTTGCCAATCAACTATGTAAGTAATGTTTTAGTACAAAATACCACTAGAAACTTGTAAAAAAACACACTAAAATAATTAAAACCTTGTTAACACTATAAATTTTAATGAGAAACAATTATTGCTTTTACTCATATCTGCGTGTAATGGATTTTGTAATAGAAATTACTTATTGGTAATTTGTACGTGCTATTATGTGCTTTGATAAAATTGATATAATCGGTAACAAAAGTGATTATTTCTGTAATCATATTGTAAAACAGAGGAGTTCGTTTGTTTGCTTGAACACGCTCATATCACAAACCACTGATCCCATTTCAAAAAATATTTTAGTAAGGTATTGTCCATATAACGGGTAGTCAGAAGCTAGTAAGTATGACAACCAGTCTTACTAGACCTACAGTTTAACGTGCCTCTTCTTATGGTATTTTTTTTAACAACGCCAAAGATCATCAAATGACCCCTCCCGCTGTTGGTTAGCAGCGGTGAGGGAGTGTCAGACTCTTACTGACTAAACACCGTCGTGTTCCGTCGTAGGCCTTTTATGAACGAGGGCTGAGGTAACTATTTTCGAACAATCCCGCAGCCCCGGCAGACCTTGTCCCTGCTGGACCCCGCTGCGGTTGCTGACATCCGTCCGTTGTCTTGCTGGGAAGTGGTGGAACAAACTCCCCAGCAACACATAAGTATATCAAGTATATAATATAATAGATCTATGTTGATAATCGTGGTCGTGTGATTGGAAGCAAAGTAACAATTATGTTGTTTTGTATGGCCGGATGGACAATTGACTAGCGGAGGTGCCGTAATAAAAAATCTCATCAGAAAGTAGCGCGACAAAATGCGGGAGAACGGGGGACGGGGAACGTTACTGTTTTCACCCTTATATGCCTTCTATAGACCCGTCCATTTATTGTAATGCCAAAAATCGTTGACAGATGCCTTAAAGACCTCGAACACCTAGTTAGTTCACTGGAAACTGATCATTTTGGTCATGCTCAATGCTCTTTTGAATTTGATTTCTTATGAATTTGACCTAGAAGAATGTGTCTGACCTACCTGCATTATGGCATCTTCGCAGTCTTTGTTTACTCCGTGACAATTGGCTACTGTGCCTATATTTTGTGTTTGGGTAAGTCGTCGTCGCAGCCGAACAACGTCCACTGCTGAACTGCTGCTTACCCAAGCTAGGGAGATTTGCCCATACCCTCAGCGCTGCGCATGCGTGTTGGTGAGCGCAGTCATCATCATCTCCCGAACCTTTTCCCAACTATGTTGGGGTCGGCTTCCAGTCTAACCAGATGCAGCTGGGTACCACTGTTTTACAAGGAGCCACTGCCCTATCTGACCTTCTCAACCCAGTTACAAGGGCAACCAAATATCCTTTGGTTAGCCTGGTGTCACACTTACTGGCTTCTGACTACCTATCTCCCAGCATTTGTTGCTGTGGTGGTTATACCGTCACTAGTCGGGAACCATCAATTCATCGTGCCTTCTGAAACACGCAGGAATCCTTCGTGTCATAGGATGGTCTCAAAGAACCATACTGGAACTTGATATCCACATAAGAAAAAACTTACATACCTATCAAAAATTCATAAAATATCTTACCTTTAATCAAAAAGTCACTAATACAACTTAGCTTTCAGAATCCAAAACTCCGAACATATCAACGGATCCAGTAAACAAAATCACATATAAAACTCGTATTTTGAACACCACAATTAAGGTTATTAAAGTAACACCTGAAACACGTCTGACCACGATAATCCTTACTTAACTGAATGGCTTAAAGTTAAAAAATACTAGCCAGGTAATACAATAAGTCTGATATGACAATTGGTTACAAACCTAACTACAGCCAATACGCTGTTTTGAAACATTTTCAACACAATCGGATGAGTGGCTCGTCTCCTTAAATATTTTACTTGAGTACTGTCAAACACAGATGTTTGATAATATCAATATTTTATAATAATTATTGTAGGTAAGACAGAATGAAGTTGTGATGTCCCAGTAGGTAAAGAAACAACCTCGCAAGTATGAGTGTTCGATTGCAGGTCAGGCAAGTAAGCAGGCCAATAATAAATTGGGTTAAAGACAGGGGAATTAGAACTTATCCTTTTCATTACTTTTTTAAAATGAAGATATCCTCTTAGCCGATTGTCGACCACGGCGGCTGTTCTCGTGTATGGAGATCAGCCAGCTGCGCAGGGTATATTATAGTGCACAAGAATTTGCACAGACACTCACTTGCAAACACTATTTGCACTTTATATTTGCAGTCACCATTCCTGCACTCACAAAGCACGATGGGACGGCAATCTGACACAACTGGAGAGAGATCAGGCGCAGGACCGACATTAACGTGTTCTCGGATGCACGGGTGTATCAATCATCACCTTACAGACTCCGGGCTTCTTTGTGAAAGGTACGGGCTGCTATGGAACGAAACGGAAAGCAAAACTGGTTTTTCAATTTCTATCTTTTTCTAATAGTCAATACTTTTCTTCACGACAGTACTTTAGACCTAAACATCAATTCTAAAACACGCACGTTGTAAACGTTTACACCACGGAGGAAGGAAAGAGCAGAGATGCCTTAAGGAAGGTAGGTCAGGCGCCTTCTTGTAGGTCAAGAAACGTACTGTAGACGGGATTAGTTCAAAACTATTCAATTTCTAGTAAGTACTATAATGTAGTCATAACAATTTTGTATATAATAATATTCATGTTAATGTTTAAGTTATACATCTATCCTGCCGGGGCTGAGGCATTGTTCGAAAAGAACAGGATGGTTTTTAGTCAGTAAAAGTCTGACACCGCTGCTAACCCACAGCGGGAGGGGTCATTTGATATTTTTTCCCACCATAAAAAAAGGAGTAGTTACTAGAACTAGCGAGAGCTTCGGGCTCCATGTCAAATCAAAACCAGTCTGTCTGAAAATAGTGGGCGGGTTCTATAGAAGGCGAGTAAGGGTTGAGCTAGTAACGTTCCTCGTCCCCCTCGCACCCGCATGTTGTCGCGCTACTTTCTTAAGAGATTTTGCGTTATGACATCTCCGCTAGTGATTTCGTTCTCCTTGGTCTACCAAAGATTCAGCATCGGAATCCATTGAAAAAATGTACATATTTGACAACAATGCCTTATGTTTTAGCCGTGAAATTGGCGAGTTTTATTTGTGTGAAAAAACAATTGAATCGCGTTGCTAATTAGATCTGCGTATGATTTTCTATGTAAATGAAATGTAAAAAAAATGGTCGGGCTTGAGAAGCATGACAGATTATTTTGCTATACTGTTGCTGGCGATTTCACCCGCGTTCTGCGTGATCTATTTTGTTTAGGGATACGTAAGTATATAGGAGTATATAAACTATATACTCTTCTATATCTCCTTGTAAAGTTGTATGCAAATATATTCAGCCGGTTTCCCGTAAAACCATAATAAAAATCAAATCTATTTGTAATATCGGTGATCAGCCTATTTTGTTTCTCTTCATAAAAAAAATCATTCACTTACAAATACAATAAAACGAAATGTAAAAAAGACCCCGATACAACTGATCCTATTTGAAAACTTATATCTTTGTTGGAAAGCTATGTACAGTCTTCCCGAGTACAAGTGCTATATTTATTATCCGCGGGGAAACAGCTAGAAATAAATTAATGAAACACATTCGTAAACCACAAATTAATATATTACGTTGCATACCAAATAAAACTTTACATATTTTTTATTCACTTTACCCTTAACACTTAACATCTAAAACTATTTCAAGTTTTATCCAAATCTGACAAGTTAACAAAAAAAAAATACATTTTCAAAATCAACTAGGTACGTTATACAAAAACAAATCGGACAATTTCTCATTAATCTAATAAAATCACAAAAAAATACATGAACATTAAAAAAAGTTGTTATAGAGGTAAGGCCTGGACTCCACCAAAACGGTCATGCTAGGATATCCAAAGCGATTATTGAGATATATTTTAGCTTGGGTGTAACTAACGAACTTTTGCAAAGACGTATGCTTTCGATGGATTTCCTTAATGAATCTATCCTTTGTTTTGCCATTAGAGATAGAGAGACATATGTATAAGTCATTGAATGTGAAATATCAATCACTAATCGACGAATGGATAGGTTATAGGAATCCAATGTAGAAACTCACGGTAAAGCAGAGCTGCTCTGAAGTATATTTAATAGACATAACATGGATATGTTTCTATTGTTTTTAATAAATAGTTTATCCATTAATGTTCCATTTGTCTTTTCAGCCGCTCATTACATGTCACACACAAATTCGAATCTTGCGATCGTCATTTTGCGTTGTATTGACACCTAGCTTAATCTCAGTATGAAATAACTTATATATTATCGCTTTCGTAGCATCATATTAAGATCATCTCAGCACCTTTTGAATATCTTAAGGTTCACAGTTCGACATAAGAAACAAGACGACAACGACGAAGACAAGATGTATAAGGCTGCTTGTAAACAAAAGCGGAACGAGGCTGTGAAAAAACGGAGAAATAGCATTGATCTTTAAGATCTTACACAATCCTATTAGTTTAGATTTCTCCTATCCGCAGCTTTGCTTCGCTTTTTGTAGGCAGACAGCCTTATAGTATTGGTTGTTAATATAATAGTCTCCATTTTAGTAGAGTCCAGGTCTAAAGAAGAATTAACAAAAAAGGGGTCTTAAATCAAACACATTAGGCTTAAAACTTGGCTTGCAAATAAATTAATTTTAAACAGATAATATAAATAGTACATTGCGTGATGAAGAGGACGTTGAAAACGGCCATGGGTCATCCTTAAAGCGTGAAGAACATAGGCCTTAGGGCTGATGGAGTCAAAAGGTTGTCATATGGAGACTATAGACTAGTTAACAGCACAAAACAACCACCAACCGGGTGGTCAGACAATCTGACATAGGTGACGGGTTCAAGACCTGGACGGGATGCAGATCTCTTCCAACCAGTGGTTTTGATAATATTATCTTCTCTGATTATATTTGGTAATATAATTAGAGAAGATGATGATAACAGGCTGATATGATACGGTATAAAAATTTTGTTTCTAATTGGTAGATCTTTTAAGTGAGCAAAAACTATTGGACACATACTTATTCTTTTTCTTTTAACATAACGTTAAAAGTTACTAAGTTATGTTATGAGAAAATAGGTGGGAATGAGATCTTGTCACGTCATCAGCTATAAGTTTTGACGTAACACAAAATTAAAACCTATTGTAATTTCGTTGTTATTTATTTGTAGGAGAAAAGAAAAAAATACGTGTCTATCTTAGGATTATCTAAAAGACGGACGAATTACTTACGAATAAAGGATATTATCAGTTTGGCTTGCATATACCTACGTAAGTTTGTGCGCAATTATCTCACGTTAGGCTGAATCGATTTTTAGAAGCCAGTAAGTCTGACCAGTCTAACCAAGGGGTATTGGGTTGTCCGGGTAACTGGGTTGAGGAGGTCAGATAGGCAGTCGCTTCTTGTAAAGCACTGGTACTCAGCTGAATCCGGTTAGACTGGAAGCCGACCCCAACATAGTTGGGAACAAGGCTCGGAGGATGATGAAGCTGAATCGATTTTGATACTTTCATCACAGCACTTGTCAGAGAAGACATTAGTTACATTATAGTTATCGGCAAGGATCTTGAGCTCTGACCTTCACCTGCACAGAAGTAATTTATTGGGTCCCTTTTGTGGTATGAAGTGAGGCGCGGGGGCGGGCTAAAGCGGTGATTGTCCCGCAGTGCATCGCGTCATATAGCCGTCACTCGGGATTGGTTCTTTGCTAATAAATCACTTCTGCGCAGATGTAGGTCAGAGCTCAAGATTCGTGCCGATAACTATATATTAAAGTTGGTTGTAAAATTTTTCTTTAATTCCACATGCCTATACGTGCTTGATTATATTATCTAGACTTTTAAATCTAAGCTGCATGTTGTTGTTGTTGTTGTTCGGCCTTTTCCTTTTTAGCCTGTTTTTTATACATATCATCTCTGAACAAATTGATCCTGTCATATGTTTCCCTCTCAGTTCGGAGCCAGCTGTACTGCAGGAAGAATGTCACGTATCGTTGGTATTCCTGTAAAAAATAATATTTACCTTTGAAAACGTAGTTACTTAGTACTTCTTAGGGTTCCGTACCCAAAGGGTAAGACGGGACCCTATTGTTTTCGCTCCTCTGTCCGTCCGTCCGTCTGTCACCAGGCTGTATCTCATGAGCCGTGATAGTTAGAGAGGTGAAATTTTTACAGATGATGTATTTTTGTTGCAGCTATAACAACAAATACTGAAAACTATAACAGAATAATTATTTTGGGGGGCTCCCATACAACAAACGTAGTTTTTTAGTTCATTTTATAAATAATGGTACGGAACCCTTCGTGTGCGAGTCCGACTCGCACTTGGCCGGTTTTTATAAACTTTTCTCGTCTCGTGCGTAACAGTTTATGGAAATTATATAGGTTCCTACATTCTTTATTTTGAAACATTATAGCAAAAGTAACTCTGTGTCTGTCTGTTCGTCAAAACTATTGAAGTTCTAGTAAATATGAGTAATATAGTCATAACAAGTTTTGTATTAAATAATAGACATGTTAGTGTTTAAGGTATAGGTACATCTATTCTGCTGGGTTGATTCCTCGCGCGAGTTACCGCGGCGCTGGTACATAAAGGGCTCAAGAAGGAACATGATGGGTTTTAGTCAGTAAGAGTCTGTTGATGAGTTTGCACAAAAAAAGGGAAAACATCGATGGGCCAAGGTAGCCTGACAATGAAAGTATTTTTACTTGATTTGAAATCTACAAGTACTCGGTAAATTTAATTTAAATTGGATCAGTAGTTTTTACAAGTAGTAGTGTTAGGTGTGGGAAGTAAGTTCCCTCGAAATATCATAATAACATATAGAAAGTGGTGAAAGGTTGGCGTTTTTGGGTTTGTCTCATGTAATCCTGACGTTCGAAAAGTGCTGTTTTTCAGCCTACTTTAAATAAATGATTTTTTATTTTAATTTTGCCACGCCGGTACTGCTGGCTAACTCTGCTTTAGATATATGTTGTAGAGGATACTTACATCCATCGTCAGAGGTTCCAAGTCCTTCTGCAATAAAACTTCTAATATCTCTCCTGGGGAGAGCTGTTGGACATTTAATCTGGAAAAATAAATAAATATTTATCTAACCAGTCTTACCAGATGATGATCAGACTTACTGGCTTCTGACCACCCGTAACGACAGCCAAAGATGTTTAATTGAACCTCTTCCAGATAGAAGAATGTGTTAGAAGAAAAAGTTACTGTTACAGCCTTTTTATCATCCCACTGCTGGGCTGCGCCCTCCTCTCACACAGAGAAGGATTGAGCGTAAATCACCACGCTTGCTCAATGCGGGTTGGTGATTTCAGACTTTATAGTCCAGGTTTCCTCAAGATGTTTACCTTCACCTAGAAGAAAAGCTTATTATCCTGACCTACCTGACAATTCTGTCAGGAGTCATGACTTCTTCGTAAGCCTGGATGATGTCTCCGAAGTTGAATCCCTGCAGCAGCTGTGCCAGAGCCTGGACATTATAGTCACGAGGTATACTCCTGATGCTGGAGAGGAAATTAGAAAGATTGGGAACCAGGAAAAGAGGGTAACGGGTTGCTAGGGTTACTGGGTTGAGGAGGTCAGATAGGCTGTCTTTTCTTGTAAAATATTCGTACTCAACCGTTCTGGTTAGACTAGAAGACGACCCCAACATAGTGGGAAAAAGACTTGTTAGATTATGAGGTATAGAGAACAGGAATTTAATATATATCAAACTAATATAGGGAATATCTTTCTGTATGTAATGAAGTGAAAATTTCAAAAATCGTCTTCTTAAAGATGGCAAATGTTTACCTTTGAAGTTTCTGATAGAAGTATTGCTGTAAACTTCCATAATCAGTTCTGGGTACAAGCAGAATCTCGTCAAATATGCTCACCATGGGCTTCGCCCTTGCCACCCATGGGTTCGAGCACGTTGCTGTTAATAAACACAAAGAAAAATAATATTTTTTTTTATGAAAATAGAATTATTTAGTACGGCCATTAAAGAAGAATCAATTACTATTATTATTAAAGAAGGACCATTGTATTTAGAGCACAACCTCTACTTCTCAACTAAATGTGGCAAGGATAGATTTCTGGCTTTAGGTTACCCGGAAAGACTGCCAAAGATATTTAAGTGATAGCCGGGACCCACCAATTTAACGTACCTACATTTCGCAATACGGAGGAACATGGAAGAACCTACAAACACCGATCATAACTTTGCATTTCTGAAGTTGACCATTTGACTCCTCGTGCATTTGTTTAGATATTGTCGAAAAGCTTTGCTTGACGTTGGCTGATATTGACATCTTAAAACTTTAAAAATATATTAACACAAAACACTACTGCGTATACGTGAGGCGACAAATAGCTCACTTCAGAATTGCAAAGCTTTGTGGCGCAAACTTCATATAAATCTGACTTACCAATGAAAATTACTTTGTCTTCTACAGGTATCTGTTTGATTAGTTTCCCTAAAAGACCTTTCATTGTCTGAGCTTGTAAATATTTGTCTTCTGGTGGTACCTTTAGAAAAAAAATAAGGTAAAACATACGAAAAACCAAGTAAAAGAAATATGATCATGATGAGATATGATGGAATCACTTAAAAATATGTATTACCTATATAGATGGTAATTTCAATCGTCTTTCTTGAGAACAATGCTTAGTTTCAGAAATAATAAACTTACCTTACCTAGGTTAGGTACAAAAAAGACCCGGGATTGCTGGATTGTTCGATAGAGTTACCGCGGCCCCGGTACATAAAAGGCCTACGACGGAACACGACGATTTTTAATCAGTAAGAGTCTGACACTCCCTCACCGCTGCTAACCCACAGTGGAAGGGGTTATTTGATGATTTTTGACGTCGGTTAAAAAAAAAGGTACAAACAAGACTAAGTAGGTGAAGGAAAATGTCTCGAAGAAAAATCAGAAATCGCCAATCCACCTTGAGCGCTCGGGGTGATTGACACCTATCCTTCTCTGTATGATAAGAGGCGCGTGTCCAAAAGGCCGAAGTTGATGAATCTGCCAAAGTACGCACCTTAACTGTAAAGACCCTTTCAACATTTTTCATGAACACCACAGCAGGTTGGAAAGCCCTCGCCGTTGTAAACACTTGGCTCAACATCTTCTGAGGCCGGCTGATGACTGCGGTGAATACCTCGGGAGTTATATCGATTTTGATGGCATCTGAAGGAATTTTTGTTGTTTTAATTACTTCGTACAGAGTGCCCAGTGTGAGTTTTACAAATTAACGCTCTCGACGATTAATCATAAAACTTAATTACGTTTTCTATATGGCAAAATAAATGAAGGTGTAATATTAAAATCAAGCGATGTAACATAATGGCTCTATACTGCAGCCGAGTTATAATTATATGTTTCGAGAGCAATAACTTACAAATCTCGGAATCATCATTCAGATTCAAGCAAGATAAAATTAACTTTGTGATTTTTCTACGAAAAGACTACCAACTAATGATATTTGTGACCCACGTTCTCTAAAAATCTATTAAATTTGAAACTACCAAAACAATAGATTCCAGCTTCTTAGCAATGTATTTGATCTCTCATAAAATATGATTGGTTGATAGCACATATATGTACATACATTTGGATGGACGATGTGTATGAGAATGTATGTATGTTACTCTTTCACGCAAAAACTAACAATGGATTTTGATGAAGTTTAGAATCAGAATTTCTTCTTTTTTTTCCTTGCTTTCTTTATTTTACTAAACGTCTGTGAAAACTAGATTAAGATACAACAACTCAACATACTCAGCTCCCCAGCCACGGCATCAGCCATAAACGACTTTCCATTCCTCTCAGGACCTAGCAGCATGACAGCCTTCTTCCTTGGAGCACCATGTTGGATACCACAACCCAGGATACAGGACAGCATGAGCCTGTTCCTGATGTCACCAACACCTGGGAGGGGGTAGCTGGAATATTCCGTTTAGGTTAGGAACTGGGAACATATGTAAAGGGACTACTAGGGGAAACAGTTTTGTTTGTTTGTACCTTCAAAGGTCGGAAACTTTAATTCAAATAACAAGTTGAATAATTTCACTATTGGTAAGCCCCACTCTTGGAAATTCTATCCCCAGGTGACATAGGCTATATTTTATCAAGGTACGGAAATAAGTTTTCGGACGCGCGTGAAACCACAGGAAAGAGCTAGTCTATACTGACTACTATTGACAAAAGCTGGAGATTTTGTTTGTTTGCTTGAATGCACTGATATCAAGAATTACTGAACCCATTGAAAAAATCTTAGTGTAGCCCATTTATCGAGAAGATCAACAGGCTACTTTTTATCAAGGAGCTCGAGGTAGTTGCTACAAGAAACGGGTGAAACCGCTATCGAAAACTAGCGAAAAATATAAACAAAATGTACACTTACGTGGCATCCGGATCCCTTATGTTAAACTCGTAAGCTGCATAACTTGTATCACCAATTATATCATGAAGTTTTGTAGTCGGCTTTGTCACTATACCTATGTCGAAAAGACCCTGCAATTTTGAAAATTTTATTATAATATTTTTGAAAATCTGCGTACACAACAATTACTTAGTTCATGACAAACAGGAAAACTGGACTTGCTCTCAGATGCAGCCATGATAGTCTTTCTCATACTCAAGCATTTGCACACACACAAATGCACTCTCTATTCTTTAACTCTCATAAACCGACGGGATGGTAATCCAACACGACCAGAGAGAGATCAGGCGCAAGACCGACATTTACGTGCTCTCCGATGCACGGGTGTATCCATCACCAACTTCCAGATTCCGGGCTGCTTTGTGAAAGAACCACATAGTATTCACCAGAAAAACTTTAAAAAAATCAAAGACGGTTCAGCCAAACGTAAACGTAAGATACTTGCGAAAATACAAGTCAAACCTCTTTTTTTAAGTCGGATTACCTCTGAATTCTTCAACAGCTTTTCATCAAAGATTAAGGGTTTATGAACTGGGGGTTTCTTGGGTTTCTTCCTAGGTTTGATCTTGGGGTACTTCCAGCCTATCTTCTTGAAGTCCTGCTGATGCATTTTAATCAGCATTTTTAGGTCTAACCTATAAAAGAAAAGGTAATACGATAGAATTATTATTTAATTTGACAACTCTTGTGGTATAAAACGATACACGGCATCAGTACCACTAGAGTGCTCTAGACTGTATGTCATGAACCGTGATAGTTAGACAGTTATTCACAAACATATAGGTATGATTAAATATATTACATACATACACATTTCTGTTGCTAATATTGAAAAAATATTCTCTAATGCACCAAATGAGATTTTTTTTCCATTTTATAGATACTGACACCTTCCGGGTGGAGTATACGGAAACCGTGCTTGAGGGCAACTCACACGTGGCCTGTATTTTTTATATTAACTCCAAAACTTTGGTAGAACATGGAGTCCATATATATTACTTTTAATTCGTATTTTCACAAATAAAACAATTTGAAGACCCTAACCTCATCAATTCATCGACATATTTCCTGCAGTCCAGATGGATTTCCTTCATTAACTCCTCGGTGAGGAGTGGCTTCATATAACCGTAGATCACATCTCCATAGTTCTCCGCTGGTAACTCGTCAAATAGTGACCACGATGATCGATAGTTCCTTAAAGCCTGGAAGTGTGGATTTAGTATCAATTTTTATAGAGTGGAGTAACGCAAAATGTACTTAACAAAACATCAAGCTTTCTAAGCTATAAAATTTTCCCAATTTACATTGAACCTTATGCTTCGGATATAAAGTTGAAAATCTAGCAAAGAAATGTAATAGATTGATGGGCTGTCGGTAACTTGTGCGCTCTAAGCTTACCGTAGAATCCAAACTTTTAATATACAATATCAAAGATCATTATTGAAATCATTTGCCTATAATTGGAATGCTTCACAGTCTTAACAGTATTCTAAACCACTGCCCGCACATAGCTAATAGGTATCCTATATGTTACTCTGATACATAAGCTACATTACTTACTGACCAGTTTCATCAAAATCCGTCCAACGAATTTTGCTTGTTTCATGAAAATCTATCCAGAAGTTTTAAATGAAAGAGAAACTAACATCCATACATCCTAACTTTTACGTATATGATTCTAGCTTCCGCCTGCGGTTTTACCAAGGGCTCGAGGGATATATTATTCGAATATATGATTTTTTCTTTCCTCCTTTATAATATTAGTACTATAATCTATACCTCCATCAAACTGTGCATGACATGAGACTCCTGCAGCCTGTACCCTGGATCTGTGAATGGATTACATCTGGCTTTCACTAAGGTCTCTTCTTCCTTCTTCTTCGCTTCTTTCGCTAACTGGGCTTTTAGTTTAGCATCTTCTTTCGCTCGAGCTTTCTCTTCTTTTATCTGTTTATATAAAATTATTTTAATCTGTGTATGGAGAGGAAGAGGAAGACCTAAGAGAAGATAGATGGATTGTCTGAAAGATGACATTAATAGGAAAGGAGTGAGTATCATTATGATGAGTGACGGGGAAAAATGGAAGAGGATGACATATTGCGCCGAACCTAAATGAAATTGGGAACAGGGTAGGAGGAAGAAGAAGAAGATCTGTTATTTTATGAAGTACAGAACTAATAATAAATTAAATAGATAAGGAGAATAAAGGATTATGTAAGAAGGAAGATGTATGTGATGTGGATTAACGTAGAGAAAAGGGTCGACCTAAGAACGTTAAATGCATTGTGTGGGAGACTACAAACTACTGCGATAATCCCAAATGAAATAGGACTAAGGATTATGATGATTCTGAGAGGAAAATGTTTAAAGATTCATCAAATTCCGTGTGAAAACTTAGATTAAGTTTCATCAAAAATCTGTTCAGGTGTTGACGTCATACACAGTCACGAAATTTACATCTTGGAATCTTAATTTGACCCACTTCCCGGTCTTCGATTAGCATGAAATTTTGCTCACGCTCTGAGTTCTGATGACAATACGTCATGACTAGCGTTTTTTAGTTTTTTTTAACTATATATTTTTAATTAGTATGATGTTCTTAAGGAAGTGAAATATAGTTAATGCACAGTTCACCTGGTCTGGCGTCCTTCCTTTAGACTCGGCAAGTTTTTTCTCATCATCTTCCAACTTTTCCTGCACAGTTGGGAAATCCCCTCTGACAACCAGGATCGTTCCACCTTCAATCTCGTACGGGAATTCAGGAAAGTAATTGTAGCCATAAAACCTGGAAGAAATATCTGGTCTTGTTACTTCTATCAAGGAAAAGGATATTTGTGAAGCTGCTTGTTGCAAGCTGCCCTGTGCAAGATAAATAACTATGTGTACCCTCTGTAAGAAATAAATCTATAATGATTCCCTTATTAATTTTGCAAGTGTTGGCTATAACATTGGCTATTGCACTTGCAAAATTAATAGTTATTGGCTATTGTTTTTATTTACTATATTTGTGTCGTCTTCATCTATGTATAAATTGATATATGAAATACATAATATTACATTGTATAAAGAAGGGGAAGTTGCAAGGAGACCCCAACACAAGTATTTGTATAAGTTAAGTACTGGGGCTACCTCAGTTTTTGTATCGCAGAACAATGTAAGATTTTTTTACGTATTATAACACTCAGAGCCCATAAACATGTTCATCACACAAATGTTAACCATTCCTGGAATCGAACCAGGTCCCTCGGCAGTCCCACACAATGCGCATTGCGCCAACCACGTCGTTTTCTAGGTTCTCCAAATAAATGAAACCTCACCATTCCTTAAACCAGGTCCTGATCTCATCGGTAATATCATCAATCTGGTCCCCCTTCCTGAAGGTCAGCAGCCTTATATTCTCCCTCTCCAACTCTTTAAGATAAGCCTTGGTAATCTTCAGTCTTGTCTGTCTACGTCTTTCATACACCTAAAATATCATCAACATCATGAGACTTTTAATTGTCCCACTGGGACGTTAAGCCAACGTCCCCGAATGCTACTCACTAGCAGTCGTTGTTACAATTCCACGTCAGAGGCCGGCAGTCGGTTGTTAGGTGTTACAGCTCACTACTTGATAAGAAGAAGAATTGCAGGTCACAGGCCTTCTCTTATACAGAGAGGAATGAGCACACTATTTTACATAGAATAAATAAATATTACACTGGTATTAGTGAGGATAATGCTGTAGGTAGGTAGGTATATTACTTAATGTAGTGTTGTCTAATGTAGGTAACAATTGCTTTCAAATGACTTTGTGGTTCTGATTTTGGCAACTAATGATTATGGTTGTGATGTCATGCAGGCCTAGCGGTTAATGCACCAACGTTTCAACATGAGTGTGTGGGATCGATTTTAGATCATGCAAATACGTATGTAAATTGACGTTCTATATACTTTCTAAATGTCTATGTATGTTTTGGACGCCAATGACCAAATAAAGGAGAAATAACTATAATAAGGTAGTTCAAACTTTATTATTTTCTTCAAAGAAACTGGGCCCACTTCTAAACGGGTCCGGTATGAGACCGAGTAAGATATCTCTCTTAGTATCTTTGACTCTTTCCCGCTTTATTTTCATGTACTCCCTGAAATCAAAAGATATAGTTATCGGCACGAATCTTGAGCTCTGACCTACATCTGCGCAGAAGTGATTTATTAGCAAAGAACCAATCCCGAGTGACGGCTATGACGCAAAGCACTGCCAAGCACCGTTTTAGGGTCGGTTCATATCTAACGGAATGTATGGTCGACGCATTAACGCATCATCGGTTAGGTGTGAATGATTGAATAATTTACCGTATATTTGTCAGTTCTGGCATTACGCGACCGATAATACGCGACGCATATTCCGTTAGATATAAACCGACCCTTAGCCCGCCCCCGCGCCTCATTTCATACCACAAAAGGGACCCAATAAATTTCTTTTGCGCAGGTGAAGGTCAGAGCTCAAGATTCGTGCCAATAACGTTTAGTCTGGAAGCCGACCCCAACGTGGTTTGGAAATGGCTAGCCAAATGATGAGTTATTAATACAGATAAGGTTTTTGGGCTTGTTGTTACGAGTCGCTTACCGAACAACAACCGAACAAGACAGACGTACAACAATCATCATCATCATCTTCCTGCCCTGTTCCCAAGTCATTTGAGGTCGGCGCAACATGTCTTTTTCTTCCATACCTCTCTGTCAGACGTCATACTTACATCCACTCCCTTCTGCTTCATGTCCTCTTTCAGGCAATCAATTCATCTTTTATTTCGACAGACGTGCACTAATGTGATGTTATAAATATCTGTTTGTTCCTTGTAAGGTATAGAACCTAAAAATAAAACTGACTGACCTGTAAACCTTCTGTATCAACCTTCCAGCTTTCATCTTCATCTCTATCGGTGCATCTGGGTGTTTTTCTAGATGGAAAGCCGTTCGCTTGGCCGCTTGAGATCTGAGATCTGCCATTCTCCACTGTCTGTCAATTGTTTAAACTGGTTTCAACCACTTTCTTAAAGGAACTTTCCATGACGGGACAAAATGTAGCCTATGTAGGTTGTAGATTATCTAGTTTCGAAGCCTTTCATTTAGTTTACGAGTTTCCGCCAGCGGTTTCACCCGTTACTGGAGTAATTAAGACACTATTTTCTACCCGCACAAAAAATAGTTATCCTAAGGTATAAACAACTGCCACAAACTTTAATTAAAAAAAAACATTACAAGTAAATATGTACACACTATATAGATAGAGGTATACAAGCTTAAACTATTTATCTTTATAAATAACATAATATTAAATACAAAAAGAAATAAAAACAGACATATTTACATATACACACTTTTGCATTTGTAAATTAGTCAAACTGGCTAGAGCCTGTTATAATTTTTATCCATTATATTATTTACCTGAATCTTTCATGCCGCTGAATTGTAAGAGTCTGGATGAATATTTCAGGAATCAACGTGTGGACGCTTGGAGCTGAAAAAAGAAACAAATTTCATCAAAATATATAATATTTTACAAAAGCTGTTTCTAAAGGAGATTGGCCAGCTGCGTATATAATATACGCACGTATTCAAAGTTGTCTGCAAAACAGCACTTTTTGAACGTCAAAAATTTACAAAAGACATCTCCCAAAACGCCCATCTTTCACCACTTCCTATGTGTTTTAGCTGGGAAGAAGAAGTGGCGCAACGAACTCCCCAGCAACACATGTCTGTCTTTAGGTTAGACGAACCTTTCAACAATTTGATTTCCCACATTAAACTACTCCACATTTATCACTTCTATTGTCAAGTACTTTTTTAACGACGTCCAAAATCATCAAATGACCCCTCCCGCTGTGGGTTAGCAGCGGTGAGGGAGTGTCAGACTCTTACTGACTAAAAACCGTCGTGTTCCGTCGTAGGCCTTCTATGTATGTTCCAGGGTCGCGGTAACTCTTTCGAATAATCCCGCAGCCCCGGCAGGCCTAGGCCCTACTGGGCACCGTTGGGGATCATCAAGTACTCACGTGGAGTCTCTTCCTCTTCCTCCGACTCCTCAGGCTCAGCAGCAGCAGCATCCTCAGCTACCGTAGGAGCAGGTGGCAGCAACCAGCTGTCTCTTTGTACTGGTGGTGGTGGCTTCGCCTGGTTAGTTCAAAATTGTTTACAGAATTACCAAGAAAAGCTGTTTAAACGACTTCTTAAAATGGTGGTGGATCTCAATTTATGTTTTTTTGTTCTTTCCCGAAGATAGCCGAGCCAATTGAGATGAAACATTGATGGTAATATTAGCATAGTACTTATCATCGAGACTTACACTTCTAGAACAATGTATTGAAGTGGTTTTTATCTTATAATCCTAGAATATTTTGCGATATAGGCACGTGAGTATAAAAAACGTAATACTCATACGCTCTGTTCATAGGTAATATTTCCAAAAATTACGATTTGGTCAGTAAAAACTTTAACCATATAAAATGAAAAAAAGTGTAGGTACATATAGTGTCTTTTTCACACTTACCTTCTTTGGTCTCTCCCTCTTTTTCTTTCGCCTTATAGCTTCTGTCCACATCTTCTGCAAGGCCTGTTCCACATTCTCACTTCTAGATTCCAGAGGGAAATGATATGGAACTACTATCTGGAAAACGAAACAAGTACCAAAACCATGGATTAAGTTATGGATTAAGATTAAGTTAAAAGAGACTTTCTACGTTCGTTTCAATACTTTAGATCGAAATTAAGTTAAAAGAGACTTTCTATTTTCTAGAATTATTAGTATTTTCTAGAACCTTTTCGTCAAAACATTATAAACAAAGGACTACAGTGCATGCGCGGAGACGTCAAATAGTTATTTTGCGCGAACTAAGTTAGCGCAAACTTCATGAAACAAAAAGGTTAAAAAGGGCTTTCAAATAATTATTTCAAATCTTGGCTTTTTCCTGTAGTTACCTGTATATCAGCTGGAGTCAACCGCATCTGTGTCAACGCGCCATCAACGTAAATATAATCGTTGACTATCACGTGTGTCAGTTCAGTTCTCAGCTCAAACATCCTGAAAACCAGTAGCAGTCCAGTTAATTCAGGCATTCCTCGTGTAAGCCGAAAGACGTCCACTACTTGACAAAGGCTTCCCCTAAAGTTGGCCACTTTGTGGGATCTTCAGCAACCCGCATCCACTGCTTCCCGACGATCTTGGTCAGATCATCCGACCTAGTATTTTTGTAAACGCCAATAGCAGCGCCAATTATGAGCATGATGATAATATCGAGGCTTTCATTTGAAAACTTATCGAAAAACTAAAACTGAAGCCATCGGCGTTTGGCCACATGAGACCGAATTCCAACTTTAGACAATTGTTACAGGTACTTTCTAACAATTTTTTATCTAACCAACCGGTTTTACCAAGGGTCTCATATTACCTGTAAATTGATTTGCAGTAGTCAGATAGACAGACGCTCCATGTGGCATACTAGTAATCATCTACATCCAGTTAGACTGGAAGCCAACACCAACATAGTTTGGCATACTTTAACACCATGATGATGATAATGATAACATACCTTTTAATACAGACATTGATTATTTCCTGTATATAAGGTGCTCTTTGTAGATGAACACTGTTGAGGTAAGCATCATATAACTTGTTGATCAGATCACAATACTTAGCGTAATTTCTGCCGAGAATTTCCGGTGGTAGCGCGCGCTCCTTCAAACGCATCCCCTTTTCGGTATGATGCTAAAAATACGTTAGTTAATTAGATAATCGTGCATCGGAGAGCACGTTAATGTCAGTCCTGCGCCTGATCTCTCTGCGGTCGTGTCGGATTGTCGTCCCATCGCGCTATGAGAGTGAAGGAATAATGAGTGCACCTGTATCTGCGCAAATGCTTGTGACCTATAATATGTCCTGCGCAGTTGGCTGATCTCCTTATATGAGAAGACCTGTCGTAGCCGACAATCAGTTAGGAGGACATAATCTTCGTAAAATAAAAAGGCAAATACAAACCAGGTACTCAGCGTCCTCTTCAACTATTTCTTCAGCATGTTGCAGTATTTCCAGCCATTTATTCTGAACTTCTATAGTGTTGGTCAAAGTCACTGGCAGTTTTAGTAAAGACATGCTTGTCAAGTCTGCTGAAAGAAAGAAAATGCATGCAGCGTGGGGGAGTGTCAGACTCTTACTGACTAAAACCCATCATGTTCCTTCTGGAGCCCACAGTGTACCAGGGCCGCGGTAACTCTAGCGAACAATGTAGGAACAGCAGGCTTAGGTACTAAAGGTTTCTTCATTGAGAAGACAGATGGCGATGTACATACCCGGGAATTGAACCCAGGACAGCACAATCAGCTTACTCTTGGTCTCCAAGTTTCAATGAGTGTGAAATTTAAATCTCTGAAAATATTTGTTGTTCCACGCGGTTCTACCTGCGTCCCGTGGGAACCTCTGCACGAACCCGGATAAAAAGTAGCCTATAGCCTTCCTCGATAAATTCAAATCGGACCAGTAGTTCCTGAGATTAGCGTGTTTATGCAACCAAACAAACAAACTCTTTAGCTTTATAATATTAGTATACATTTCGTTTTTCGCCGTGGTTCTTCCCGCGTCAAGAGGTACGTAACCGATTATAAAGTAGCATGGGTCCTTTCTCAGGCTCTGAATTACATTAAGACCTAATTTCAATAAAATCGGCTCAGTGATTTTAGCGTAAAAGCCAGAAGAATGTTGCCTACTTATCAACTTACCTCACGCATACAATTTTGATATAACTATGTTTCCTTAAAACTACACTTGTATAAAAATTTCACAGGAATTTACATATTCATTACCAAAACATAACTTTAATTTAAATAATTTGGTTAACTAATTATATGGGTCACGGTAATTTTGGCGTCATTTTATGTCATGTTCTGACGTGTGCTAGAATTTAAGGTTTTGATAATATAGTTTTTAATTCTAAAAAGTTATTTTGTAAAAAGTTCTTCGTTTATTGCTGTGTCTATTACATCATCATCATCATCTCAGCCATAGGACGTCCACTGCTGAACATAGGCCTCCCCCTTAGATCTCCACAGATACCTGTTGGAGGCTACCTACATCCATAATAGAATATTACATACTCGTCTGTTATTTCAGGGGTAGTCAGAAGATCAGACAGAGCAGTCGCTCCTTGTGGCACAATGGTACTCAGCTGCATCCGGTTAGAATGGAAGCCGACCCCAACATAGTTGGGAAAAGGCTCGGGAGATGATGACTTATATCTAGTAACATACAGGGTTCGAGAAGGATTTGTTTCGAGGAATTAAACACAAGATATATCAACTATTAATCATTTATTTTTAATATTTATAAAATAAATCACAATATTTCACTATATTTAAGCCAGAACGTAATTTCAGTGTCCTTACGTAAGTAATTATTACGCTTATTTATAAATTTTATAATAATAAAAAAGTAAAAATTTTGAGCAATTTATAATAATTCGTAATAAATAAACAACACCTTTAATAAAAAAATCTATTTAGACCTGATTTTTGGAAGTGAATTTAAAATTATTCAAAAACAGAGCATTCCTCGGCCTTCCTTTTTGAACACTGAGAGCAAGAAATCTTTTTTTTACCCGACTGCGACGGAATACAAAGAAGGTAATATGTTTAGAAGTACAAGACAATATGGAAGTAAGATTAAAGTATTACACTAACGGTCAGTTTCTTCATCAAAAGGTAAAGTTAAAGTAATGTCTAAAGTAAAAGTAACGGTCAAATTAGTTTCTTCAAGGCTAAAGTGACAGCAAAATTCATAGAAAAATTGAATTTAACCGTTACTTTTACTTTAGACATTACTTTTACTTTGGCTTTAAGTTTTGATGAAATTCGTGTTTTCACGATTTAATCTATTAGTTTTGCTGTTACTTTAGCCTTGAAAAAACGAGTTTGACCGTTACTTTTACTTTATGATATTACTTTGGCTTTTACTTTTGAAGTTTATACATCATTAATATCAAATTAACGTAATACTCAATACTATTTACGGCCGATTTATAAACTGACACTTACTTGCATTTATTATTATATATTTATATAAACATTAATACAGTGCTCACTGTCTTTTTATACAATAAAAATAATTATAAATATATTGTGCAACAAATATAGATTATATTAAACATTTATTTATTACTTAATTTATTTATTTATTGGTGTTTAATGGAAGCTTTGTGAGTGACGGCCGACGTATACGCAAATCGCAGCGAAAATGTTTTACTGACAAATTATTATCGACGTTAACTCTATTGAGATAGAATCTAGAATCAATTACAGATATTTTTTCTCACGAAAGCGTGTGAATACATGTAAAATTTGCACATTTACATTTATGGAGCTTCTTGCCGGCTCTTCTCCATGAGATCAACTTTTTTGGAACCGTGCAACTAGTGTGACTTTTCATAGGAATAAAAACATTTATCGTTGGCTTTGACACACACAAATATAGCCCAACCGCTTTTCTTAAAATAAAACATCTTAAAAGTTGTCATGTAGCTTTGATATTATTTCATTTCATAGTTGTGTTAATTAATTTTAGACTTAATTTCAATAAAGACAAAGTCGATTATCGGACAAAGTCGATTATCGGATGTTTTATTGTCAAGGTATTAACCTTGACAATAAAACATCCGATAATTATGCCAGCCTATAAAGACAATTCTTATATTATTATATTTATTTAATCTAAAGTAGTTTACTATACAACATTAACTAAAAGCTTAAAGCGAGAACATGTGTTTTTGCCATCACAGTGTGTAAAACAGCGCGCTACACGATACATAGTGCTATCTCTTTTTCGCTGTAATATAATACTTAAGATCAGTTGCACCATTTAACTATAACGATAACCGAACCATTTTCAGTTGTCAAATCGCCGATCTGACCAATGGGCGGCAAGTATACGGCTGGTTATGGTTTGGTTATCGTTATAGTTAAATGGTCCAACTCATATTTATTGCACTATATAATAGATAACGTGTGGTATATATCCTATGCTATGAACACAGACCATCGTATTTAATTTCTATATACTTATTTATTTGTAATTTTATACCGCGATTTCACGATATTCATCCCAGGGAAAATTTTCAAAATCCATCCAGCTGTTTTCCATGAAAAAATAACTACGTCCGTCTTATCCGAGTGCAGGAAGTTGTTCCCTCGGGACAGATGAAACCGCGGAAAGCAGCTAGTATTATTTTAATCCATGTTGCGCATTTTATTATATTCAGCCTACACTACAAATAATAATTAGGTACATATAAGAATATAGAACTTGTATAGAAACTAATTTATACCAACTTGTATATGTATCTCATCATCATCTGATAAGCCTTTTCCCAACTATGTTGGGGTCATCTTCCAGTCTAACCAGATGCAGCTGAGTACCAATGCTTTACAAGGAGCGACCTGACCTCCTCAACTCAGTAACCCGGGCAACCCGATACCTCTTTCTAAGACTTTATTACCTTATTACTACCCGTAACGACTGCCAAAGATGTTCAAATGACAACCGGGACACACCAATTTAACGTGCCTTCCGAAACATGGAGGAACTCATCATAAGACTGGTAGTTGACCCCAACATAGTTGGGAAAAGGCTACGTAAATGAAGATATAATATCGTCTCTATATGAATTCTTTATTCCAAAATAATTTAGGCAAGTACTACGATTTGTCGCTAACAACATGTTTAATAGGTCTAATTTGTTTTAACTTAGTCGACTGTCCGTCAAACTTTATATCCACATCCACATCACTTAAAGGATGAGAAATAGTCGAACAAGAATCTTCCTTCTTCTCATCTGGACTCAACGGGGTAACGAACCCACTATCCCCTACTTTACCATCTTTCCCCTGCTGTAAATTCAACGACATACTTTTTCTGCTCTGAAATATGCTCAAATCATCTATATAAGATGTAGGGTTTAACTTCTCATTTAATTTCTCGTCTAATTTTCGCAAATTCTCGTCGAAATTATTTTTGAGTTGATGCTCAAAGAGTCTTTCTTGACGTATCTGCTCGTGTGTGCTTGCAAAGAACCCAGAATTCTTCTTGCCAAGTTCCTTCAAACTGTCTGTGATATTCTCAGTTTTATGATTCTCATTTTTCTCATCTAAAACTTTGAGCTGGTAATTCTTCATGTTAGCAATCAGGCCCGAATGAACTGACTGTGATTTCTTCATCATAAACTGTCTTCGTTCATGCTCTATATCTTTTGGAGAATCCTCGCGGATTTTCGCGAATAAATTCGGAGAGCTTATGCCTGTCTTGAAATTCTTCCTAGGGTCCTCAGGCTCTGGTTGGTCGTTGGAGAATTTCGTGGAGAATATTTTGAAGGATAGTTTCTTGCTGTGGTTTTGGACGATTTTTTTGATTTCTATTGGTATGTCTTGTTTGTGGTGAGCGGAGATGTAACGGCTTAGCAATGTTAACTGTTGTTCTAAGGATTTGTTTTGTGTTTCTAGTCGGGTTTGCGTTTTCTGGTAATTTGTTATGGCGTCCATTGCTTCCTGTAATGGGATTATCGATATTAATATTACATGTTCTTGCTTCAGAACCAGCCGTTTTAAATAAGACATTTTATTTAGTTCTAAGTGAACCTTAACAATTTAAAAGGCAAGATTTTTTTAAGACAGGGTTTTATGTCTCAAATCTCAGGCAAGTGCAAATATCAGGCAAGACCCATGTTACTTTTATATGTACTTTCTGAGTGTATATGTAGTAGACACCGATGACTGATTAAAGATGAAGGTTTAAAGATTAACGCTCATTACTTCTCCATACAAGAAGACCCCTATACCCAGTACCTACTGAGACAAACTAAAGGGCTTATAATTTAACAAATCCAATAACACTTACATCAAGTTCTTCTCCCAATCTATTCTTATCGTCAATCAGTAGTCTGTTCTCTTCAGTTAGAGCGGCTAGTCGTGGCATCTCTTCGCGAAGTACGGCGTACTCTACTGCGTAGTCGCAGAGTTGACGACTTATGTCTAGTGATAGTACCTGGTGAACAATGATGAAGGATTATGTAATTTCTTTTGGAGATGGTAATTTTTATATTTATAGGTACAGCTTGACCACCAACTTGACCATGGGTGGATTTCAAACATTATTTTATTATAGACAGTACATGTATCGATTAAGGCTATAGGTTACTATTTATTTGAGTGCGTGAAGTAGTTCAGTTAGTAAATAAACTCCCTTTGCAATGTCTCCTAATAGAAGTAGTGTTTTTTGTCAGCGGTTACACATGTGACTTAAAAGCAATATTTGCATCTCCTTGATACATGTGCTATTAATATTTAACACTGAAATTTTCTCTTTCATTGAACTAGTAGTAAAAGATTTGCATGTACAAACAAACCCTTCAGCTTCATAATTATTGACCATATACTAAACGCTGAATGGATAGATCGGCCCTGGCTTACCATTCTTTTTCTATATACGACCTTAAAATAAATAGAAAATATGGTATAATTTATTTCCTCACCTTCTTCATGACCTTCTCATAGAACCCTCGGTTCATATCAGGCAGTTTATGCTTGAGGTACTCGGCAGCTTCCTCGCAGCTCTCACACAGCATCAGTCCGTCTTTGTGAGCTGACAGCAGTGCCAGAGACACAGAGAACACGATGTCTAGAGATTCTAGGAATATCAGGTCTGAAAACAAAAAGAAGAATTTTAGGAAACTGGTTTCAGCCTTAATCAGTCTTAGTTTCACCTGTGTTTTAAAGAAACTAAGTCACGAAGCCGGATGAATAGGACAAGTATCCTATGTCTGTTCTGGTTCTAAGCTACCTTCTCCATTATTTTTCAGCTTAACCAAATTGTGTTAACATAGTCTAGTTGAAAACTACCCTTTTTAGGTCTGATTTTTAGAAAATAGTAGGTTATGGAGGCCAATTGCTCATCTCGGTTAAAGATTTGGTAAAGTAGTTTTTTGACACTTTTTTTTATTATTCACCAGTGGACGTCCTATCGCTGAGATGATGACTATGACGTTCTGAACGTGTCTAAGTGTTGTAGAGTATTAACATCTAGAATGAAATCCATGGCTTCTGAATAGCTTTTAGCAAATAAACGATCCCAGAAGGACTTACCAAAGACCCTAACGACGAATCCCAGTGGGAACTGACTGGTGAAGAGTGTTAACATCCAGGGTGCTGCATACAGCGCCGGGGAGATGTCCAGGGCTTCTAGCTTCGCGTGAAGATCTGGTTCATGGTCGCGGAGTAGACGGGATAGTTGGTAGAGCTGGAGAAGACGATGAAAGGGATAGGTTAATAAATGGGATCGAAAAATATATTAATTTCGATTGTTTAGCAATTTTTGGATTATACGAAGATAGTTTCGTCAATTGAGCGTTCAGATCAATCTTATTCTATCGCTAAGTTTTTAAAGGATTTTGGTGAATCTTTGATTTTTGGTTGTCTGTCTCGGTCCCGTAAGAAATCGGTTCAATCATTCTCGTGTAAAAGTTTGACAAACAAACAAGTATATGTAGAGAAGATAGAGGGCAAAATCTAGTGGTGAATATATAAGTCGTGGTATAGTGAAACTTCACGGTTACCTGAACTTGCAGAGCGCTCATATCAGGTAGGTATTGCTTCCGAAGTCCTCTCCTGAACATCAAGTGACGCAACAGTATGAACGCTTCCGCTTCTTCCATCTAAAAGATGAAAAAGAAAGATGTTAATCTTGCGATAAGGTATCTGCTATATTATTAGCATATTCATTCGGTATATTTTTAGCATATTCATTGTCAGTACAATCTTAAAGGTAACTTTTCGAAATACGCGTTTGTTGCGTGGTGATCAACTATTTTAACGGCAGACATTTCCATTCGGGTATTCCAATGGTGGTATCTAAACCAAAGTTTTCGGAAACTTAATCGAAGCTTTGCGTAGCTTTAGGAAAAAAGAAGCAAAGAGATATTACTTCAATGACGACAATGTGTTATAAATGACTATGCTATGTATTTATCTTTTTGTCTCATTTATTCAACTATTCTCCACTATAAATGAGCCGGTAGATACTCCTAATACCAAAAACCATTTACGTAAAATACTTACATGAAGCAACAGCACTCCAGCCACGAAGCTCAGACCCTGACAGTATCCAACATCAGGGTCTAACAGAGAGTAAGCTTTCAGTAGATTGTATAACGCCAGCTGTCCAGGACCCAATGCTGATGCGAAGTACGAGTGCTTTGGGAATGTACGACCTTGAAAACGGGGAAGATATTGTAAGTTCCATGGTTAATTCTTTATTAGTGTTGTGTGTCATGCAGATGGGGAATTGTATGATCTAGCAACAATATAGGCCCTGAGGTTCATAGACAGAATGCAATATTTACACCATCATCTTCAAGTACACCGATTTTGATTTTTATTAAGTATTTAGAAAGTAAAAGAATGGACTCGAAAGAAATCGGATGATACTGAATTACTTCAAACTTAATCAGTTCTACCAAAGACAGATATTGTCTACTTCTCTAAGTATATTTTGGACACCAAGTAAAGGTGAAGGAAAACCTCTTAAGGAAACCTGGGCTAAAGTTTGAAATTGCGAATCCATCTTGCGATGCAAGGTTGGTGATTAATGCTCATTACATCTCTTTGTCAAATGAGGACGAGGCAGTGGGATAATACAAAGGCAGATGTTGATGATGATATTGATGAAGATGGCGTAAAATATATATTTTAAACTTACCCAAATCAATCAATATAGCATGCTGATGTTTCGTCAATCCCGCCAGCAGTACAGAGTAAGGCGTGTGGTACAGCGGACACGTGGCAGTGTCGGGCGGCGCCGAGCGCAGACACGCCTGCTCCGCCAGGAAGTACCACACGCCGCCGCGGGACATGCGGGGGACTCCTGCGAGAGAGGACTTGCTTTAGTTAACCCCGCCAACAGTATAGAGTATATAGCGTCAAAGACCAGTTTCGGCAATGGCGGCTGTTCTCATACAAACAAGTGAACTTGCCGCCCGACCCGGAAATCGAACCCGAGACCTCATACACTGCAGTCACGCTTACCACCATCAAGAATTCATTTTCTTTAATTTTCAACTTCAGTCGTTGTTGAATTCACCGTTAACTAGTTTTTTTTTTTTGTAGCTTATAAAAAAAATACTAGAATTTAAAACTGACATCGTTTTTACATAAATACTGATTTTGCCGAAGAAATCTGAAAATAAAGTCTCATGCGCATATGTAGGTTAAAACTTGTTTTCTCTCATGGTATATGTTTACCGATTTATTTACACCGATGTACACAAAGTTAACTTTTCAACAGAACATTTAATCAAGATTTTGATACGTTTTCGGATTCGGATCAAGCTTTTGACACCATCATTATGTAATTATTTCAAATAACCCAATACATATTCAATAACTACTGAACTGTTACATTAATTCAATCAATTCTCAAAAATATTGTTCTATAACAATTAACCATTCATATGGTGTTTCTGATACAACTTTAATGTAATAACCTGAAAGAGTTCCCCAATGGCCAATTCTCGGTACTACGTTTTTTTATCTTTTTACTTAAAGTTTTTTCATTATTATGTATTTTGAATACATTTAAAGAAATATTTACCTTGTATAACAGCCTGGGTCAGCATATGCCTGTCAACCTTCGCCATTGGTTGTGAAGGGTCCCGGGACAGAAGGGAATCCCACATGAGACTCACTCCAGCATCACAAACACCCAGTTCAGTGTACTCCAGTTTTATTCTACGGACCGCTGATGATTCTTCACTTTCTGTAAATAATGAGATTAGTTGTAAATCTGTTGATTGCTTGTGAACTAAATGTGTTTGATTACCAATGAAAACTATCCGTGACTACTTGTATTACATTAAAATGAATTTCTAGCTTTCACTTGCATTGCTCGGCGAAAGCTCTGACCATAGTTAATTTTTTATCACCGATGAAAACGTCAATCTATAAACATTGCTTCCAGGATTCGGAAGGCAAGTAAAATGTAAGATCCCGATTGTCATTTACAGGTAGTCCGAAGCCAGAAAGTCTGACAAATAGTCCTATCAAGGGGTATATTGTTGCCTGAGTACCTAGATCGCGAAGATCATATATGCCGTTGTTCCATGTGGTAAGGTCATACTCGACCGATTACAACCCTATCATAGTTCGGAAAGTCTACGGTAATCTAGGCAGATAATGATGATGATCAGTTGTTATCTTACCTCTCAGTCTAGCGTTCTCCTTCTCCATCCTTACCAGTAGTATGGTCTGGTCTATGGCCATCTTCCAAAGTCTTCTCAACTCCTCTTTTGTTCTTTTTCCATTAGGCCCTGAAGGTTTGCGCATTGAAGTTAATTCTCCTGCAATAAAAGAAAATTATATTCACCGTTTTATAGTTCGAGCTTTGTAAGAAAAGTTAAAGATACATTAAGATTTTGAGGATACAGAGACTTTTCTTATGTGTGTCTTTTTATATGTGAAAGCTCGTAATCATAATTTATAAACTAACTGTTCCCGCAGTTTCACCAACGTCCCCAAAAAACCTTTTCCGTAGTTGTAGTAGGTGTAGTGTAGTTTCAATTTAGTCTTTGTGTCAATTTTGACACTTTTCTACATCCAACGGAATATTATCAAAGATTTTTCTTTGTAATCTTTTTATTCGTATCATATATAGAACTATAAAAAGTGGCTTTTATGATAAAGCTTCTTCTAATTTTCTTACCTTCAACCTGCACATCAGGCTGTACAATTTTCTCGTATATGGCCTGTCTCCAAGTAGCTTCGTTCTCGCTGCCGGCTTCCACTGGCGCCGGTCGATTGTCGCTCACTTTCAGGAATCTGAACATTACAAAGAATGAAAAAAGTAAGTAATTATGCCATATTTTAGATCATCAATAAATAAAGACACTTTTTTCTATCAGAAAAGCAAAAATCTGTCTTGCAATATTTTTTTGATGCGACGAGACATAAATGAGACGAGCGAATCATTTTGAAAAAAGTCAACATCCCTGTAGTTCTTACATCAAAAAATATTTTTTGGAATTGACTTGGATATCCTTTTATTTACTTGTCTTGTAACTTTTAGAAGTCTAGTCTCACCAATTAAGACTATATCTTCTTATTCCTCCTGCCCTGCTACCAATTTTATTTGGGGTCGGCGCAATATTCCTTCGGCGCAAATTCCTTCCACATTAATTCCCTGTCACTCGTCATACAGATAGTCACTCCCTTCTTATTCACGTCATCTTTAAGGCTATAGCTCCCCAACCTAATAACCAAACGTCTATGCTTATAGCTACTACAAAACGTCTAGGCAAACAGCAAAACTTACATATCCATCATGGGAGAGTTGACAGGCGTCTCAGCAGTATCCTCACTCTCTTCAGGAGTCGGAGTCATGTTGGACCGAGGTGACGGTGTCGCTTCTGTAACCACCACTGAAGTGTTAGATGTTACTGTAGGACTTGTTATTCTGTGGTGCTAAATCTACATATTGAACAAGACGTATAGTTATCGGCACGAATCTTGAGCTCTGACCTACATCTGCGCCGAAGTGATTTATTAGCAAAGAACCAATCCCGAGTGACGGCTATGACGCGATGCACTGCGGGCCAATCACCGCTTTAGCCCGCCTCCGCGCCTCACTTCATAACCCAAAAGAGACCCAATAAATTACTTCTGCGCAGGTGAAGGCCAGAGCTCAAGATTCGTGCCGATAACCTAACAGAGTGAACTAAAGTGGAGCGATTGGGAGAAGTTTTTAAAACACCAATAGAATTTCGTCTCCGCCCACTCAATAGTAAAGGGATACTGGGGAGCGGTAAAATTCTATAGGTTGCTTAAAAACTACGCTACGTTTCGCTTTAGTGGAGTCTGGGACTTAGGATTTAAATCTATTGAGAATAAGATGCAGTCTCATTATAAAACAGTTTTAAGTTGGCAGCGAAAGCCTTATAATTTATCAGCTTTTACCCTAGACCGAAAGGGTATTACTTCGAATACAACAAAAGTATGTTCTTTGATAAATGGACGAACACTGGCAGGAGCAGTGATCAGCAATGCCTAAAGTAAAAGTCCCGACAACATCGGTCAAGCCCTTTCAGAGAGTAGCCGCAACAAACATTACTTTATTTACTTGTATAGATAGCACATACGTTTTGGTTAACAGCTTCATTTCCCTACCTTCCAACACAGCGGGTGACAGACTTTTGCTCCTCACGACTTCAGGAGACAGTAAATCCTGGGTCGCTGGCTCTGATGCTGTGTCCAGCACTATAGGTACTGGCGTTGATAAGGGTGATGTTTCCTAGAAAAAAAACGTTGTTTAATTTAAAAAATGCTGGAATGGCTGATCCTTTTTACCGTCTCACTTCAGAGAACGGGACTCTTTTCGTAGAGAGAATGAATGAGTGGCGTGTAACATCTGAATGAATAGGTCAAAAGAACAACATGTCTTAAAATTGTCATTTCAGACAGAAAACTTGTCTCGAGTTGAAAAATGAAACTTTGATCCTTGAATTTGTTACGTGGACGCCATTACTTTTAATATCGGACTCATCTTTTAACAGATATTGACAGTATAAACGTCCGTTTTGCTCGAACTGTTTATTTACTTTGAAAATAATAATAATATTTTAATTCAATGCCTTTTGGAATCTTGCTTTATTAAACTCTACATAAAAATTATTAAAACATAGGTACCTTCTTTATAATAGGAGGCACAACGCCTTCATCTCTGCTGGCTTTGCGTTTCAATAGATCGAAGCTGCTGGATATCGAACGTCTAGCTTTTGAGAATATAGTGCTGCCTCCTAGGTATTGGTTCAGGAACTCCGATCTGAAAATATGTTATAAAAGGTTTTGTTATCTGTCAGGAAGTTAAGATATTTTCTCCTCTCTTAAATCACACAATTCGTGTAAAGGTGAAAGTTTATATGTATGTTTGTTACTCTTTCACGCCAATAGTGCTGAATGGATTTTTTATGAATACGTAGGTAAATATAGCCTAGTAAATAAGGAATAAAATAATATGTTTAGGTATGTAGACGACTCACTCAAGAGACTGTAAAATAACACAAATATTTAAGGGGGCGCTCTAACAACAAACGTGTTTTTTTTTGCTTTTAATAGATACGGAACCATTCGTGAGCGAGTCCAAATTCCACCTTTGCCAAGGTTTTTTTTTAAATTCATTCCAATTTTGGTTGGAACTACTTGGTTCAATGTACATACTTTCGTTTTCACTTTTAAACCTTGTATATAAGAGGTAGGTATATAAATTATATATTTTTTTAATGAATGGTTAATTACTACAACATATCTGCTTACCTATTCTCAGCGGTATCGTGCACATGTCGTGTCTGCTTGGCTTCACAATGTGCGCGCAGCAACATCATCAGAAATGCATTGTGCTCACCCGTCTGTGACAACGAAACGAAAGTATATGCTATGGACCATGTGATTAATTCGGGCATTATTTATAATGCCCGAGCATTATGAATAATGTCTAGCTTTATCGGGCCACATGATTAATAACTATCTTAACTTCATTATTTATCACTTGGCACGGGCATTATTATATTGCTACATGATAGTTGGGCAATTTGATAATAAAGCTATATTTTATGCGGTGCGAGGGTGGCAATTGTTCTAATAAATAAATCCTGTTACTTGCTACATATTTTATGATTATTGTTTTAAATTATATGTTCTATTTTAATGGGAAATTATAAGTCTAGCCAGAAAATTTTGGACAATTGTCATCTAATTTACTAACTCGGCCTCGTTTTTCTTGATCTCATTTTTCTTGGCTCGTTTTTTTTTATGGTAGAATTTAATTTGGATTCAAAACATTGTATTAAAAACTGAACTTAGTGACGAAAACGAATCGCTGCAAAACCGACTCCACGTAGTCTTGTCTGCCCTACCCCTAGAGTGCAATTCAAAACCGCGTAGGCGCGGAGGGGCGAGGCGGCCTGCGAGCTGAGGCGCAGGTAGTTGAAGCGCTCGCCGCCGTGGCTGAGGCTGGCCGGCTATGCCGGCCAGCAAGCCGAAGCTGCGGCGGTGAGCGTGATAACCATCTGCGACGATAAGCTCGCATGGGACCGCCGGAGCCCCGCAGCGCCGGAGCCGTGACAGAAGCCATGCTTGCTGCATGTTGCATGCTTACTTCTATGCTCTGTCAATTGATATGGGATGTATGAATATGTTTGTATTACTTTGCCCAAAAGGTCACGGGCAATATGTATAGTGCCCGGTCAATTTGATTGTTTGAATAATTATTATCAAATTGCACTCTCATATTGGGCATTATTCATAATGACCGGGCATTATGTATACTGCCCAATTTATCACTTGGTCCATAACATATATATTAGCAATCATTGTTATAATCATAATATCTCAGAGACCATCAGTCGAATTTGAGAGATCTTTCGGCACTTGTTGGATAATTAAACTTGCAGTTTATTCGATAAGTAAAGATTTCTTTTACTTGAATAAATATTATATTCGATATTTGCCTTTCAAGCCTTTTCCCAACTATGTTAAGGTCGTCTTCCAGTCTAATTAAGTGAAGCTGCCTTGCTGACTTGCTCAACCCAGTTATGTGAACAACCCGACACAAATTGACAAAACTCTAAACTGTGATAGTTCTCAGACTTTCAGGTCTCTGACTATCTATACTACTTTAATAAAGTATAAAACCTGAACGTTTTGGTAGGTACGTTTCTATACGCACAAAAAATCTTAGGGATTTTTTATGTAACTTTAAAATGCAACTATATAGGTAGGTCATCATATCAAAATAACATATAAAATCTACATTTAGCTAAACCTAGTCGTCTAGTTGTACACTTATTGGAATTTCAATTAGATATTTGTCGCTAACAAAACTACAGTGTACCTAAAATGGAACCTTGGGGTACTCCTTGAACAATGTTCAATACTGAAAGAATATAGTTACCTCATACATATGGTTGGTGCCTCCTTGATACTTGGTCACTATGAGATCCTGCTCATCTTCAGGAAGCTGTTCTATGCGACGGAGAATGAAGGCGTGGGTCTTCTTATCGTTCATGCCTGAAACAATATATAGCACCTGATATCAATATGATGATGTCTGTGATGAAATAAATGGAATAGGGACATGGACAGAGTCGTTTGCCAACTTCATATTTGTGCATGATCGATAAAAATGGGTCAAAAGTTGTGTCAAAATTTTAGGGTTTAGAGTGAGCAAAAATTTAATTATTATAAAATAATTTTGCACTCTCGCTTCTAGGCACAATTACTCATAATAATTTGTTCCTTTCAGACCTTTGCCCAGGCGTAGAAATTTTATGATAAATGAGTTTTGGTTACACCAGTTGAGAATTTCTTATGTGTGAATACTGACGGAGACAGAGAGGACGACCAAGGCAAATATGATGTCAATAAGTAAGGAGTGAATCTCAATATAATACTGACAGAGAGGAATGGAAGCTGAGAGCAAAAATAAAATTTTGGTCAGGTCAAGAAGAATATGCTTACCTTCAATATCATGGCACAAGCGATGATACCACAACATGGGACAGTGTTCACATGTCATGTTTGGCGACTTCTCTCGCGATTTCTTTAGTAGTTCGGCGTGCGCTACGAACGCTTGCTTTATGGCTGAAAACAAATATACAAAAGTTTTATATTTATAATTATGGTAATCTATTTGTTTTTTATTAGGTATAAGTACGCTCAATAAGAGCTTGTGACTAAATAACAGTGACACACAAGTAGACCAATCGAAATATAAGCAACAACAAGTAAGTTCCCGAATGGAGAGCCACCTGTATCATAAAGAGTTCCTCATTAGGTAAAGCACGTTAAATTGTGGGTCCCTGTTGCCATTCTCACACTAGTCTATGACAGTTGTTACGGGTAAACACACACTAGAAAGTGTAAAAACTAGTTTTACACCAAGGTATGTCGTCATCTACATGTACTGGGTCAAACAAGGGAAGGTCAAAATGGCACTCGCTCCATGTAAAATACTATTACTCAACTGTGTCTGGTTAGAAGTCAAATCCAATATTGTAGGGAAAAGACTAGACAAATAACTAAACATCAACTCACCATTAATAAGCTCCAACGCCACAGAATCGCTCTCGCACTTGAAGACATAACACGCGTACGTATCATTAGTCTCTCTGCATACAAAGCCGAAGTGTTCCTTGTTAATCCTCCCGAGGACACAAGAGGCCACGTCTTTGAACCCTCGGTGCAGGAGGATCTGCTTTCTATCAGGGCTTATTAGACGAAGTTCTGCGCGACCAACCTGGGGTAGACAAAATTTTGTATGGTATAGATGTTTTGTCTGATGATAGTGGGTGGTGTATAATTGTGTGTGTAAATTTTATATTACATGCTCGTTGTGTGTTTGTAAGAATCGGCGATTTGGCCACTACTGAGTGCTTTCGAGCTTACGCATACAAAGATGACGAGCATGTACGTTTCCACACACACTGACTGAGAGATAAAATAACTAGCTACTGTATTACTACAAACGACATGGCTGGGCAGAATGTTACTAATGAGATTATGTCAGATATAAGTTTTCTTCTGCTATGTCATGCTACGTCAACCCCAAATAAAGTTTAGGTTGATGATAATCGAAGAATCTACTTAAGAATTGGAACTTAGGCATAAAAACTAAATATGTTTATTACTCTATGAAGACTAATGAGACAATATGAAGGTAGTTAATATACCTTTGAGTATTATGATTACTGTATGAAGATCTACATATAAAAACGACTCACTTGAAACAGCATAGTCCTATTCTGCTCCCCAATCAGCTGAGCAATAGGAGTTTTCTGATTAATAGTTCCAATAGAAGCTGACCGATCCCTCAAAAACGGCTTATTTTCATTCAACGTCTTTCTCTCAGTTACAACAGGCTTTCTACTAATCTCTTGAAAGTTCATCGGAGTAGGACTATCCTCACGACCCTTCTGATTCTGAGAAGCTTTATCCAAAAACGGATCGGGGTCTTTCGCATCAATTTTGGAATTCTCAATTTTGGTTTTTAAACAGAACTCATTGATAGATGATGCTGTCTCTGAGATTACAGAATAAATATCTGACTTGTCCTCTTCTTTGACGGTGTCCAAATTATTTTTAGGAACATTCAGAACTAAGACACTAGGTTCGAGTGGTGTTTGTGTTGGCTTTTTAATTATTGTTTCAGCTCGTTCTTTAGTGAACATATCGAATTCTTCGTCAATTTTTTTCGTGTCTGGTTTGCTGCGTGTTGTGCTAAGAGTTTCAGCACTTGCCCAGGCTTTATCGGGTTCTAAGGGAGTGGTGCTAGGTGTTAGAATCTTCTTACTGTTGTTGGCGAAACGCTCGTGTGGTGGTGTTGTTTCATCTTCGAGGTTTTCTTTAGAATCTGAACTGTATATTGATGTCTGTAAAGAATTGACTTTCATTAAATTGTGAAGCATAATTAAGTTTCTTTGTTTTATCAAATTCTTTTATCTATAAAGAATCAATTTGTATAGTGTCATTTTGGCCAAGATTTTGTTGGGTTAGAAATAAACACTTATTAAACACCTCATTATAAAGCCATTAATTTTATATGTTTGTGAGTAAGTCCTATAGGTACTACTCCATTTACTGAATATCTAAATCACGGTCTGTTTTTTATTTACAATCAATTTATTTCTCCAAAATAGCGTACTACAGCCATGTCATGTTAAATACTTACCCCAGTAGAAGACAGCAAGCTATGTCGCCTCTGTTTCAAGGCTTTTTCAGCTTCATGTTGAGCGAATTTGTTCAAAGCATCGTCGATCAATGATTCAGGAACTTTGCGTTGAGATATCCTCACTTTTCCGATGTATAAGACCTGGAAAATGAAGGAGAGAGACGTTTCAAATCGGAGCAGTATTTTTACGTAGGCATATAAAAAATACTTCGTGCTCCTTATGAATCTTCTTATTCCTGCCCTTTTCCCATTTTAAGCCCTCTCTGTCTCTGTCATTTATCATACTTAATAGTTTTCAATCACTTTTTATTCAAGTTCTCTTTCAGGCAATATATTTTTTTCTCTCCTTGCAACCACATCAATACAAAATTAACAACATCAACGATCATTTCTCTTAAAAAAAACTGCTTCCTTTGAAAATTGAATGTAAAAATTCATAGTGTACGGTCATTTTAAGAAAACTGACGTTTATGTGGTTGGTGAACTTGGACCTTACTGTAATATGTATTTCATACCTTCTTATCACGTACCCATACTATGACATACACACCTACCATGCTTACTTCTTATAAAGGAATTCTTCATAAATCATACAAATACATTCTTTTACCTCAAAGAAGTGTGAGTCTGAAGCTGAGAGGTCGGCGCAGAGTGACGTCAGCGCAGACGCGTTGCTGATCGTGCGCGCCATCGGGTTCTGAGTCTCACTGGTCCTGGAAATAGTGAGGGGAATTTTAATGTTCATCTTGAAGGTGAAAATGATTGATTTACCAAAGAGAGAAGGCATGAGTTAAAAGGTATGCCAAACCTTTGTATCTAGCACCAAGTTCTGTTTAATCAAAGTTCTGATTACACGCTTTTTATTTTAAAGCTAAAGTCGTCAAGCAAAATGTAGATTTTCTTACATTTTTTAAAGAGATTTTCGTTACAATTCATTTTAAAACAGGTTGCCAATCAACATTGAATTTGAATAAGGTTCAGAAATAAAGTTTCAAAGTGACATATTGTGATTGGTTGATGTATTACTGTGTCTGTAACAAGACATGCTAGACCAGATAATTTATCAAACAGTTTTTATTGAACTAGCTCTTATTCTTCTTCTTTTGGTGCCTCTTCAAACCTTTAGATTGGCCGTCAGCTATTGGAACTCCTTTATGTCCTAAAGAACTCAAAAACTCAACTCACAAGTTAGAATTACAGTTCCCCGGCAGAGATATAGCAGGGCTACTCCAAGGCAGTTCGGTGTTCTGCTGCTGAAAGCCGATGTTCCTGGTCACCGCGCCGTTGGTCAGCGAGGAGCTGGATCCCTTGGGGCTGGGCGCCCCGGGGGACGGCTCTCGCATCTGGGTAAAGAGATCTGTCACCTGGAATTAGGGAAAAAGGGGGTTATTTTAATTTCCACTTTCATATGATGATGATGATGTCCTCCTAGAAGTTTGCGTCGACGGCGACACCCTGGCATATATCGACAGTTTGGTTTCGTTCAGGAGCTTGTACATGACTCGCGAAAATATTTTTTTCCTTGAACAGTCGGTCACAAATAGCGCGGTAAAGTTGCTTGCTCATTGTAACTGTCATATGCCTCTATATCATTAACATATTTCTGCTGTATGGTCATTGATATGCCCTCCGGGTGGAACACGGCTGTTCACAATTTATTATGTACCTGTCATCTGTGTTATGTACCCATGATCGACAATAAAGATTGATTTGATTTTATAATTTTATCTAATTTAATAGATTCCACCAGTGGTTTCAACCCTGCCTGAGGGACTCTGGCTTCCCATACAAGAATTAAAAAGTACTTACTACAGATGGGCTATCTATCACTGAAATATTTTTTCCAGAGAACGGCGAGCAAACAAAAAAATGTGCTAATCTCAAGAACTACTAGACATCCATTTGAAATTTTAAATAGAACACAAAGTATAGTTGAGAAAAGGCTAAGCATAAGTTTATGAAACCCTGTGAATTCGCTTATTATATCAAACCGTATAATCACACTGCAGTCTACACACACATTATTATCCTATCATACATCTCATCATCGTTTACAGTCTCATCGTCAATCGTAATACATGTAGTTAGATAGCTACTACATACGTTTCATCAATCGTCATTAGACGTAGAATTCCGTGGCATGCGTCAGTTGCATGCAGTCGATCTTCGAACCATACGTCAATTTAGTCAGTATATGAAAATGTTACCAGCCGAAAATCGATCTCAGTGGCGTGCACTTGGAGAAGCCTATGTACAGCAGTGGACTGCGATAGGCTGATGATGATGAAAATGTATGACCCTGTTTGTCAATATGCTGGCATAATCAGTCGTGGTATATGGAAATAGTCGTAGTGACCCAGTGGGTAAAGAACAAACCTCTCTAGAGGCTCTAGAATGAGTGTGTGGGTTCAGTAAGAATGCAACTTTTCTAAGTTTGTATGTACTTTCTAAAAACATCTTGGACACCAATGACTGTGTATCGGAGGGCACGTTACGTCATTGAAGATCCTTGGCAGTCGTTACGGATAGTCAGAAGCCAGTTAGTCTGATACCAGTCTTAGAAATGGGTATTGGGTTGAACGGGTAACTGGGTTGAGGAGGTCAGGCAGGGCAGCCGCTCCTTGTGGCACACTGGTACTCAGCTACATCCGCTTAGACTGGAAGCCGACCCCAACACAATTTGGAACAGGCTTGGAGGACGGGATTCGAGGTTTACAAGTTACATAGGCAGTCACTCCATATGTAACACTGGTAGGTACTCAGCTGCATCCGATTAGACTGGAAGCCAACCCCAACATAGTTGAGAAAAGGCTAGGCAGATGATGACCTATACCAGTCTTTATCATAAGTATACTACGTGACAAAGGAATCTTTGGTCCCTTTTATTAATGATTTCTGATGTCAACAAATCAAAAGGCCTTAAGTACAGGCCCATTTCCTTAAGTGTGTGAGTCAAGGTTGATATTCGTTTCATTAATTGTTAATGTAAACATCCAATTACTTCCTCGTGTTATGTGTTTGTAGGAAGGATAGGGCTAGTAATATTTACATAGTACAAAACAAAATACTCTTTTGCAAAAAACTGGGAGCCTATGAGAAACTTGGTTTTGAGGACTTGCAATGTACCTAGGTCAGTTTGCAAAAAAAAAATGACTAGCATTCGTAAAAACGATATTCTAAATTCGAATTTTGCGGGTTTACTATGAAAGAGAAGCCTATTAAGATATTTTTAAGCATTAGTTTAGAAACAGCTCAGTATCCCTACTAATATTATAAATGCGAAAGTAACTCTGTCTGTCTGTCTGTCGGTTACGCTTCCACGTCTAAACCACTGAACAAATTTTAAATAAAATTTGGAACAGAGATAGAGTTGACCTTGAGAAAGAACAGAGGATAGTTTTTATCGCGGAAGAATTCTCTTGGAAACGAGATATAACCGAACTCTACGCGGGCGAAGCCGCGGGCGGAAGCTATATACTAGATTTTGTGATAGATTTCATTCATATGTATAGTATATGATGGTCTATCACAAAGACCCTTTCAAAATCAGGTGTTCTAATAAAAAGAACTTATACCTAACACATTTTTTCTTCTATTGACAACCCTAAAGCCAGCAATGTTAATTGGCCAGCCTTGAATCAAACCGTTTGTTTACGTGCCCGGGTCAATAGATGGCGCTGTTTTCAATTGAAAGGTGAACATGCTGACAGAGATACATGATGCCAATGAGGTTGCATTCAAACGATTTTATTTATGTACCATCATCATGGAGAACAAAATAACTAGCGGAGGTGTCATAACGGAAAATCTCCTAAGAAAGTAGCACGACAACATGCGGGTGTTCGGGGGACGAGGAACGTTATGTCTTCGCCCTTATTCACCTTTTTTGGACCCGATCATTTTTGTAATACCAAAAATCGTTGACAGATGTCTAACCCGAACACTTCGTCAGTTCACTCGTAACTGATAGTTTTGGTTATGCCCACCGTATTTGACCTAGAAGAAGGCGACTGACCTACAGACCTGCATTATGGCATCTCCGCTTATCTTTTCATCTCTGTGGGATGCATTCATACGATTTTATTGATGTATCTTCACGCTTTTTATAGTGAAGGGTAAGACAAACAAATAGACAAGAATGTGTTATAGTTAAGTAAAGCTCTTCACAAATAACTTTGCCGTTTGAAGTCAGCTATTTGATGACTCTCGTATCTAACTACCTATCTGTAGATACTATATAATTGTAGTGTTCACCCTACCTGTATCTCTGTAATTACCATCCGATAATTAGGATATCGGCTCGCTTGCCCACATAACGTCTTACTCCCGTGCCACACACTCTCCCGGTTTAACGCCAACTGGCCATAGTGTGCACTCTCCGCGTCTATGCGACAACGAGACGACAGATATCGGTGATAATACAGTACACTACACTAATATTATAAAAGTAAATATTGTAAGTGAAGATTTGTTCCGGCTAAACCCACTGATCACATTGGAAAAATGTCACCTCTATTAAATAGCCCATGTATCCATAAAGACTAGTTTCTCTCTAGATACAGGTACAGTCAGTAAGAGTCTGACACTCCCTCACGCTGCACCCACAGCGGGAAGGGTCATTTGATGATTATTTCTGTTCACTTGTTCTTTTATAAACATCAAAATATTCATATTAACTCAATGTACGACTTTTATTCGTATAATCATGTATTGAATACAGATGAACAGTTGCAAGAACTATTGAATATTATGGAACTATTTCTTAGTAATGGCTCAATAAATACTTACACATAGCAAGGAATCGTATTGTTTATGTTTGTATCAATATTTATATTCGCATACAAAACAGAACTGTTTTTCAAGTTATTTTCCTTAAGGTGGAATTATGCAACATTTTAGAGGACTTTTTTAATATTCTTATCTACTTGTTTATAAATATTTTTTTCCTTATAATACTAATAAATAGTATTATAAATGCGAAATCTGGTAATAACGTATGCAAATGTAATGTATGTAGGATGTTGGTTACTCTTTCACTCAAAAACAACTACCTACTTAGGTATATGGATTTTGATAAAAGGCTAAGTCTTATCCAGGTGCGGGCAGTAGTTCCCTCAGGCAGTGGGTGAAACCGCTAGCGGCTTATAAAATTATGAGAAGTACATAGGACACATACACACAACACAAAACAATAAAAATCATCAGAAAAAAATACTAGGTACCCATTTAAGAACATTAATAAATTGTCATTAAATCATGACATTAAGGATCATAATTTTGGAAAATACGTTCGAAAGATCAAGTCAGGTTAATTACTGATCTTGTTATTCAAATAACCCCATTATTGTGCGAATTTATATGACACCATCAGGTCAAACAACCAGGATTTCCCGAAGTAAATTGGCTTATAAATGGCAAAAGCCAAGTTTACCTTTCATCATCCTCATCCTCCGAGCCTTTTTCCCAACTACATATGTTGGGGTCGGTTTCCAGTCTATCCGGATTCAGCTGAGTACCAGTGCTTTACATGAAGCGATTGCCTATCTGATCTCCTCAAACCAGTTACCCGGGCAACCCGATACCCCTTGGTTAGACTGGTGTCAGTCTTACTGGCTTCTGACTACCCTTAACAACTGCCAAGGATGTTCAATGACAGCCGGGACCTACAGTTTAACAAATTAGTTTAGATATGTCATATCACTATATTTATTTATTCCTCAGATGATTGAAAAATCGATACTAACAATAATAACCAAGAAGTCATAATTAATCAAATAAAAACCATAATTTGAGAAAAACCCCTTGAAATTTCAGCAATAAAGGTTAATTAATGATCTTATTAAGTACTGATATACCCGGTAATTGATAAATTTATATGACCCCAGATCAAGCAACCAGGATTTCCCGGAGTAAATTGGCTTATAAATGGCAAAAGCCACGCCAAGTTAACCTTTGTTTAAGAGAAGTTAATTTACAAATCTTATTTATTTCAATACTGATATTATAAAGCTTCATTTGTTTGTTTATTTGCTTGAACACGCTTATCTAAGGAACCACTGTCATCATCATCTCTCGAGCCTTTTCGCAACTATGTTGGGGTGGTCTTCCAGTCTAACTGGATGCATCTGATTACCATTGTTTTACGAGGAGCGACTGCCTATCTGACCTCCTCAACCCGGGCAGTCCAATACCTTAGTAAGACTGGTTGTTAGACTTTCTGGCTTCTAACTACCCGTAACGACTGCTAAGGATGTTCAATGACAGCCGAGACCTACAGTTTAACGTGCCATCCGAAACACAGTCATTGGTGTCCAAGATAATATCTTAGAAAGTACATACAAACTTAGAAAAGTTGCATTGCTACTTGTCTGACCTGGAATCGAACCCACGCCCTCATACTCGAGAGGTTCGTTCTTTACCCACTAGGCCACCACGACTTCGATCGACGGAAGCTAGTTCCGTATTTTCTGTCAATAAACATAATGTTCTTAGAAGGAGAGCTAAAGTTAAAACAGATTGTAATTCACGTCCCGTGACTCATAAGTCAAGTAATTTACACCGAAATGTACACGTGGGTTCAAAGTGCAAGAGTGTTTAATAATAGATACAGAATTTTGACCAATTACAACTCTTAAAAATATATATATAGGCGTCCAGACCGATTGTCTGCCATGAAGGCTGTTCTCTCTAAAGAGATCATTCAGCTACGCAAGAATTAGTGCTCAAGCATTTGCTTGGACACAGGTGCACTCACTATCCCTTCACTCTCATAGCGCGATAGGACGGCAATCCGACACCACTGGAGAGAGATCAGGCGCAAGACCGTCATATTTGCGTGCTCCCTGATACACGGGTGTATCTATATCTCCATCTTCCAAACTCAGGGCTGCTTTGAGTTTCTTAAAACCCTCAAAGCGTTTTCGAGTCAACCTGGGTATCAAACCCGAGACCAATTCACCTACGGAGCAATCAGTATTTGTTCAACAGACGTTTAAAAGTTTTTGTGGTAAGAAAGTTTAGTTTAAATTAACCCTTTAGTTAACCTAGAATGTAGAAGATATTAGATTTGTAGAAGATGTTAGTTTACCTTCATTTGCCCAGTTAACTATAACATGTAACATAATTAACGCACACCCTCAGACACCCCAATTAGAATATTATGTTATAATCATAATACATACACTGAATTTTTTATTTAACATGTTTATGCACTGTTATTTACTAAATTAGTTATACCAATTCTTGGAGAACTTTTTGGTCATACTACCACGCACGCAAATATCGCGCCGCGCGCCGCTCGACTCGACACAACAAATGAAACTACGGAAAAAGCCGACAATACACGAAGTCTTATTACTTTGAGTTACGGTCTATTTGAATTTATTTTGACTGTACAGGGTTAATATGCCAATAATTTCCGTAGTTTTAATTATTTTTGGGAAAAAAAATTACCTATATTAAAAATGATATAAATAGATTCAGTAAACGATTCTGAACAAACTAATTTCAGGATGTGCGTTAATTAAGTTACATGTTGTATATATAGAATCCACCCAAAAAAAATTCTAGATGTGATGAAACTTATTTTTATCACAGTTTTGGACTTTATACTCACGTGCCATAATTTCTCATGTCTCGTGTACGTGTGTGTAACAAAAATAGATTTATTGTAAGTACATGAGGATTGAGGAGATCCGGAGACGAACTAAAGTCACCGATATAGCCCACCGGATTAGCAAGTTGAAGTGGCAATCGGCAGGCCATATTGCTCGCAGAGCAGATGGCCGATGGGGTCGAAAAGTGCTGGAGTGGAGACCACGGACTAGCAAGCGCAGCGTAGGACGTCCACCAACGAGGTGGACAGACGATCTTATAAAGGTCGCCGGAAGACGCTGGATGCAGGTCGCCGACGGTATATTTTTAATATGGTTATAATTTTAGAATATGGTTTGTGTGAATTTGCACAAAATCGGTGTAACGGTCTTCATTTATTTACGTACGTCCACTAGTTCGATATAAACATAGCATAGCCCATTGTACAACATCTAATTGTATGTACGTATGTATGTCACAGCAGAATTGTTAGAACACAATAACATTACAAACATGGGACGGTCACGACGGCTGTTTACAACGCCGTAGTTAAATAATAGATGTAAACTGTAAACATCTCATTTAATACGTCACTTTTGTGTTAGGTACCTACTAGTGGTTTGAGTAGAAAAAATCTTTGGCTTTTAGCCGATGCAAAAAGAGAGATTTTTTGTAAGTTTGGCTCTTGAATGGATGAACCGAATCAGCTTTTTCTTTGACGACGCTAAAAATCATCAAATGACCCCTCTCGCTGTGGGTTAGCAGCCGTGAGGGAGTGTCAGACTCTTACTGACTAAAAACCGTCGTGTTCCGTCGTAGGCCTTTTATTTACCAGGGCCGCGGTAACTCTTTCCACAGCCCCGGCAGGAAAGTTTCCTCCCTCCAATTTATCGTGCCTTCCGAAACACAGAAGAACTCATCATGACAGACCGGCCGTGCTAAGCTTTATACATATAACCGACTACGAAGAACTGTAGGTAAGTTATATAAATACCATATTATAGGAACTATAGTACCTATATGCATAAACACGGATGAACCGATTACGAAGGAGTAAATGAGACATACATAGATGAAACCACTGAGCTAGCTAGTTATAAATCAAGATAAAACAGCAAAAATGTATATAAAATGACAGTTTGTTTATCTAAACAGTATTAATGACGGTAATTATGAATAAAACAAACAAATATTTACTTGAATTTGAAGGTTGAAATTAACTTGTATCTTTTGAAGGGTAAATAAAGTACCAGTTAAGAAAAACAAGTTTTTAAATTCATTGTTTGTTTACTAACATTAAACTACAGAACCGATTTCAATGTTTGAAACACAGATTGTCTAGAGCCTGAGAAAAGGACATGGTTGGAACCGCGGTGTTCTAGTATTCACTATTTATTTTTTGTGTACTTAGGTATAATGGAAAACAAACACTCAAACATGCTGTTATTATCAATAACATGTCACTTCAATATAGAATTCAATATTATTATGCATGACAATATGGCAATCTGAAATTCTAAACCAAGGGATAACGATGTGAAACAGATGTTATATTTCACTCGTAGCTGTGAAAAGACTGATAAGATAAAATCAAATGTATATTGAATGAACCCAATCCTAACTTCGTTTTAAATGCAAAATTACTCTGTCCGTCTGTCTGCCTGTCGCGATTTCAGGTACAACAGGATGTATCAAGCTGAAGACTAGCCTACATTGTAGATGTCATACTTATGTCAAGCAAATCAATATTGAATAGCAAAAGGTTTGCTTTCTCAAAGTGGCCCGGAGTCTGGAAATTGTTGGTGTCATACCCTCGTGACTGGGAGAGCATGCAAGATCCCGGAATGTCATTGTTACAATTGCAGGTCAGAGGCCGTCAGGTGGATTTGGGAAAACTCTCAGACCAGGGCTTGCTAGGTGATCAAACCTGCAGCTCAGTCGTTAATTTTCGAATTATCAGGGGTTACCAACGCTAGCGGGGTTACCAACGCTAGCGGGGCTCCTTAGGACCGTAGCCTTCTGTGGTTACGGGGTTATTCGAAAATGTTAAGGCTCCAGAAGTAATATGATGGGTTTTAGTCAGTAAGAGTCTGACACTCCCTCACGCTGCACCCACAGCGGGAGGAGTCATTTCACGATTTTCAACCAAAAAAAGAGTTGACAAACGTGATGTTATTATATCTATACCTGTATAATATATAAAATCAAAGTAACACGACTGTATATTCGTGGGTTTATTTGGCATCAAAATAAACTGATATTTGGCAGTGTTCCAGTGGCAATCGTTTTAAAGGACAAAACATTCGATGTGCCATATTTTCGGTCTTTGTGTGAATTTTGTTTTAAAACATGGACTTTGTAACTGAAAACTATCTTTGTTTTAAGAAGAGAAAGAGAAATCAGTATTTTCTATATCTACTTATATATTTCACGGACTTTCAGCAGTCTTTTATTAAAAGCATTTCTCACTAAAAACGCCTTTATGCTTCCACGTCCCGTGGCAACTTCTGCTCGTATAGGGCTAAAATATAAGTCCATGTTATTCGGGAAGAGTGTAGCTTTCAAAAAATGAAATAATTTTTCAAATCGGTTCTGTAATTTCGGACCCATTAAAAAAAGTTTAATCTTAATTATTTTAGTATTGATGCACAAAAATATCATACGTACAGATATTGTGATGCACCTAAACTTAAGTCTAGTACTTATTTAACCTCTTGAAGGACTTAACAAACTCTATTTGTATAATAGTAGTACCTAAGTATATAAACACTGTCTATGTAAATAACATGTTCTACGCATAGGTATACCATGGAGAACAAAATGTCTAGCGGAGATGTCATAACGGAAAATCTCCTAAGAAAGTAGCGCGACAACATGCGAGTGCGAGGGGGACAAGGAACGTTCTATTGAACCCGTCCATTATTTTCAATAGAAAATCGTCAATCAATCTTTGACAATCCGAGTGTCCCTTTTTGGTACTAGCCTACTGTCCGTCTGCCGGAGCTGCGGATGCGGGATTGTTACCGCCGCCCTGGTACATAAAAGGCCTATGCCGGAACACGGCGGTTTTTAGTCAGTAAGAGTCTGACACTCCCTCAAGGCTGCTAACCCACAGCGGGAGGGGTCATTTGATGATTTTTGACGTCGTTAAAAAAAAGCCTATTGTGCGTATGACCTAAAAGAAGGCGCCTGACCTACCTGCCTTATGGTATCTCCACTCATCTTTTCTTCTTCTGTGGCATATAATACATATTACGAGAACATAGCAGGAAACTTTACTCAACGTTAAGATCATAATTTTCTGTAATTGCTAAATTGATATTTCGTATGGTGTTTATTTCCGTAGCATGTGTTTCTACTAATTGAAATGTGGTACCATGTTTCCGCTATGGGTTGTTACTGTCTAGCCTTTTCCCAACTATGTTGGGGTCGGCTTCCAGTCTAACTGGATGCAGCTGAGTACCAGTGCTTTACAAGGAGCGACTACCTACTCAACCCAATACCCCGAGGTGAAACTTGTAGTCAGACTTACTGGCTTCTGACCACCCGTAACGACTGCCAAAGATATTCAAATGCTGCTGGTTATAATGTATCAAACATATACATATTGACGTTATTCAGAGGTCAAGGCTGTAAGGTGTGACTTTGTTACATCGGCTTTTTGATGTCATTACGATATAATTAATGACAGCAAGACACAACATTATGGTATCGGGTTTTTGTCTAGTTTGCATATTAATGAATTATGTTGTTTTATTATCTTCTGAGTTGGGTATTATCAGTTATTTTGATTCAAGATATTGTCAATCGATTGGTTCCCTATGAGACAATCAAAATCAAAAAATTTCGGTGAAAAAAAAATTGGCAGTCTGAACGAAAAAAACACATAACAAGAAGACATAAGTACATTAAAGTTAATAATTATTGTAGGCAATTGTAGGTATGTGTGTACAATGTCCATGCAAAATTAACCATTGATTAATTTGGTATTAAGATTGTGAAGAAGTTAGCTGTAGAAAAAAATATTTTTTATATTTAGTTCGTAAAAAAAATTAACAACAGAAAAGGAATTTGGAAAGATTTTTCGTAGAAAGTTTTGTTGAAAATAAGCATCAAAGAGCTTAGGTAGTATATTTATTTTTATTTTGGACATACTTTCACTCAAAAATGGGATAAGTAAAAGACAAAGATGGTGGGGTTTAATCAGAAAAAAGGGGTTAAGAAATCTCACAACAAGGAAATGTTATAGAGACGAGATTTAGAGATGCTCTCAAAAACAGCCTTAAGTAATTAAAAGCTGCAAGACACAACTTTGTCACAGCGGGGTTAAAATGCACATACGAACAAAAACAACGTGCATCTTACCATGTTCTTAATATTAATTGCAGAAGTGTCGGAGTGGGATCCGAAAAATGGGCGGTTGGAATTCATTTTCAATCTGTTAAAAATAAAAAGATATTTTATTATTTATTTTCTTTTCTGTATTAGAGGTCTGTGCCCTGATATTGGGACAGTAAAATATGGTTATGCTGTAGACTGAAAAATGTTCATTCTTTCAACTGACATTTTTTTTTCCTTTTACTCATTATTTGTTCACCATAAAATGTATTTATTAATCGTTACATGCACATAGGTATAAATTATCTATTATCATCGAATATGGCCACTTGTGTTTCATTTAATACACAACAGTTTTAATCTTATATCCTGTTTTCGAAATGACGTTGATAATGCGAAAGTACGTGTGTTATTTTTTTTACACAATAAATTGATAAAAAATCTTCAATTTTTCAATCATTCTATAAATATATAAACATAGTGATTTGTCAAACTATAAATATATATTTATGTAAGATGAGATAAGAGATAAGATCACAAGTTTTTTTTCGTACTGAGGTATGACCCCTCCCTACAAAAAACCTTGTAAAAATGTGCGAAAATATCGTTCTATGTCTTTAAATAAATTTGTAAAAAAAAACCTTAGACGTACCATAAAAGGCCTCTGGCAATATTTAAAGTTTTTTTTCTTGTATGCTTACGCACTTAACACCAGTCTCTTTGTGAACTTTAAGATAACTTAAAACTAAAGTGATAATTAGTATAATATGCATGTTGGATATCCGGGTGGCTAGTTATAGGTTTTCAAGTTTTTTTTCTCGTTTATTTGAATTTGTTGTGAATCGCAGGGCTCTCGTTACGGTCAAGTTAAACAGTGCTTTTAGCTGAGTAAAGTCTATGCTAAAAAACTGAAGATTTTGTTTGGTTTTGTCTTGAATGCGCTAATCTCAAGAACTACAAATCTGATTATAAAATATCTAAGAAAGTAAGCTATTTATTTGTACAGCGGAAAATAACTATCGTCTATGATAATTTTAATGAGCAATTTGGAAAATATTGTCGATGTTGCTAAGGGCAGAAAATGACCAAGCGACCAATTAGGTCAAGTTTATGCTAAATATAAATACTTGTAGAAATATAAGGAGTGAATAGAATATAAGGAAAAAGTCTTATTTTCCTTAATTACTTTGTAATTATCCTGAATGGCGGCAATTGGATTGACCTAGCAGTACTGCTGGTAGTTGGCACTTTAATGTATTCAATACTTGCAATATTATTAATGTGAGAATTACTTTATCTGTCTGTTACGACTCGCTACATAGAAAACTGTTGCACTTATTTAAGTGGTGTAAATCAACGTTTAGTAAGAAGCACATACCAAGTCTCTTATCTATCATTATCTCACGTTTGTAATTTTATAATATTTCTAAAGGTCTTAGAGAGAAGACTTGGATAGTGTACTGTAGGACTGACCACAAAAAGCGACCGATAGAGATAGATGGAATCGTACGGGGGGTGCCTTAGCCCAGCAATGGGACAGTAAAGGCTTATAAAAAAAAATAAAGATTCACTTTACATTTCATGTTTTTTTTTTATGTATGGAATATTAAAAAAATATATAATGAAACAAATATAAATAAACTAAGATAAGTCTCCAATAACCATTCACGTCACACTACAAGAATTCCTTGTTATGTACGTAAGTACATATAAACTGTTCTACCTACAAAATAACATAACTAACAAACTCTGTTTACTTAAATGTTCAGCAACTTAATTTACCTTACGAAAACGTCAACAATTTCCAACAACATTATTACAATAAAATCTCCATACATAACAAAGCAGGGATTATGCAAAATACGTCAGAATGTGTAAAATTTAATTATGTGTTTACCTCTTTACAAAGTCACGTCGGTAAGCAAGTGTCAATGAATTTGACAGCATATGTTTAAAGCATAATAATTATCTATTTACATATACGCGTTTTATCTAAAACAAGGGTTGTATTTTTTGGGCGGAATAAAAAATATAAAACAGGGTAAGATTTCTTAACCGACTTCAAAAACGTGGGGGTGTGTCAAGTACACGTATATATTTTTTATTTATAAAACGCTTATTACAGAGTAATAAGGTTTTGTTAATTCTTTTGTTTAGGTAGGTATATAAGGGTGTAGGTTTCATGGATAGTCCCCGTGCAGTCAATTCAGAGTCTGATGATAGACACCCAGAGAAAGAGGGCAAGTCTTGAACTTAAACATGAGACATTCGTTTGTACCACTGAACGACAGAGCAACACTTATAATGCATAAAAAAAGGTGTCGAGGTACCCATCCTAACAATTGTGATATCCTAGCCTTTTTCAAATTATGTTGATCGCCTATCCAATCTAACCTGATGCAGCTGAGCCTATCTGACCTCCTCAACCCAGTTACCCGGGCAACCCAATACCCCTTCGTAACACCGTTTTCTGGATTCTGACTACCCGTAACGTCTGCCAAAGAGTAAATTTGCCATTTGTAAATGGAATCGTTCCTTCTGAAACACGGAGGAAATATTTTTCGATAGTAACATCCGAAACCATGAGAAACTGTTAGTCTTAGCAACTTATAACAACTTTACGTAAATATATACAAACATATATTACCTAACGACCATTTATTCATAAGGCAACAAATATATTGACCTTACTTCATAAACCTGTTAACTATAATCTTATGGAAATTTTATCATCGCAAGGTCAGCCACGGTCACATTTTTAGGGTTCCGTACCAAATGAATAAAACGGGACCTTTCATCTGCCGGGGCTGCGGGATTAATCCCCGGGGCTGCGGGATTGTTCGAAAGAGATACCGCGGCCCTGGTACATAAAAGGCCTACGACGGAACACGACGGTTTTTAGTCAGTAAGAGTCTGACACTCCCTCGCCGCTGCAAACCCACAGCGGGAGGGGTCATTTGATGATTTTTGACGTCGTTAAAAAAAGGATCTTTCATCTTTTATCTATCTGTTAACTTCTTTGGTATCTATCATCAAATAAATCGTGATATAATCAAGTTCACAGATTATTTATTTATACTTCTATCTATCACAAAAGTTTATATTTTCAGCTCATCATCTGCCTAACCTTTTACTAACTATGTTTGGGTCGGCTTCCAGTCTAATCGGATGCAACTGAGTACCAGTGTTTTACAAGGAGCGACTGCCTATCTGACCTCCTCCACCCAGTTACAACCATCCCATTACCCCTAGTTAAGACTGGTTGGCAGACTTTACTGGCTTCTGACTACCCGTAACGACTGCCAAAGATGTTTAATGTCTATATTTTCAGCTAACAATAAGAAAATCAGGCTAACAAAAGACCTTCTGGGTCTAATCTATCTTCAATAACCTTTCAGACTATGTGGGCGAACGAATAATAGCTAAGTTAATGTAGTCTTTAGCTTAGCTTTTATTATTATTGTTATATTATAAACTGACCCCTAAAAAAATGAAAGTTACTGTGAAATACCTATTTTTGTTTATCTAAATTAATTTTATGTAAGAAGATTTTAATATTTGTTTGTAACCCTAAAGACTCCGAAAGTAATGAACCTATTTGGTAAATTCTTTCACTATTGCGAAGCTAGTCTATCCCCGAGTAACATAGGCTATATTTTATCCGGTACGTAATGGAGTATCGCTTTAGAAGACAAGATTTCGAGGATACTGCAATGTCTTTTTGTTCACCGAGCTCAAGAATTCGAGATTTTCAGGATACTGCTTATTTTACCACCGACTTGGAGAGCGTTGAAAAAAATGGTTTTTAGTTCTCTCGAAGTAGTTTTTTTTTGCTTTTCAATGCCTAGATCGTCACACGAAGAAACTGACAGAAAAAAACTAAATATATGGTGATATATTAATAGTGAAAAGTAGTGACGTAAGTATGTAGTTTTCTGTTACAAATAATCCATTATAGCTACTTCCATTATAACAAGGTAGTCTATGGAATATTGGAAACCATCCAACTAGCTTCTTGGAAAATCATTTTCTCATTACCACGTAGAATTTGGCTCGACTGCTTGAGGAAGAAATAAGGAATAACAAGAGTATTTTCTTACAATACTAATTTCCACCCACGATTAAAATTATCGTATGAGTTAATCCAGAGTGTTAATTTAGAGTTTTATAACACTGCAAACTTTTAGTCGGCCAATACTTTGTTTGGGCTTTTTTTTAACGACGACAAAAATCATCAAATGACCCCTCCCGCTGTGGGTTAGCAGCGGTGAGGGAGTGTCAGACTCTTAGGGTCAATTCCCACTGAAAGAGCAGCGGCCGGCAGCGGCCGTAATTGCAAGGGATTTAGCGCGAGCGCGGCGGGCCGCGCGGCGCCGCGCGGCGCTGCACCGCGCCGCGCTCTTACATTTTCCGTGCTCTTACGGCCGCTGCCGGCCGCTGCTCTTTCAGTGGGAATTGACCCTTACTGACCAAAAACCGTCGTGTTCCGTCGTAGGCCTTTTATGTACCAGGGCCGCGGTCAATCTTTCGAACAATTCTGCAGCCCCGGTTTTTGGCTCATAAATTAGTATGAAGATGAAAGCACGCACATTATAATAATCAGTTATCTAGCCGGTCTCGGACCGACTGAAAACTTTCTTTTATTTTATTTTTTGCCAACTATCGCGTCGACTGTCAGCCGACTAAAAGTTTGCATTTCTAAAGGATTTCAAAAGGTCACGTTTAAATGAACCTCTAACAGTATATTTTTGCAAAAATTTACAATAGTAGACAGATATTATCAATATTTATAAATAGGAGTAAATAAATACAAGTTTATGTTCTGCAATTTTTTGCGAGAACACGCAAAAAAATATTAATTTGCATAAATTATTATTGAGTATAAACAAAACTGTAAGATAATTGGGTTCAGATATTTATTTGGAAAAACACATTTTTTGTCATATTTTGAACCTAAGTCATGTGTCCTCAGATTACTATGTACCTTTTGAGTGCATTGGCATTTTGGCACTTTTTGACTGGCATTTTGAGTGAGTTAGGTCATACCCAACATTACAGGGGCTTTTTAGGGTTCTGTACTCAACTATGGGTATAACTTATGGATTGTCAGAAGACACTAACTTTGACAACTGTCGTCTTACCAAGGGGTATCGGGTTGCCCGGGTAACTGGGTTAAGGAGGTCAGATAGGCAGTCGCTTCTTGTAAAGCACTGGTACTCAGCTGAATCCGGATAGACTGGAAGCCGACCCCAACATAGTTGGGAAAAAGGCTCGGAGGATGGATGAATATATGTATACAGCCGGGTGGTTATCATACTTTGCTAATAGCTAGCTATATCCTCGGTTTGAAGACGTTTTCCTATTTGGCCGAGCATTTCCTGAGATTAGTGCGTCCGAACAAACTCCCAGCTTTACCTATAAACAATGTGTATTAACCACTGTTATATAGTGGAGCCCACCAGGCCTGTCGCGGCTGCGGGATTGTTCGCGCGAGTTACCGCGGACCTGGTACATAAAGGGCTTAAGAAAGAACATGATGGGTTTTAGTCAGTAAGCGTCTGACACTCCCTCGCGCTGCACCCACAGCGAGAGAGGTCATTTCATGATTTTTAATAAAATAAAATTTACAATATACAATATTAGTGTCCAACGGATTTGACATCCCATAACATTAATAGCTTTAATTAACAAGACCGGACTTAATGGGCACATGAGATAGGGTCATACAACTTACTGCTGATGACTTTAGGGAGGTGAGGGGGACTAATTAGAGAATAGACATGGTAAGGTCACGGCACGGTCAAGGTTGGTCGTTATATCATCTTTGTGTCCACCGTTTTTGGGATGTCGCCAAAAATATATTAGAACTACATACATAATACACCTATTCTGTTTGCCATGGTTTCTTTTGCTTCCTGAGTTAAATACTTCGTTTACCCGGATGAAAAGTAGCCATTGCAGCCACTGGATAAAAAGGCTATCTAACACTGAAAGAATTTTTCAAAAGGCATTAGTAATTCCTGAGATAAGCGCAAGCAATAAATTTTTGTACTTTATAAAATTAGTTGAGAGACCCTTCAGAGGCTGGTGAAACCGCATGAAATGCTAATTTGTCATAATAACTTTGATTGATTTCACATTTAAGTCACTCAATTGCATTTGTTTAGACTGGAAGAGGATCCCCAACATAGCTGGGAAAAGGCTATGAACTCTTTCAAACATACAATATTGTATACAGGCCTAAGCGGATTGATGATAGGGCCTTAAATACGAACACCTACTGCATACGATAGCTAGTAGCAATACTGCTTATGCACATGTTTTGATCTCCCATCTACAACTGTATGAGAACATGAACGGTAAACAAATACATACGGAATGCATTGGGTGTAGAATCTCTAGTTGCATCTAGGTATTTTAGAGCCAATCTCAGCGTAGAAAAAATCTTTCAGGTTGAAGATATTGGATTTGGCCATTTAAAGAGCTCTTTTTATAAATAATGCGGGAAAACCTAATGGTTTAAGCTTTTAATCCGAGTTTTATCTTATTGGATACACGGATCAAAAGAAATATTTTATTATTCTGATGCAGGTCCCTACCTATGAGCTATATTAGTTAGAAAATTATTAAGAAATAATTATTTGAACGATTATTACTGACCAGATGAATTAATGAGCAATCAAACCATTATCCATTAGACAAATTAATGTTCAACAAACACTTGCTTATCCTCTATATGTATATTCGCATAGATTTCTGTCGTCAAGTTAACGAGCCGTTAGAAAGTAGGTATACGCTAATCGTAAATGGTAATATTTGTCATTCACAGCATGCATCGTTAGTTTATATGCAGGTCGGACATATAAAATATCCGTTAGGTCACATATACAACTCTATTTGAAACAATAACATCTAAATACTAATAGTATTGACGCAACATTATTTCTGGTACAAAACTACTGAACATATTTGAAAAATTCTATCACTGTTGCGAAGCTAAACTATCCTTGAGTTACATAAGCTATATTTTATCCAGATACGGGCTAAAGTGTTCCCCCGTGGGATGCGGGTGAAACCACGGGAAAACACGAGATCTGCACGAAACAGACTATCACGGTTCATGCATGATACAGCCTGGTGACAGGTCGATAGACAGACAGCGAAGTCTCAGTAATAGGGTCCCATTTTTCCCTTCAAGTATGGAACCCCAAAGAATGGATAAGGTAAAGGAATGAAACAATATTAAGAGTAAGTAGTGTACCTATATTTATTTCAGTTAAAACAGATCAAGGAACACAGTAATCTAAGCAAAATACAACTCCAGAACATGGTGGGTTGGAGTCGGTAAAAGTCCAACATTGCTTCACGCTGCACTAACAGCGGGAGGGGGGGTCATTTGATGATGTCCCACCAAAAAAAAACGAAATCTATTATTACAAGATCGCTTCTATCATCTTCATTATCACAGTTGGCAAAGTGTATTTCGATATTAAATATCCATAGTTCTGAGCAACGCGCATGCCTGATAGCTCGCTTTTAGTAACTGAAAACCAAAAAATTAAAAATATTACTTACTCAAAATTGTATAACTTTTAATCATTCTATCCCGGAGGTTTGGCATCATCACATGCCTAACCTTTTCCCAACCATAGGCTCGGCTTCCAGTCTAGCCAGATGCAGCTGAATACTAGTGTTTTACATGTAGCAAATATAGCAACTGCCTGGTCACAACTTAGCTGAGCAACCCTTAGGTAAGACTAGTTGTCAAACTTTTTGATATCTGAGTACCCGTAACGACTGCCAAAGATGTTTAAATGACAGGACCCACAAAGGACAATAAGCTTTTCGGTCTAACTCTCCTCTAGCATTAAGTGATTCAATAAAAGCTAATTTTAGTAATATGCAGCTGGCTGATGGCTGCAGAAAGCCACCTTGGCTGACAATCAGCCTGGTTACTTACCGAGGTCATAGTAACCAAACACAGATCATTGTCGAACGCTGTTTTGATTCTGAAATCCTTTTTCATGTAACTGATTATAATGAGATAATTCCTTTTATCTTTGCGATGCATGTTTGTCCAATCGAATTCAAGTAGAGCTCTTTTTAACTGAGATCCCTAAAACATTTAAAACATTGATATATGTAGTTGTTTCGGATGGAAATATGCAGCTCATCATGATCGGCCTAGCCTTACTATGTTGGGATCGACTGCCAATCTATATAGATGCAGATGAGTACGCAATAATGAGTAGTAGTGTTTTCATGGAGAGACTAGATGTCTCACTTCCTCAATTCAGTCACCCAGGCAAACCGATACCAATCGCTAAGACTAGTCATCAAATTTTCTGGCCATAAGGACTGCTAGAAAATTCAAATGACATCTTGGACCCATATTACGAACTCTTATAATTTAAGGAGCTAGCCGAAACACGGAGTAACACGTAATTAAAAAGATTGGTCACTGATCCGCAAACCGAACGCACCAAGCGTTACTTATCCTTACTATCATACAAGTCTCGATTCTGATATGATGTGTTTGACATCTTTTTTTGGATGAGTCGGAGGCGATATAAGAACAGATTAATCCTCATTACATTGCCCTATTAACAAGTGATTTAGTTACCCTCGATGGAAGCTCACCTTTAATATTGCTTGTTCACCAAACCAGGTGTATGCACAAATTTGGAACAAAGCAAGGATTGCATGGTTAAACAAAAAATGGTACTGCATACCCTGTAACACGTCAAATGTAAGTTTTTTTTTCTTTCAAACGGCCAACACTGTACAATACCTACTACTTGGTAGGACTGGTTGTCAGACTTTCTGGCTTCTGACTACCCGTAACGACTGCCGAAGATCTTCAAATGATAGCCGGGACCCACCAATTCTTCCCTTCCGAAACATGGAAAGTTAAGAGCATAGAATATCTACTAAAACTACTGCGGCGTATTACGGATGACTTAATCAAATAATTAAAATTTCTTGCAAATAGAAATTCGATAAATACCTCTGTCATTGAGAACAGTATGATACATAGCGTAGTATAGGCATTGAAGAGCGGGACAATAGCCAGCCACTTGTAAATACTATTCAGCATATTAAAGAACCTGCAATAAATGTCCGAATTGGAAAAGGTAGAGGAAATGATTATATTGTCACCTGAATTATTCCCAAAACCACAGCTTCTTTGGACTAAGAGAAGTGGTCTAATATTTAGTTGCAAGATTTTATCACAGAGACACACTTCTTCCTCCTGCCCTGTTCCCAATTTTATTTGGGTTCGGCGCAATATGTCATCCTCTTCCATTTTCCCCTGTCACTCGTCATACTAACACTCACTCCCTTCCTATTCATGTCATCTTTCAGGCAATCCATCCATCTTTTCTTAGGTCTTCCTCTTCCTCTCCATCCATCTACATTCATACTTAGCACACACTTTGTTGCATACGTATCATTGGTGAAATTTTTTTTTGTAAAATATTGATCTAGGATATCAGTATGATGTTGGTATTCAAAGATTACCAAACCATACCCAAGAAAATAACACACTTTACGTAATTACGTGAAAAATATATCAACAACTTACTCCACCAACTTTATATGATGTCCATAAAAAGTCCTGAGCTTAACATTCAATAGATCCTTATACTCCATTTCCGTTTCAACTAATTCCTCTTCTCTAACCTTCAAAATCATCACTAAACCGTCACTCGTCGTGCAAAAAATCATCACAAAGATGATGAACCAGAAATCTACTACAAAACAGGTGTTCACCACTATAAAATAACTTATGATATGGAATATCAAAGATATCTCGTAATACGGACTTGTCATCGGCAAGAAAGATGGGCAGCTAGTTGTTAAATTCACTCTCGAGCCCAGTATATAATGCCATAGCACATATAACAAGGATCCTAGCAAAGGAAGAAATACACAAGCGAATAAAATATACACCACCATCTGCAGTTTTTTATCAGTTCCTTCAATAATGATGCAGATTTCATAATCTTTAATAACATGGTCTTCGCAATCAGGTAGGACTTTTTAAATTCTTCTCGACTGCTGACGAAAAGCAACATTTTTATCTCAAGTAGAAACATGAATATGATTCCATAGCCAGCTTGACTAGCTTCAACCAGATCTCTCTTGTTTTCAAAAAACTTGACATTACTGAGAATCACGTAAATAATTATGAAGACGAAAATCATTTGTTTGCCCAATGTGGTTTTCCAACTCCATTTTGGGTGCAAAATATTTTGTCCGAGTATGTCTTGAGAAAATATTGGCAGTGCCAAAGTTTCGTCGACTTCATTTCTGTCTCCTATGGTGATTGAGTGTCGTTTAATGGTGTTTTCGAAAAATCTTATCATTTTCACAAAGAACGTAAGTAATGCTGTAAGAACTGCTATATTGTGTAGAAATGTGAACGTGTGCTATTGATTTTTGCCACCTTGTGTCGTCATATTAATTTTATCTAATTAAATATTTTTTATATTAATACTAGCTTCCGCCTGCGGTTTCGTCCGCATCCAGATGAGACTACTCCACGGTTCCAAATAAAAAGCCTTTACTCGACTGGTTCCTGAGATTAGCACTTTCGAACAAACCATTTGTTTATGAATTAGCTATTGTTGAATGAATTAACTAAGTATGTAAATAAAAATAAAAAAAAAAAAACAAAAAAAATGGATTCCAATATTTTTTATATTTTAGAGTTTGTAGAACGGTGAAATTCGAACGAAATTTCGCACACACTGATCAACATTTTTCAAACTAGTGCAATAGTTTTAGAGCCTTTATACAAACAAAAAAATGATTTTTTTATATTAATATAGAAGAAAGAATATAGATTAAAAAATATATAACTTTGTAAAATATTGTATAGGTAGTTCCCAAGCCTTTAATTGCGTAAATTAGTTTCCTTACATAAATAAGGTGGAGAAAGATTAATTAACATAATTGGATAATGAATCCAGTTATTGTATCGTGGACCATGAAACACAAAAGTGATTGAAAATTAAAATAGAGCTAACAGAGGATAGGTATCTGGCATGCTGACAAAGTAAAATTATGCTAAAAAACTTAAAAATAATATTTGTAAGCAGAATTATTAATATAAAGATTTAGATATTATTTTCTCTGGTACATTTTTTTCTTCTTTCGAGGTAAAAATCGTCGGACATATATTTTTTTAAATCGTAACGTTGTAGACTGTACCTAAGTTATTTAAATATACATTTATATCAATTAACGAAAACTAAATAAAAATTTAAAAAAAAATGTACTTTATGTGATGTTGGTACTTAAGGGGCCGTTGTAAATATACCAAATTGTCAATCAAATGTTAGGACGAGTGACATCGTCAGTTGATGCAGCGATTCTTAAAGCGTTTAACAAATTCGGACTATCCATCAAAGATATCGCCGAAAACTTTGCTACGGGATTTGATAAAGTCATAAAAGATATAATACCAAATTGCAATAAAAAAATATTAGACCCAAATCAATATTGTAAACCGGTTGATGCTAGTATTTACTTTCAAAAAGCTACTGGCGAAAAAGTTCTTAAAATAATAAAAAAACTAAATCCCAGAAAAGCTCCCGGGCTTGACAATATCAAAGTCTCAGATATTAAGAATGTGGGGAAAGATGTAGCAGAAGCGATTGCAGACCTTATTAACAGTAGTATACAAAATGGCTTTTATCCGGACGACCTAAAGGTAGGGTGTGTTAGACCGATATACAAGAAAGGACGAAGGGATGACTATTTAAATTATCGCCCGATCACTTTGCTATCTACTATAGATAAAATAGTGGAGAGGTATGTCTGTGAGCAAATACATACATTTTATGATAAACACGGAGTAATTAGCTCCAACCAATTTGGCTTTCAACCAGGAAAGGGCACTGAAGACCTCTTAATTAAATTTGCTAATGAAGTTAACATGCACCTAGATAGGAAAAAACAAGTGCTTGCTTTATTTATTGACTTCTCCCGCGCGTTTGATACTTTGCAGCACAATCAAATGACTTTTAAGATGAATGACTGTGGTATACGAGGGAATCTTCTTAAATGGTGCAAAAGTTACTTCCAGAATAGAAAATTTAAGGTCAAGATAAACGAAACATATAGTGAAGAGATAATTGCAACCGAGGGCACCGCCCAAGGCTCTGTTTTGGGACCATTATACTTTCTGTCATACGTAAATGACATGAGCAATTGCATAACCAACTGCTCATGTTACCAATTTGCTGATGACACGTGCTTACTAGCTGTTGATGAAGATCCAAACAAAGCGTGTAATCTGTTGCAATCAGATTTCAACGCTCTTTTAAAATGGTGTCATGACGCAGGTCTTGTAGTGAATTCATCTAAAACCAAATTAGTTCACATAAAATCCCCATACATTAAAAATGTTGCCATTAAGGGAGTTGCAGCCCACAGTCATAGTTGTCTCCACTCATTTGATCCCTATACCTGCAGTTGTCCCAAAATAGAAATAGTTGATTCCCAAACATATCTCGGCCTAAACATAGACAGCAAATTTAATTGGAACTACCATATAGAATACGTCTGCAATAAGTTAAGGCAATTTTTGGCAAATATTTTTATTCTTAAAAATAGAATTCCGTTCAAAATGAAACTATTACTTTACTCCTCCTTAGCGGAATCCTACATTAGATATGGATTATGTACTTATGGTCGAACCTATCATACATACCTAAATAAAATTTATGACCTACAAGTAAGAATATTAAAAAATATTGTCCCCAAAAATGTTCGAAATCAATATTATGACAATCATAGTGAACTTTTTAAATATTGTAAAATTTTACCTGTCCACACTCAATTTCAATACTTATTACTAAAAAAACTTTTCTTTGAATCCAAACTACAGAAAAAAATACAACATCCTATTTACACACGAGCGGTAGCACGGAATCGGTTGCAGATTAGCCGCGCTAATAATGTTTACGGCGAAAGGACGGACGCTTACATTGTTGCTAGACTAATTAACGATTTACCCTCAAAGTTACGCGAAGAATTAACCATTAAAAACATTAAAATAAAACTAAAGTCCTACTTTTTATCAAAAATATGATCACAAAATGATTTACCCAATTCTGTAGTTACCTAATAATTGTACTTAATAAGTTTTTAAGTTAGTAATTACGTACTTCAGTTCTGTTAGCATTAGAACACCTATTGTATTGTTATCTTTAACTTAGGTATTGATGTGTGTATGTATTTAAGCATTATTTTAAAACCCGAGTGGTTTTTCAATGCTTTCTTAACCTAATATTGTACACATTTATTTTAACGTTAAATAAAGGGAAAAAAAAAAAAAAATATCACAATGGTTTTTTCACAGTTTTTAGTAGAAACATTTCATCACACTAGGTACTTATACTACATTTGAGCAAGCAACAAGCTTGATGTGACAAAAAAACTGTTAGCAAAAAAATAAAACCGACCCCCAAAAACACTGAAAAGCAAAAAAAAAATAAAAACTATTCTTAGGTGCATCGGCCTAGAATTCGGTGTCTAGTGGACGCTGATATGTTTATTTCGCCACCTAATGATTCAGTTGTTTGGGTAATTATTCTATTGTTTTTATTGTAGGTATCATATTGATTTTAGCTGCATTTTATTTTTAGAAAGTTTATTAAATAAAAAGTCCTATTTAGATTGTTTTTCTTCAGTAAAGCGTCTATTGAAAAGGAGTATATATGTTATGGACCATGTGATTAATTCGGGCATTATAAATAATGCCCGAGCATTATGAATAATGTCTAGCTTTATCGGGCCAAGTGATTAATAACTATCTTAACTTCATTATTTTTCACATTGTACGGGCATTATTATATTGCTACATGACAGTTGAGCAATTTGATAATAAAGCTATATTTTATGCGGTGCGAGGGTGGCAGTTGTTCTAATAAATAAATCCTGTTACTTGTTACATATTTTATGATTATTGTTTTAAATTATATGTTCTAATTTAATGGGAAATTATAAGTCTAGCCACAATATTATTAATTGGACAATTGTCATCTAATTTACTAACTCCGCCTCGTTTTTCTTGATCTCATTTTTCTTGGCTCGTTTTTTTTTTATGGTAGAATTTAATTTGGATTCAAAACATTGTATTAAAAATTGAACTTAGTGACGAAAACGAATCGCTGCAAAACCGACTCCACGTAGTCTTGTCTGCCCTACCCCTAGAGTGCAATTCAAAACCGTGTAGGCGCGGAGGGGCGAGGCGGCCTGCGAGCTGAGGCGCAGGTAGTTTCAGCGCTCGCCGCCGCGGCTGAGGTTGGCCGGCAGGCCGGCCAGCAAGCCGAAGCTGCGGTGGTGAGCGTGAAAACCATCTGCGACGATAAGCTCGCATGGGACCGCCGGAGCCCCGCAGCGCCGGAGCCGTGACAAAAGCGATGCTTGCTGCATGTTGCATGCTTATTTCCATGCTGGGTCAATTGATATGGGATGTGTTATATTTTAAACGTACTGAGTAAAAAAATTAGAAGCTAAATAAATATAGTTTATGATGTCATTTAAGGCAGAAGTCCTTCATAATTAATCCAAATCATGAGGCTGATTATTTAAGTGGTTTAATATTTAGTTTATTTTAAGTTAAATGTCAATAACAATAAAAAAAAATGAAATTAAATATGTTTGTATTACTTTGCCCAAAAGGTCACGGGCAATATGTATAGTGCCCGGTCAATTTGATTATTTGAATCTACCAGACCTCGGGACTATAGAGTCCCGGATTTTTGGGAGGCGAACGTGGGGCCGAAGCCAACACGCTGAAGCCCTTTTGAGACAACTTTAATGAAATGGTGACACAAAACCGACGATTATCCCTGTATACACTATAGAAATGTACCCAAGGACAATCCCCGGTTCTGTGCTAAACTATTGCTAACTATGGATGAAAACTACTTGGGCTATTGTGATGGGATGCTAATGGACTAGGAATGGGGAAACTACGGGAACTATGGCACCTGCCGATAACAATGTAATAAATACACGTAAAAATGGCAGGTGGAGACTCGCCAACTCACTTACTGGGCCCCCGGGAATCAGTCACTGAAAAGCAACAAGAGGGCAACAGGTACATGAGCGGCTGAGAAGGGTGAGGATACCTCGGCGGACTTTAAACGCAGATCACGCGCTCCCTGTGGGTCCAGCATCACCGGCCCACTCGCCACTTACCACGAGGCACCTACCCTCCGAGCATTGCTCTAGCGACTCCACTCTGACCGGCCGGTGAAGGCAAGCCAAGAGGCGGGAGACCTATCCCCCGTCATGCTTCACTCCGGCAAGCCGGAGATGGGGGACAGTATACTCTCCCTGGAGCACTCGGATATATAGCCCCGCGGGGTCGCTACTCCCCGTCATCCGCCTCAGATGCCCTGCGGGGCATTATTTGAATAATTATTATCAAATTGCACTCTCATATTGGGCATTTTTCATAATGACCGGGCATTATGTATACTGCCCAATTTATCACTTGGTCCATAACATATATAGTGGAATGAAACACAAAAAACTTAGTAGTAACACAAACTATATAGGTTTTATATAGGTATATAAGAATAAACTAATAAATACTCACAGATAAACGCTCTCCAAATAATAATTATCAACAATCCCAATAATTCACAATATCATTGTCAAGCGTCACAAACAATTATAAACACATTAGTCTTAATTCGACGCCATCTTAAGATTTCAAATTCAAAAGAGCACACACATTTTTTTTACAAAATATTTTTAAAAAAATATTCCAATTTATTCTTCATAAAATGTTATAAAAATCCATATTTGAAATCAAATTTTGAACACTTTTATTTCACATTTTAAAATGCGCGCGAATCATATGTTTTCTGTTTACACTGAGCGACTACGCTTGGCACACTAGCGGATCTATTTTCAAAACACGACACAAATGAATGGAGAAATCCCAAAACGTTTTGAACATCCAAGGCCTTTTTCAAGCACTAAAACACTGCTTTTTCACACTAAAGTTCTATATCCATAGCGTTTAATATATGAAAGTATATCAAGTCCATTTCACACGCGAGTATTATAAGGACAGCTCCAAACCAGAATTGTACGTCGGAAAGATTAGCGGAGCAACACACAACCGCTTGCTTTGCGAGTGGCATGAAGACTGATGTAGTCATATTCGTATTTTCTTGGCTCGGTCACAAAATTTTAATCAATCAAGCTGTTTATCTTCTCAAACTGGTAATTATTGAAAAATATTGCCAGGTAGATATCAATTTCTCTTCTTAAATAAAATCTATTAGTAGAATTGTATAAGACCTTTTTAATAGTTGTCTATGTTAAAGATGACAGTTCGTCTTCGAATTTCAAATTTAGATGGTGTTTTTTTTTTCTTCTAAAGCTCGTTCTAAATTCAAATTTGATTTTTCTCAAGGTGCCTTTTTAATGTTTTCTCGTTTTTAGGTCCGTCTTCTGTCAATAAGTCATTTAACCTTTTTTGCCTTTAATTGGACTAAATGCAGCAGGTCTGATGATGTTTTGAATTAATTAAACAGGTTTTATTGTCCTTGGAGGTTTTTCTCAAATGCGTGTTTGTGAACCTTTACGAATAATTTATTGCATTTAATCAGTAGGTTTTTTTTTCACTTAACATAGATACAATATACATACAAAAAATATGTCTCTGATAAATTAAATTATTAAACAGATTTTTATTTCCAACGGACTTCCTTGTTGTTTTGCTTGTCAATATTTAAATATCGAACGAATCCTGCTGTCAGTCACGTAGCGTTCTAAATTCGAAATCAATTCATCGAACGCCATAAAAATGTCTTCATTTATTTCATACTCGAATTCAAACATTTCAAATATAGAATTGTATGACACTTTTTTTCTTTTAATTTTGAACACATTTAATAGTAGGTATTTTAGAACAAGAGTTTTTGAGCACTTTTTTGAACACGCACTGAGTTTTTTTTTTACTTTTGCAGAGTTTTTTATATGAAGATAAATTAGTATTATTAAAACAGGCGCCAACTAGTATTTATTAGCGAAACTGATATGCAACTGACATAGACATTGGTCGTGAATCTATATTTAATGTGGATCAAGGTTTTGAACACTACCTATATATTAATTTGGCTATTGTTTATTTTGAATTAAATTTTAAGGTACGTTTTTAATGCTAGCTGCCAACTGCAATAGGCACGGTGACTGAAAAAAAACCGGCCAAGTGCGAGTCGGACTCGCGCACTTGGCTGGCCTTTTATGTACCAGGGCCGCAGTCAGTGGCGTAGCGTGGGTATCTGCCGCCCGGGGCAGTTGTCGATTTTGCCGGTCCTTCCCGTGAATTTTTTTTAACAAGTGTTACTGGCCGTTTGTCATTTTTAACCGACTTCAAAAAAAGGGATATTTTTGTATCGACTTAAAAATCATCAAATGACCCTCCCCGCTGTGGGTTAGCAGCGGTGAGGGAGTGTCAGACTCTTACTGATTAAAAACCGTCGTGTTCTGTCGAAGGCCTTTTATGTTTTATGGTAACTCTTTCGAACAACCCGCAGCCCCGGCAGAACGGGGAGGTTCTCAAGGAGACTTTTCTCTTATATCTTTGTTACTTGATTTCTGGAAGGTTTTAAAATTCCAAATACGCGAGCGAAGCGAGCGGGAAATTTTTATCGGACTTAAACCAAAAATTACGTAAAATTTAGCCCAAACGTACTTAACTTTTTGTTTGTTGACAGATGCAAAAATAAGGGCATATCGTTTTTGAATACGCGAGCGTAGCGAGCGCGAAATTTTTATCGGACTTAAAACAAAAATTACGTAAAATTTAGCCCAAACGTACTTAACCTTTTGTTTGCTGACAGATGCAAAAACAAGGGCATATCGTTTTTGAATACGCGAGCGAAGCGAGCGCGAAATTTTTATCCGACTTAAAACAAAAATTACGTAAAATTTAGCCCAAACGTACTTAACGTTTTGTTTGATGACAAATGCAAAAATAAGGGCCATAATATAGTTTCTAAACACGCGAGCGAAGCGAGCGCAAAATTTTTATGGGACTTAAACCAAATATTACGTAAAATTCAGCCCAAACGTACTTAAGTTTTTGTTTGTTGACAAATGCAAAATCAAGCGCATACAGTTTCAGAATACGCGAGCGAAGCGAGCGCGAAATTTTATTTATTTTTTAAGACTCAAAACCAAAATTACGTAAAATGTAGTGTCACGTGTGTATTAAGTACCAAATAACAATAATTAATTTTAAGTTTAAAAAGTTTTGACAACTTGTTTAATGTTTTGTTATTGTTAGATAGTTTTATGTAGCAGCGCAGATACTAGTTGCGAACAATTTTTTCTTTATTGGGTAAATTTTGCCGCCCCCTAAAAGCTGCCGCCCGGGGAATGTGCCCCCCCTGCCCCCCCCACGCTACGCCACTGGCCGCAGTAACTCTTTCGAACAATCCCGCAGCCCCGGCAGGCCTTGCTGGGGTTTGCCTATTGTCGGCCGCACATGGATTGCATGAAAACGATGAAAACAATCGATATCTGAAGGCAACTGCTCGTGCTGTTGCCGCTTCGATCCAAAACGGTTTCATGTGAATACATACAAACCAGAAGTGCAGCTTTTTTTTTAACGACGTCAAAAATCATCAAAAAACCCCTCCCGCTGTGGGTTAGCAGCGATGAGGGAGTGTCAGACTTTTGCCGACTAAAAATCCATCATGTTCCATCGTAGGCCTTTTATGTACCAGGGCCGCGGTAACTCTTTCGAACAATCCCGCAGCCCCGGCAGGCCTTGGCCCTGCTGGGTACCACTGAACAATTGCTGAACAATTGCTGCCGCTTCGATCCAAAACGGTTTCATGTAAATACATACAATCCAGGGGCTACTAATTTTACTTAGCGACATACGATTCACGTTCGACTGAGATCCAATTACGACTCAATTACGATTGAAGCATATGTGGCTTTCTGCTATTTTCTTTGAAATAAACGTTTTTATCCGTTTCTGTGATTCAATAATGAATCATATAGTCTGCAAATTATTTACGATTGCAATATGATTGTAGAGTAAATGGCAGACCAATCGCAAACCAATTAAATGTCGTTGGAATACGATTGGTCTTATATTAGTAGCAGAATGCTCGATATGGTTAAAACTGCTATTGCGATCATATTGCGATTCAATTTCTATTCAATTTTGACATTATTAACTTAGCAGAATCGGTCCCCAGTAGTGCAGCTGCGGCCGACTTCATGCAGTCGCGGCATGTGCGGTCGACAGTTGCAGTCGGCAGCTAGTATTCAAAAGGTACCTTTATCATTGTTTAATTCATTCATTGATATTCAATGTTTTTGGGGCAGGAAACTAATTGTATGTAAAGGTTAAATTGCCTATTTTGAATATGATGTAAACTTTGTAAGACAATTACTTATTAAGTATTACGTAGGTCTTACGTGTTTTTATCTACAACAATAGATGAAAAACAGAAATAAAACGATGAACTATTTTGATATGTCACCCGCTTTAGCCATCGGAAGCGCGGCTGCTGTGCACAAGGTCCCAGTCCCGGGTTCAATTCCCGGGTCGGTCCGAAATCGCTTTGTGGCTTTTAGGAACTTACACAAAGCAGCCCGGAGCCTGGAAGTTGATGATTGATACACCCGTGCATCGGAGAGCACGTAAGTAAATGTCAGTCCTGCACCTGATCTCTCCGGACGTGTCGGATTAAATACCGGGTTTTCCGATTTTTGTAATTGGCGTATTATCATCTGCATACTGATTTTCCGAATCTTTAAGGTTGCAGTGAGCGCTTATTCTAAAATCGCTACACAGATATTTTGCCGCTCAGAATCTGTCGCGCGTTATAAAACTGGGCGGTAAATCCGCTAGTATGAATCCGCTGTACTACCTACCTAGTACTAAAAGATAGTAAGGCATATGTTTACCTCCAGGCTTTGTTTGTTATCACATTATCTCGACAATGATGAATGGACGAGTGAATGTCAACAACGTTTACGTAATTTAACAATATTTCTAACTTTAGGCCGACGGAGGTAACGTAAACATAGACCTTATTATAAGACGTGGTTTTAAGAAGTACTGGCTTTTGTGATGGGTTTAGTCCACTAACTTTGTTCGGGACGGTGTTTTATAATCAATACATGAGAGTTGCATACATAGGTTCTGGTATATAAAGGTGCAAAGTGCTGTTTCGTACTTTCTTGACATATCTTCGCAGATTTCTTACTTTCTTGATACTTCTTCGAAGATTTTTAAGAGAAAAAAAAACATTTAATCGAGTGTAAGTTTGATATCATCGACAATTTGCGTGGGCTATCATTTTCTTTTTTTGTCCTGAAAATAGGAAATAACTACAGGCTTAAGTTTTACACACTAGTACATATATACCTTGTAATGCTTAAAACGTTTAAAAAATTGACTACCATCTAAGATGGGTGACCAAGTTATTAACCCGACTTTATCAAGTGACCTCGTAATAAAAGCTTATGATAAAACTGACCTCATGTACCGTAGCAGCCTTGAAGAGGAAGCAGTTGAGGAGTCCCTCCTTCTCATTGAGGAGTATGTAGAACAGCTCTTCAGGACGACCTGGTACTTGACTGGCGCTGCAAATAAAATACATGGTTTAACTCCTTGTATGTCACTAATTATGAAACAATAGAAAATCCATTGTGTCGAATGTCTAGTAGTGAATCGAACATCCTTGGCAGTCGTTACGGGTGGTCAGAAGCCAGTAAGTCTGACAAGCAGTCTTACCAAGGGGTATTGGGTTGCCCGGGTAACTGGGTTGAGGGGGTCAGATAGGGCAGTCGCTCCTTGTAAAGCACTGGTACTCAGCTACATCCGGTTCGACTGGAAGCCGACCCCAACATAGTTGGGAAAAAGGCTCGGAGGATGACGATGTTTATTTTGCAAAGATGATGGCATTTACTCTCTCACAAAATTAACTCTTGGTTTTCCTAATAACTAAACAACACTATTATTAAACAAAAGCTATTATTTAACGAACCGGATTCGAACGTAAGACCTACGTCGTAAAGTCTCCGCTAATAGACCAAAACTCTGACATTATTGATCTTTACACAAAACGTGTTTTTCTTACTAGCCTACGTCATATAGAAAAAAATAACTACACATAACATTAACTTACTTGTTTTTTCTTGAACTAACGTCATGGGGGATTGTCATTAATAGTAATAAATAGGTATTTATCATCTATTTTTAGATTAATCACCTCTAACCGTAGATATTTATATAGGCAAATCCAAATGGTATCGGTCCTGCTTGTGATCTCTCTCCGGTGGTGTCGGATTGTCGTCCCATCGCGCTGTGAGAGTGAAGGAATAGTGAGTGCACCTGTGTCTGCACAAATGCTTGTGCACTATAATATGTCCTGCGCAGTTGGCTGATCTCCTTATATGAAAACAGCCACCATGGCCGACAATCGGTGGGGAAATTATGATTAAGGATTAAAGTAATACTTACCGGATGATATCGACTAATCTGTGAACTATGACAGGCTCGAAGTTGCCATTATAAGCTTTCAAGCAACCATCTTCTATTGCGATGCTCAGCTGTAACAAGAAGAAAATAATCATTACCTACTAATACTAAAAACGCGAGAGTCCATAATGACTCTGTACCTATGTTTGTGGATCACGCCAAAACAGACAGTTCCCTGTTGTACTGTTACACGGGAGAAAGCGCGGTCCCAGTAAAATATGTCATCTTTACAAAAGATTCAACAGAGGATTTATTTCATTCATGTTCACCCTGAAGGCTCCGAAACTAGAGAACCGATTTAAAGTATTTTTCACTGTTAGGAAGCTACACTTTCCCCAAGTAATATAGGCTATATTTTTTCCTTATACGAAAACGAGGGCTGATTCCCTGCTAAATAGCATGATCATCTTTCCAAGAGAAAATAAAGCCTTTTCACACGCACCTTATCTCTGACACCAGTCGCGCGTATTTCCCTCAGCAGCCACGGCAGCATGGCGTTCGAAAACCTTCGATCCATCGCCGTGAACCCAAGATACGTTACTGCCGTCAGTTTAGTCTTCATCTTGAGTTATTAGAACTGCTGAAAGAAGAATTGGAGTCAGTATAAGGAATGTCACAGATAGAGCGAAGTGGAGAAGGAAAGCTGACTCCACCACCATGTGGGATATACAGCAGGAAAGAGAGAGAATACAATTTATGAGAAGAGATCGTGGCTAAGTCAAAGCCGCGAGGTAGTATAGCGAGGAGGTATATAGTTGGGGCAGTAGGTGCGTGGATGGGTGACCATCTTGGCATGATGAGTTCTTCCGTGTTGCGGAAGGCACAAAAACTAGTGGTTCCCGGCTGTCAATTGAACATCTTTGGCAGTCGTTACGGGTAGTCAATCTTCAGTAGTCAGTTTTGCGAGGTAACTGAGTTGTGAAGGTAAGATATGCAGACGCTCCATGTAAAACACTAGTACCCAGCTGCATCCGGTTAGCCTGGAAGCCGACCCCAACATAGTTATTAGAAGTCCTGACCCAAGAATCGAAACTGGGACCTCCAGAATTTGCAAAAAAAATTTAATCCGGAAAAATAACCTTTGTAATAATAGGTCAGTAGTTTTTGTACGTAAACTCTGAGCTATCTCCAATAAATGTATGAAATACAATTTATAATACAGGGAACAAACATCGGAAACCAGCAGTTTTCCTTCCTCAACTATTTTTACGTACACTTTACCGTCTCGTTCACGTGAGATCGTGTGAAACACGATTTGGGTCGCTTACCATTGTTTTTAAAACAATAAACTGTTAAGTACCTTGTGGGAAAATTTGTAGGTACTTAATGATATAAGGGTAATATATACTCAGATTGACGTAGGTATGAACGCAGCTATTTATTATATACAAGCTTCTGCCAGCGACTTCGTTCGCGTTAGATTCGGACTTTGTGCAAAGAGAGGAAGAAATAATAATCACCAGCCTATCTTGTTACAGCCTTTTTATCGTCCCACTGCTGGGCACAGGCCTCCTCTCACACGGAGAAGGACCAGCCTATCCAATTATCTAAATCTATACGTACCTAGCCTATTACTATTTAGCTTTAACCACTAAGGCTGCACACGCGACGGAAGCTTAAAAACTGGAGTAACTTCTTCCGTTTTCCCTACATTTTCCATCACTGCTCTGCTCCTATTGATCGTAGCGTGATGAAAAGTATCCTATAACCTGCCCAGGAGTATGAAGAATATTTGTGCCAAGTTTCATTAAAATCTTCAGTGATGTTGTGGAGATCGGCTTCCAGTCTTTACATGGAGCGACTGCCTATCTGACCTCCTCAGCCCAAACTCAAGTTACTTGGACAACCCGAAACCCATTGGTAAGACTGAAACCCACCAATTAATCGTGCCTTCCAAAGCACGGAGGAACTCGTCATGATAAGATGGTCACCCATCCACGGACCAACCGCGCCAACTGTTGCTTAACCTTATGATCTATCGACCCATGTGGCTGATACTTAGCCACGAGCTTCTAAGATGTAAATAAATAACACTTACTGAGTTGGTTATGTAAGTGTTAAGTTAACCACAAGATGTTTATGGTAAACAAACAAACCGCAAATAGTCCTTGTCTTTACATAATAGGTATATAGACTTTATGTGAAGATTGAATAATACCTAAGTAAGTAAATAAGGAAAAGAAAATTACTTAGTTAAAAGTAATTTTATTTTAAGTTTTATATAACTTAGATTAAATTGAGTTAATACGTACGTAGGTAGGTATTACATTATTAATAAATTAAAAAAAAAACGATTTATTTAACTGAATTGTGAATAATGATTTTTTCCCATTTCTTATAATTTTGGTTATTTACGTTTTTTGTAAAGTCATTTATTTAGATGGAACCTAATTAATGATGGCCCAGTAATTTGTAAAGCTTTCATAAGGTTAACTATTTATTTTGTGCCTCCTCGAATCAACAGAAAAAAGTATTCCTAGCTAATTATCTATTTCTATCTACCTTTCCATATATTTGTCTATTCTACCTTTTATAAATTATCATAAAATAAATATTCCTGCGATCAGCAATCATTTAAAATTATTATAAGTCACCTTCAATTACGAACGATTTAAACAAAAACAATTTGTCGCGGAGTCAATATAAAAACAAAAGAATATTTTTCAAAATTATATAATATTTTCACTCAAAACATAAACGAATAAAAGGGATTTCCCTTCTAAAGTAACACTGCATAACATAGCTATATTAAATTTTGTTCCTAATGTATGCAAAACCATATTTAAATATTTAATTTTACCTGTTAACAAAAATCCTTTAAGCTTCAAAAACGTAACACTTGTTTCTAAGTTCGAAAAAAATCAATAACAAGCACAAACACTCATTCGTACAACCTTATAAAAACCCATAGTTGCAAATCACTGAGAAAACCTTATTTTTAACACATTCTTTAACAAATTATCACTAAAATAAGTAATGAAGTTATTAAATTGAATATTTTTGCAATAATATTTAGAGCAGGACTTTTGCAAAGGCACTGGTAGGCGGAAATAAAAACATTGTAATGAAAATCCGATGTCTTTGCCTACAACAAATGCTGTGTCTCTTTCTATCGCGCGCGTTTTTGTGAGATAACAAACATTATATGGCTAAGGAAAACTAATGGGTTAAAATTATAGTAATTGTAACATTTATATTTCAATACCATGTTAAGTTTATTTATTTATTTCATTTTAACTATAAGATTATTCCCCAATTCGTTACAAGTGTACATAATTTCAAGATAACAATGATTGTGTATAGCGCCATCTATTGCACAATAGCCGAAATATCAAGAGAAATTTGTCTTACTTCGTTCATGTTTCTGTTCACAGATGTCGCTTTTACAAGCTTTAATGAATTTGACAATTTTGAGATATTATCTGAAAATAATACCTACCTACATTTCTAAAAAAATCCAACATTACTGGAAAATTAATGCACTGGCTTAGAATTTTGTAATGATAATCATCTTTTGCAAAACTGCATTCATTTTGATATCATTCCTCAGTCTATAAAATCTAGGTTCAGATAATCCTCAAATTAATTCAAAAAACTGTTGAATTAGAACAAATTAGGACTTATAAGTCTTCAAAAGCCATCCATTTACGTCACAGTATTGATCAATGTCTGATACCTATACGCATCTTTTCAATCTCAGTCTAGCTCTGTTTTCCCTTGAGATCAAAATATTTATAGATTTTCATTTCAATTGAACAACTTATAACGAAAATACTTGTGTAATAACAGTAATAATGTAACTAAAACTAAAATAATAATTTATTAGTTCTATCAAGAGTATTTAAATAAGAAATTAAGATATTTTTGTTGTTAATAAAAAATCAATCAATAGTTGCCGAGTTTTCCCGCGCGATGCTAGCGCCACGTATTAGAACAGGCGTCAGATTTAGTTTGATTATGACAATTTCTCAAAAATGTGGGTATTTACAAAAGTTATGGTGTTTTAGTTAATTATTTTAGTATGTCAGAGTGTTGATCAATATATTTGTGGAGTTTTTAATTGAAAATACAGATGTTTGACATCAATAATCATTGTTTTATGTGGCAAAATCAGGTGAGTGCAGTGTTTTCATTTACGAATTAGAAAAAACATATTTCTGTGTTATTTTACATGAATAAAACTGTCAAGGCATGTCAGAAAGTACCAAATATGACAACTTTTCACAAAACAACATAATATTTTTAACATAATTCTAAGAAAAATCACGTCAAGTGCAAAATGTTTTAAGTTTTAGAATCTTGTGAACGAAATCTATTAATAGAAGTAGGTTTTTCTCCCGAAAATGCCAAATATAGGTCAAGGTGAATGTGCCAAACTGTTCTAGACAAATCAATAAGTGTTACGTACCTTTTTTACATATTTTAAGGACACGAAATGAAAGAAGTATTTTTATGTTTAGTTTATATTTTAAAACAAAGTGCGGTATTATTTTTCTGATTGGTTTCTAGTTAATTGGTGAATTCTAGTTTAAGTAATGTGTTGTGCAAGTAATGGTTACCCATCCATGTATTGGCCGCGGCAAGTGATACAAAATATGAAATGATTGTATTTTCACAGCGGTCTCGTTTCACCCGCGGCCCGAAGGACCTATTTCCCGCACATGGATAAAAAATAGCTTATGTTCCTTCTCAGGCTCTAGACTTGACCATATAGGTAGCTTTCGTTAAATATGAATAAAAATTTAATATTACGTTTAGATTAATATAAATGAGAAAGTACCTCTGTCTGTCTATTTGTCGCACTTTCACGCTAAAGCGATTACAACCGATTTAAATTGAATTTAATACACAGCTAATCTAAAACCTAAGTAAGGACATAGGCTACTTACATATCTATGTAAGAATCTAGTTCCCTCGAAACGCTAGTGAACGGAGAAAAACTAGTATTCAACACATATCTATACTAACATTATAAAGAGGAAAACTTTGTTTGTTTGGTTGTAATGGATAAACTCAAAAACTACTGGACCGATTTTAAATATTCTTTCACCATTAGAAAGCTATATTATCTGCGAGTAGCATAGGCTATATTTTATCCCGGTGCGGGCAGTAGCTCCTACGGGACGCGGGTGAAACCACGGGAAAACGGCTAGTATATATATAAATAAGCTTGAAAAGCTAAATACTCTTTTCCAGAGCCATGGATAACCACAAAGAATTTACATCGTCTTCCACGATATCGTTTGTAGAATCAAGTACAGAAGAGAAGGGCGTTAGAACCAGAAGGAAGTCGTTCTTCAGAAGGAACGGTCTTCTGAAAGTGAATCATAGCTCTAGTGATGCCGACATATCGACTATTGAGTATGAACGGTGAGTTATCGATATATATTTTTTTAATTTGTTATTGCGTAATTTTCGTATGTTTTTTCAAAATAGATTTTTTTATTCAAAATAGATTTTATATTTTGAATACTTAATTAATAATTAGTAAAAGGATAATTGAAAGCAAAAAAAAACGTTTTATAAAACGTGGTCCTGAAAAGTATCGACTGTAGTGTGCAAAGTTATTTTTTTAAACTTCGTGCTTAACATTAAAAATAATACTTTTTTAAAACCACGTTTTAGGCAAGTATACCTTATAAGGTGAAAAGATTAAATACATATTTGAAATTGTAGCCGAATCTTTGCAACAGTTCCGTGAAAAATTACACAACAACAGACAATCTAAAAATATCACAACACACTATAATTTTGTCCAAAATGATGGAAAATTACTCTTAGTTGTCAATTTTCATCCCGATAACTTAAATTCCCTGTCCTATTAGTCATATGTGTTACACACCGATTGTTTAACTATTGTGTCTGCTTCGTCTACAGTGATATGGTTAATTCCACACACGTTTTTAGTGTCAATAAGTTGTACCATAAATATTCCCATATTTATTTATGACATCACTCATCATTGCGAAATATGTTTGTAAACCTTTGTAACATGGTTTTGTAACAAAGACTTTATTACAATACTTACTATTTGACGCGGGTTTACTCTTCTTTTACATAAAACCATTCATAATACAAAGCCAATGTACCAAGGTAGGTACCTGACATATAGACGCCCACCGACTTTAGAAAGAACTAACCAAAAAAAAACGACTTAGAAAAATATTTTAAAAAACTTACTAGACTTAGAAAAAGGCCACTTTATTTACGTCATAGGCTATAATATTTATTAAGGAGTTCCTTTGGGACACCCACGCGAAACAGCTTACCTACGTACCACAAATAGGTTCTTGTTCACTGACAGACAAATATTATAGCTAATTATCTTCTGCTATCAGTTTCTCCCGTGTCCTACAGGAACTACCTTCATGCAACTGAATTACAGCCACCGTCAATAAATGAGCTATATCTGCAAGAGTTTCCCAATCGGTCCAATGCTTCCTGAGCACGTACAGTAGACCGCACATCAGTGGTAACTGTCATGCACCTTAACTCAATAGTAATAAGTACGATTTTCCTATAAAACAGTTACCACTGACCTGAAGTTGACTGTACAAACAAACAGACAAACACTCCAGCTATATAATATTATCATATCTACTTAGATATGAGCAGATATTAGTATTCAGAGCATATAATATCTTCATGGAAAAGCTTATAAAACAAACACAAAGTTGCGGTTTGAATACGTAATGCTTAGTCGTGTCTGCGTTCGTAACAGTGGCATTATATTTGAACTCATTTTTCTCTTTCTTGAATAACTTAGCCTACACACTACAGACTAAACAGTCCGCCAACACAGTTGACCCATCATCCTCCGAGCCTTTTTCCCAACTATGTTGGGGTCGGCTTTCCGCCTAATCGGTTGCAGCTGAGTGTTTTACAAGGTCCGACTGCCTATCTGACCTCCTCAACCCAGTTACCCGGGCAACACAATACCCCCTGACAAGACTGGTGTCAGACTTACAGGCTTCTAACTACCCGTTACGACTGTCAAGAATGTTAAATGACAGACAGGAGTCCGAAACACGGTCATTGGTGTCTAAGATATACCTAGAAAGTACATACAAACTTAGAAAAGTTGCATTGGTTGCCTGACCTAGATAGAATCGAACCCACACCCTCATACTTGAGAGGTCTTTAGGGTCTAGGCCACCGCAACTTTTTGATTGTTCACCCGATAGATGTGTTTTTTTAAGAATATTTTATTCTATCAAAGTTTTTAGTCTTTCTTATACTGGCCAAATACCTGGTCTTTGTTATACGCACTCCTATACATCTTACTTACCAAGTGCCTGATCAACTATCGGCTGACTAAAAAGTCGAAAGTGTGCGGATACTCTTAAAAGTCATTTCTCATTTCAGCCATTAGTCTTCTTTTTTACGAGAGGAGGCTTTTTAGCCTACAGACTTATTGGTGTCATTTACCCATTTTATAATAGGACTAACTTTCACCGGGCGTTCGACTACTTCACGCAGTCGTATATTTAGCCTTACTATACTTAGGGTGCGTCTACAAGGTGCATGTAGCTAGCGCATATGCGAATCCAGCGACCCGCGCTTGTACCAAATCAGGCTTTACTCGCGTACTCTGATCTAATCTAAAATCACTTATGTCTTCACACTGTTAGGAAGTCTATTGTCTTTCTTAGTCTGCAACTTACGCAGGTTAGGCATATTTATATGATAATAGACAAAACAGTATAACTTACATTTATGATATGAGATAGTTACAGCTTTTTATTTTTTTATCAAGAGCTAAATGTGTCAATGTCACGGTTTCGACTCCCGGGTCGGACCAAATCGCTTTTTCACAAAGCATCCCAGAGTCTGGTAGTTGGTTTATACACCCGTATATCGGAGTCGGTCCTGCATGCCTTTCTTGATGTATTTTCGGTGGTGTCGGATTGCCGTCTCATCGCGCTATGAGAGTGAAGGAATAGTGAGTGCACCGCAGTCCAAGCAAATGCTTGTGCATCTACTATATATGCTCCCTATCTAGCCACCGCATCGTAGAGTAAAACTGAGGCCCTTCTGTAAATTGTTAGGATTTACCGCGTTTTTACAGTGCGATCAAAATAACTGTAATTTACATACCTATCACCTACACAGTTTTTCATCGAAATCGTAGTTTTTTAACGAATCACTAGTTGTTATTTTATGCTTATCAATTCATCTAATAAACCAGACACTTAACTTTACTTAGCAAGCATACCATAAACATAAAAAAACATAGCCATTAAGAACAAATGGTGCATTGTTATCAGAAAACTAATTATTTTCATTGAAACGTGTTAACACTTTATCGACATCTGTATTTTTCCTTCTTCAAATAATATTAGAATAGAATTATATACATACTAGTTTCAGCTAGCGGTTTCACCCGCGTCCCGTGGAAACTACTCTGCGAATATGGATAAAAAGCTAACCTATTGCATTCCTCAACTATTGCCAGTAAGTCTGACACCAGTCTAACCAAGGGGTATTGGGTTGCCCGGGTAACTGGGTTGAGGAGGTCAGATAGGCAGTCGCTTCTTGTAAAGCACTGGTACTCAGCTGAATCCGATTAGACTGGAAGCCGACCCCAACATAGTTGGGAAACAGGCTCGGAGGATGATATTGCATTGCTCAATAAATGGGCTATCAAACAATGAAAGAAATTTTCAAATCTGTCCACTAGTTGCTGAGTCCACGCGTTAAAGAAAAAATCTCTGCAAATCAAACAAAAAAAGTAAAAATACCAATACTTAGTTAAAAACTTTCTTCAACTAGTAAAGCTATAGACTAGAAACTCCATTGAGTTTCCTCACACGTTTAATACGAGACAACGTCGCGGACGCAAAACAAAGTTTTAATATTAGTAAACAGTGTTTTTGTAACACTAACGTCTGTGAAAACCGTGGAGAATACAATGACTAGCGGAGGTGCCATAACGGGCTGCTGGTCTTGTTCTTGTTATCTGGTACATAAAAGGCCTACGAAGGAACACGACGGTTTTTAGTCAGTAAGAGTCCGAGACACTCCCTCACCGCTGCTAACCCACAGCGGGAGGGGTCATTTGATGATTTTTGAGGTCGTTGAAACAAAACAGGTGCCATAATAGAAAATCTCCTAAGAAAGTAGCGCGACAACATGCGGGTGTGCGGGGGACGAGGAACGTTACTGTCTCCGCCTGTTATGCCTTCTTTGGATCCCGTAATTTTTGTTAATACCAAAAATAAAAATAAAATCCTTGACATATGTCTCAAATAACCCGAACGCCTCGTCAATTCACTCGTAACTGATCGTTTAGGTCATGCTCACCATACGTTTTTGACCTAGAACAAGGCGCCTGACCTACCAGCATTATGGCATCTCCACACATCTTTCCTTATTCCATGATGAAAACATACTGAACGGTTACAAAACTTGTAACCATATCAGTTTGTTTCATGACGCCGGGTTAAGCGCACGTTCGCGCCAAAAACGTCGGCCATCTTAGATTTTTTTAAATACGTTCGTTCGTTTATAAATAAAAAGAAAAATAAGTTTGAAAGCAAAGAGTTTGGACGTTTATTCAATTGTTTTTGAATTGAAATGCGATTGTGTGTTTTTGTTTTTCAATTAGTGTGTGATAACAACAGTAACTGTACGTTTGTTCGTTTGCTATCGGTGTCGTTAAACATTATAAACTGAATTTGTGGTTTGTAGTGAAGTTTATAATTTGGTTGATTTTTAACCGACTTCTAAAGAGGAGGAGAGGTGACCTGAACCGTAAATTATAGGTTCCTCGACCAGGACCATTTTTAACCGACTTGAAAAAAAGGAGGTTATCAAGTCATCGGAATATTCTCATTGTTAAATGATTTAAGTATTAAGCTGATGTCATTATTGCATGAGAGCATTTTTAACCCCCGACGCAAAAACGACGGGGTGTTATAAGTTTGACGTGTCTGTGTGTGTGTGTGTGTGTGTGTGTATGTGGCATCGTAGCTCCCAAACGGATGATCCGATTGTAATGCGGTTTTTTTTGTTTAAAAGGTATGTCAGTCGGGAGTGTTCTTAGCTATGTTTGGTGGAAATCGGTTCAGGTCTTCAAGGTCATCAGCTCGTTTGCTAGATGTGATAGGAATGTTACACGCTCAGTTTACTTGCAAGTATATGTGGGATCTGAAATTTGAAACACTATATGTCTTTTGGAACCACTGAGCTGGTCTGCTGTTAGGGCACGAAGGTAGGAGACGTAACCCTGAACTGCCTTTTAGTAAACCCATCGAGTTTGGGCTCGTTGAATTTGTCTTGACGAGTTATCTTCATGTTTCTGATTGACGAGAACCTGATGCTGGAAATGGGATGTGGCGGATGAAACCCTGGAATACCGGAATGAAACGGATAAACCGATTTATATTTTTGCTGAAAATCTAGAATGTCCAAAGGTCTTTATTGTTTCTCAATCTGTGCAATTCTCCGAGAGCCAGTTTGTCATGAGGATTATTAAACAGCTTCCTTTGGCCGAGATCGCATATAGCGACCCCATCTTAAGATAAAATAAATTAAATGAAAGAAGGAAAAATTAAGGAGCTCCTTTAAAAAGCATGAAATAAAATTAAATTATAAATTTAAAAAAACCCCCGACCCAAAAAAAGTACGCAATAATTATGACAAAAGGTTAAAAACGCTAAACCCTATAAAAAGCAAAAAATAACTTTTAACACTACGTAAACTAAATTTTGACGTGTCGGGGGACCGCTTTTTACCTTCATAAATACTTACATAAATTAAATGATACCTACCTAATTACAACATCCGTTTAAAAAAAACCCACGTATCTAAAGTAATGAATTAGAGCGGTCCCCCGACACGACAAAATTTAGTTTACGTAGTGTTAAAAGGTATTAACTTCCTACACCCGGGTAAAAATCAGCTTCTAGTAAAGACTGAAAGCTGATCCCAACATTGTATGAGAAAAAGCTAGGCACAGGCTCAAAAAAACACGATTTTAGTACAAAAAGTTTATTTCTCAGTGTCCTGCATATCTAACTAATTTTGTTGCACGGCAGATGTTTCATATAGAATACTGACATACTGACTGATAAGACTTGACGTGATAGTGGGCGTGTTTATTTCAAACACAGCTGTTCGTTCTCATATAAACTGGTATTAAATAAAACATTTTTAACCGATTATCCAGTGAGGAGGTTTTACTCGGAATTTTGTTTGTTTTATTAATACAAATAAGTTGCACAAATCCAAGATCAAAATAGGTTCAAAGCACACGAAAAGGTATTATTACTTCTTAAATTCAAAACACAGCTTATAAGTAATTTATTCACACATTATTTCAGCTTTTTACACACATATGCCATCATCCTCATCCTCCGAGCCTTTTTCCCAACTATATTGGGGTCGGCTTCCAGTCTAACCGGATGTAGCTGAGTACCAGTGTGCCACAAGGAGCGACTGCCCTATCTGACCCTCTCTACTTAGTTACCCGGGCAACCCAATACCCCTGGTTAGACTGGTGTCAGACTTACACACATATACCATAAACAAATTAATCAGTTAATCACATATTTATAAAGTAGTGTGTTAGCTGAAACATTTAAATTTTCTTTAAACGAGCTGTGTAAACTTATCGTGGAAACCTGACCTACCTTAACTAGTCTGAAATTCACGTACAGTATTGTTTTTGCAAACTGATAAGGTTCTTATAGTATGTAAATGTATGTAATAGAAAAATCTTTGAAATGGCAAACAACGCATTTTCTACACTTAAAATATTTTCAGTTGGTATGACATGAAAATAAGGAATCTTTTTTTTATGTAGACTAATTTACATTTTAAAACATATATATAATATTAAAAACATGTAGGTGACACAATGAGCGGTCTTATTAATATATTTGCTTGTTTATTTGTACCCTGAAGGCTACGAAACAAACCGATTTGAAAAATTATTTTACTGACGAAAAGCTCACACTTCCCAGTATATAGTTCGTAGTATAGTAGGTAGTTCGTAGTTCACAGCGGACGCGGGTGAAACCGCGGGTAAACGGCTAGTGACACATATGTACCTATATGTCCGCGATTTCATCAATACAGAATATGTTATCTATTTATCTGAAGTATCGTGTTTCATACTGAAATTACATACACGCGTCACGCTATTTCCCGTGGGTATTAAGCAGAGGTGTTACATTTCAGTAACTGTAACCAGAAGTTAAATGTCTATAGGTTTCTTGATTTTCTACCCGAGTACAAAGAAATGTATATCTATCTATTTATTGATCAAAACAAAACATTTATTACAGCAAAACTAATCTTCTATACTTATATATGTATACAAAGAGGAAAAAATTGTATTTTGGTTTGTATTTCTTTGTTGATCGAGATAAGTGACTGTTTTATTTATTTACATATTTACAATACATATAAATAAACCGGCCAAGTGCGAGTCGGACTCGCGCACTGAGGGTTCCGTACAAATGCTGTATAGATAAAAAGTGAGTCTTGCGCCAACCGTTCAGTTTAGAACAAACATAGTTATGGTAATTTCGTGAGAGTCAAAATAGTTAATATTTTTTATTTTACAATATAACTAAAATAGTAGGCCAGTACCTTGTAAAAGTTATTTATATACAACATTTTATTGTCATCATTCAGAAATCTGATTGAAAATAACTAATTATGTTTTAAAGGTCATTGGGCATATCTGACCCGCTTTGTAAAAAGTGGCGGACATGAATCAAAGTAGTTTTAAATCGTGGAGAATGGTATGACGTTTCTTTGAATATAAATATTTTATTAAAATTCCATGGAGACGAATGTCCAGGATCGTTTGAAAAATATAAAAGACAAGCAGTTTCAGAGGATTGTAGAGGTTGCAATGCTAGTTTTTATTGTTAAAGACTTTTCATAAAGAAGGAAGATGCCAATTCGGATGACCAGGATCTGATGAGGATCTGGAAACCCTGAGATATCGAGGGCAACTCTTGAATATTGTAGGCACGCATCGAATCAAAACCAGACATGTGACTGTATTTTTGAGGGTACTGGTAAACAGTAAAGGTTTGAAGCTGATTTGATTATGGAGACTACAGAGAGTCGAGGGAACTCCTGAACGGTATGTTGCAACTACCACGTGTTTGGGCTTATATTATTCGTATTGACGAGAACTTTTCACAAAAGTTAAAAATAAAAACTTTTTACAAAAAAAAACAACAAGAAAACTGTTTATATGCATCGGTCTAGATCTCGGTGGTTAAATAAATATAGATGCATCCTCTAGACACCGACTTCTAGACCTAATCGCATTGGGGTAACCTGTAATGGTAAATGTATGTAGATAAATAAATAAATAAATAAATATGGGCCCAAACACGACGTAACTAAAACATGCCGTTGAGGAGTACTCTCGACTTTCTCACGTCTCCAGTAAGCTCTAAACCTTCACTGTTTGATAGTATCACCAGACATACATCTGAGAATCAAGTTTTAATCCTATGCATGCCTACAATTTCTGATAGTTGCCCTCGATTTCTCAGGATTTCCATCATCAGATCCTGACCTGATGACAATGGAAATAAAAGGCGAGTATACTCTTTCACTACAAAGAAATGATTTCTCAAATCCGTCAAACTTGGTCGTTTAAATTCTCCATTGAAATGAGGAAAATATTTGATGTTTACACCTGATGTTTTAATGTTTTATGTAACTTCAAATTTATCATTTTCGCAATTTTTCCTTTATCTGTACTTTATAACGTTGCTTCTTGCCGAATTTCAAGATTCTGAGTTCACGGGAAGTACCTTGTAGGTTTTGATTCCCTAGCGTGTGACGGAAATTCGTCTAAGGTGTCGGTATAACTGCTGTATCTTTTGATCGCGTTAACTTAGAAGTTTGATTTTTTCACTACCTAAAGGGACAATAGACCTAAGTATTTGGTATAAATTTCAATTTGATACCTTTATTCGTTCGTGAGAAATAAGGTAGTAAGTTTCATTTTATTAAAATATTTTTTTTATGTTACATAACTAAAAAAATGAGATTTTCGGAATTTTTCCTATATTTGCATTATATGACAATGCTTCATGCCAAATTTCAAGACTCTGAGTTTACGGGAAGTATCCTGTAGGTTTTGATTCCTTTGCGAGTGTCGAAAATTTGTTGAAAATATCGACATAATCGGCTGTATCTTTTGATTGGCTTGGCTTAGAAGTTTGATATTTTCACAGCTTAAAGAGGCAATAGACCTGAGTATTTCATGTGAATTTCAGCTTGATACGTCCACGCGTTCTTGAGATAAAGGGTCTTGACAGACAGACAGACAGACAGACAGACAGACAGACAGACGGACAACAAAGTGATCCTATAAGGGTTCCGTTTTTTCCTTTTGAGGTACGGAACCCTAAAAACTATCATAGTAAAACAAAAAGCCCCAAGAATAACTAAAAATGTTTGTAATGGATAAAATAGAAAACTCATCACTGATATAAAAAATTCCTTCTCTGTTGGGAAGCTAGACTATCCCTGAGTAACCATATCTATATTTTATATACTTTGCATATTTATAAGTATTACATTTAATTATTTTAACAATTAAAATTTTAAAACCTATATATCCTACCTAATCTATATTTTTACAAAAATAAAAAAGGAAAATAAAACTACATAAGTATGTATTAAAAAACTCATCCGCATCGCTGTCAACGGGGATCGTGCCCAAAAGGCTGGCTGCATTGCCACGCTGAATAGCAATGCATATTCTTTCACCGAAGTATAGGCCAGCCTTTTGGTCACGAGTGGACTCCACTAATCGCTTACTGCTTATATACTTTGTTATATATACTTATAGCTCCTAGTAAAGTATGATGGTATTCTTATCTACTAATATCGCGTCATAGTAAAACACCATAATACGTACACCTACACGTTACTGTGTATTACAAAGCTTATAAGTATCGGAGTAGATAAGCTTATCACAAAATGTACGTCAATTTCAAACCACGACTATACCGGAATGATATTTTAAAAGTTACTGTTAACCCGCGGTTTAACCCGCGTTCTGCTGCCCGTACTGGGATAAAATATACCCTATGTTACTCAGGAAGAGTGTAGCTTTCCAACAGTGAGAGAAGTCAAATGGATTCAGTACTTTAGGGTACAATCTCATTTCATCTCCCGAGTCTTTTCCCAACTATGTTAGGGGTCGGCTTCTAGTCTAACCTTAATCAGCTGACGTAGAAACAAACCAGTAAAAAATATTTCCTCTTTAGTGTGTGTAAACCCATTAAACGAACAAGGCCAATTTTTATCCGTATGTGGGAAAAGCTGTTTCAAAAAGAGTACTGGATTTTCTTGCCGGTTCTTCTCTATGAGACCAACTCTTTGGAACCGTGCCACTAGTTTGACGTTTCGAAAGAGCTTTTATAGGCTTATTTGTTTTTTTTTTTACTTTGGCTTTGAAACGTATACCTTCTGTCTACTCCCTGCAACGCGATCATGCCTCGTGGATCACAATACCACATAAGTAGTGGATGTTGTTAGTAAATACCATAATTGTTCATATCCTATGATCCATTGGTTTGATGGCACGCTCATTATACCATTGTCAAGGTGAAAACGGGTTTATTTTTGAACTGTTCAGGAAAAGGCGACTGAAAAAGTAATTAGTCTGACTTTTAGATTAGCAAAAAAATATGTCGAAGATACAGTACGTTTAAGATTTGTGTTACGTGACTTTTAGTTACAAATAACGTGAAAACCGTATGAAAAGTCCTTTATGAGTTTATCGTAAACAGACGGACAGATTATGTATTTAGTTATCTACACAAACACAATACACAGGATTTTTTTGTGCCCTAAAGGTGCCGAAACTACTGAACCGATTTAAAATTTCTGTCACTGCTAGAAAGTTTCACAATCCTTGAGTAATATAGATTAATGCTTAATCCTTCCCCGTGTGAGAGGAGACCTGAGCCCAGCAGTGGGACGATAAAAAGGCTGTAACAGAGTGATATAGGCTACGTTTTGTCCCCCTTGGACGCTTGGAGAAAAGCTAGTCTATACTTAATATTATAAAGAGAAAAACTTTGTTTGTTTGTTTGGTTGTAATGGATAAACTCAAAAACTACTGGACCGATTTTAAATATTCTTTCACCATTAGAAAGCTATATTATCTGCGAGTAACATAGGCGGTGCGAGCAGTAGCTCTAAACCGGCTAGTATTTTATATGTTAGAGGATTTTCAACTAAGTCGGTATACAGTTGATAGTAAACGTTACAATTAATTCGCCTGCTACATTTAAACGGTCTAACAGTCTTGTCAATTGGACTAGTTTACCTAGTCAGAAAATTTTCCGTTTATTGTATGTAAATTAGACATAATTAGCATTCATTAATGCTGTTGTGGGTTGGAGGTTAAACTGAGCGCATTTAACGTCCTAATTTGCGGGTTCGATTCTGGCTATTCAAAGTCAAAGTCAATTTTTTTTAAGTTCTTCCGAAACGTCAATCTAGTTGAACGGTTCCTTAGAAACTGAATAAACTAATAATAATACTGTACTCGCTATGTAAGATAAGTGCGGATCTATCGATCACAAGGTTAAGCAGCGCTTAGTGCGGTCGGTCCGTCGATGGGTGACTATCTTGCCATGACGAGTTCCTCCGTGTTTCGGAAGGCATGATCAATAAACTGTAGGTCTCGGCTGTCATTGAACATCCTTGGCAGTCGTTACGGGTAGTCAGAAGCCAGTAAGTCTAACGCCAGTCTATCCAAGGGGTTATTGGGTTGCCCAGGTAACTGGGTTGAGGAGGTCAGATAGGCAGTCACTCCTTGTAGAACACTGGTACTCAGCTGCATCTGTTTAGACTGGAAGCCGACCCCAACATAGTTGGGAAAAGGCTCGGGAAATGGTGATTTAGGATTTAGGATAAATTAATTGTTTTAGGAATACGCGATAAAAAAATTATTTGTATCCATAATTTTGTCTTCAAATTAGCAATTCTGTGAAAACGTGACGTGAACTAATTAAGCGTTATTTATACTAGAGCATATTTAAACTGTTTATTTGTCGTAACATGTTAAGCGGACGAGGTAATGTCATGTCGGTATAATATAAAGGTGTAATGAAGCATTACATTTTGTGGCTTAGTTTACAAACGCGAGTTTACATACACATCATGCATGCATGAATATTTTATCATGCATATCATAAAGAAATGAGCAAGGTCATTGCTAAATTCGTTGACCCAAAAGTCGGACTGAAAATGGTTTCACTGTTTAAAGAAACTTTCACTAAGCAGCCCAGTGTCTGGAATTTGGTGATTGATGCATCACCCGTGCATCGGAGAGCACGTTAATGTCGGTCTTGCGCCTGATCTCTCTCCGGTCGTGTCGGATTGTCGTCCCATCGGGTTATGAGAGTGAAGGAATAGAGAGTGCACCTGTGTTATTATGACCTGCGCAGCTCGCTTATCTCATTAGAGAACCACCTCCGAGGCCAAAATCGGTCTATGAGCCAATATTAGCATTACTTTTTATCCTGGTACGGAAAGCAGTTCTTTCGAGTCATGTGTACAACTAGCAACCGCTAGTACCTACTTTATAATACATCTAGACATGTGATTATGTGGGAAAACTTCTATAGGTAATAAACATGACTACAATAAAAAACGAATAAAAATGACTTAATAAAACTCTATGTTGATGATGTAGTAAATATTGTTTCATGCTGAAGGCAGATCTATGTATGTACATAATAACTTAAAAGATTTATTCTTCTTTATGCTATCCATAGCCGTTTTCCCGCGGTTTCATAAGCGTCCCGTGGGAACTACTATCCGAACCGGGATATAATATAGCCTATGCTAGTCGGGAAGAGTGTAGTTTTCCAACAGTGAAAGAATTTTGAAAATCGGTTTATTATTTCGAAAAAATGTTTCCTTTTTACTATATTAGTACCTATAGAAGTATAGATATAAATAGATTAATACGGTTACTATACAGTTACATACAATTCTTCCTTTTAAATCAATGAATGTAGTTTATACCATACTTGCCTATATAAGTAAAAAGGTCATTACCTACTATGGTATATATTGGTAGGATAATCTCTGTGAAGTACGGTATGTAGTATTGATGGTTTTTCCTTATACCATGAGAATTAATCATGCCATAGGAAATATTTTATGTTAGTAAGCCAAGTTGGTATTTATTTAAATAATTCGGTATTGACGTGTGCATTATTTTTAGTGTTAAAGAATCTAGGTATTATTCATCTAGGTATTATTATTATTCTTTTTTGGGTAGAGTTATATTACCTAGGTATTACGTAGGTCCCATCGGGTTATGAGAGTGAAGGAATTACTCAGCTACAGCTGACTATTCTCCTTATATGAAAACAGCCGCTGCGGCCGACGATCGGCTAGGACGCCATCACTACCTAGGTATATCTTGACTAGTTTACTTCCTACGTATATTAACAACAAAAATATACTTTTTCCAATGCCACATTTTTATATAATCGGTTAAAAGAAACAATAGATAACCCGCGAATTCGAAAGTCGAAAAAAGCATAGCGATGTCTCGATGACGTAATCAGTAAACCGGTTCGAAGCGGTTTCTTCCAGTTAGTACCAGTATAACGCGGTTGTTGAACCAGTCGACAGCTTAATTTTGTATTGTTATAATTTAATATTATTTTAATTTGTGCTAATCCGGGAGTGAATATTTTAATGTGTATATTTTTGAGTTAATATATAAAAGTGCCGGTAATTTTTTTTAACGGTGAAAATTTTATATTTTGTAAAGTTATAGTGCAAAAAAGTACCGTACATTATACACGTGTATTTTGTCTGCGTGGTAAGCTTTACTTCAGGTCATTAAAAATAGGTTGAAAATTATATCAATATGTAGGTACTATGACGTTTGTCACATCCATATTTATCATAATCTATGTTCCTATGGGATGTGATGTACCTAGCTTCCCAGATTTGCATTGGTTCTATCAAACTGCCTTTAAACTGCCTGCCAAAAATAAACAAAGCATTAAAAATCGGCCAATTGCGAGTCGGACTCGCGCATTAAGGTTTCAGACGGACAGACGGACGGACAGAGGAGCGAAAACAATAAGGTCCCGTTGTACGCTTTGGGTACGGAACCCTAAAAATAGCAAACCTCTTTCTTTTTGAAAATTTTTTTTTGGAAAGTCGGTTAAAAAATACAAAAGATATTTTGAGGAACTCTAATTCACCTATTTCAGAGAAAAAAAATGTATTTTGTACTGAAACAGTTAGAAATAAGATTTACGATTAAACTGTTCGTTTATCATTACTTACGCTCTGATTCCTTTAAGGTTAGGCAGACAAGCCTTGAGTTATTATTTTTAACTTTAATAAAGTAAATAACTTGATTTTGAAGAATAACTAAACCTTTGATATTTTGGTTAAAAAAGTGTCTGTTTTATTTTTTGAAACCGACTTCCAAAACAACCGGCCAAATGCGAGTCGGACTCGCGCACGAAGGGTTCCGTACCAGCAAAAGATCACGTTTTATGGGAGCCCCCGAAAATATTTATTATATTCTAGTTTTCATATTTGTTATTCTAGCGGCAATAGAACTACATCTGCAATCTGTGAAAATTTCAACTCTATAACTATTACGGTTCATGAGATAGGTAGGTACAGTCTGGTGACAGATGGACAATGGGGTCCCGTTTTACCCTCTGGGTACGGAACCCTAAAAAGTATCTATGGTTTATTTCTGTAATCGACTTCCAAAAAAGAAGAGGTTTTACATTTGAAAGTTTTTCATGTTAATAAGCCACTTAACCTCAGGTTTAAAAGCCTAAAACTAAAAGTCAAGTTAAAAATAAACATTATGTTTACTAGTCTAGATGACAAATCGTCACAATCGATGAAAAGTCGTGGTGGCCTAGTGGGCAAAGAACCAACCTCTCGAGTATGAGGGCGCGGGTTCGATTCCAGGTCAGGCAAGTACCAATGCAACTTTTCTAAGTTTGTATGTACTTTCTAAGTATATCTTAGACACCAATGACTGTGTTTCGGATGGCACGTTAAACTGTAGGTCCCGGCTGTCATAGAACATCCTTGGCAGTCGTTACGGGTAGTCAGAAGCCAGTAAGTCTGACACCAGTCTAACCAAGGGGTATTGGGTTGCCCGGGTAACTGGGTTGAGGAGGTCAGGCAGGGCAGTCGCTCCTTGTAAAGCACTAGTACTCAGCTACATCCGGTTAGACTGGAAGCCGACCCCAACATAGATTGGGAAAAAGGCTCGGAGGATCTTGAGTCTAGATGACAAATATACAAACACCAAATACAGGAAATTCCACCCAGTAAACCACAAATATTTTTAGTTATTAACATGCAATCGTAAATGAGTAATGCGTGTATTTCCAATCTGTTGATTTCAGCTGAATTTTAACTGAAACCTTTAAATTCTTACAATTCAGATATCAAAAGGGTTTTATTTAGACCATCTAAAAGTAAGTAATCTATCCTTCCCACTCAGAGACATTAAACTGGAATCGCCAATGGTCCCGTACCATTATCTATATTTGCAAAAAAGATCATGTTTATATAGTAAGGGTGCTCCCTAAAATATTTATTTGAGTCCACTTTTCAATACTTGCTGAAGAATAGAGGTAATAACTCCCATACACAACAAACTTTTAGTCGGTTGATAGCTTTTTTGAGCTCATAAAATAATATGAATATGAACGGTAGTACGCATATTACAAAGATCAGCTGTTTAGCCGGTATCAGACCGACTGAACTTTGATGAAATGTTTAGTCTGTAATGTTTATTGTTTGGGTACTCTAAGTCAACCATACAGGCTAACTTTCTACCGACAGTTTAGTCTACAGTGTGTTTAGTGTGTATTCAACTATCCTGAGAAAACGAATAACTGAGATTTTTTTTTCTCACGTTGGGTAGGTATATCTTAGGCGACTATAATGTTATGTAAATATACTGAGAAAATGTAATATTTATATGCCTATACTCTTGAGTGGAGTGATGACTTGCGCAAGACGGCTGGCAGGAGCTGGATGCGAGAAGCCGAAAATCGATCTCAGTGGCGTGCACTTGCAGAGGCCTATGTCCAGCAGTGGACTGCGATAGGCTGATGATGATGATGTCTATACTCTTCCTTTAGTTAGACACCTACCCATAATTACTAATTTTATTGTAATGTTAGTCGCAAAGTACATGATTAGCAAAATCGATGAAAGCTCTTATCGCTCATACCTAGATAAAAACCACTCATATTCATTGGCAATCTCGATAATAACTCTACGAACTTTAGTTAGGAATAAACTCTAGAAGAGAAAGAAAAATACGCGGCCAAATTGATAACCTCCTCCTGTTTAGGAAGTCGGTTAAAAAAGTTGTTATCAGGATAAAATATAAGTAGCTCATCTATCTTATGACACTATCAAATAATGTGGCTTTCTATTGGCAAAATAATTTTCAAAATCAATTTAGAACAACTCCACAACCTTTACAACTAGGAAAAGAATATACTTAAGAATATTAGGTACAGTCGCCAGCAAGTCAACTTATCCGAATCTGTCAAATTTTACCATTCGAATATTAACCTTCCACTATTGTGATAAGGTTGAAAATCTATTGAAGTTTGACAGATTGAGTTAGGTTGATAAAAACATTAAATCAACACCATTTCCAGCAACCTAAAGTAACCATAAATTATCAAAAACCACCAACAAACTCACAAACCTACAGATGACCTCACAAAACTAAAAAAAAGTGACAAAACGGACTAAAAAACAAAAACAGTGCGAAAATGTCCTGACAGTGACCGAATCTAAAATGGCGGAATTGTTGCAAAGACTCCAAAGGTTAGGCAGAAAGAAAGACAGGAATTTGAACACTAGTGTGTATTCTGTGGTGTCTTGTAGTGACCTAACTCCTGGGAGCTTGGAGATCTGGGTGGATCTGCCTGATGAAATCAAGTTTGATCCGCTGTTGGCGCCTTTTAAGCAACGGTATGAGCAGCAGCATGGTAAGATTTTTTAGTTTTATTAATTTACTTACACTTGTTATTTCTTAATGATTTCGCATATCCACTGGACCCTGAAACTTGCTCGCGGCAGGACCTCATGAGTGCATCCAGCCGTGCTCTCGCTGTACTATATTGGGCTGACAAAGTATAATCTCACTATAAGACATGTCATCAACGCGAAAGAAGAAGAAGAATCATTTCGCAAAATCGGTTTCATTATTGCCAAGTTTTTTCGTTCAGTATAGGCTCATTATTATGAATGAACTAACTGCGTCTTTGGTCTGGCTGTCGCAAGCACGGTTGCTGTGGACGAGGTTTCGGGTTCGATTCCCGTATTAGGCCGAAATTGTTTTGTGGGTTTAAAGCTGCGTCTACGCTAGGAGAGCCGAGCACGAGCGGAGCACGAGCCGAACAGAATTCGTCTAGTGTGGACCAAAGTACAAGCCTCTAACGAGCGCGCTGCGAGCATTTCGTTCGCGCTCGGTTGCGTTCCGCCTGTTGTCGGTTTTTGACGAACACAAAGGGATTTGCTTCTCGCTCGCAGTGCGCGAAGCGCGTAGGTTCGTTGTACGCGAACGACAAGCCGAGAACGGCTCCGCTTGTGCTTCGCTCGTGCTCGGTTCGTCTAGCGTAGACCCGCCTTTAGAATAGCCCGGAGTCTGACCATGATCATTATGTACCTTCACTAATGTACCTTATAACGCCTGACAGTCTGTGCAGAAGTTTTTGAGAACGGACGGACCTATATACGTGGTACAGAACTTCGTTTTATAATACTGCAAAACTTGGGTCTAAATATTGAGAAAATTTTTAGCAACACAAAAGATAGCGTGCATAATATGCCAGTAGTTTTACGCAAAAATCGATTCAAAATATATAATCGATTTACCACGCTAAAAAGAGAAAAACATTTAGCCATAAAGAAGCTCAACAAAAAACAGAACGTGTCTTACAAAGTAAATATTCTAGTCTAGTCATTAGTTTTTTATAGTTAGCTAGTCTAAAATTAGATTTTTATGTACGCAGGACACGTACATTACAATTTTATGGCAATATCAATATTATTTTTATCTCCTGAAACCACATGATATCATAGCCATGTGGCAGAAGGGCTGTCGAGTTGTCCTGGTATAAACTGGGTTGAGGAGGTCAGATAGGCAGTCACTCCATGTAAAACACCGCTACTAAACTGCATTCAGTTTGACTGTTAGTTGACCTCAACATAGTTGTAAAAAGGCTAGGCTGATAATGATACCGCAAATTTTACTAAGTTTGTTTCTACAATATTTTCAGGTAAAATAGAACTAATAGAAGAACCAAATGAAGGAGATAAAACTATATTTGATAAGAAACATGAAGAAACGAAGCGGGAAGATGTTGAGACTCTTAAAGATGCCACGCATAGGTAAGATACATTACACAATGAAAGACACTACTACAGATGTTTTATCACACGAAGTCGGGTGAGCTATACATGTGTGTGTAAATGTACATGCAATCTGTTCAACCGTTTTATTGTGAAAACGTAACAAACAAACGAATTCACATTTGCATTTTTATATGTTATGTTTAAAATGTTTCAGGTTAATGGAACCAATGCACGCTATTGAAGACACCAAATTAAAATCAGTTAAAACGAAAAAGGTTAGTATTTGAGTAATCACTTCATTAACATCCTCTTGCCCTTATCCCAATTTTATCAGTGGTTGGCGCATGTCTTCTCCTTCCATACTCTTCTATCTGCCGTCATCTCACAAGCAAAATTCTTTCTAACCATAATCTACTTTCTCACAATCCATATATCGTTTCTTTGGTTGTCCTCTTTCACTCCTTTGAGTAGGCACCTAACTAAGCTAGACAATCCTGTTATTATAACATTTTATTTTAAAAATACTTGTCTCCTGATAATTTTACACGAGAAAACCTCTTGAGAAAAAGTCTGAAATCACCAACCCGCATTGAGTGCACGTGGTGATTAACATTACATTACAGGTAAAACAAGCTCTTCGAACAATAAAGCTATGTGGGCTAGTGTCCTGCTGGGTGCTGCTAACAGTGTCACTGTTGATGAACATGGAGCGATCTGATGTGGTGCTGCATACTGCTGTTAAGGGCGGAGAGCTAAAAGGTAAAAACTACAGTAATTTCTAGTTAAATATAGCTCTTGCAACTTAAAACATGGCTTAAGACTTCGAAGCCTTAAGAACACCCCATATTGCAAACTTTTGATAGCACTTTCACACTAGCAGTTTTCTGTCGCATATAGCAAAACCGAACGTATACACCGATAAAAATCGAGCAGAATATCTGCTAGTGTTAAAGCCCTGTTAGTGGACCGATAGTTTGATCGGACTTATGTCCTATCAAATCGGTATGGAGTTGAATGGTTCTACTTATATTTCAATGATCAGGTATCCGGCTGGACTAAAATGTTTGATTACAAGAAATCTTCGAAATAAACTGTTAGCGAATCATCTGGCCAACTATCAAACGAAAGGTTTAGACTGCAGTGTGTTCTTTAAGTATCTTATTTTATCCTGACTCTTTAGGGAAACATAACTTATTATCATACCCATTTCTAATGCAAATCAATTACGAATAATGGCGATTTCCAAAATTCCTCATTAATCTAGCAAAATGATTTAACTCCATAATTATTTACTTTCAGAATATGAACTGCCGTCCAGCAGTGAGCGCGTCAAACTGCTGATCACATTAACAGGTCCATTTGAGAAGGCAGCTACTAATGATAGTTCTAATACATTGCTGTTGTGGCTTCATAGGCAGGTAGCTGATGATGAAGGGGATTTTCAGCAGGTAAGACTTTTGGGATTTAGAGTAGTAACATTTTTGATGATCATGATTTTAATGGTGATTGTTAAGAGGCAGATGGAAACTTTTAACATGTTGCATTTAAAATATTTCTTGAATATTAACATATTTTGTATTAAGAAGCTATCGGATATTTGAATTAGACTTTCGGGGTTAAACAAAGACATTAAAAATAGTTTGAGGTAATATGGCTCGTATAATATCGCGAATGGTTATACCACGCCTCATATCGAATTTTACCTAAGTAGGTAAAAATCATTTACCACCAATCCAAAAATAACGGCTTTTTCTTCTCCCCTCCAAAAATAACGGCTTTTTCTTCTCCCCTCCAAAAATTGCTTAAATGTTCTTCTTCGTAAAAAGCTTTCTAGTTCATTCTGTGGACTCAAGGTTTACCCCCAAGGTTAAAAACTCCTGAATCCATCAATCCATATTTACAAACTCAATAGGTAATAACTTTTTATCTGCACTCAACTACAGTAAAATCATAAATATTTACGACTGAATGATTAATGTTCTACAATACAATGAAGTCATTCAGCTCAATGCTTCAGCACAGATGGTGCTTTGTTTGTCAATATTTATGGGTAAGAGTGCAAATATGAATCGAAGACAACAGTCTCCAAGACCAAAAAATTATAATACATGTGGATTTTATAACACAGTACTTACAGACTACAGAAAAAACGTCCATAACATTCTTATGGGGTCTACTTTTCTCCTCCGTGGGTCTACTAGTCTACTATGGGGATACCATCAAGGTTTATGTTACGGTCTCACCCATGTCCCGTGAGAATTATTCCGTTTACAAAGATAAAAAGAAGCCTATGTCCTTTCTCAGACTATCAAGTCCAAACTATCTGTGTGCCAGCCAAATATCATTCAAATCCATTCTATAATTATAGCGTCAAAGCGCAGCAGAATGACAGAGTTACTCGCACATTTATAATCAGGAAGGATTCTCATTAATTCGCTCACTGTACTAGATGATTAAAACGTCAAAAAATATATTACATTCATAGTAACGGCGACACAAAATCATCAAAATCCCAAATTCCATTCCAGAACTCAACAAAATGGATGATCCATCTCCAACCTGAAGAACTCCTGGACTTCTCTCCAAGCGCCTCGGAGACTAAGATGCTGATGCTGCAGGACAACTCGCCGATACACAGCAGGAGACTCAACCTGACTGCTGAGCTGCAGGAAGAGATCACTAGGTGGAACCAGATTGGGATTAATGGTGATTATTCCAGACTACTTATTCCTTGCAGTTCACATAAAAGGATAAAATATAGCCTATAATACTCACAAATAGCGTAGCTTATTCTTTTGGCAAAATAATTTTCAATATCGGTTGAGGAGATCCTGAGGTTAACCCCTACCTACAGCCTGAAAAACTTTACCTGTTTATGATATTAGTACAGATAGATGGTTTCCCGAGGCTTCATTACTACTTCAATCGGCGGGATAAATAGCAGACTACCTACATTATTTATTTAATGCTCCTTACACATAGAGTACAATGGCAGACAAAGTACAAAGCCTTAGGCGTTCTTTACCACTACAATCTATTATTCTATCGTTTTTTCTTTAAACTTCACAGTAAAGTCGCTACTTAATGCTTCTCCACATACTTATTCAGCTTCATCTTTCGAAATCATTCCATAACGAAGATTTCGAAAACGTTCGCTATAACCACTCCTTTTTCAACGTTATCTAAAACCTTTTCCCCAATTCCAGGTACACGAGTAACTCTCCGCATGAGCACACAGAGTAACCTGACGGTGCCTCTGACCGTGAGCTACCAGCTGAACCCCATAGACCCTGAGGACGGCATCATCTACGCCACCATACTGCTGATTGCGTTGTACATGCTTATTATTTTTGAGGTATGGAAAATAACGACTTAAGTATTTATTATTATTCGTTTTCGCTATTGACTCTCCCAACTATCTTGGGTTGGCTTAAAGTCTAACCAATACCAGTGTCTTACATTTGGCGACTGCCCACCTGACCTTCTCAAACTGTCCCCTACCAAGGGGTACTTAGGGAACAGTTTAGTTAGTAGTAGTCAAGTAGAATTTCTTGCATCTGACTACCGGCAACGACTGCCAAAGGTGTTGAATTGACAGCCGAGACACACTAATTTAACGTGCCTTCCAAAACAAGGAGGCTAAGTTTGCTGCTACGGATATAATTGTTAATCGAAGAACAACGCACAAGTTAATGCATAGAAATAATGGTCGTTTAAGCTACAAGAAAGCGGAGTGCGTCATTAGTAATTTTAATGCCAAAAACTTTGCCACCAACTACACTAAAATCCTCACATCTTCCAGATAGTGAACCGCACAATAGCAGCTCTCCTCTCCTCATCCCTCGCAGTAGCTGTACTGGCTCTCAGCGGAGAAAGACCTACACTACCCGAGCTGGTCTCCTGGCTGGATGTGGAGACCCTACTTCTGCTGTTCAGCATGATGCTTCTGGTGGCTATACTGGCTGAAACGGGCCTGTTTGATTACCTCGCTGTCTTGGCTTTTGAAGTAAGTATAGGGAAAATAAAAACTATAGCAGCAGGAAAAAGATGCAAAAATAAGCAAGTGGTTTCATTTATGCCACTCCAATGGTATTCTCAAAACAATACCTTAATGCAGAATTGAGTGAAGTTTTAAATCAAACGATGGTAATGGCGAGATACCACCAAAATTGGTCGCTCACATTTATTCACGAAAAAGAAAACATGTGTACGCATCGGCATGAGTCCACTGCGAGCATGCGTTTGCACAGGGTGCAATTTCGATTTTTTAAGAAATGTCTCCTATCGATTAAACTGAAGCCCTTGACTATATTTAGGTATTGTGACTTCTTTTACATATGTGTTCTTTATCTTTTCATCGTCATCAGCCTTTACTCACAAGTGCTATTCCATCATGTTTCAGTTGACAGGCGGTAGAACGTGGCCACTGATCAACGTGCTGTGTTTCTTCACGGCTATATTCTCCACATTCCTGGATAATGTCACCACTGTCCTGCTTATGACTCCTGTTACGATCAGGTAAGTCTTTGTCTTCAAGAAGACTCTTATACCTTATAAAGAATCTTTGCTGTATCCTTAGAAATGTTATAAGTAAACTAGGTCCTGTTAGTGGTTTCTGCTGAGGGAACTACTTCCCGCATTCATGTGGATGTTATTCTGATAGGTATATAAAAGCTATATCACTGCCAAGGTTAATCAAAATCCATTTGGTAGTTTTTGCGTGAAAGATTAACAAACATACATCCTACGTGCATCCACCCATACGTACTCACTAGAGACTTTAGCGATTATTATATTGGTAAGGTGCGAAAGGGAGATTTTACGTTACGATTTCATGGGCAAACGCCTGAATCTATTCACCTTCTCCATAAAACCATTGAAAATTCAACTAGGTAAAAACGAAACAAACATTCATAAAAATAGCGGACATCCGAATTGAGAACCTCTTCGAGAAGTCGGTGAATATGTTTTTTTCTAAATTCCAGGCTTTGCGAGGTGACGCAACTAAACCCAGTCCCAGTGCTGATGTCCATGGTGATCTTCAGTAACGTGGGGGGCGCCGCCACGCCGGTGGGCGACCCTCCCAACGTCATCATCGCCACGCATCCATCTATAGTTAAAGCTGTGAGTTTTGGGTTAAGCCTGCTGTTAGGAATGTATAATTTATTTATTTATTTATTTATTTATACTTCATGCACATTTCGTACAATGGCGGACTTAACGCCATTAATAATGTCATATTATATCAGGCCAAGCACTCACCTGCCTAGCCTTTTGCCAATCATGAAGAGGTCGGCTACCAGTCCAACCAGATGCAACAGTACCTGTGGGTCAACCTCCTCAATCCAGTTAATCGAGGAGCGCGATACCACTTAGTGAAATTGGTTATCAGACTTTCTCGCTTCTAACTTTTCGAATGACACTCGAAAAGAAAAGAAACTCGAAAGATCTCGCCATTACAAGATGGTCAACCATCCACAAACCGACCGCTCCAAATATTGTTCTTAGCCTTCTGATCTCCACATTTCATAATTATATACTAATCAATTATGTTGTTTTGTTACAGAATATAAACTTCACAACGTTCACATTGCATATGGGCGTCGGAATTCTAATAGTTGGAGTACAAACATACTTCCAACTCAGGTTTATGTTTAGGGATATCAATAAGCTAAGAAATAGTGTGCCCAGAGATATATTAGGTAAGTACCTAATAACTTTCTTTACTAATTCGCGCATCCGGATAAAAAGTACCATAAGCTTTCGTCAATCTAATATTGAAAGAATTTTCTAATATATTTTTTTTATCGGATCAGTTGTTTCTGAGATCAGCAAATAAACAATCAAATTCTGGTGGACTTTGTTGCACCATTTATTCCCAGGAAGAAAACTTTATTTCAACGTTCAAAGCAGTTTTGCAGCCAAGTTTGAATTTAAAACGATTTTGAGTTTGCATTTACGCAGCCATATATCTTTTAGAAATGGTTTCTGCATAGCGACTTTTCGCCTCATATATTTCATGTGGACATAAAGTTTGACGACAGCTACAAACAATAAATATAACACTTCCAGAGCTACGTCAGGAGCTGGCTGTGTGGCGGCGCGCGGCCGCCTCACTGTCTTCATACTCCAGAGATGAGGACATCGTGCGGAGAGCGCTGGAGAAGAAGGTAAATAATATACACTGCATTACCTAAATAACATAAAAAATTGTCTTTTGTATTTTACGAGTTCGTACCCAAGTTGAATCGTCTTAACAACGCTTCCGAATCGGATCTATGTGAAGAGCCTATGCAATACAAACTACCTGGGGCATTAAGTCCGCCTGTGTATATAATGTTGCATAAAATTAAATAAAGAAACTGCAATGCACATTTTAAGAGCGATGGAACTAAGCTATTTAGACATAAAACGGATCGATTGCAAACGGAATGCTGCGATACATTCCAAAACAGGTGTTGCTGATATAGGTCAAAATACGGCAACATTAAAATGGAACTGGGTTGGATACTTCAGCAAAATACATTTGGAAAGATGGGCTACATTGTTATCCTCAGGAAACTCAGGAACTCCTCAGGACAGTAACGGGGTTGGCCTCGAAAGATTGCGGAAGATTGCGGTAGTGAAAATAATATAAAACAGTGTACTTCCTGGTGGCAGGTGTCCCGGCTCAGCTCTGCGCTGGCGCGGCGCGAGGCGGGCGCGACCCCGCGATCCGACCCTGCTTTTACACAAACTCTTGCTGAGATGAAGCTCAAGGTACTTATGTTATGACTTTAAACACACACTTATATTTCCTTAACTTATGTATGTCTAATATTCCTCAAACATTTACTAAGATAATTACGATTAAGATTTTTTATGAATAAGGCTTCTTATGTTAACAAAATCTCAATTAGATATTCACGGCACTGACGGTAATTTACACATTGACATATTGTATAAATAATGTGATTTTTGCTTTCTATTTTTTCAGTCAACAGTAATTTTTGAAAAGTGCTTTTAGTAAAGGCTAAGCTAGACAGCTTGCTACTTTTCAAGTGCTCATACTGTTCTTGATAACTTCCTTGTCCCATAAGCCATATGAGAAGCGCACCTATTGTTATTATTGTGTCTACATCGTAAGCCCTACTACGCTTTCTAATCCTTATTATTAAACCAGTATTTGAAGAGATCCATAGAACTGGCAAAAAAATGTATTTCCATAAATTCCAGTACCGCATCAGAGACAAGCCGCTGCTGGTGAAGTCTGCAATCTGCGTGTCTTTCGTCATCATCGTCTTCTTTCTGCACGCCATACCTGAACTGCGTGAGTATGAGCAGAACCTTACAAAGCATTTAAATTTATATGAAAATATCCCTCAGAAATGCGGGCTTTCCCCATTAAAATTTTCGTAAAACATTAGATACCAGCTTTTTTAATCATCAAATGACCCCTCCCGCTGTGGGTAAGCAGCGGCGAGGGAGTGTCAGACTCTTACTAAAATCGTCGTGTTCCGTCGTTTGCCTTTTATGTTCCAGGGCCACGGTATCTCTTTCGAACAACCCGCAGCCCAGAAACCAGCTTACAATAAGCCTCTACGTATTGATTTTCTTATTAGAGAATTTTGACATCAGCCTCCTAAAATCATTGTCAAATTCCTATATATCTAACCAACTCCACAGATGGATTTTTTTTGTTGCCAAGCTTTGCTGACTACTAAATAAACCTCTTTTGATCTGTTTTGCTTGTCCCGTTACGCCAACAAGTGTATTAAAAAATATATGTTTGTCTACACTTAGAATGTAGACTGAAACACTTGAAAATGTAGACTGTAGGTCTACATTTTCTTCTGGCAACGCATATCCTGACCGAATGAGGATAAGCCCCTCGAGGCTTCTCATTCAGACAGTACTTCGCTCATCATCTGCCTAGACTTAATCTGATGTAGTTGAGAAACTGAGTTCTACTTGGACCACAACCTATCTGACCTCCTCAACCCACTTAGCCGGGCAACCCAATACCCCCTGGTTAAACTGGTTATCAGAAAATACTTGGTTTATGAGTAATGTATGTTTGCAGAGCGTCTCTCGCTGGGCTGGACAGCACTCCTAGGAGCTCTGCTGCTGCTGCTGCTGGCAGAGAGAGATGACCTGGAGCCCATACTGGCGAGGGTCGAGTGGTCCACGCTGCTGTTCTTTGCAGGACTCTTTGTGCTCATGGAGGTAAACATTATATCATCCAAACACCACGGCGCAAAAATCTTAGAATATACTTGCCGGTTACACTTTAATAAGAAAGATAGGTACATACATATATAGATATATCCAGCTTCATTATCAGATCAATTCGAAAGTACCATATTATCGTATTGTCATTAGAACCTACATATAACTCCCAATTTTCATGACGTTACTTTCCTTGGAAGATGGTTAATTTAGTTACCTTAGATTCCATTAGGTACATACAAGTAGACAGACATACAACTTAAACAGTTTTTCATATCTGAAATGGCTGAAACGATTTTGACTAAGATTGAGTTATACGGAGTAATATTAGTACTGGCCCATACATGGGTGCGAGCAGGAATTTTTCTAGTAGGTACTCAACCTTAATTTACATAGGAAAGGGCTAGACAAATAATAGTTATTTTAATTCCAGGCGTTATCAAAGCTGGGCTTGATATCGTGGATTGGTAATATGACGGAGTTGCTTATACTGCAAGTGGGGGAAGAGTCACGTCTAGCTGTGGCCATCATGCTTATATTGTGGGTGAGTGTACGGAGATTTGCTTTATGTGCGTGCAGCGACTGCATAAAAAATTGTCGTGAAATAAATACAAGGTGCTGCCATATAAATACAGACAAACAGTGATGATGGTGATGATGTCCTCCTAGCCGATTATAGGCTATGGTGGCTGTTCTTTTATAACGAGATTAGCCAGCTACGCAAGACATATCATAGTGCAGGCGCATTTGCTTGGACACAGGTATAATCATCGGCAAGGATATTGAGCCCTGACCTACACCTGCGCAGAAGTGATTTATTGGTTTATTGCCATAAGTGTACAGTGCGCAAAGCGATCCCCATCTTCCGCCGAGAGCTTAATATCCGTGCCGATAACTATACACTCACTATTCCTTCACTCTCATAGCCCGATGGGACGATAATATGCCACCACCGGAGAGAGATGACAAGCAGGACCGGTATTTACGTGCTCGCCGATGCTCGATTGTATTAATCACCAAACTTCCAGGCCGGGTTGCTTTGTGAAAGTTTACAAACAGTAGTACAGCAGCCCCCGATTTAAAGAAGTTGCGGCATGTGCGGTCGGCAGATACGTCCCATTAATGTGTAGATGAACAATCAGATCGACAGGTGAATAGAAATGTTTGTTTATCAGGTGTCGGGCATAGCATCCGCGTTCGTGGACAACATCCCGCTGTCGACGATGATGGTGCGCGTGACGGCGCGGCTGGCGGCGCCGCGCGGGCTCGCGCTGCCGCTGGCTCCGCTCGCCTGGGCGCTCAGCTTCGGCGCCTGTCTCGGAGGTACATAAAGTTAACAGATATAAAGTCATTTATTCAAAGTAGGCTGAAAATCAGCACTTTCATAGTCAAATTTACAAAAGACAGCAACAAAAACCCCAACCTACCAAAGCCGACCCCAACATAGTAGGGGAAAAAGGCTCGAAGGACGATGACAGCCCCCAAAACGCCCGCCCTTCACCATTTCCTGTGTGTTTTTGCTGGGAAAAAGACTTGGTGGAACAAACTCCCCAGGAACACAATTATGTCTGTATGGTTTGAAGAACCTTGTACAAAGTATTATAAATAACATACAGCAGTATAAAGCAGCTTCAAAAACGTGATGATAATGATATCCTCCTAGCCGATTACCAGCTTGCCATGGCAGCTGTTCTCACATAAGGAGATCAGTTAGCTGCACGCAGAGAAATATCTGGCTATCTATACGAGAAAAAATGCTACTGTAACTAGAACTTCTGTTAACAACCGTGACAGCAAGACTCGTTGTTGACTTTACAAAAACCGTTTTGTTATTATTTTTACCTATCGTTTTATTAAGGACAACTAGACGTTAAGTTTAACTGACCAACCAACATAGTACTCAATACAGTGCAAATAACGCGCCTGTTACAATACCAATGTAATTAGAACCATACGTCACTAATTTACATTACTAAATCGATCGTAAGGACTACTATGCGATCTTGTATACATAAACACTTTTTTTTTTTGGGTTTACTAAATATTTTGCTGTATCTACTAATCAATTTATGTAACATAACGACCTGAACTGTAATGATAACTATTCGTATTGCAATGCTAGCTTTATGTTTATTGTAACAAGTACAATACATATTGTAATGCTAGCATCCTAGGTATTGTTATAGCTATTATCTCGTATGTAGTACCTACTGGTTTAGATGAAACCTGCAATCTAGTGCACTTATAGTACCTACTAACGGGTCCTCACAGGCTTTTAGTAGACGAAAATCCAATTTTATTTGTCTATAAGTAAATAAAACTGTATTTTCTCCACTGAAAGCCTAAAAGGGATCCGTTGTTGGTGCTGTCAGTCCACTGGATTGCAGGCGCTCCATCAAAACGCAGTTCATATATAGAGCCAGCAGTATGTGTGACGTAGTAAAACAATGCCTTTTTCAATACATTATCTAAAGACTCCGACTATCTTGTATCATAAGTGTCATCAAGTGTTAGATTAGAATCATAGAATTTGAGATTATCGGCATTTTTTACGACGTCCCACGCGCTACGGCTCTATATGTTTAGGATCCCTGGAATCAAAAATAAAAAATATTACGTACAGAGAAAAATGACATTTATTTTAATATAATCATCACAATCATTGGTCCGTAGAAATTACACTTACACATTACGGCCCCTCACATCTGCATTGGTAGCATGATCGCGCGATAAAACATCCGTCCCTATCGCACTTACTAATAGTGCGATAGGGAGATGTTTTATCACTTTTCGCGCGATCATGCTACCCGTTCAGGCGACTTTTCAGCGTCGACGTCCCTTATACTTATCATTTCTACATTCAACTTGTAAAGTATGGGGCCCTATTAGAGCCTGTTCACACTAGCGATTCTTTTCGGCGATGCGAGATCGCGGCGTGCACGCAACGAGCTCGCCGCGGGTCGTCGCGGTATCGCGGCGATTATTTTATCGCAATAATATCGCCGCGAGCAAACTTTATATGTGTGTGATATCGCAGCTTGCTCGCCGCGTGCTCGCGGCGATATTAATGCTAGTGTGAACAGGCTCTAATAGGGCCCTTCTTAAATCTTCAATAAGAAGCTCATGCCCGCGTGGCGTTTTTAACACTGGATATTTATTAATGTATGCTCCGATGGTCATTTCTGAAGTCTCTATTTCCTTCAATCTATTTTTGGAAGTTTTTTGCCACTTCTCTATCACTAAATGCCAGGGTTCTGTACAGTTTTGGAGCCACTGGATATCTTCATCTGCACCACCATCTGGAAAGATACATGGACTCATAAAAAAATCATGAAATAAAGACTTCAAAGTAATTTAATTTAGTAAAATAAGTTGCAAGTTATTAATGTAATTAACTAGTGTCATGCCAAATCATGGGATTAGGTTGTCAAGCGGACCCCAGGTTCAATTGAACCGTGTCAGAAAGGTGGGCCAAACGTTAGGAGGATGATGAAACTGCAAGTTATTAAAGTTGCTAGAAAGAGGCCAAGGAAAGGCAGTCAGACAAACAACACAGTTGTCCTTTTTTCCTTTTGAGGTTTGAATACAATTAATAACCTATTTGGGAGATGCTCTAATCCAACAGTGGGATCACATTTGGCTATTAAAAAAAATAAAAACCCAGGTAGATAACTTAAAACTTGCCTTCTTCGACGACTTCTGGCTCGTTGCTGTTATTGTTGATGTTGCTGCCATTTTTCTTTTTAATAACCTTAGCCTCCCTTAATTCGCGGCGCCTGTTTTGTAGACAGTCATATAATTTGCCTTTTGCACATCTTTTTATTTTAAGTTTAGTATCATTAATGTATGGAATAAAGTAAGTACTTATATTTTCCTTTTTGAATACTTCAGTTATTTCTTGTGCTTTTGTAAGAAGTAGAGAACTGTCTATTCTTTTATTTGGGTCTGATTGCATTAGGTCTTTTATTATTATATTGCAAACTTTTCTTCGCCCATTATTTGATAATTTGCCTTGTTCTGAATATAAATTTAGCAGGCCTTGTCCTTCATTCGATTTTAAGAGAAGATTTTTCAACGGCTGAAATACACAAAAATAAAATTAATTATTAAAATAATTGAGTAGGTTATTATGATATAATATTGTCTTCGGTTAGCGCGATAGTTAAACATAATTGTATAACTTACACAAGAAAGTCCCAACGCCTAAGGCATAATTTTCTGGTCTAGGGGAATCGAATACTTGGCTTGGGAACCTAGATTGTATAAAACAAGCCTATTGACTAGTTATCCTTTTCGCATGTTTTGAAGCTGAGCTGACTCTGGGTGTCCTGTGTGCCAAACCCATTAAGTTTAAGATGAGATGACTGTGTATCAACTAATTTTATCGCGTAAGTATATAATGAAATTCCATGAATAACTTTAAGACTTTTTGTTGTAAACTTATAAAGTCATTATATAGTTACACCACTTACTTGTTTAAATTGAATAATAGCTTATATAGAATATACTTGTATAAATTGAATATGAATACTACAACAATAAGAAGACCTACATCAGCCATTATGCGAATACAAGAACGCCAACACTCTTACTGCGTGGCCAAAAACAACCGGAACAACAATCGATCAAATCGCTTATTTAAATAAAATAGAATACTTTAATGCGAACCAAGCGAACCATGGTAAATGTACAGTTGTTACAATAAAATTCATAGAACACATGGCATCCTGATACTAAGACAATGGTACAACTTACCTCGAAAAGTATGAATATATTGGGGTAAACCCCACTGCTTTAATAACTGAGGGACGTCTTGGTCAATGTCATCATCCATCTCGTCACTGGTTTTGTAATAATAACCCAAAAAGGCGAAAAACACTTCAAATTCAATCTGCAATACTGCGCTCGCTCGCTGGTCAAAAACACAATGGCCGCCAAGCCGGACGCCGGCTCGGGTGCGGGTGGCGGTGGCGGGGCGGGATGCGAGCGCGCGAGTTTGTTTACAAAAACACAGTTTTCGATAAACAGTACAAGATACTTTGCTATGAATACCACCTCGATTGTTATTGTAACATTATTATTTTATAATATTTTAAAACACACTAACAAATAGCACGGAGTAATACATGCATTGTACCGTTTACTGTTTCCGGTGCGGTTTTTACTATAATAGTCTTGTTAAGGCCTAACACTACATAAAGGGTAAACCAAACTAAACGATTTTTAAGTGACGCTACGAACGATATGTACTGCAAACAATAATGTAGTTGTAATAAAAATATTATTGTTTTGATTACAAACACACTCGTAGTCTACCAGTAACATTGTAAATCATTAACCGTAATTGGATCATTTAGTAATTGCGAATCTCTGTTTCTTATTACTTACAATACATTATATAAATATTAACAGAATTCTTGTTCATGATACATAAATTATTGATGTTTTTGTTCAATTATATTTTTTTGTAAGCTACATTAATCAAATAATATAATGAAACATACGATTAGTAGGAATGAGTAATTAGTCGTAAAGATAACAAGGGTCAAGTATTTCAAACTAGAAACTTTGTAACTTCATTTTACTATTCGATTCAGTACTTCTGTTTGTCACCAATTTCTCTGCGTGTGTGCAGGACATATTATAGTGCACAAGCATTTGCGCAGACACAGGTGCACTCACTATTACTTCACTCTCATAGCGCAATGGGACGGCAAACTGACACAAGCGAAGAGAGATCAGGCGCCTACATATTATCTCGCACCATCATCGTCCTCGGAGCCTTTTCCCAATTATGTCGGGGTCGGCTTCCAGTCTAACTGGATGCAGCTGAGTACCAGTGCTTTATATGGAGAGACTGTCTATCTGACCTCCTCAACCCAGGTACCCACGCAACCCAATACTCCTAGGTAAGACTCTTTGTCAGACTTACTGGCTTCTGACTACCCGTAACGACTGCCAAAGATGTTCAAATGACAGTTTGTCGTGCCTTCCGAAATAATATGACTTTTATTTCAAGTATTTTTTTAATTTCTTCAGGTAACGGCACTCTAATCGGCGCTAGCGCAAACGTGGTGTGCGCAGGAGTGGCGGAACAACACGGATATAGATTCACTTTCGTACAATTCTTAAAGATCGGCTTCCCTATTATGATAGGAAACTTAATAGTAGCTTCGTTATATCTGTTATTTTGTCACTGTTTTCTTGAACTACATTGATATTTATAGAAAACTAGCTTCTGCCCACGGTTTCACCCGCGTCTCGTCCGTTGCCAGATGGTGATAAAAATCTTATGTCCTTCCTTCTAATTTTCAGCTTAAACGTTTCAGTAATTCATGAGTTATACGTAATGTAACTAACACGACTTTCGTTAATTTATGTAGATAACATAGAAAATTTTTCTTCTAACATCCCTTTAATATTAGAAATTTTCTTGAAAGCTGAAGCATCATTCAAATGTATGAGAAAAAAAAGCAATATTTTTTTCATGTGGTAGCGAAAAGTATACGATATTTAAATGTTATATATCAATGAATACTAAATTAAATAATGTGAAAATATACATAAAAGTATAAACTTGTGGATTCGCTTATGAAAAACTTCACGAAACAAGATAAAATAAAATTCTGTATTTTTATCATATTTTTATACATCGATTTCTTATTAAAATTAAATCAGACTGATAAGAAATAGTTACTTTTGCAATGTGCCAAATTGTTAACACATTATTTTTGTAATTTTCAAAAGTCAGTACATGTATGTCTCAAATAGTGTCAAAATAAGTAGGTACCTACTATTTACATTTTTTTTATAGAAAACTGTTGAGAGTTGTTAGAACTGGAAATTCATATTTATATTGCTCTCTGCTACCTATGAGTATAATTTGGTTTTGGACGTTCAAGTTGAGACAATAAACTTAATATTTATTATTTAAAAACTATTTAATTTAGAAAATTCTTATTTATTCCTATTTCAATTACAGACAGCGAGACAAAAGTAAGATCACTTTAATGTTAATGGAAAACAAACATTCCAGTATTTTTAATATATATTATTTTTTTAGAAAAAAACATATATCCAGTCCTTTTTTCATGACTTTCGTATGCTAATAAAATTCTTCAATAAATTCCACCCTGTAAAATATTTTTGAGAATAATTTATTGTCCCCAGCAAGGGTCGTAAATACATAAGGGTACAAATAATTAATTGTGATAATGTATAAGTATTATTGTGAACTACGAAATAAAATAATTTTAATTATGTTCTTGGTTGTTTCATTTATTTTTAGGGTTCCGTACCCAAAGGGTAAAACGGGACCCTATTGTTTTCGCTCCTCTGTCCGTCCGTCCGTCTGTCACCAGGCGGCATCTCATGAACCGTGATAGTTAGAGACCTGAAATTTTCACAGATGATGTATTTCTGTTGCCGCTATAACAACTAATACTGAAAACTAGAATTGATTACATATTTTGGGGGGCTCCCATACAATAAACGTGAGTTTTTTGTCCGTTTTATAAATAATGGTGCGGAACCCTTCGTGCTCGAGTCCGACTCGCACTTAGCCGTTTTTTTTAATCAAATATTATTTAACTATTGTAGACCAAAATATATTATTGCTGTGCTAACTAGCGATGCCAGTCGTAATTAATTATCTGTGACAATTTCTGTGACTTTCCGTATACTAGATGGCGTTGTTCCCAAGAAGAAACTGCTAACAACAAACTTATAAAGTCGAAATGTTATATTTAGATGAAGACAGATGGCGCTACTAGTAATTTGTATTCAAAACTCCTGTTCAATCGCTCAAACTTATTGCATACCAAATTAAATTAAATCCTAGTAATCCAACTAGATACCGGTATCTTCCTGAACTAAGTATGTATAATAACTATGAGATAAAGAAATCTTTTGCAGCCCATTACGGGTAGTCAGAAGTCAGTCAGTCTGTCCACCAGCCTTACCTGTGTATGAGATTATCCGGGTAAATGGGTTGAAGAGGTCAGATAGGCAGTCGCTCCTTGTAAAACACAAGCAGCTGAGTAGCTGCATTGGGTTAGACTGGAAGCCGACCGCAACATAGTTGGGGAAAGGCCCGGGAGATGATGATTAAGTATATATAGCTATACTATAGTGAATTCAAATTACTGGAATAAACATGATTTTTCGTTCTGTCCAAATGTCAGTCAGTCATCGACAGGGATCAGTCATCGTTCTTCGGCACTACAGGATCGCAGCGTAGCGAGTGTAGCTCAGCAGGGTTTCTCTGAAACATACATTTTGATAAGTGGCTATGAAAGAACTGCCCTACATAAAACATATGTTAAGTTCTCTAGATAATGACGTTTTTAACACTTCCTATATTTGAACCACTGCTCAGCCTAGTCGTTAGTTCAGTAAAAAGTGAAGGTAGGTCACAAGAAAATCAAAACTTGTGTCAATTTTGCCAACTTTTAATTTGTTTTCATGTGCCGAAAAAAACATTTACAATTACAAATGAAAATGAAATAAACATAATTGAAAAAGTAAATAAAAAATAAAGATAGGCAGGCAGTATTGCTCCATCCGTGTACTACGGATACTCCGTTTTACTATCTGTTAATCTATATATATAACTATATATAACTATTATCTATTAATTTATAGCATAAACCTACACACTTAATAAATAAACTGTGCATGTGCATCTCCTTATTTAATAAAATAGCAATTAAACACTAAAACAATAACATTCGCGCAAGCGTACCCACATTAAAATATTTGTTCGAATCGCATTCAAAGAAAAGAGACAAAATATTATTTTTAATAATTCGAATAAACAAAAAGTAGGCTACATTCCTGAATAAGTTTTGACCACTTGAGACTTTCAAATTCAGTCGTCTTATACGATCGAATAGTGTTGGAATTATGAAAAATGACAATCAATTATTTTACGTATTACTCAAGCAATAAAGTGTAGTTTAGTTTGCGGTTGTTTGACGGCTGATGTCGGCCGCCATTTTCCACAATGGCCGTCAGAAACGCGACATCTATGCAGAGTTTAGTGTCATCGCGAGCGTGCGTAGCTTGGGTCGTGCGTGTTTTTATCAGCAGTATATTGTTTGCATCCATTGTATAAAGAAATATGACACGAAAAATTGCTCGGTGTAGTCATAATTCATACTTATCTTTGGTGTTGTAACGGAAAAAGTTTATTTATAATAAATCGTGTGTTGCCGTATTTTATTGGGCCGCTACATAGTAAAATAATGAATTTAACACGCCGCCGCAGTCTTCTATTTGAATTGTCGTGAGCCTTGTTGTGGGATCGATTTTTAGGTGTTATTAATGAAATTACGGAGGTGCTCGCGAGTGATATTGTTACATAAAGAACCCGTTTTGAAACACTCCCGTTACACTGGTGTTCCGTCTTGTTGGAGCTGTGGAGCGCTTATAATCGATATAAGTTAATAAAAAATGCATATTTTCCCCATGGTTTCATAAAGGATCGGGTCAATACAGTGCCGGCTCGAACGGCGTTACGAATGTTTTTGATTCGCGTACAAAATGTGCTATTGTTGTTAACTGCAGTGCAACCGATTTATTTAGTCCTAAAGTGATGGTGATTATGAAAACATACTTACAGTTTTGTTGTGCCCCCAGGTTTTCTACTTTCAAAGGTTAGTAAACAAAACCCGTTTTTTCTTCTATGTGTCACAGTAGCTTCTAAAAATAGGTTTAAAAAATACTCTTTGACCTTTAGAAAAACTCTTGATTTAGTCCTTGACCTAATGGCGGGAATGTATTTTGCTTCAAATTATAATTATTGATACTTAATTATTCTGAAAAATCATTTTACTCTAAGGCAGTTTACAATAATAGAAACTCTGTGCTTTGGCAGAATAATCACACTGTCCTTGATATCAATACAACACAGGTTGGTTAAAAAAAGTGTTCCAAATCTGAATTTAAAATTGACAATCAATTCATTTTTATTAATAAGAATCTTTGGTAAATTATGTTATAGATCATATTTTTTATTTGCCTTTTGACTAATAGTGTACAGCAAAATACAACTCACAACTACATGTTACTTACTCAAAAGAATAAAAATTAATTATGAATCTGTCACATTGAAAAGTTTTCGAACATCAAATGTTATTTTACCATTGTTTTAAAATAGAAACATGTTGTATAAAATCAACTACTTACATTATTTTGAAAAATCACTTACCAGAACACCACAAGCTTTATTTTAATGATATTATAATCATTGGAAACCCAACAAAATACTGATCATGACTGCATCATTCTACAAAAACAAATGAGGAATCACTTTTTGAATATGGAATCTTTTCATTTGAACTTTTTTTTCTGACCAGCCAGGACTCAGGACTTTTAAGAATGTATAGGTTTATAACCTGCTTGGTATAAAATAAAACAAAAATAATCTCTTTATCATTTTGATGTTGATTTGGTAGTTTATCTATGTTTGTTATCGGTTATACCTGGCTAGAATGACCTAATGTTAAGAATATTTATCAAACATTTTATATACTTACTGTACAAGGAATGTGCATATAATGATCACCTACAAGGTTTCAGCATTGAAAATAAATCAAAGTTCAAGTTAAAGCAAGGTTAGAAAACAAGATGGTTTTCTCTGTAATGAATACATGGCTTTCAAGAATTTGGGAGCAATAATAAGTCAAAGACAAATTATTTTATATCTTCAGTCCTTTAAAAGCACTTTTGAATGTCAAAAATGTAAAAATAAGTTTGATTATAGTCGCCCATTCCAAAAGTAATTCATATGGAAAAGAACGGGCAAGAAACTTGATGGATTCCCTGGTCTATAATTCATATTCTTTTGAGAGTGATTCTAAAATGAAATCCTCTTTATATAATCAATGATAAAGAAAGGGTATATGTAGGTATGTTGGTTTACAATGCTTTTCTCTGTTTCACTAAAACAAATTAAAATCAACTAAAGGGGTTTTGATGAAAGTTTTTCACTGTTAAGAAGCTATGCTATCCCCGGGTGACATAGGCTATATTGTATCTTGATAAGTGAAGAAGTATTGTAAGAAACAGCTAGTCTATTCTATCTGTACTTTTTAGTTTCTTTGTAAGCTATAAGTGCCGAAACTACTCAACCAATTAGAATAGATTTAACATTTCAATGTTAACCACTTCACTGTCCACGATGCAGACACAATAGTTAAACAATTGGTGTGTAGCACATATGACTTAGGGGACAGCAAAGTTATTAAGAAACTACCCTATCCCTGGGTGACAGAGGCTATACTTTATCTAGGTATGGAATGAATTCTTTCTGCGAAACAGCCAGTATTTCATAAAATAATAAAGTAGTTAGAAAGCACCAACCAGGTAAGAACCTAGGTACTTACATATGTATAAAGGAAACCAGTATACCAGTTCTGTGAAACAGGTTTTTATAGCAGTATTGAATTACTATAGACAATGCTTAGTTGCTCTGTCTAGTTTACACTTGTAGTTTTAATATTATTATTCAGTAGAACAAAAGTAACAAAAAAAAACATATTTTTAATGTAATCATATTGTTTTTGCGGGTTAAAGTAAATTAAAAAAAAAAATATATTAAAAAATAAGGCTGACAATCAGCACTTTTTGAAGGTCAATTTTACAAATTTTAAAAACAGCCCGCCCTTCACCACTTTCTATGTGTTTTTGGTGGGAAGAAGAAATGGTGGAAAAAACTCCCCAGTTCACAATTTCGTTGCTTTCGTTTAAAGAACTGTTTTTTCATATGATCAGGATAGAAAAAAAAAGAATCAAATTATAAACAAAAATATGTGAGTTTCCTTTTTATTGTCAGCATCAAAAGTCTATTTATACCTATAGGAAAAATTAAAAATGATATCTGAACTCTAACATCTTAAATGCAAAAGCTGTGTCTAGCATCTTTTCTAGTTTTATATTATTTTATTCTGTAGTCCTGCTAGTCACTAATGGGTTACTTTAGTATTTTCTACTTTTGAAAGACTTATTATATTCTTTCTATCAATTGTTTTGTTCCCTACAAATAGGAATGGGGCATCACTTGTTTGGGGCTAACGTCAAAACCTATACCAATATAATAAAGAAGTTTTTTTTTTTATTTGTGGCTTCAAACCAAATAAAAACTTCGAAACTACTGAACCGATTTGAAAAATTCTTGCTGTTGGAAAGCTACAGTCTTCCCGAGTAACATGGGCTATATGTTATCCCGGTACGGGCAGTAATTCTAACGGAACGCGAGTGAAACCGTGTAAAAACGGCTAGTCTCAAACCAGCAAATCGATAGATATAGAAATTATTGAGAACTAGCTTCCGCCCACGGCTTCGCCCGCGTCAAGTTCGGATATCGCGTTTCTAAAAGAACTCTTCAAAAGTCCGGGATAAAAACTATCCTATGTTCTTTCTCAAGGTCAACTCTATCTCTGTACCAAATTTTATTCAAATCAGTTCAGTGGTTTAGACGTGAAAGCGTAACAGACAGACATAGTTACTCTCGCATTTATAATATTAGTAGGAATGGCTGTTATTGGGAAGTTACCTAATTGCTACCGGGTATCAGGTTAAAGGTATGTTTTACACTGCACGAGTAACGCCGCAGGCTAGCACTAGTACTCAATAAAGTGCAGTAAATTGAACAGTACTAATTGGTATAAACATGGATAGTGTTTCGTTTCGTCTAAATCCGTAGTACTCGGAAAGTCTGAATGCATTAGCGCTTGTCTCTGGTTACCAGATTCCCCCTGCGTGCATCCGAACGTCGAAATTTGAATTTTTCAATCGAACTTTTTTTTGAATTCGTGGAACGCATTAAATTGTATTTTTGTATTCTTTTTTTGGATAACTAATTTTACAATGAGGGTTTTTGAATTTTTTTCTGCCACCGGGTGGCGCCACGTATGCGTCTGGTCCAAACAGCTGTCAAATAGTATGGAATTGTAGGTGCCGAACTTATTGTTTATTGAAATTCTGTTATATTGGAAGTGTTATTGATTTTATTATGGACTACGGTCAGAATAAGGTTTCCGAACTAAAAATTGAGCTAAGAGAGAAGGTGCAAAAGTCACTGGTACTAAGGAAAAGCTTGTTGAAAAATTTGTTAACACAATATGATTTAGTTTTTTTTATTTACTCAACCGCAATAGTAAAACAATAATGCAGTGCTTTAATTATAAAATAAAAAAACACTAAAATCTTTCACTATTCATAGTAAAGATAAGCACTTTGACAGTTATTGGACCTGACGACTCGGTGCTGCCACCTCGTGGATTGCCATTTTAGAAAACCCTCATTTTAATAGCTAAATGTTAAAAAAAATAATTTAAAAAGCCTGGTTGCCTAGTGGTAAAGAACCAGCCTCTCAAGAACGAGTAAGCGAGTTTGATTCCGGGATATGAGGTTCCAATGTATTTTTTTTAAGTTCTTTGTATTTTCTACGAAATCTTGAATAGCAATGACTGAGGAATGGCGAAGGAAAACATCTTAGGATTTAAGATTGAAAGAAAATTTGTTACACAGATATATTAGCCTGAGAAAGGACACCCTCGGAGAAACAGCTAGTTTTAAAATTAAATAAAGTTTTCTTCTACAGTGCACTCTTGTGTATCTTCAATATAAATGTCCTAGAATTATTATCAAATAACTAATTAACCTGCTGACCTATTTCGCTTGAGATAAGGTGGTTTCCCACGCGTTGTGTCAATAACTTGCGATACTGCAGACAGAACGTCGCAATTCCTATATAAATAATTATTTCACTTTATACTGCCCAGCTTACCGCGGTCACTTTATGGATGGGTGACCATTTTGTCATGACGAGTTCGGAAACTAGTGGGTGCTGGTTGTCATTTGAAAATCTTTGGCAGTCGTAACAGGTAGTTAGAAGCCAGGCTGTCAAGCAGTCTTACCGAGGGGTAATTTAGTTGTGGAGGTCAGATAGGTAGCCGTTTCATGTACTCTGGTAATCAGCTCAGACTGGAAGCCAAGCCCAACATGGTTGGTAAAGGCAAGACAGATAACTTTCGCTGCCCAGATCAAATACTTATCTAGCACAATCAGTCTCTCCATATGGCTCATGTACTCAGCAGAACCAAGTTAGACTGGAAGCTGACCCCAAAATCGTTGGGAAAAGGCTAGACAGAGAATCATGGACCACTAACATATTTGACATATCGGTAATACTAGGTCAATCCGTTATTTTAATCTGTACCTAATCGCAACAGATAGATCGAGAATTGAAACCCGCAGTTAAATACGAGCAAGGATGGGACATGTTTATCGATAATATATCGATATTTTGGTAATAATAAATGAGTATAAGCGTGCGTGTCAAGCGGCTTATAAAATGTTTATGGCAATTCTTCACAGTTCTATTTATGGCGTATTGTCTATGGCACGGAGTTATGATACCAGTTATTGTAACCTAGTTTCGTTGTTGGTAGATTTGTTTGTGTACACAGTACGTTAATAAAAGTACTTTTATTCTCTTTCAGAATATGATGTGATGTTGGTATGAAAATGTATTTTTTATACAGAAAGATTCTTCACGTTTCTAATTTTATACATGTGCTCGGATTATGGATAAACTGACTCATATGGGACTGCCCATACCGGAACAAAATCAAGCCTATGTTACTCGGGAAGAGTGTAGCTTTACAACAGTGAAAGAATTTTGAAAATCGATAGAGAAATCAATCTATAGAGGTTCCGAAACTGCAGTAGTTTCGGAACCTCTATAGTACCACAAACAATCAATACATTATTTCCTCTTCATTATATTAGTATAGATTAAAGCGATCGCTACTCTTATGTAATGATTTGTCATTACGAAACCACATTGCATTTAAAAATGCATCTAAAATTAAATAAAAAATTGATTCATTGTCGTCATTGTCATCCCTCCAACCCATTCATTGCAGAACGTCCTCCACGTAGTACAGTCGAGCACATAATTGCAGCAATTTGCTCCAATTGCCCACTAATTACCGGTGTACCATTGCAACTGACTGTACTTGCTAACTACCCTCCATCGAGATCGTGCTTAAGTGATTAACTATGCCTTTACAATGTTTAACCTATGGAGTAGGAAAAGATGAGCAGAGATGCCATAATGCAGGTAGGTCAGGCGCCTTCTACTAGGTCAAATACGTACGGTGGGCATGACCGAAACGATCAGTTTTGACTGATCTAATGAGATTTTCATTATTTCTATTGAGATTGAACTAATGAGGCGTTCAGGTTCTTTGGGATATCTGTCAACAATTTTTGGTATTACAAAAAATGGTCAGGTCCAAAGAAGGCATATAAGGGCGGCAACAGTAACGTTCCTCGTCCCCCTCGCACCCGCATGTTGTCGCGCTACTTTCTTAGGAGATTTTCCGTTATGGCACCTCCGCTAGTCATTTTGTTCTCCATGCTAAGCCCTTACAATGTTTATGCGTACGTGGTTTCCTTGAAAACAATATCGGCCAATTATGTTTAATTGTATATGTGTCGCTTTTCTTGGAGCAGATGTAAAAGGAATAAGGGATTATGTTTCTTATGTAATGGTTTCTGAGAAACGAAGGTATCGAATAAGACATCGACAGCGTCATAATAATTAAACATTTGTGATGACAGTATGATATGTTTAACTTAGTTACCTGCTTACTCTTCAGGAAGAAAATGGATGGTGATTTTCTCTGTAAAAAGTGCCATCTTGAAATTCGCATCCAATCCTTGCCATTTTATGCTTGTAGGCTTGAGAATCTTCAAACTAAAAATACTGATTTCCCCCCTACAGTTGTAAAGCAGACCGTATGTGGTTCATGGAGGCTATTCTCTCCTCTCTCACAAGCATTTGCGCAGACAGTAGTGCACTCTCTATTTCCTTACGGCCCAATGGGACGACAATCTGACACCACCAGATAGAAAAACGGCACAGGACCGACGTTTACGTGCTCTCCGAAGCACGTATGAATCAATCCAGACTCCACGCTAATTTGTTAAAGTTTCCTAAATCCCACAAAATAATTATAACCCGACCCTGAAATTTAACCTAAGACTACTAGACCAACTAAGCGGTAAACTAAAACAGTCTTTAAGGCTAGTCTGAGATTAATGGTCATTGACCATTGATCACCCTTTATCATTCGTGACTTGTGCACTGACAAAAGATGGTTTTGTAAATACTCTGCCCAGCCCATCATCCAAAACGAGCGTGAAGTCATGTTCCCGCTGCATTATTGGAACGAATTTAACGAGAGTTTTATTATCTTAATACTCCTTTATGGCGCGATATCAAACTTGGAGGAGCTAATAAATGCTTATATAGGAGGCACAGATTTTCCGCTCTGGCCCATCTCTCGTTTATTGAACGTGTAGGTTTTTTTTCGTATATGCCATGTTTGTTTCTCATTTCTTTGTGATACATAAACAAACACATAGACAAGTTAAGCTATGCGAGCTAAGCCAAATCTAAGAATCGTTTACTACTTAGAAGCCATTCATACTTTGGAAATAGGTAACATAAAGCTATTGGTACTCCCAGTTTATCTAATCTGAGTAGACTTTATCAACTATGTTGGGGTCGACTTCCAGTCTCAAGGGCAGCTGAGGACCAGTGTTTTACATGGAGCGGTTGCCTATCTGACTTCAACAACCCAGTTTTCCGTTAACCCTTAGTAACTAGTCTTACTAGGTCAGACTTGGTCCTGCCAGTTATTTCGAAAAAAATCAAATGTCTGACTGTCTGTCTCGTCACAGTGACGTATCATCTACATTCCAGCATGATTCATAATGGCCTGGTTTTATATACCAACATGTATTTCAAGCTAGGAGATTTATTGGCTTCACTTTCTTGTATCATACATGTAATCAAGTTATTATTAAGTTCACTTGCAGCCATTAAGTGAACGGTCAATCGTATTAAAAGTAAACCAATTTTTTATGCATGTGACATTTAAACTGGAAAGTTCTACTTTCCTGACATTAATGTTATTTATTAAAATCAATAAAGGTTAATCTTTTCACCTGTAATGTTATGTAATTTCTTGTATACTGGGAAAGTTGTGGGAAACACAGTTTAAAGCCAATATCAAGTGAATTACTTGGATGTTCCTGGAAATCTTTAAGTCATCTGCAAAATTTAAGCTTTGCAGCGTACTTTATGTGATATTGCTCTTTCTAGGAATTCTGGAGACGTTTTCAGTAGCTTCAAAGTGATATAACTTCAATGTCCACACAAACATTGACTGTATGGATCCTGCTTCTGACCCCAGTTTCAGCTGCAAGAGAACTACTTCAAGCTCATGGATAAAAATTAGCTTTAAATCCTTCTGATCTAGCTATGTTACTGTCATCAAAATCCATTCAGAAGTTTTAGTGTGAAAAGTTTATAAATATCTACCTTACTAACCTCCATGATTACAAACTCTTGCATTTATAAGTCATGATCGACATCAGCGTTTATATTATGCACCTTTTTTTTTTTTTTTTTTTTTATCGACGTAAAATCATCAAATGACCCCTCCCGCTGTGGGTTAGCAGCGGTGAGGGAGTGTCAGACTCTTACTGACTAAAATCGTCGTGTTCCGTCATAGGCCTTTTATGTACCAGGGCCGCGGTATCTCTTTCGAACAACCCGCAGCCCCGGCAGGCCTTGGCCCTGCTGGGCCCCGCTGGGGTTGCTGACGTCTCTTTGAGGAGCGCGTGGAACAACGCGCGCCGTCGACACGGGTCTGTCGTCTAGGAAGACAGAGGGACGATGAGCCACCCGAACTCACCGCCCACAGACCCACGCCTACGGTGGCCGGGAGTCATCTCGCGACACCCGGCGCCCATGGTGTCTACCTGGTCCAGCGCGGCGGCCGGGATGAGAGGTGCGGACTCTGGCGTTCCGCCTCCTCCTTCTCGAGCATGACCGCTTCGCAGAAGGAGGCGACGGCATCCCATTCCCTCTCGCCCCGGACCATGGCCTGAACCAGGGCCGGACGCGAGAGGTCGCCGCCGCCCAAAGCCTCGACGAGGACCCGGCGGTGCCCTTCCCATGCGGGGCACACCTGGACTGTGTGGTCCACCGTGTCCTCGGGGCTGTCCGCACAATGGTGACACCCGGGCGCCTCCTCACGACCGATGCGGTGCAGGTACCTCCCGAAACAACCGTGTCCGGTGAGGACCTGCGTCATGCGGTACGTGAGGGCGCCGTGACTCCTCCCGAGCCACTCCTCAAAGAGGGGACTTACCGCCACGATGGTGGCGTGCCCTTATATTATGCACCTGCCCAGTGCCCACCTTCATTCCTATCCATATTTCACTATACACCTTAGCACTGCTGTATTCTATGTCACCATCGGGCATACAACTAATGACGACAATATTTTGTCACAAGTATCTTTTTAAGTGAAACTCAGTGTCATTAAGTACAACTCTTTAGCACAAAAACTGGCAAAGCGAACGCCAAAACGACAAAAACTGCAAAATCTCCGCTCCGATTGCACATTTAACATCCTGAGTGCATAGCAAGACATACTCAGCTGCTGCATCTGAGAAGCAAAAGATAAAACCATGGAGAACAAAATGACTAGCGGAGATGCCATCACGGAAAATCTCCTAAGAAAGTAGCGCACCACGAGGAACGTTACTGTCTTCGCCCTTATACGCCTTCATTGGACCTGTTTTTGTACTACCAAAAATCGTTGACAGTTGTCCCAAAGAAAGCTGCGGGATGTGTCAAAAGAGTTACCGCGGCACTGGTACACAAAAGGGCTGAAGAAGGAACATGGTGGGATTTAGTCTGTGAGAGTCTGACACTCCCTCACGCTGCTAACCTACAGCGGGACCCCCATTTGATGATTTCCCATAAAAAAAGATGCCCCAAAGCACCCGAACTCCTTAGTTCCCTCGTAAGTGACCGTTTTGGTCATTCCTACAGTATTTGATGTAGAAGAAGGTGCATAAACATCTCTGCTCATCTTTCTTCACTCCATGGATAAAAGGAAAAACACGCAAAGTTAAAGCCTTGTATGAAGTAAACGCCGTTTGCTCGAGGTACGCAAAGAATGGCGAGGTGACACGGTATAAAGGGGTCGAGTCGAGAGCGCTGCAGTCTAGGACCCTTCAAATTATACAGGTGAGGGTAGGGTTGGGGTAGCAATGTCGATGTTTTTCTTGTTAGTGAGAAGAATAAAAAAATATTGAAATAAACTTATATTACACCCGACGTTTTTGCTTCGGGGGTTAAAAAAATATATAAAAAGCTATAAAGAAGTCTGAAAATCTGCACTTTTGAGTCAGATCAGTAATTTTTTGAGTCATCTCCAAAAACGCCTCCCTTCGCCAGTCTCTATGGGTACCATTTGCTATTTTAATCTTAATGGGATTGTTATTTGTTGTCGTTAATATTTATTGTTTGAATAATAAATAGGAATAGTAGCAAGTACGTCATTTCTTATGTAAAGATATTAAATAATACATGACAAGATGCAAAAACGGAAAATATAAGTTAGTAACTGAACTTTGTCACACAAAGCTTAAGACAAAAACATAAATGTTTCGTAACGTTCTGTTGTTGAATTGATGTCGCTAAATTTTTTATTTTAATTTTCAACTTAAACCTCACATTTTAACCTATTTAATATGATTACTTAAGCAGGCATGTAAATTGTCTCAAATCGCGACACATTTTTTATCGATATATTCCATTTATCGATACACAACCTCCCCAACCCTATGCCTCTTGACTCCCGTTGAGCGGTAGCAAGATTTTTCTGCTTACATCGCTTAAAAAAAGGAAAAGGTCACGAGGTCGCGATGTTTCGGCATCCCCTCTCGGGTGGGAATTTATAATTTTTGCTCGCCCCCCCACCCCTGGCCCGGTTTTTAAAACAATCGATTTGGTTGCGGTCAGCTTTCGTTATTGAAATTGTCTTGTTTGGTGTTTGTTTGTTATGGAGACATGACCTCGTAGTTTAGTAAGTCGGTTGGGTTTGTCAGGTTTGTGTCTGCATGACTTTGTCCACTCATGAATGTAGATGGATGGAGAGGAAGAGGAAGACCTAAGAAAAGATGGATGGATTGCCTGAAAGATGATATGAATAGGAAGGGAGTGAGGGTCAGTATGACGAGTGACAGGGGAAAATGGAAGAAAATGACATATTGCGCCGACCCCAAGTAATATTTGGGACCAGGGCAGGAGAAAGAAGAAGAAGACTTTGTCCACTCATTTTGATAATAGTCTAAAGTTAAGGCTAATTGTTCAATGAATTACTTTGTTTTTATTTGTGTGGTCAATGTAATACATGCGTAGTATGTCATATGTTACATATACATATAATACTTCATACATATGAAACTTAAATGCTGCTAGGATGGGTATATAACGGCTGAACCTATAGATACTTGGTAAAAGAAAAAAAAATATTTTCGAAAAACATAAATCTATCGTCATCTGCCTAGCCTTTTCCGAGCATGTAGGGTTCAGTTTCTAGTCTACCAAATGCGGCTTAGTACCAATGTTCAGTATTTATTTATCCAAATCTCCCCTATAATACGGCTAAAACCGTAAAGATCCACCATATTCACAAAACGGTTCTAAATCAGACCACTATGTAGTGGCACTGGGCGCCATATTTTCTGAATCATTTGATTGTCGTTCAATCAAGCCACTAGCCGCCATTGTTACTGCAATTGACATCAATGCCTTATTTTAATTCTCCTGATTGATTGATAGTTCTGTGATAACTATAGAATATCTAGGGGGATATACTGAGATAATTTATAATAGATATCTTCGTGATAAGTACGTATAGGGGTTGTGGAATACTAGTTTTGGGGTATCTTGCAAATATTATCCTTTTCAATGGAGGTAACATCGAGATAGATGCCCTACGTTTCTAAAAAGCCTCCTAGTTTTGAATGATAATAATTACCTACTTATGTATTATTAATATTTTTTACTAACACAGATTTTGCAGAATTTAGCTTTTCGTATAAGTAACCTTTTTCGGGATATCGAAATATAAAGATTTATATGGATATCCCCCCTACTAAAAATACATCTACTAAATATATTAATATTAAAAATATGAAGAAATATTAATAGATATAGATACTTCTTAAAAGACCAAAACTGTGCCAAGAAACCACAAAAACAATAATTTCAATCTTCACAAAAATATCAACAATCTGATTGAATTAAACATCAAAAGAACACTCAACTCAAATCTTAATCCTTTACGCAATCTACTAAAATAGGGATCGTTTACTAAGACAATATTTGTACAGAAAAAACACAAAAAACTTAAACTGTTCTATTTTTAACAACGTCAGCAGCTGCGCTTAGTAACTTTTTTGGTACGAAAAGTGTCAAAACATGACACAAAAAAAACCGGCCAAGTGCGAGTCGGACTCGTGCACGAAGGGTTCCGTAAATTACAGTTAAATCAACCTATCTCAAAAACTATAAGAGATACTTTGATCAAACCAAAAATCGTTGAAAGAGTTAATTAGCATGCATCACCTCTATTTTTTTTAGAATTTTATACCCCGTAGTTATAAAAATAGAGGGGGGGGGACATACTTTTTACGACTTTGAGAGCTGATATCTCAAAAACCGTTCACTTTAAGAAAAATGTTTTTTAGAAAACTTTATATCATTTTAAAAGACCTTTCCATTGATACCCCACACGGGTATGTAAATCGAAAAAAAAAAATTCATCCCTCAGTTACATGTATGGGGGGCCCCACCCCCAATTCTTTTTTTTACTATTTAGTGTCATATTTTTGTAGCGGTTCATACAACACATATTCCCATCAAATTTCATCACTGTAGTACTTATAGTTTCCGAGTAAATCGGCTGTGACAGACGGACAGACGGACAGACGGACAGACGGACAGACGGACAGACGGACATGACGAAACTATAAGGGTTCCGTTTTTGCCATTTTGGCTACGGAACCCTAAAAAGTGTCAAAAGTACCATCTCGCGGTTTCTTGTTTTTTTGTTTGTTGGTTTATCTTAAATATTTGTTTTAGTTATACTAAAAACAACGCTTAGTTTAGGAATAATATTTTTAGCTAGTAATAGTTTGTGTGTTTGTTTGTCAAGTTGAGTGAAATAGCGAAACTGTTTGAGATGGACACGGAGATAGGCTGAACTTGATAAAAAATTGTCTTTAATTATTCTGATGTGTTTGCTATATGCTAGACGACTGTTACTTTTACGTATGTAGTTTTGTTTTCCTTTCGCACTATTTTTAAAACAATTAGTAGGTAAGGATTTATTACAACAAGAAAACAGTAAATAAAATACCTAAGCAAACAAAATTAATCGATTCTCAACACTTGACTTTTCACCCTGTGCTGTACAAAACCATTGGACTTGGCTCGGTTTTTCAGCTGATTCTCGATTCAACGTGGGAACAGTTTGATGCACAAAAAAGTGTTCACAGTCCGGTAGGTAGCTTATTGATGTTCACGGCTGTCATTGGGAAATTAAATCGCATTATATCGAGTCACTTTGACTGTAAATATCATCATAATCTACTTAAATATGAGCCTGAGAAAGGATATAGGCTACTTTTTATCCGGATGTGGAAAGAAGCTTCCTCGGAACACCGGACAAACCGTGGGGATAGGTTAGGTAATAATAGGTCCATAATCTAATGTAGTGGGTCTGGAATGATTCAGATCACTATTGATAAAGAAAATGACGTTTATGTTATCGGTAAACTTGGCCACAAACATGTTATTTCTGACACTTACTAAAACCCGTCGGTGTCGTTAAATTACCCTTCACCTAACATAGATCTTACCACAAACCTCAACAATAACCTCTCAGTTAAAAAAGAACCCGTTATTTAAACTGAACAGTTACCGCTTTCCACGAACGAAGCATTAATTCATTCATATTGCTGTCAAACTTCAAACAGTGACCGACAAATAAACAGAGGGGACAATGTTTAGATTTTAAAGTTGAAATAACTTTGTTCGAAGTAAAGTTATTATTGTCTATGTTCTTGGAAGGTAGTTGTGTCTTCTAAGTTATTGCTTAGTAGATAAATTGGCTGTTTCACGTGGTGTTTACCTGCGAGATTTTATATTGAGCTGGTGGTATCTGCCTGATAAGGGATGTTTATAATTTTTGCCATATACCTATTGCTAAATGTAAAAAAAAAACAAAAGTTATAGTTTATCTGTCAGATAGGCTAACTGAGACTTTATCAGTGTAACTAGTGAGACTGGCCACTAAATATATCTCTCTCCGTACCAAATTGGATCAAACTTTTTTTCCGTAGAATAAATTACATACACGATGATCATTTTGATGGTTAAGTAATGAATATTGTTCTTTCGGAAGTTTCAGATAGATAAATGTCAAAATGTACAAATAGTAACTCCCAAAGAACAATCTTGCTCTAAAGCTACCACAATCACCTTGCTTTGCCGCCTAGAAATACATAACCGAAAATCTCTTAAATAAACTAAAGATTCTAAAATATTCTTTGATGAACTTTATTACCAAAACAAACCCACAATAATTTACTTATTACCACCATTAAATATAAGACTAATTCACACAATTAGACTAACTGAACATCTTGCCATGATGAAAGTCGCCGACTGCAAAGGCGGGAAAAAGAAACAAAATGGCGGCCAAACGCATTAATCATTCGCCTGACAAACAGACGCGACGATGTCTCGTGTCTTCTTGTAATGTTTTTATTAGTTAAAACTTTAGGTATTTACAGCTGTAAAGAGAGGAGAGTGTTTATTTGTGAAATGGGTATTGTACATGGGTTGTGGGATTGTTCGAAAGAGTTACCGCGGCACTGATACATAAAGGGCTTAGGAAGGAACATCAGGGAGGGTCAGTAAGAGTCTGACCTGACCTGTACCCACAGCGGGTCATTTGATGATTTCCCATAAAAAAATGGTGGCTATGGAAGAGATCGCTTTTGGTGATAAGACCGCCTGTTGTACTGGTCTACTACTTGTTTGCAATGTCCTTTCATGTTGTTATTGATGAACAATAAATAATATTCTATCTATCTATCTACCTATTTGCAGTTCTAAAGACAGTATCGGAGTGTTTATTTGTGAAACATAGGTATATTACATAAGGATCGTTAAGTCCAACATCTTTGAGTTGTTACGTGTAGTCAGAAACCAGAAAGACTGACAACCAGTATTAACATGGATAAGCTAAGAAATCTGTGGCCAAAGGCGTGTTTTCAGTCAAACGACTGAACCGATCGAATTGGGTATAAAGATTATAAGCTACTTTTGATCCTGGTACGGGAGTTAAATCCATAGTTCCCCCAAAATGCGATTGAAACCGCGGGCAAGTTTATTCCACATAAAAACATGTCTAAATGAAAAATTATCTTAATCCTCATTACACACAGTCTGTTTATTCCCTCGCAATAGATTTTAGTTGTACATTAAAGGTCCGACCAGACTGCCCCACGGCGAAATACGGCAGTGGTCATGTAATAGCGAACCAGCCATATTATTGACATTATAACGCTATTTTTCTTTTTTATTTCTATCTCTAAAAACTAACAATTTATATCCTCAAGACATTTTCTAACATGCCTGTCATTGTAGATTTGAAAAAAGGTTGTAATTCTATTTTTTTTCTATTTAGTTTTGACAAGGCTTTTTACTGTTGATAGTGGGCCTTTCTAAGAATTTTGACTGTTTGGCTTATTTAATTAAGAATTGGGACGATTTAGCTTAAGGGTACGTAAAGGAATCTAGATAAAATGTTGTCAATGTTTTTTGTCGTCGTTATTAAAAATGTAAGTTTCGGTTTCTGCGAAGGCCGGTACTTGTTTTACAAGTTTCGAAAATAAACCTACAATTTTGACTACATCGAGTCCTATTGTTACCACGCCGAATAGAATTTGAATGTGGAAAAATATTACTTCTGCTAGTTGGCTCTGATTCACCATATAGCTTGTGGCACATTATAGCAGCACGTCAACAGCACGGCAGCAGCACGGCGTCGCCTCGAATTAAGACTACGGCTAGCCCCCAGCGCGCCAACCACGCGCTGTCCGCTCGCCGTCGGCGCGCCGTCCGCTCGCCGTCGGCACGCCGGCCGCGCGCCGGCCGCGAGGTGTAGGCTTGCTGTCACCGCAAACTCAATATTATTTTAAGACGATTATGATTGATGTTATGATTGAACACGAAGTAATGACGTTGTTTCGCTGCCGGCTCGGAGTCGGCGCGCAATTAGCACGCCGTCGGCGCGCTGTACGCATGAGGACCGCTCGCTTGCAGCACGCGGGCGGCGAGTCGAGTTGTGTGGAAGCGGCAAGCACGCTGACTGCTCGCCGTTGGCTTTTTCATATTGACATTACGAAATATATTATAATATACACGATTTAATGCTCTAAATTGAATGACAACTTAAATGCTGGTGTGGAGCCGTGCTGTTGCCGTGCTGCTGTAATGTGCCACGTCCTTAAGAGTACCCGCAGACCGCAAACTTTTAGTCGGCCGATAGTTTGCTTGGGCTCATAAATCAGTAGTATGCAAATCACAAAGATCAGGTATTTATCCGGTATCAGACCGACTAACAACTTAGATTGGAATCAAGATTTACTTTTAAAACAAAATAGCCAAATGGTCTGCAGTATACGGGTATTGTAAGAAACTATTAAAATAATAAGACCGTTATTAATGAAATTATAATTTGATTAAAATATTTACTCAAGAGCGATGTTCCAAGATTAAGTAAATGAAACAACTTTGATTATTCATTACGAACTAATTTCTGGCAAAAGCACTCCTCACTTTTCGAAAAAAAAAGTAATTATTTTTATTTTTTACACCGAATTACAACGCTAGAATGATCACAGGAAAAGTTTATTTTAGTCGAATCCAGCCAAAAATTAATGAAGTTAGTTCAGCGCTAGTGAACCCGGATTAATTATCTAACTTTTTTATTATTATTTTTTTTATGTTTTTTAATTTTTTTCGACTTACGCATCCCACATCTGCCTAGAGGGCATTTAATTTATTTCGTAATTTGTTCAAGAAAATTCTATTATGTTTTCAGTTGCTTACGTTAAGCGTTTTTGTTGTAATTTATTAAGAAAGAATGAAAACCTAGTAGGTGTTATTTTTATAATTTTTAAAGATACTTTTTTGGGAGTTTAAATTTTATGCTGAGCTTAGGCTTTATGAGCTTAGATAAGGATTTTTCTTAAGACTATATCTTAAATTACTTACCCTTATTAATATAACGTAAATACCAAACTTTAAAGGGAGAGTATTTATAGAACGTTCATGGAGAACCACTTCCCTCAGCTGGGTAAAAGTATTTGGTTTGAAAGTATGACCATCTTAAGAATTAGTAAGTGTGATCTATGGATTTTTTCATGAATTCAACATAGATTCCATCAACTTGGACATTGTTGTATTTCTTATTCATTATTAAAGAGTTTTCGTCGTAGCATGTTATTTGTTTGTCTTTGGTCCACAATTGTGGTTACGATTGCCACTTTAGGTATTAATAATAATAGAACCAAAAATATAAAATAAAGACTATGTGAAAAGTTTTATTTGGTCCCTTTCAGTGTCTTGTGAAGTCGGATTTCTATTTTTTTGTAAAAAAGTTTTTATCTGAATTGCAATAAACTATTTAAAGTCGTATTTACGTCTTAACGGGCGCACCTCTTTCTTTACAAAAGAAAACTCTTCAAACCTAATAACTAAAAAAAAAACTTAAAAAATAATACTTTACTATTACAATCACAACTGCAATCCACATTTTACGCTTTGTTAAACATTTAATTTGTAGAAGGAACGTAAAACGGCTCTTGGTTCTCTCGCATAGCCCGCGGGCCTGCGGAACAAAAATACTCGTACAAAGTGCAATAATTAGTTACTGCATTAATACATCCAGGGGTTTGGGGGTGTCTTCGTGAAGTATGAAATATGGTCTCACATATGTGTGTGTTACCATACATACATACAATGTTACACATATATGTGTCGTTTTTGAAATGAGTCACTGAACCATCTGAGTAGAAAAAGGTGTTGCTTAAGCGAGCTTAGATATTCTAGATTTTGTAGTGAAAGGATTTTTAGAACTTTTCTCAGCTCTTTTTTCTTTATTTTTCAGAGATAGATATTATCTTGTAAGTGTAAGTTTTGGAACATTATAGTCAAGTATTAAATTCGTTTAAATGTGACCTTAACAAACCCTGCTTATCCTTGCAATTATAAAAATAATTTCTGTAGTAAAACACAGTAATTTATTAATCTAAAAAATGCAAGAAAAATCACAGTCCATATTTGAAACACCATACAGGTGTAGTAAGATAAGACCCGTTAATGGGTGCAAAAGGACCAAAATTATGACATCCCGGTCCTTATTACGAAATCTTTGACGTATGCTCCATCCCTGTGATGTTCTGATGTTCTGACGTGTCATTAACGTGACTAGGGGCAAGTAACCCGATACCACTCTAATGCACTGTCCACGTAGGGGATAATGGGCATAATTCAGTAGGTATTCACCCCTTATTGTTAACGCTATGACTTATTATGAAGTATAGAAACATCGTGGAAATAATATTTTTGGGTTGAATAACTTGCCTATCTTAGTTGAGCATACTGTGTAATTCTTGGATGGGTCAATTTTTTTTTTTTTAATTTAGCTAAGTAGTAAAAATTACCACGTTTTCACTTCAAAAGAAATAAAATTACCCCCAATAATAATGTATTTAATATCCACTACTTCTAGTGTTACCTACGGCTGGAAACAAAAAGTATATTATAAACTTATGTTACTAAAATATGTAGCCTTAAGATGTTTTCTTGTACGATACTGTAAAATCAAACCTGATGTATGTTTTTTTTAAACATTGATCTTTTTCTAAAAGCTTATAGATGTCCATTTTAATTCAAATGTAGATTGCTAACATTACACATAACTAATATCTCTTTTTCTTTATTTTCAGATCGCGTATCGACCCGCGAATGATTTCAAAATCAACAAAGTTCAAATCTACATCAAAAACTCGACCTACGAATAGAATATTAAATTTAATATCAGTATTATGTAATATCGAGTGTTAAGTTTAGATAGTCGGCCATCTTGTGTTGCTATGGGCGCCATTTTGAATATGTTTCGAGTGAAAATGGGCGTGGTGATCGCCAGAATCTGCTTGCTGCTAATGTTGGCTGTTTATTCTTCTTATGGTAAGTTGTTTTATTATTATTCATACTGTTGATAACAGCGGTTTTACACTAGAGGATTTCCCAGCAAATAATGTAACTACTGGTGTAAAGTTAATGTTAGACTATATGAAATGTGTCGCCCTTAAACGCTCGGTCTTGCTACGTGCGAAAACTCTGCCAGTGTGAAAGCGCTTTTATTCTTCTGTATACGTCAAAATCACAGGATGACGTTTTTGGGTACTTTTTTTAACCAACAAGTTTCTAAATGTATTACACTTATAATAAAATTATCACACAGTTGGTATCAAACCTAACACGTAATAAATCATAACACTTAACTCTGAAAAATTTACCTTTCATGCAGCTTACACGTCATTTTCATACGCATTTGAATGAAACAAACATAATACTTTAGTTAAAAGTCACAATTTTCAAAGTAATTCTTGGAATAGGACAGTACATTTAAAAAAAACATGAACAAAAACCCATTTAAGACCATTATTACAATTGTATACCAAAGTCCTTGAAATGAAGTGCGCCCTTTATTTCCTGGTTCTCTAAAATTTCTAACAATAAACCAAAGAAACCTTTTAAAAACGAAAATCTCTAATAGCCAATAAACACCTCTCATTACACTACAAACCAAAAAAAACGGGCCACCCATCACATAATAAATTCTATAGACGCTTGTAAACGGTGCAGTCATGGAGAACAAAATGACTAGCGGAGATGTCATAACGGAAAATCTCTTAAGAAAGTAGCGCGACAACATGCGGGTGCGAGGGGGACGAGGAACGTTACTAGCTCCGCCCTTACACGCCTTCTATAAAACCCGCCCATTATTTGACAGGTTGGTTTTGATTTGACAAGGAACCCAAATTCCAAGTAAGATCTAGTAAAATCATCGGCACGGATATTGAGCCCTGACCTTCACCTGCGCAGAAGCGATTTATTTGTTTATTGCCTTATGTGTACAGTGCGAAAAGCGATCCCCACTCTTCCGCCGAGAGCTCAATATCCGTGCCGATAACTATAACTGATCACGCCTACCGTACGTTACTTGACCTACAAGAAGGCGCCTGACCTACCTTCCTTATAGCATCTCCGCTATCTGTCCTTCCTCTGTGGTGTAGTGTAATAAAATAAATTGGACATCCCGACACGACGACTTCGTGGACAATTACATATTATTTCATATCACTTAAGTTGGGGTTTTTCTTCGTTTTTAAGAATTAATTTCGGTGTAATAAGACGGGTATTTGGAGTTTGACCAGTGTTTTTTGGAGTGCATTAATGGTATACTGTCGTGTTGTAATACTTATTTATGCTCCATTTGAGTATTCGCTTAAAAATAAGCAATCTTGAATTACTTTTTATTTTCAAAAAAGCTGCTTAAAATGCAATACCTTACCCAGTACCTTATCAATCAAATAATTATTTTTGGCAGTCGTTCATTTGTTTCATATTTACTTGTGTCAAAATGTTCCATGAAGTTTATTTACCTTTAAATGAGTGCCCTCCTGTACTTACCGTATTTCCTCCAGTCCTATAACATTTAAGGGACCTTCAATCCAGATACAAAACTTGCGTAATCCCACCATGTTTTAAAAATCCTTAAATATTTTGTACCGTACCTCAAAACGTACCATTAAAGTATAGTTATCATAACAAAGCGTTCCCCTTCTATTTAATGCGTTTTAAATTACCCTACGTGAAGTGCATAAGAAAAAAGAAGATTTCTAATTTATGTTTCCACACTTTCTATTGGACTTGCGTCTTTAGACTGATGCGTTTTACCTACTTTAGATTTGAAGTTATAACGCTTTTGTTGTACATAGAGTTTTTTAGAAATCAGAATTTCGGGATCGTTCTATGTCCTGTGAGTTTTTTGTTCTTTTTGGAGATCATTAAGATAAGCTGGATGCAACTATCCTATCTGATCTTCTCCACTCAGAACTCTTACACTCAGAACCCGATTCCATCTTCAAAAGTGTACTTATCAGGCTTCCTGGCTTCTGACTACCCGTAACGACTGCCCAAGATCTTTAAATGACAGGCGCCTGGGAAAGTGTGATAACTATACTCTATCCACGGAAGCAAGAGCTAAAAGGTAAACAAAGAATGACACTTTTTCAAGATGGCGGTATAACCCGACCGATGACAAAATCAAAGATACCGCGAACATTTTACACAAAATTGTGACGTTTTGTCATCGGTCGGGTTATGCCGCCATCTTGAAAAAGTGTCATTCTTTGTTTACCTTTTAGCTCTTGCTTTCGTGGATAGAGTATAGATGATAACACATCTCTGGACCATCCACGCCAACCGTTGCTTAACTGTATGAAAAGATCGACCCCAGTGGCAGTTTCATAGCCGCTCTTAACGACCAAAGAAAATAAGCCTCGAATCTGTTTTCACCGCAAACATTGCAATACAAGCAACACCAACATGTAATGAGCCTAAACTCTAAACGTAGTCTATAATTAGAATATACAACCTTAACCCTTACGCTGCCACAATTATCTAGATAATTAACCCGGAGAGCGCTCACGAATGTACCCGAGTGCGTTAACGGCATGGAGAACCAAATGACTATCGGAGATGCCACAATGAACCTACGGCTACGGGATTGATCGCGCGAGTTACCGCGCCCCTGGTAAATAAAGGGCTTAAGAAGGAACATGATGGGTTTTAGTTAGTAAGAATCTGACGCTCACTCACTCTGCTAACCCATAGCGGGAGGGGTCATTTGATGATGTCCCATTAAAAAAAATGCTGTAACGAATTTTTAGAAATTAGAGCGCCAAAATGCTTTGAAGATGCGTCAAGTCTTTGCCTTTATACGCCTTCCTAGCACCCGATCATTTTTTGTAATACTAAAAATCGCTGATAGATGTCTGAAGGAACCCGGACGCCTCGTTATTTCATGTTCATGCCCACCGTACTTATTTGACAAAGAAGAAGGCGCCTGACCTACCTGCATTATGTTATCTCCGCTCGTGTCCCTTACTCCGTGGTTAACGGTTTCAACCCTTGTAATTACGGTGGAATGTTTAGGCTGAGATGTGAGGGTGAAAACTAGATTTGTAAGATTTCTGCGGTTTGTATGGTTAGAAATCGGGTGAGATGTAGAATTAAGGTTCATCGATAAAATTTTGTGTAGTTGTCAAAAATAGGGTCTCGTTTATTCGTTTACTTGTCTCGATGAAAGTTCGCCATGCACACGGATAAAACGTCTAATGTTATTCTGATATAATATTGCTATGTTACTGCCAAGTTTCATCAACATCTATCCAGTAATTTTTGCGTGAAAGAAGGCAAACATTTATTCATAGATCCCATATACATACAAACTTTGGCGTTTATAATAAAATTTGTACTTAGCCCGCTGTATTAATTATCGATGGCCAAACCATAACCAGCCGTGTACTTGCCGTCCATTGCTCAAATCAGCGTTTTGACATCTTAAAACGGTTCGTTTATCGTTATAGTTAAATGGTGCAACCCTTACTAACTCCCTATTGCACCTTTAACTACCTCTTAGTTTAACCCTTACATATTTATAAAGTTGTCCAAGATGGCCAAACGTCAAAGTTTTGAGCCCCTAGAGGTCTGCATTTAGGGGCGTCTGATTGAAGCCACGCAAAGCCATAGTAAGTCGTGATACCAGAGGAAATCTTTTGAAACGAAGACCCTTGAGAATTCGTTTGTGGCAGCTTTGAAGTTCTATTTTAGTTATAATCCTTACTAATATAATATTATAACGAAAGTAAATTTTGTCTGTCTCGCTTCCACTTCATAACTTCTGAACAGATTTAAATGACACTTGGCAGTAATATAGCTTACCATTAGAACTACATATAGACTTAGACTTACTTTTTATCCGGGTGCAGGCGTTCCAACGAGAAGCGGGTGAAGCCAGAAGCTAGTTATATTATGTATTATGTACTAGCCGTTTTCTCGCGGTTTCACCCACGACCCGTGGGAACTATTGCTCATACCAGGATAAAATATAGCCTACCTTACTCGGGAAGAGTGTATCTTTCCAACAGTGTAAGATTTTTCTTCTTACGCACAAAAACTAATAGAAGGATTTAGATAAAACAGCAGTTATAAAGGGTAATTTTCCCATATACACGGGACGCAGGTGAAACCGCATATCACATCTAGTAAAACATAAAACAATAAATACAAACCACTAGTAAGGTATACCTATTTGTAGTATACAAGCCACCTGAAACCTGAAAAATTGATTGAACGCGGTCGCTGCAGTTAGTATGCGGTTTCATGCAGTTTTTCAGTTATTGCTACCAGTTTTTTTTAGGTTATAAGTAACCCATTTTGGAATTCTATTTTCTAATTTGATTATTTTTTTATGACTTTAGTGGACGAAATGGTGTTAATGGTGATTTAAATAATTGTTTGGTAAGAAAATAATAATTTTGGGCTGTTAGCCAAAACGCTAAAGCACAAAATAAATAGGTACAGAAGTCAATCTACATACAAAGCGCGTTCGAGTCACGCAGACATAGGTGTCTCTGTGTGCGTGTTCACAGACGCGCTGTCTCAAAACAACTCAAAACAGTGCGAGCGCGGCTGCCGTTTTCTTGAGATACGCGCGTCACACACAAGGTAGATAAATGTGCACGCGTTGTGATACCTAACTGTAATTTGACTGTAATATTTTTAATTTTAATAACAAAAGAAAAAGTAATAATGGAGCAACAAAAAAAGTAGTATTATAATTGTTCAGTGGACGGTTGTTTTAATACAACAATAAACAGTGAACTGTCGTTTTTTAGCCTGCCGGTTGAATCAGAGAGGTAAGTACCTATAGTATGTAATGTACCTACTTATTTTCTTATATTTCGATGGTTCGTTTAATAAACGCAGTAGGTACAATTAGGTGGGTAGGTAAGCGCCCCGATAGGCTGATGATGATGATGATGAGTGTCGACCCAGGCGAACCTGCCTACCCTCAAAGATTATTACTAGGTAGTAGGAGTTGATACATTTTTGTGATGATGGCGAGAGTATGTTGTAAGGTAGACGAAATAAAACCGGTCAAGTGTGAGTCGGACTCGCACATCAAGGTTTCTGTAGGTAGAAGCAAGCTTAGATCAGGGACTTTACCAACCAATTTTTTTTTGTATGTATAGGTACAAAAAAAAAATCGCAAGAGGTACTTTGTTTTACATGGTGTTTTATGGTATATATGTATGAATAACAAAATTATTGTTTCTGAAAAAGTTCGGTGTGTCGTTCAAACTAATTTCCGTTGAAAGTGTTTATTAACCTCTTGTATGCCACATCAAATATTTTATTATTATTGGTTTATATTTCATTTTTCCTCTTTTATTTTCAACAATAAATAAATAATTAGATACGAGTAGGTACCACTACCACGTTAGTTTTATGCGCATAAAAAAGTTGGCAACCCTAGCGCGACCGCCGAGTTTAGGCATGAAAAGTGAAGTACATACAATGATTGACTTCTGTACCTATGTATTTTGTGGCTAAAGTCTCACCTAATTGTTTTATTTATGCTAAAAAACTTAACTTTCTGTATGCTATATTGCCCGATTCTCAGCTTGACGAAACCCAATTTCTGCCATCTGCATAACGTTAAGTTCTGAACGATTTCTTGACAAAAGACTATCGTCAGGCAAATGTAGAAGACCCTGGTACACTGTAAGCTCCAGAAGGAACATGGTAGGTTTTAGTCAGTAACAGTCTGACACTCCCTCACGTTGCACCCACAGACGAGAGAGATCATCTGATGATGTCTTATGTCAATAAATAAGTCAGACTTAACTGCTAGGAAGATTCCAGAAATTAGGCAGATAGTCTAAGAATGATATAGTGATATATCTCAGCACAACCAAATAGTTGTACTTATCTCCTCAATAGTAACACCAAGTCTTCACAAACCACCCTTCTTCACTCCAAAACTATCCTTCCTACCCTATAAACGTGAAATACACAAACAACAGTATTTCACATCGTCGTATTTGGAGTTTTAAATATAAATCCGAAGCGTGACGGGCGGCAGTCGATAAATTAACTCCTCGAGCGTTTAGCGCGTTCGTGTCCGCGTCAGGATTGGGGTGACCAGGAATTATTCCCAATTTTATATAAGTCAAAACCTTATATAAAACTTACCACAAAAACTTTGAAACGTCTGCTGAACATTTGTCTAAAAAGTGACGTTGAAATAAGGTCCGTTTTGCAGCCACATTTTTAGACATGATGTTGAATTAAGGTCCGTTTTGCAGCCACACTTTTTTTAGACAAGTGTTGAACAGATGTTTATGTTTGTGTAATAAGACTGTTTATGTTTATACCGTCAAAACTTTTGACGACAATTACCAAGTTTCTAGCTTGGGAAGTCTGTATCTGTGTGAGAAAAATGTATTTCAATTACGTTACAGAATTTTTATCGTCCCACTGTTGGGCACAGGCCTCCTCTCACACGGAGAAGGATTGAGCATTAATCAATTACTTACCATTATTACTAAATGGTTGAGTATGCCTCAGTAAATGTTGGTGAATAACTATACTTAGCACTATTATTGCTTTGAAACTGATGAGTAAGATGACGCCATTGTTGCATACCACTGCCATATAAGCAACTTATGTAAGTTTTGTGAATTGTAATCGTCTGCCTCGCCATGTCCCAACTACATATATTGAGGTCGGCTTTTAGTCTCACCGTATGCAGTTAAATACCAGTGGTTTACATAAAGCGACCGCCTATCTGAACTCCTCAACCCACTTACCCCAGAAACCCAATATTCCTTGGCAAGACTGGTCAAAGTTTCTGCCTCAACGGCAAAAGAATGAGACACAAATTCTAAAACAAAACTTCAAACGACCACATTAAGACAGTCCACACCCACCTAACACCGTTGGTCACCCTACCATCAACCCGTTCCATTTCAAAATGTCCGTATATCTGTCGGCAGCGATGACACACGACGTCCGCGACCCTCTCTCGTTAATTAGTATGAAGATATCATTGCCGCCGATACAATTAAACGACCTTTTTAAAATGGTGGGTTTGTGATAAATTCACGGTCAAAGCCACCTGTGTTTGATTGAACAGGTTTGAGAATTTTATACTTGAACTCTGTATGTAACTAATAATCCAGGTGTAACTTTCGATTCGAAAAAATATACTTCGGCCCAAGTTCACCGAAAACACAGCGGGACCCAGCAGTGCCAAGGTCTGCCGGGGCTGCGGGATTGATCGAAAGAGTTACCGCGGTCCTGGTACATAAAAGGCCTACGAAGGAACACGACGGTTTTTAGTCAGTAAGAGTCTGACACTCCCTCACCGCTGCTAACCCACAGCGGGAGGGGTCACTTGATGATTTTTGAAGTTCACCGATAACATAAACGTCACTTTCATTGTAACAACTGTGTTATGTAACTGTGTAATCAAAGTAAACAGTTGTTTTAAGAAAAAATTACCTTCTTGTTGTATGTGAAAATAAACTCTATTTGAATACGACAGTATGGATTTTAAAAACCAATGTAGCAACTTTTACAAGATAAAACTTTTAACCACGCACAAAAATAGAACAAAATTTAATATTTCTCAAACCCAGCTTAAACTTGTCATAATAAACTATTCACCTCCCTAAAAATAAAACCAAGCAACTCTTATTTCTACTTACGTCAAAAAAAAAACGTCAACGAAATGTCAAAACGCCGGCCGCCATATTTAAAATTGTAAGCGTCGCGTTCTTAATAGCTAGAACGTGCTTTTTCGCTTAGTGGGGAATATGTTCGGTCGACGGCCGCAAATCCCTGGACTTAGAATTGTACTTACAGAAAACTGGCTTGCTCAGGGTCATGGCGGGTGTGACGTCACGCGATGCGAACTTGTAGCCAGCTTGCCGTGGAAGATAGGTAGTGTGTTTTGAACAAGTGCTTTTTATTGCTGGGTTTTCTTGCAAAGATAGTTATAAGATTTTTATAGGTGGTAAGCCGAATTTAGTCCTTCCTTAGTGGGTGATCATCAATATCTTGACATCTCTGGCAGTCGTTACGGGCAGAAGAAAGTCTGACAACCAGTCTTACCACGGGTGTATCAGGCTGCTCAGTTAACTGGGTTGAGGAGGCAGATACTCCAATAAAGTAAATTACACAAGAAGCTAATATAAGCATGTTAAAAACTAGGCAGATGAAATCATCAAATCCCGCTGTTGTTGCACACAATAGCATTTTTCTTTCATGTGCAATAGCTATTTTTTTTTTCAATTTAATTTTCATCTGTCCGAGAGTATGTACATATATTTGTTTATAATTAAACCTTGCAAGTTAATGAACCCACGGTTTTCGATTGAGATGAAATGCGTAAATATGATCGTATAATGAGGATGCAATAATATTATGTAATTAACGTTCACTCGCACCATGAAACTTTAACGATAACCAAACCATAACCAGCCGTATACTTGCCGCCTATTGGTCAAAACGGCGATCATCATCTGTCTAGCCTTTTCTCAACTGTGTTAGGGTCGCCTTCCAGTCTCAAACGATGCAGCTGAGTACCAGTGTTTTACAAGGAGCGACTGCCCTATCTGACCTCCTCAACCCAGTTACCCGCGTAACGCAAAACCGCTAGGTATGACTGGTTGTTAGACTTACTCCCCTTATATACTCTCTTATGTACTCCTCTTATGGACTCTCTTATGTACTCTCTTATGTACTCCCCTTATGTACTCTCTTATGTACTCCCCTTATCTACTCTCTTATGTACTCCGCTTTTGTACTCCCCTTATTTACTCTTATGTACTCCCCTCATTTACTCTCTTATTTACTCCGCTTATGTAGGTACTCTCTTATGTACTCTCTTATGTACTCATCTTATGTACTCCGTTTATGTACTCTCTTATGTACTCCTCTTATGTTATCTCTTATATACTCCTCTTATGTACTCTCTTACATACTCTCTTATGGCTTCTGCCAAAGATGTTCAATGACAGCCGGGACCTACAGTTTAGCGTGCGAAAATGGATCGGTTATAGAAACGGTGCAACCCACCGATTGTAAACATATTTTGATTTATATTCTGTTTCGAGTATATTTGCATTCGTAGATGTTTATATGTCGGAATACACTTTAATGATGAAAATAATTTCCAAGTAAGAGTAATGTAATTTTACTACTGTGAACTCGGGGTCAGACTGAAAGTTAATGGGTTTTGCTATGAGTTTCTCATATTTTGATGGATATAGGCTTGTTATTCTACATTGGATCTAGAACACACTTTATTAGAGTGTATATCTATTCTAATTTTGAGATAGCTTTTATACTTTTTGCTAGTTTTATCGAGGCACTCAATCATTACGATGTTAAGCTAGACTGTCAAAGAGGTATCGTTGGTTTAGTATACTTATTTATCGCCAAACTTTTTGTCGTCACGGCGTATTGCGTGGGTCCAATATAGGAACCAATTTTAGGCATCATGGCGTGACGGCGGTGGGACAGAGAAATGTAACTGGCTTGTGAAGGTTACAGAGGCAGTTACTTAGTGTAAATCATTAGTATTCAACTGCAGTCGTTCAGACTGGAAGCCGAACTCAGTATGTTGTCTAAAATAATGCTGTCGGAGCATTTAAAAAGGGTCTTAATTAAAATACACATAAAATTAACATCTAATAGGTTGCTTCTTCATCGCCTAGTGTGTACATACCCTTACTACGCCCGTGCCTAGCGCCATCTGTCATCGAGTTTGACAGTTGACAGTTAAACGATTTAAAAATAGAACGCTCAAACGAATGGAAGATTGTGAATGAGTTTTCAACTTTTTTTTTCGGTTACTGGTTAGTAGTGTGGATAATTGAAAATCTGTGCTTTTTAAAAAGGTAGGTAGTAATTTGTCTACATATGGCGTCGGTTTTCAGAACTCCAAATCTCAGAAATAGAGTGAATATATGACACTAGCGGTTTCCTCGCTGTTTTCAGAACAAGGAAAAAATATCGCCTATGTTACACGAGGATAATGTAGCTTCCCAACAGTTATCGTTTTTTTTTTAAATCGGTTTTGTAGTTTCGGAACTCCTTTATGGCACAAACATATAGAAGTACAGATTACAACAATATGTACTTCATTGAAATTATCTATAGATCTAAAAGACACCACAAAAATAAACTTTTTCATGTTCCCCTTACGTCCTTGAAGAAATGAATTCAACCTAAACAAAGACTTAGTTGATTCAGATTCAAGGAATAGAAAAAATTGCTATCTAACACTTCAGCATTAGTTCAGAACAAATGATTCACTCTGCAGATAGACTTGCTCGGAAATGGCTTAGTCATTTTCGCTGATTAATTTTCGTTTGTTAATGAAACAAACTATATTAACAACATGTTTTATACTTGACTCACGTTATTTTTCTTTTGTTTGAGACTATGACTATTATTAAAGCTAGCATTTATTTACGCACATATTCTGAATATCTGATTCTTAATTAGTACCCATATAGTCATTTTAGAGTACCCGCAAACTACAGATGGTAGGCAATTCTTTTTAAGAAACTCTTGATTACAATCTGAAGTTTTCATTTGGTATGAAACCAGCCTGATGTCTGATCTTTCTAATTTTCACCATTCATCTTCATAATAATTTATGAGCGTAATCAGACTATCGGCCGACTAAAAGTTTGCAGTGTGCGGGAGCTCTTAACCCTATACCACAAAAACTCGTATTCTTTTCATATATATATGAAAATTAAGTTGACCACGTAAACTAACTGTTATACAGCCTAATGACCCAAACCTCTTTACTTACACGTGGTGTTGCCAACCTAAAAATGAAATACACTTACCAACTTTCATTATTAATGATACATGAAAATATAGTTTACGTACTTCGTGAATTTCCACAAAGTTATTAAGTGTTACGAAAATAATATTTTCAGTCCTTATGACGGGGGATTAAGGTTTAAAATTGGAGGTGCTTAAAGTAAGATAGGGCTGTTACCCTCAAACGTTTATGGAAATAACTTTAAAATAAATCCGTGGAGTTTAAAATGCAGTTTAAAGGAATAGAAGCAATGGAGTGGGTGTTTGGTTTTTAGATTAACTTTTGGAGATGATCAGTATAATCATGAAAGTATACATTTATTTTGTAAATATGTGTACTGTCTTATCGTTGAGCCTGAATTTTTTGTTAAAAACTAAATAGTACTCATTAATTTGCCTAGCCTTTTCCCAACTACGAATAGAAGAACTTAATTGCCTTTAATTATATCATTTATGACTTTTGCTGAAAAAAAAATACTTTATACTAGTTCTTGCAATGTTATAAATGTGTAGAAAGCTACAAGTAAGCAAAAATTGTGTTACTAATTATGTCTCGATATCAGCCAAAAAAATTTTGTTCCTGGCAACACCACTCCACTTACCTTGTCCCATTGATTCATTACCACGGGTGGGACTTGAATTTATTATCATCTTCGCCTTAAGACTTCCTAGGGACAGTCCAACTTATTTACTCTAACTTAATAACCGGCTTACATGCCCTTATTTATGTCAAAACTGCCGAGGGGCGGTTTTTTTCCAGTGCAAACTGGAAAAGTCCGATTTAGGGTTGTCAATGTGAATTTGAATTTATGAATGGTACAGTCAACTTCAGGTCAGTTTTAACAGTTTTATAGGAAAATCGTACTTATTACTATTGAATTAAGGTGCATGACTGTTACCACTGATGTTCAGTCTACCGTACAATATGTTTTGGTTTAAAGTGCTTCTTAAATGGGAACTTTGTAAGTCTTTGGTAATTAGGAAGTGATATTTATTGGGGTTATTTATACCGAGTTTTAGAGCAATAAAGCTTTAATATCTTGTTTCCTTAGATTGTGGGTACTTCAATTGAACAGGTGTGCCATTAATCTACTCCACTGTTATGACTAAAAAGCTTCGAGTAGCTATAAACTTATTAGACTTTTTGAATGTTATTAAGCTCAGCATTGGGGTGACACTTTGAAAGAAGTTAAAGATTTTCGAAGGCACTGAAATTCAGAATGATTTTTACTAATGTTATAAACGCGAAAGTAGTTTTGTACACATATGCTCTGTAGAGCTTGAGAAAGGACAAGGCGTACCTACTTTTTACCCGGATGCTGAAAGAGGATTTTCAAACCGTGGGTAAAACTGCGGGGACAGGCAAACTTACTGTTTCTCTCTTCTTACTCTGTTTCGGTAGTATTTGAGGTCGGCTCAATATGCTTTCCGCTTCTATTCCTCTCTGTCAGCCGTCATACTAGCTTCATCCACCACACACCACATCCACATCCACTCCCTTCTTGTTCATGTGCTCTTTTAAGCAGCAGACTTGCTCTTTCAGTGTTTTTAATCTTCAGGGACTTTGAATATATCGACTGACATTAAACATCTTTGGCAGTCGTTAGATTTAATCAGAAGCCAGTAAGTCTGACAACCTTTCTTACCTAGGGGTAACCGGGTAACTGGCTCGAGGAGATGAGATAGGCAGCCGCTGCTTTTAAAGCACTGGTACATCCACTCCTTAATCATCTCTGCTTTCAGACAGCAGACTCGCTCTTTCAGTGTTTTTAAATCATCAGGGATCTCGAATATAGGAGTTTTTTCAGGTAACTGTTTACAGACTTCAGACACAATGTAGATACCTCGGGATATGCCTGAAATGTTCTAATTTGTAAAACATCGCAAGATTAGTTCGTAAACTGATGTGGATACTCCAGGGATATCAAGCTAAGGTCTTGAAGACATTGAGAAGATTAGAATTCAGTTATATGTAGTAGGATAAATCAATCAATGTCGATAAAATAGTGGAACATTCTATATTGGAAGGAGCCGTTTTATTTCGCGCTCATCTTTCAGTTTCAACGAATGCAGCTGAATAACAGTGTTTTGACTGTTTGCCTACCTGATCTCAAACTTACTAATATCAACGCGCTTTCACTCTACAATTATTGAACCAATTAAAATGGAATCTGGCACATAGATGTTCTAGAGCCTGCCTGAGTCCTTTATGATTTATGTGGGGCTGCGGGATTGTTCGAAAGAGTTACCGCTGCCCTGATACATAAAAGGCCTACGACGGAACACGACAGTTTTTAGTCAGTAAGAGTCTGACACTCCCTCACCGCTGCTAACCCACAGCGGGAGGGGTCATTTGATGATTTTTGACGTCGGAAAAAAAAAGTCCTTTATACAGGCTACTACTATATATCTATCTTGTTTTTATAAGTATCTTAGAATCTAGATTTATCCTACCAACAAGAAAAATAGCAATTTTCTAATTAAATTCATACATGAGTGAACATTTCCACTGAGTAAGTTTTTCTGTATATCACACAAAGTAAATGAGACAGGTTCATTATTTTATATACTTATACCTACATATTATATATAACTAGTTATGTTCATTTTACTGGAAAATTGTATTGTGACTTCGAGGTCCGGGAGATCAGACAGTAAAAGGCAGACACCGCGCATGCGTGATATTAATTTTAAAGTATGAACTGTAAGCTAGTACTAAAATTATCCTATCTTAAAGCCTTTATGGAAAATACACCTTAGACACACATAAGTCTTATATTTTGGTTTCACCCGCGAATCGTGGAAACTACTGTCACTGTTACAGCCTTTTTATCGTCCCACTGCTGGGCACAGGCCTCCTCTCACTCTACTACTACTCGGATAAAATATAGCCTATGTCATCCAGGGATAGTGTAACTCCCAAACAGTGGTATAATATTTCAAATTGGTTCAGTAATTTCAGAGCCAGGATACAAGCAGACAGTAAAAAGAATCCTCTCTATAATGATAGTGTTGACTAAACTCTTCTAAAGACAACTTAATTTCGTTTTAAAATCTTATCTCAAAGTAAACTGTCCAGTCGGTCACTCCTTGGTCCAGCAAACTTCAAAAAAAGAACAAACAAGCAATACATAAATAAAAATGGCCGCCACAATTACAATAGAACCAATTTAGAACGCGACACTCGAATCATTACAGACGAAAAAAATATAAGGCAAAGGCGAGCGCGCCGACACCCAACATAGTTGACACGCCGAACCATGGAAAACAAAATGACTAGCGGAGTTGTCATAACGTCTGCCGGGGCGTCTGCGGGATTGTTCGAAAGAGCTACCGCGGCCCTGTTTCATAAAAGGCCTTCGACGGAACACGACGGTATTTAGTCAGTAAGAGTCTGACACTCCCTCACCGCTGCTAATCCACTGCTGGAGGGGGCATGATGTCATAGCGTAAAATCTGTTAAGATGGTAGCGTCGTCAAAATAACTCGTAACTGATCGATTTGGTCATACCCACCGTGCAAAGTTGAGCTAGAAGAAGGCGCCTGACCAACATGCATTATGGCATCTCCCGGGCCACCGTATGTATTTGACCTAGAAGAAGACCTGACCTACCTGCATTATGACATCACCATCATCGTAAGACACGTAAATGTCGGACCTGCGCTGGTCTCTCTCCGGTCGTGTCGGATCACCATCCCATCGGGCTATGAGAGTGAAAGAATAGTGAGTGCACCTGTGTCTGCGCAAATGCTCGTGCACTATAATATGTCCTGGACAGTTCGCTAATCTCCTTACAGTCGCCATGGCCGATAATCGGTAAGCAGAACACACCACATGACATCTCCGCTCATTCCTTACTCCATGCGGCGTACTTATTTCAGTGTTGCCATCAATTTCCAACCCGCCCGTTCTGGGTAATTTGCTGAGACGTACACCCGCTGATTATTTATGCCGCAGTCATTGGTGGAGACATTCTTAGCTGTGGGGACTTTTTAATTTTTATTTCCTCGAAGCCGTTTGTTTTGACATCAATAAATGGCGGGATGGTTTGGCGGGAATTAGCGCGGGATGGGACGTGACGGGACAGAACGATGACTGATTATCGGTGAGCGAAGTTAATCTTTCAAAATTTAGGTTATGTTTTGGTATTTTCGTGTGTTTAAGTGTGTGGTGCTTCTACTATAGTCTTACTTAGGGTTATATGAATGCCCGGGTAACTGGGTTGAGGAGGACAGATAGGCAGTCGCTCTATGTAAAACACTCGTACTCAGCTGCATCCGGTAGGATTGGAAATCGACCCTAACATAGTTCTAAATTAGAGTTTGTGTGTTACAACCGCACTTTTGATTTGTTTGTAAAAAAAAACTTTATATGACAAGGACAATATCTCGATTAGACCTGGACTTAAAAAGTCTGAAATCACCAACCCGCATTGAGCGCACGTGGTGATTAACCCTCAATCCTTCTCCGTGTGAGAGGAGGCCGCAGCCCAGCAGTGGGACGATACAAAGGCTGATGATGAAGATGATGAAAAATTCTCTTATGATTCATTGAAAAGTAATAAATAATTAAGATGGCAATAACGCCAAAATTTACAGGTATCAAATTAATATGCTCTTTTAGTAAGTATAGGTCACAAAGTGAAAATGATTAAAATGTCGCGTGACGTAATCACAGATTAAAAATGACAGCGGCCATTAATTACTGGGGATGGTGTTGCCAGGTATTAAAGTGACATTTCGTAAGTAAACGTCGATATTTTATTAATGAAATTAACTTAGTTTCCGAAGATAAATTTTAAAAGACCTGTCTGGTCCATTAATATAATTGAGGTATATTTGGTGTCAGTTCTTTGAGATAAAAAGGTGCTCAATTTGAATTGTTATTAACTAGTTTCCTCCAGCGGGTTTTCCCGTTTCCCCTAGAAACTGATCGGGAATCTGGTTAAAAAGTAGCGTATTTCCTTGATATATGAGGTATGTACAACTAAAGTATAATATGTACTTTTTGAAATCGTAGCAGTATTTTCATATAATTTTTCTAACCAGCACACATTCGATATTCTACACATTTCGACAAAGATATACGGTTTGTTGTCAGTTTTACAAGTCTATACGATTTCGCAAAATCTATTGCAACGATTTCTATCGCCTAATCGATACCTGACTTAGAAACAACTAGAATAACAACTCAACAAGCATTGCACAAGAAATCAGTATTCACTGGAGTGTGTAGTAAGCCAGTTTAAATATGTATATCTATACTAATACTAATCTATACTCCTATCAGTAGGTATATGTATGAAAGAAAGTCATTTTAGTTATACTACTTATAACTCAAGAATGACTGAACTGCTTATGCTGAAAATTATAGGTAGCTTAGACCCGGGAGAAGGACATAGAATAGTTTTTGTCACCATCCGGCTAACGGGACGCAGTTATCTCGGGTGAAACCACGGGCAGAAGCTAAGCGGTATTAATTATTATAAAAAAGAATAAACATTTTTGGTTGCTTGTTTTTACCCTAAAGTCTCCAAAACGCTTGAGCCGTATAGAAAAATTCTTTCACTGTTAGATAGCTACACTATCCCCGAATAACATAGGCTATATTTTATCCCGCTACAAGCAATAAGTTCCCACTAGACGCGAGTGAAACCGCGGGTAAACAGCTAGTCAGTTAATATATGGTCTTATATCTCGTTATCACAAGCAATGCCGAGGCCGTGTATCCGTAAGTGGGTCTAATCTTTAGATAACGATAACAACGGATATCTCTTAAGAAAAGTGTATTCTTTTAATTAAAAATGCATTTTTTAGTAGACTGCCTAAGGAGGAACGATTTGAATGCGTTTGGATAAGAACTTTGTATTGTAATTAAGGAAAACAATTGGGTTTTTATTTTGTTGGGGAGTTTCAAAATAGGTACGCGTCGCCGCGAGTCCACAGCTAGCATGTGTTCGGGCACAAAGGTTGCAATTTCGCGGACATTTTAGAAATGTTCGCACGCAATGTGTTACTGTTTGCTAGAGCGAGTAGACCATAAGAATGTCAGACTTTTTGTAGGACAGATAATCAGACCGACTTTGTATAGGACGTTCTGACCAGGATTTTCTTACAGACTTGTTGGACGCGTGCGTTGCTCTAACATTATTAGTGTGTTCTCATTTTCTCCTACAAAAATCGGTCATCGGTTTATCGGGCAGCCGAAACAGTGTGCGTCACAGTGCCACACACTGGTGGAATCTCGTCTGAAAACACAAACAAACAAAGATGATCTCCAATCCATTGAATAAGCGAGATCAAATACTCTTGCAGACAACGAAATAAAAACTACAAAAACTATCTTATTTATCAAACAAATCAATGAAAAACAAACCAATAGAGTTGTCTTATCACAGCAGAAGAAATTCAAAGAAATACCCAATGAATCACGTTGATATTTAAAATTGTAAGTTACTATAGAGTAGGAAACTATTAATGTTTCATTCAAGCTTCCTGAAAGAGCGGAGCGTTTTGTAGACATGTGCTGCGCATGTGACGACAGGGAAAAACTGTGCAGTCGCTATGAGTATTATTTTATTGTATTTTGTGTGTCTCAGTTTTACACGTGATCTGGGAAATTAATCAAAGATAATGTAATTTTGTAATGGAATGGTGTTTTGTAATTGATCTGGTAATTTTTGAGTTTGATAGTTTTAAGAAGTATTATGTATGACTCTACAATATAATAATAGTGTAGACTAACTGACTGTACAAGCACTTATGATGTCATAAATTATATAAATAGGTTTGATTCTAGTACTCGGCGAACTCGGTACTGCTTCATTTCTGTTCATTCTTTGAAAATATACTTATTAATCTATAACTAATCAGTAAAAGCCCCATAAGTTACTCGTTATTAATAAGTAAGAGTAAGAGATAAGTAAAGAGTAAGTACTAAATACGTGCTAATTTTCTACGTGAGAACCATTCGCAATGCTAGTGTTCCTACAGTACTCATTGCTTAAGGCTTGGTATAGACTAGGCGTTCCAATCTATGGTTGCTGACATCTTTCATACCTTTACAATTTTGTCGTGGAATACATAGACTTAACACAACGGGGCTACTGGTTCGACGGATTGTCCTGCACTTACACAGAAACACAATTGTCTCTCATCAGTCGGAAGAAGGAAGGGAGAGCTTGAACGATTTTTCTTCTAAAGTAACTTGTGTAACTTTGGGCGTGAGTACATAGGATAGTTATAATTTTGACACAAGCCCCAAAGAAGTAATGTCAAATTCTCTAATAACCAAAACAGCGGATACATCTTCTTCTTCTTATCGAGTGAGCCATAGGTTTAATCACTAAGCAAGCCCTAGTTTCAGAGTTTAGCGGATAGATACAATATTGAAAACGGCTTCTAGTCTGTACCAACCTTAACCCTGCATTGCTTACGATATAGCGAAGCTGAGAAAATTACCCCGCAATGAGCAGGTACTTAAAGCTTTGTTTGCTCTTAGAAGATAAGCAAATTACATATTAACGCGATGGGTACGGGCTCCTTTATGTAAGCGTTTTTCAAATTAATCCTGATATCGTCTGCCGTATGCTGTAATAAGAAAATTGTACGACTAAGATGCTGATGTTTTTACTAAGTTGTAGGTAGTAAGATTTTAATTTAGTTACTTGTCGTCATCATCTGCCTGTCTTTTCCAACTATGTTGGGGTCGACTTCCAGTCTTACCGGATGTAGCTAAGTACTAGTGCTTTACAAGGAGAGACTGCCCATCTGACCCCCTCAACTCAGTTACCCGGGTAACCCAAAACCTCTTGGTAAGACTGGTTGCCTGTCTTCTGGCTTTTGACCTGCAACGACCAGAAACACGGACTGTAGTCAAATCCAAACTTCCAAACTAATATTATAAATGCGAAAGTAACTCTGTCTGTCTGTCTGTCTGTCTTTCTGTCTTTCTGTCTGTCTGTCTGTCTTTTCTTCACGCCTAAACTACTGAACCGATTTGTGTGAAATTTGGTACAGACATAGTTTGAAACTTGAAAAAGGATATAGGATAGTTTTTATTACAAAAAAATAAATAAAAATAAAATTATTCCGGACATATAGCGCCATCTATTGGTCAAATCAAAAATCTGCTGGTAGTCACTATTCCACGCGAACGAAGTTGCGGGCAAAAGCTAGTAATTTATATTTGAGTTTCGTAAAAAATATATTAAACGAAAGAAATACACATACATAATTATAATTTGTTAGAAAACTTTTTGGTCACAAATATTTTATTAAATCATGGACTACCTACTCCATGGATTTCTGTAATATAATTTGTTGACGTTTTAAAACAGCCGAATAACTGATGAGTTGAAAATATGGACTTGGAATCAAAACTTGTGGATATGAGTTATAAAACTATAAATATATTTTTTCTGGCTAATTGCTGGCTAGACATGACAACCAAGGGGTATTGGGTTGCCCGGGTAACTGGATAGAGGAGGTCAGATAAGCAGTCGCTCCTTGTAAAGCACTGGTACTCAGCTGAATCCGGTTAGACTGGAAGCCGACCCCAACATATTTGGGAAAAAGGCTCGGAGGAGGATGATGGTACTGGCTAGAGATGCGAGTTAAAGTAAAAGAGATAGTAGTTATAAATATAGATTTGATTTAAAAAATATTGTAGTCTACTGTTATAAGAATGTTTCTAAAGAAGTTTTGATGCGATGTTTAAAAGAACAAGAGCAAAATACATAAATCCAAATAAGAAAACCGTAGAGTATATTTTTTCTCCTGTACCATAGAAATAAAACCAAAAAGACAAACCATACTAACATAATATCCTTATCCAAATTCGAAGATCTGTGTCACATTAAATTCATTCAATCAAAAGCCGTCGACTTACCAGACAAACTGACACATCTTTTTTTGTAAACTAAACCTACAATGACATTTACACGAATTTGAGCTCTGTACCCTTGATAATAAGACTGAAAATCGTTCGACTGTTCTTGTGAACTAAAAATTACAATAATGTTATAGGAATTTGAACTGTATAGTGTCAGAAATAAGAGTGTAAGTTGTGCGTATGAATATCAAAGACGGACATTTCTCATAGATAGAGGTTTTTTCATGAATCTTCAAAGGGTCGGTTCTTTTAAGATTTCTTAAGGAAGTGTGTTATTGGCGACAAATATAGTTATGAAGATATTTCGGATATTACGCCCTTTGAGGTTTATAGATCAGTATCTTTAGGTGTTTTCCTTTTAAATTATAGTTGATTTTTTAATTAGGATGTGTGGTACTATTTAGGCGTATTTTATGGTCCAACGTCCTGTAGAAATATAAAAAAGGATATTCTTTACTAGCATCTGCCAGCGGTCTCACCCGCATCCCATTCGAACTACTCTGCACACCTGGATAGATAGTAGGTAACCTATAGCATATAGTATTCTTCAATACTCGGAATCTGCTCAACACTATAGAAAAAAAAACGTTAATTCCTATTAATATTATAAGCGACAGTTTCTATGTATGTATGGATGGCAGAATGTGTGGATGCATACTTCTCTTTCACGCAAAAACTTACTACGTACCTACATGGATTTTGACGAATCTTGGCAGTTGGTAGCTTACATATCAGAATAACATATAGGTTGCTTCTTATCCGAGCGCTGGAAGTAGCTCCCTCGGGAAACGATTGAAACCGCTGACTATTTTAAGGAAAACTATCGGCTCTATCCGTTTCTCACTCATACCATGTTTAAATATACGACTCCTAACAAAAAAAAAAACACCAGTTTAATTCCATACCTTTGTCACACAGACAATATTTTTTCTCCTATTTTTCCCGATGGAACTTCTTAACTAAATCGGTAACACTTGCGGGTGCATGCTGGCTTGTCGCCCAAGCCTGGGCGGGGCCCAGTGATCGAGTGGGGCCCCGCCTTGGACGATAACTCAGCTTGAGGCGTAGACTGTCTACAGTGTAATTCTTATGTCTGTGGCTTCAAATTGTTGGGAATTCTGTTGGTATGGTTTAAGAATAGCTGGTGTTAGGATCTTGGTTATATGAAGTGTGGAAGTTTGTTGCTTTGCTAATGTGAAAACTGCTGGAAGGATTTTGATAAAACTTAGAAGCTTTGACATTAAAATATTACATAAGGGCTATTATATAGCTTATATTATCTAAGTCATGTACAGCATAGGCTTTTTAACCAAGTGCGGGAAATTATTTCTACGGGACACTGGTCAAACCACAAAGCCAACGGTGACCAAGAAAAAAATAATGTTTTGGTTCAAAGGGAAATGTATTTCCGCTCAGAAAAGTTGCTCTAGTTGCACTGATTACCAAATGTAGTTAGTATGTACCAGTCGCTTTTACATAACATTCTAATACAGGTACTTATACCCGTGCCTGTACAAGTTGTGTAGTCAAATATCCAGGTTTAACTAGACACCAATTAAAGAACTCCTGATAACCAATACCTTGATTGGCCTATCCTCAAACTTTGTACTCAACTATATAAGTTCATAATGCTTTGTCTTAGTACATACAGTCCGGGCCAATTAGTTTTGCGTATCTGAAGTTAGCTATTTGACTTTTTGCGTATTTGTTTGTGCAGATCATGTTTAGAAGATTTATTTGTTCTAAGGTGGCTTTTATTTAATTTGCAATAATAAAAATGTATATTAAAAGATGTGTTAATAATGATAAGCTTTCTACTCTGTTCATCTCCATAAGATGCTTCTTTTGGAGTGGTCAAGTAAATTCATTTATCATTGCATTCTTTAGACTTTCATAATTAAGTGTTTTTAAAGGCAAATGATTTGACTTTGAATCAAAAGTTAATTTGCGCGAACTGTAAATATCATTTCCCCTTTTTTTTCAGTTAACAATTAAGTAAACTTTGTCAAAAATACATGTATAAAAGTCACTGTTTATCTACCAGTCAATTAAACAGCAAAGTCGTTTATCGAAACTAAGCAATCAATACACTCAATACTGTGTATTATGAGGACAAATCGCGTAGAAGCACATTTAGTAGCAGGACCCACTTGCAGGCGACTTTCAGCACTGGTAGGGTTGGCAGGCATGGAGAATTAAGTGGACTGTCTTTTGTTTTTGAGAAATAGCTGGTGACATTTGATTTGAGATCATCAGCCTTTATACCCGACAACCCCAGAGGGTATTTAACCGACTTCTCAAAAAGAAGGTTCTCAGTTATGATGTCTCTCTTTTTTGTTAGGTGTAAGTCAAATAACATAAAATAGTGAAGATGAAACATCAGAAAGCAAAACTTATAAAAAAAAATATCTTCTAAAAACAATAAAAAGCGTTTTAAAGGTCGGTGGCGAAATAAACAAAACTGCATCCACTAGTCACCGACTTCTAGAAGTATTTATTTTCGTCCACTGGTAGACACAAACCTCCTCTCACACAGAGAAGGATTGAGCTTTAATCACCGCGCTTTCTCAATTTGATACGTTAGAATTCAGAATAGATTTGCAGGTGGGTGGAAAAGAATGTCTCTCACAGCTGATTTTCTCTTCAAGTACGTTTCTTAATCTTCAGAAGTTCCTCAGCAATATATTAAACAAAGCAATGCTAAATCGTATCACTCAACTGTCAAAATGCAAACGGAACTAAAGGTGAAAGATATCTCCTCACGTAATTAGGATCCTTCATGCTGCAGGGCATATTAAGTAGCAAAAACAACCTTTTGAAGCCACTCCATTCCCTAATACTCTCTTAATAGAATCTTCAAAGTTCTCGCCAGTTGCAACCCTAATCACACGCACACATACACAGATGTATATACGAGACGAGGTTTAATCACGCACACATTAATCCAGGCGAATCCAATTCCTGACGCTATCATTTACAGGGGAAAATGTTAGTTTGGGCGCGCACTTGCGATTTATAGGGATGCGGGTGCGATTTTTGTGTTAAAGAGAGGTTTTTCTAAATGTTGGGTTTGTAGTGTTAATGGCTGGTTTCTATGACCTATGGCTAATGGATTGTAGTGTTTTGACGTCTTCTTTCTATGTATGAAACTGCATGTCAAAAAGGTCTGCCGTCCGTAACCAATGTGAATCGTTTTATGTTTATCGTAACCAGTCATAAATTAATGTTCATATTTTGTCAATTGTAATGAACCAATCGCAGTTCTGTTTTAGCTTTGAACCTGTGTTTTTTTGTTATCCTGAAACAAATTTTGGAAATAATCCAAGCAAAGTTGCACTTAAATTTCCTTTTTGTCTCTTGCAAAGGAATCAGCATCACTTCAACAAGCCATCTCACAGCGGACACCGAATTCAAAAAATTAAACCTCTGCGACACACGCGACTAAAAATCGCAATCGCAAAATCGCACCCCTACAACCCTTAACCGTTTAATGTGAACATCCACCCTTGATTATGGAGGGGACAACACATTGTTTCATTACTTAGTGTTTGGTCAGCGAGCGCCGGTAATCCGGTATGTCGTGATTGCGAATTTATTTTAGGACTTGTGTTTGTACTTGGTTTGTCCTGTCTAGAAGTACTTTTTGTCACAGAATAAGTTAGACAAAGTCTACCTAGTTTTTGGCCTATATAAAACTACTTTTTAGTATTCCGTATCCAAAGGGTAAAACGGGACCCTATTGTTTTCGCTCCTCTGTCCGTCCGTCCGTCTGTCACCAAGCCATATCCCATGAACCGTGATAGTTAAAGAGTAGAAATTTTTCTGTTGCCGCTATTACAACAAAAACTGAAAACTAGAATAAAATAAATATTTTGGGGGGCTCCCATTCAACAAACGTGATTTTTTGCTCTGGTACGGAACCCTTCGTGCGCGAGTCTGACTCGCACTTGGCTGGTGTCTTAAGACTAGTAGGTATTTGTCCTTGGTGTGGCCTGTCTACTTCTGTCACAGAAGAAGTTGCTACTTCGTAAATTATAGTGGGCTTAGAAATAGTATACCTAGTTTTTGGCCTCGATAAAACTACTAATTTTAAGACTGCTGCTTGTCCTTGGTTCGTCCTGGAGTCTAGAAGGACATCGTCCTGGGGTCTACATAAAGGGGATTTAGACAAAAAAATATACAGCCTTACTTATAAACGTGAATTCATTTATCTCAGGAACTTCTAGTCCGATTTGCAGATAATTCACTTACCGATAAAGAGATAATAGGTTTTTGTAAATTTTCAGAACACTATAAGCTACTACATATCTAAGTACATGACAACGCTCCCAGTTGAATCAGAAGCGAGTATAAAATACTCCGAATTGTATTAGAGACACAAACATCCTAGATAGGCTTACAACAGATTTTCGGCGACTGAATTGGGAAGTAACTTAATTAAAGAAAGATAGATTAAATGTCGCACCTTCTGTCAATCTGGCGTTAGTGTGCGCCCTATCTTAGATAATCTTTTTGCTAATGACTTCTGTGGTTCATACTGTGGTAAATGTAAGTTCATTCTTGATTTAGAACAAGAATCTTTCTAGTGGATTACTTGCATCTCAAGTAAATGTGACCATCTTGTCATAACAAGTTCTTCCACGTTTCGAAAGACACGTTAAATGAGTGGGTCTGTGCTGTCATTTGAGCATCTTTGGTAGTCGTTACGGGTTGTCAGAAGCCAGAAAGTTTGACAACCGGCCTTGGCAAGGGGTATTGGGTTGGATGAGGTTACTGGGTTGAGGAGGTTAGATAGGTAGTTGCTCCATGTAGCACACTGGTACTCAGCTGCATTCAGTTAGACTGGAAGCCGTCCCTAATAAAGTTGGGAAAAGGCTAGATAGATGAGAAGCTATTATAGATCCGGACAGACTTTTTCAATCTTGTGGTTTTTGGTCTAGCTAGGCGTTGAAAACTAACCCTAATCATATATTAACATTTTCCACAATAACCAAGATAAGCACACATCTAACATAAACTGAATAAACAAACACAAGTACTAACGACCCTCCGAATAGTTAGTTACCGGTTTTAATTGACATAGGTTAGTTTTAACTAGATCAAGCCGGTTTAACTGTGTCGGCGAGTTCAGACGCGAAGTTATGACGCGGCGGTTTTGTTACGATTTGTGTTATCTTAATCAGAGCTCCCTCGGGTTAGGGCTGCCATCTCGAATTTCGCCAAACCCTGTCCGGGTTTGGCGAAACATTAAAGAAACCCGGACATTTGGCGTAAATCGCATTTTTTCCCCAAACGAGTACGATTTTTTGACGTGACAACGTCTTATAAATCGATGGAGCCGACTGCACGCACGAAAAAACATGACTCATGCGGCGTTACCTCGCTCTGAGGCGTTTCGTTTAAGGCTTGAAGTGCAAGCGAGAGCACGCAGCGAGCGACAAAGAGGCACAATCGGCAGCTACTCACGTTGTCACGTTCATCTATCGTCAGTAAAACGACTTTACAATGTTTTTTTTTTTTTCAACAAAATAGTACCTAATTTGTGATCCATTTACTATTAACATATACTTTAATTCAATGAGGTGCTTCTTTACATGAAAAGTGTCCGGGTTTTTCCTGGACACTTCTTGAAACCCCGCCCGGACGGCCCCCGGACGGCCTCCAAACGAGGACAGATCCGGGGAAACCCGGACGGATGGCAGCCCTACCTCGGGTTAGCTAAGGTTTGGTTAAATTGATAGGTCTGTTGTTATATGCATGTTAACTTGAAGTTTGATAAAGTTATTTCTTGGTTGTGCTAAGGTTTTGAATCTAAATAATCACGTGCGTATTACTTACTTGTTACTATAACTTGACGTTCTTAAGTATTAATTTCATGTACCAGTGTAAAAATAGGCCTAGAACAGTCGCTAGAGTATCATATATCCCTAATTCATATTTTTTGTACAGTTAGTTTAGTCCAGAGCCGGAAAAATGACATTGGCTACTTTTTACCCCGTTGCGGAAAGTGGATATCTTGGGACGTGGTTTAAACCGTCGGGAACAGCTAATAGGCTATATTTTATCGTACAGGAAATACCTAATTCCCGCGTAGTTGTAGTTAGTGAAACATATACACATTATAAACAAGAGGCATACCTAGTATTAAGGATATAAATTGTACAAATACATATAGTGCTATTTTCCCCTCCACCCTCAGCCTTCAGCTTTAAAAAAACCCCTGATAGACTTTCCCTCTAAGTCGGGGGTGTTACGTCATCAAGACTAATCTCTCAGTCCATTATAGGTACGATCACTTGAAATTCATCCTGAACCGTGCGATGTACCTAGAATATTAATTTTGTAGGAAAATCTTGTGTATGGTAGGTATCGGGTTTGATTCCTGGGAAAGAAAAAAATTGGATGTCATGTGAATGGTATGTCTTGTGTTTTTGTAAGATTATACATACACTAGCTGCTGCCCACGACTACGTCTGCATAAGCAATATATAATTTCCAATTTCGTTTATTGAATCGTTCATTGCTCAACCCCCGTAGGTGATAGCGTGATAATATATAGCCTATGTGTTGAACCGGCCCCCAGGTAATGCAGTACTTTTTGAGTTTATCCGGGACAAACAGACATACAGACAAAAAATCTAAAAACTACATATTTTGGTTCAGAATCGATTATGGATCACCCCCCAAGTTTTTTTTTTAATATTCAATGTACAGTTTTGACTTTGCTATCAATTTTATTCTATGGTAGTTTTATTTATGTAGCGAAATATGGTATGAATGTTTCTCACGGATTCAAGCGTTCCGGGGAAACTTCTTCCTGTACCCGGATAAAATATGTACAGCCTATGTCATCGGCCAATAGTGTAACTTTACAATAGTGAAATAATTTTTAGACCGACGTTAACACTGTTATTTTCCTTTTAGCCTGATCTCTCTCCGGTGGTGTCGGATTGCCGTCCCATCGCGCTATGAGAGTGAAGGAATAGTGAGTGCATCTGTGTCCAAGCAAATGCTTGTGCACTATAATATGTCCTGCGCAGTTGGCTAATCTCGTTACACGAGAACAGCCGCCGTAGCCGATAATCGGTTAGGAGGACATCATCTTTTTCTATATTATTGGTTTAGAAAACGCAAAGTTGTAAACTTTTTTAAGAAGCCGGATGAAAAGTTGATTATGGAAAGATACAAAGGTATAAGGTACAGTAAGATTAATTATTAATTTAAACCTGACTATTCTCCACTATGGTTTACCTATGAAGAACTTTTACATTATAGACTCATAAGCTTTCTAATAATATTATAGAAAATAATATAGACCTGTATCCACACAATATCTATTTAATAATGAAAAGCGTAATTATAACATTAAGCCAGTACACACGAGCAGTCTTAAGGCGATGTTACAAGAACATTGAAAATTCACTGAAGCATTTGATCGCCCAGTTAATAATAAATGATGTGTTAAATACTAAGGTATTAAGTATACTATTATTTATAAGACTGACTTTTGGGTTATAATATAAGTATCGAGTTGCCAGGGTAACTGGGTTGAGGTGGTCAGATAGGCAGTCGCTCCTTGTAAAGCACTGGTACTCAGCTGCATCCGGTGAGACTGGAAGCCGACTCCAACATAGTTGGGAAAAGGCTCGGGATGATGATGGTGTAAGACTGACTTTTATTAGAGATTCGTTATTGAACGCTTGCTTCCTGAAGGAACTACTTCCCTCACCTGGGTAAAAAGTAACCTGTGTCCTTTTTCAAGCTCTCGTCTGAACATTGTTTTTAGTCAAAGATACTTGACTTATTATGTATATTATAAGTGAGGGTGCATTCATGATTCTGTATTTTTTCTGAAATAATGATATTCCTTTACGTTTGAATATAGTAAATAACCACTTCAATATATTAACGCCCGTACAAAGCACTGGTACTCGACAACTGATTATTAAAAGCATAAGTATTTTTCTCCTTACGAAAATTTCTTTTAAAAAAACTTGAGAACAAGCTAGGCACGTGCACCAAAAGATTATTCAAAACATGCAAACTTAATTCTGCAATCAAAAATAATGCTAATAAATTCCAATTTCAAAAAAATATTTTCGTACCTGGCAACATTATTCAAAATGGTCGCTCGTCACACTACGAAAACAGATGGATGCGAATCCATTTGAATTAACATTCTTTTTTTGAAATTGGCGCGAATTATAAGTGAAAACAAAATGGCGGGCCCACTTGGCATTCAAATTGCGTTTACTTGATTGAAAATAAGAATTCAGGAGTCAAAAAAAAAATGTCGATGCCGAAAAAATGTTTTTGTATTAAATTATTGTGACAATGTTAAGCTATTGGCGTTTTTATTAAATGTGCGAAACTTTCAGAATTTTATTTATGTTAAAAACATCTTTGAAGAATGTAAAGTGAATTCTTTAGTAAAGTTTACTCGGAAATGAACTCTAAAATAAAGAGCAAAGGTGTTATTTGGCGTTTGAGGGCAGTTCAAAAGGCTTAAGGAGTTCTTTGTCTATTATAAGTAAAAAAAATAATGTGGCTGATGCTCAAAATAAGTCAGAAATCTAAACCAGTCTTCACTATTCTAAAATTCAGACAAGTTGAAGAGGAATACAAAACTAAGGGGCGAGTGGCATTTATAATATTATATTATAAATGCGAAAGTGACTGTGTCTTTCACGCCAAAACTATTACACTGATTTTAATGTTTGGTACCCAGATAATCAAGAACCTGAAAAAAGACATACATATCATTTACTTTTATCCGGGTGCGTGAAGTATTTCCCTCGCTACGAGTGAAACCGCTACCAACAGCTAGTTATAACATTTCCAAAATATACGCAACCACCAAACTAATGAGATTTAGGGTCACATACAATGAATAATGACCAAGTTGACTTATGCCCGTTTTCACCAACGAATACCTAAATTTAGGGAGCATTTACGGAACACTTAATAAGAATTTCATTTTCACCAAAGCCTAGGTGTCAAATTATAACCTTAAAATTTGACTTCAACTTGGGGGCCCGATTGATGCCTGCTTAAACAACCCCTATCATTATCATTACAGAATACAAACATATTTTGAACCGTGGATAGTGAAATGTACCTTTATATGTTATGTAACACCAAAAATACCATGTTTAAAAAGCAAAACAATACAAAAAAAAATGAGGAAAGTTTAGAAGCTGTGGAGGTTGTGGATATGTAAAATAATAATCTATAGGCCTATTCAGACCTAAGCGGTATTCGCTACCGTCTACGGCAGAGAAAAACCTGTGGGTATGCGGTAATATGACTGTTCAGACCTAAGAGGTATTCGCTACCACCTGCGACAGAGAAAACCCAGTGGGTATGCGATAATATTACTGTTGATGTTCGGGACGTATGCCGCTGCTGCCGCGCGGTATGTACTTCTACCCACAGCGGCAGTGAATATCGCTCAGGTTTGAATTGGCCTTAAATACCAAAACTGCAGTAGATACCAATGATTCGAAAATGGTGAATATGGAGGAGCCTATCTCCTAGGTGATAGGGGATACCCTCTGGAGGTAAGAAGTAGGCTAATATTGAACATAATAAAATATATAAATTAAAACAAAGATAGTAAACAAATATTTTAATATTAGTCCTCATATGATGTACCAAACATTATCATCATCCTCCTGCACCAATTTAATTTGAGGTGGGCTGGGCGCAGCATGTTTTTACACGTCTTTCCAATTTCTCGCACCACCTGAAACTAAATAAATATAATAAATGTATAATTTTAACCCCATACTTAAATCCATCAACTCATGGAGAACTAAAATACAATGAAGTCGACAGTAAAACAAGGAACACAGTTGAACGGCAATATTTTATATTATTATACACAGATATTATTCACATTTACCTGTAAACGGTTCTTATCGCATTAAAACTATTTGTAACTGGATCCATGCTTTGTTTTTGGCTTCGTTCGTGGTCCCATCCGTTTTTTGTTTAATATTGTGTCTCTATGAGACGTCAGCAATTTCACTAGCTTCTCTTTTTCTTCTGCAAGAAAGGTTTATCCTCGTTTTCTCTTCTCTGCCAAAATAAACTTATCTATTCAACAATAATAAATCCAAAATTAACCTCACTCTATGTACACATACACATCAGTCAATTTGACAAACGCGCGAATGACATAGGTAAAATTCACCTATAGAAAACCTCTTTACTGTTTTATTGCATAAAACATAGCGTAATGTAGTTTAAGTAAATTAAAATAACATCACAAGAAAAAAAAAACTCACAGGCTTTAGTAATATATACTCGATAGACGTTTATTTCTTAAGAAGTAGAGAAAAATCATTTTATCGATAAAATATCGACTTTGCATTATCGTTTGTAGAACTAGTAATCTGTCACTTACTTAAGGGATCCATGTACAAGTGTGGTGAAAATGAATTTAGGTAGGTGTCAAATTGGGAGGGGTCCTTATTAAAAGTAGCTTTTAGATAGGGAAACGGTAAGAGGTTGTTGGTGAAAACGGGCATTAGGTAATAGGTAAAGTCCTACGTGACTAAATATGTAAGGCGTCACTGAAAACCACAACTGAATCAAGCGGTTTTGAGACCGTTTTACAAATAAATACACTTAATATTACAATGTACCTATAATACCTCTGTATTTATAATAGTAAGTTCTGGAATTTTCCATGAAAAACACGCTTGTTTTCTTCAAACGGTCCAAGGTATTGTGTGCGTCCTCCGAGCCTTTTTTCCCAATCATGTTGGGGTCGGCTTCCAGTCTAACCTGATGTAGCTGAGTACCAGTGCTTTACAAGGAGCGACTGCGTTTTGAGTGTGTTTAGTGTTAATAAAATAATATCACTCACTAGCTGTTTTCCCGCGGTGTCACTCGCGTCCCGGGTAAACTACTGCCCGTACCGGGATAAAATATAGCCTATGTTACTCGGAAAGAGTGTAGCTTCCCAATTGTGAAAAAAAAATCTTAACGGTTGAGTAGTTTTGGAAGCACAAACAAATGCTTTTCTTTTTATTATATTAGTACAGAAGTAAAGATTAAGTTGTGGAAAATTTCTCAAAAGCAAATTATCCTTGTTTTCTTAAAAGGCTAGTCAAGGGCGTATCAAGTTTCATTCACCAGTCAAAAAAAAACCACCAGGGAAAGTCACCAGGGCACGATGGCCTCAGCATTGAGCATCTCAGATTTGCGGGTCCACATTTACCGAGAGTTTTAGCAATGCTTTTTAACTTTTGTATAAGTCATGGGTACATTCCTAGTCAAATGACTAAAACAATTGTAGTTCCGATACTTAAAAATAAAACAGGAGATATTGCTGATATTACTAACTACAGGCCTATTTCCCTGGCTACTATAATAGCTAAAGTGCTTGACAGCCTGCTCAATAAACAACTTAATAAGTATGTCCATTTGCACGACAATCAGTTCGGCTTTCGGCCTGGACTTTCAACAGAAAGTGCTATTTTGTGTTTGAAGTGGGCTGTCAGGTACTATGCGGACAGAAAAACTCCAACCTACGCTTGCTTCCTTGATCTATCCAAGGCATTTGATCTGGTCTCTTACAGCATTCTATGGAGAAAATTACAGGAAGCAGGAGTACCACCTGACTTAATTACCATTTTTAAATACTGGTATGGAGGCCAGATCAATCAGGTACGCTGGGCAGGGGCTCTATCGGAGCCGTATGGGTTGGAGTGCGGTGTTAGGCAGGGGGGGATAAGCTCGACAACGCTCTTCAACCTTTACGTCAACGAGCTGATCGTGGCGCTCAGTAGAGAGCGTGAGGGTTGCTACATTAACGGAGTTAGTTACAATAATATTAGCTATGCCGATGACATGGCTCTACTGAGTGCCTCGGTTTGTGGTCTCAGAAGGTTGCTGGCTATCTGTGAAGGCTATGTTAAAAATCACGGATTAGTCTACAATGAGAAGAAAAGTGTAGTCATGGTCTTTGAAGCTGGTGGTCGATGCTTGAAAACAATACCTCCTGTGAGGTTGAATGGTACGGTTCTGCGGAGGACCTATAATTTTAAATATCTTGGCCATATATTGACCTCCAACTTAAAAGATGATGATGATATTGAGAGGGAAAGAAGGGCGCTGTCGGTTCGAGCTAACATGATTGCTCGCAGGTTTGCTCGTTGCAACGTAGCTGTCAAGCAAACTTTATTCCGTGCTTATTGTACCTCTTTTTACACGTGCAGCCTGTGGGCATCATTTACTCAGAAATCGTACAGCGCCATTCGAGTACAATATAATAACGCGTTCCGGGTCTTAATGGGGCTGCCTCGCTTCTGCAGCGCATCAGGGATGTTTGCTGAAGCTCGCATTGACTGCTTCTACGCAACAATGAGGAAAAGATGCGCGTCCCTGGTGCGCCGTGTGCGGGACAGCCCCAACACCTTACTGCGCTGTATAGCGAGTAGACTCGACTGCCTGTATATGAATCGCTGCTGCAGACTTTCCACTTCGGTGATAGACCTGCAGTGGTGATTTGATACAGGCAGTTATCTTAGGTTAGGATGCTTTGTTTTGGAATTTACTAACATAGTAATTAAGTAAAATTGTTACTAACAAAATGAGTCATGGTCACTTGAATAAATGAATTTAATAATAATTAAAAATATCAACTACATAGGCGAGCTTAAACGGTCGTTATGAAGTAAATAAATAGTTATATTTATTACCTAAGTCAAGAATAAATCAAATTACCTGAAAAAATTAGTAAAAGGCAGGTTTTTCCGTGGCGTGGGTTTGTTGTACGGTAGCCCAATAAAATGTTTTATGTTATTAAAAATACGTGTTTGTTAAGTTCTAGTTTTCATTAAATACTATGTTAAAATATTTACTTAATGTACATAATAAAAAATAGGTATTCAATATTTTTTACCAGTCTCAAATGTGGACCAATTAGAATCACAATTTTTTATATCGTCGCGCCTATCGTCTATCTTTCACGGTTTAGGAGATACAACCTGGTCACAGACGGACGGCGAAGTCTTACAGCCAGTTTCTTCATCAAAAGTTAAATCCAAAGCAAAAGTCAAAGTAATGTCTAAAGTAAAAGTAACGGTTAAATTCAATTTTTCTATGAATTTTGCTGTCACTTTAGCCTTGAAAAAACGAATTTGACCGTAACTATAACTTTAGACATTACTTTAACTTTAACTTTTGATGAAGAAACTGGCCGTTAGTAATATAAGGTCCCGCTTAACTCCCCTAAAAATACACACATTCCCCTATATCACATATTCACCCAATTTCACAATAAGACCTTACGTTTTGCCCTTATCATACTTAAACAACAAGACAACACAATACTATTTATTTAGTCCAATTATTATCTTAATGAATGAGGTGTTCTCGCCAGTTAACGGATGCAGAACATAAATCATCATAATATTCATTATTTACTCTTAAAGAGAACAAAGCATTGCCGAATTTCCCGAGGTTTTCGCCAAGCAAACAGACAAACGTACTTCCGTAAATTGACAAAGACTGCAACCGTGATACTAAATATTTTTAGACAGAAGGTTAAAAGTGTTAAATATATCTGTATCATATTTTGACACAGATATATTTGGACAAACGACCTCATAAAGGTTGCCGGAAGACGCTGGATGCAGGTCGCTTCCAACAGGTATCTGTGGAGATCTAAGGGGGAGGCCGATGTTCAGCAGTGGACATCCTATGGCTGAGATGATGATGATGTTTTGATTGCCTCTTTACTCTAGTGGTCGCAAGCGCGACTGCTGAGCATGAGTTCTCGGGTTCGATTCCTGGGTCGGGAAATCGCTTTGTGGGTTTTAGAAACTTACACAAAGCAGCGTGTAGTCTGGAAGTTGGTGATTGACACACCCGCGCATCAGAGAGCCCGTAAATGTCGGTCCTGCACCTGATTTCACGCCGGTCGTGTCGGATTACCAATCCAGTAGTAGCCGATTCGCGAGGCATACTAACACAATATGCATGTTTGCTCACACAAGTATGGCTGAACCGCTTTCCTGAGATTAATTAGCATCTATACTAATGCGGTACACTTTAGTTTTCTCAATTCACACTATTTCTGTAATCTCTTCCAATGAAATGAAAGATTAAACACTTTTTTTTTGTTTGAGTCTTTGTACACAATTTGTCTCAATACCGATTTGAAAAATTCTTTCATTATTGGAAAGCTGTACTCGGGAGGAGCGTATCTTCCCGACTAACATAGGCTTCATGTTTACCCGGTACGGGCAGTAGTTCTCACGCCCGTGAAACCACGGGAAATCGGCTAGTAACTTATAATGGACCTTCTAAACATTTTCTTACCCAACCACAGGGCGCCATTTTGAATTTTTTAACTTTTTTTTGCGTTCTGAAACATCGGCCATGTTGACACGGTACCTTTAATGAAATGTTAACTTTACGTTCAGAAAATGTAATTAGCCCTCAAATATTTGGTTTTCCTTCTTTCTCGTACTTTAGTCTTTCTTGGTGATGTATATTTTTTCATGTTATTGTTTCAAATGAAAGAAAGAATATCTACTTGTATTTTGTTTGAATTTGGTTTTTGTAACGGAATGAGTATTTTTTTATGTAAATTATACTAGCCGCTTTGTAAGGAAACTTCTTCCCGCATCAGGATAAATAACAGCCTGTATGTTAAACTGATCTATAAGTTATATTATTGCCAAGTTTCATCAAAATCCATCTAGTAGTTTTGCGTGAAAGAGTAACACACATACTTACGTTCTTACAAACTTCCCTACTCCTTGTTGTAAACTACAAAACAAAAGAACACCATAATTATTATTGAAAATAAAATGTCACTCGTAGAAAAGGGATTCGTACCGCAATCAACTGTATTTACTCAAATCGATTGTTTCCGTACAATACCCCGATATTTCCCCCAACAAGGCAAACAGTATTAAAAACCGTGGTCACTTGAATATTAGTAGGCAAGTCATATATAATACACAGAAGAGTATTTCAAGCATACAGAACATATTTATATTATTAGTTAAAAAAAACTTTTCTAAGTTTGTATGCACTTTGTAAGTATATCTTAGACACCATTGGCTGTGTTTCGGATGGCACGTTCAACTGTAGGTCCCGGGTGTCATTGAACATCCTTGGCAGTCGTTACTGGCAGTAAAGTCTGACATCAGTTTTACCAAGGGTTATTGGGATGTCAGATAGAACAGTCGCTTCTTGTACAATACTGGTACTCAGCTGCATCCAGTAAGAGTGGAAGCCGACCCCAACATTGTTAGGAAAAGGCTCGGGAGATGATGACGCAATCGCTGTCACTGGTCGCTTCACCTGTATGACCATAAATCGATTTTGAAATAAACATCTTTCGTTATCAATCATTTTTTTTTGTACTTAATCATCAAAATATACGTATGTTTTAACTTGTTTAACTATAATTTTGAGCACTGGTAAAAAAATATTCCAGTATAGATCGTATGGACACAACACTCTGTATTTCCCAGGATTATTTGGCGAAGCAGAGCGTTAACCGATTGTGGCCAGTGCGGGGGCCCTGTCGATAGATTAATGTATCGATATTATACTCGCATTAATGTTGGTTCGCCCCTATCATATCGAAAGCTAATATTGTCGTATTACATAAGGTTCGGGTGTTGTGTTGATATTTAGTTTATGCACGTTTACTTAGTAAGCGTAGGTCTTTAGTGCTTTGTTTTGTGAAGACTTGTAAGTAGGCTTTCAATGTGGTTTCTCTTGCGGTTGAATAGGAAAGACAGGAGAAAAACATGACTAGCTGTTTACGATGTTTCTACACAGCTTATATGCCTAAAGACTTCTTTATGTAACTTGCCTACTATTCAACTATAGCCTATGTTACTGTGTAGCTTCCCAACAGTGAAATAATTTTTAATAACTTATGGGGTATAAACAAAAAAAAAATGTTTTATCTTGATTATTATCTATATTATTTTTCTGACTTGGTTTTCTACTGTCAGTGTTATTAAATTGTAATATCTAACCGAATTACACATAAATTCATACATATAATTACTGCATAGTTCTAGATATGGTAAGTACCACTTATTTCATTATTACCTACATACATATTCTCGAACAGGCGTGTCTAGACTGAATCATATTAAAGTAGCACTAGCACATATTTGTGGTTAAGTCTGACTGCTAACCTTGGTTATTATAGCTTGTTATTCTCATAAGATTTCGAAGTTGTATGTTAAGTAGAAAGCTTATTTGATATATCGTATTATATGTATGTATTATGATGTAGATAAAAAAGTATTATGAACGTTTGTAACGATAAACTTTTAAAAACACATGATCGATTTCAAAAATTCTTTCGAATTGGAATGCTACACTTTCCCTATTAGCATTGGCTTTATTCATCTGGATGCAAATAGTAATTCTTTTACGGGATTCGAGTGAAATCACGAGTAAACTAAACTGCGCACATAAAATTCATATTATCATAAAGATATAATGACGGCGAAACATTATACGCTTCTACGGTTATCTGGATAAACTGAATAACTTATTGCATACCTAGGAAATATAATATTACATACCCTATACTCGCATTATTTGGATGATCTAAGTATTAACCAAGAATGGATAACGTGCCCTTCTATATGAAACATTTCGCTCAATATGCCAGTGTACATATACCATCCCTATTAAATTCTATGAAGAATATTATGTAGGTGTATGAAAGCTTTACTTTTACCTGCTTTAAGACACTTATTATACATACTTAAAACTGTTTAATTCAAAATAAAGACCACAAAAAAAATATTATAGCACCAAAAAATATATCGATATTACAATGTAACCTTATCCCCTCACTATAGCCTGAAGGCGTATTACGTAGCGTATGCACGCTCCTTACGCCCTTTGTTCTTCGGGCTAACAACGCACCCGTGGCTTACCATGGCAAATAAACGGCTATTGCCCTCCAGACATATATTGGGGGCATTCACAAATCATTTTTGTAAAGCAAAATCGAGTTTTATCGATAATTGTGATGGTTTTTCGATATATGATTGTTAGTTTTCAGTACATTGCTATAAAAAGTCCTATATTAATTGTTCACATTACTAAAAAAAATATTTAAAAGACAAATTACTCCACCGCGTGGTTGCGATCTCTTCGGGTTAAACTTAAAAACTACTGAATACAGATTTTCATGCATTAATAGATATTAAACATTCTTTTGTTTTTATTTACAGGTAAGTCGCTGTTTTCTGCCCAACGAACTATTTGATAAAGAACTGGATAAGGTAATTATTTGCACTGCTATATACCTATTATATTTCAAACAGTTTGTGACAATGAACTCGTTAGAATATCCTGCATACTGCAAGCTTTTAGTCGGCCGATAGTTTAGATAAATGGTACCCCAACCAACTTAGCAACTATCGGCCGACAGTTAAGTCTGCAGTTTACAACAGTTCTAAAACTCACTATATACAAATTAAAGAGCATATCTACATTCACTTCAACTGTAAAACAGACCACACGGCTGTCATTTCAGGTGACATATGAAACTTTAATTTTAAAATATGCATCTCAAGAGAAGACGGTTCAAGTCGAGCAGAAGTTCAGGACAATTTTGACAGTTCTAAGTAAAATATTCAAAACGTCTTCCATCTTATTTTATATGCATGTTTCTGTTAAAGTGCAAAGTTAAGTTTTCATAGAATAAAATGTCTACAGGATCAGAGAAACGGGAATTTTCAATCGATAGTAAGCACGTTATTTTTGGTCCCGGCTGTCATTTGAACATCTTTGGCAGTTGTTACGGTAGTCAGAAGCTAGTAAGTCTGATAATCAGTCTTACCAAAGAGTATCGGGCTGCGTAATAGTTTTTGAGTAGTCAGAAGCCAGTAAGTCTGACAACCAGTTTTACCTAGGGGCATTGAACAGATAGGTAGTCGCTCCATGTGGCACACTGGTACTCAGCTGCATCCTGTTAGACTGGAAGCCGACCCCAACATTGTTGAGGAAGTCTAGGCAGATAATCGAAGATTTTCATGGCCTAGTGTACGAAAGGGCAAAAAATACCCTTCCTAGTATTTGTAGGTTTTCATAGACTATGTAACTAGATATAGTAAGACAGGTAAACTGAAATATAATACCTATGTATGGAAGCCTGTCAACCAGTTGGTCAGTTGATAGCTTTTACTATGTTAAAGCTTATTTAAATATGTACATAGAATGTCGCTTTCTAGCCGCAGCTTCAACTTTGCCAGAAAAAACCCTAAACAAAAAACCTTTTTTTTTTTATAATTTATGTTGGTATGTATTTAAAAAGTGTCTAGGTTTGTTGCAACCCTGTTACGCAAGCCATTATAGAATTGACCTACTTTCTCGGCAATCACAAAAATTTTGATGAAAAATCCAAAAACCAGCCCGAAAAAAGACAAGACAGTTTAGTCTCTCAAATCTAGTCTTTACTTCGAAAATGAATTCTCAAAGAGAGATTAAAACTTAACATTGCACAAAAAACTAAAAAGCTTTAAAAAAACCAGTCATTACTCACCTTCCAAATCGAAAAACAACTGTTAAAATTCCGTTAATGTCAAGCCATCATTAAGTAATAAACGACCACAATAAAATAAACTCTAAATCCCAACAAGAATTCTTATGACTCATTTAAAACAGCTCATTCAAAGTTTTTAACATCAAACAACTAAATAACGACAATAAGTCTTTAAAAAAAAAGCCCGCCATTTTGTCTCGCCGCCATTACGAAAATAGCCGCCATATCTCATCAACGTTCTTTTTTCTTCACAAATCGTTCGAATACGTAACAAATTAAAAAGATTAGTAAGAATTTTTATCGTTTCCGAAAGCTGTTAGCGTTTGTGGGATTTCCGGAGGGTGGCAACACTGGATATTCGTTGAGTAAATAAAATTGGACGTAAGTATCAATTGTTATTGGAATAAAGAGATTTATCTTGACACCTTTTCCGCTTATTGAGTCGTGATGTGGTAGGTAAGTTTCGCTGACGATTTAGAGGATTGGTTGTCATGGTGACCTTTGCTTCTCTTCGATACGTAGGTACCTATATATTCCATGGCCTTTATGAAGAAGCTTGTGGCTAAATAACAGTCTCATGGGTCACTTGATCATAAGGTTAAGAAATGCACGGTCTGCCCGTGAATTGAAGATCATCTTCTCATGACGAGTTCCTCCGTGTTTGAGAAGGCACGTTAAATTGGTTGTTCCTGGCTGTCAATTCAACATCTTCGGTTGATATCGTCTGACCTAGTTTATAAAATTTTGGGTTCACTATGACCATATTTGGTCAAAACCAGAACAGTTGGCGTTCGTTGGGAGAGACCAACCGTCGGAGTGGAGCACAATTGGCTGACTATGATGGTTATTAAGATGTTTGGACAATAATGTAGGCAACAACTATCTAAAAAGATTGTGCCTCTTCTGACTACATTCGCCCATAGCTATAATCCTTATAGACTAACATAGACATTTTTTTTGTTAATAGAAATTTAAATTATAATATAATAGTCTAGATAAACTACAATTCTTTGAGCCACTGTCACCAACTTTCAGTACGATATCGATTGCTCTATGTCCAGGTTTTAACACCATTTTTATGAGTCGCGTAAATTCAGGACTGTAAATCAGTGAAGCAAGTTAGAGCATGTTTTATGGGCGGTGATAAAAACTACCGTCTAATGGTTTGTTCTGTATGATAGTTGTTTATACTGAATATCTATTGGTAGGTAGATGTTTAAACGCATTAAATTGCCTTGAAGAGAAGCATATATAACCACAGATTACTTTCTAGTTAGCACGTAAATAAAACATACAAATGGCTTATGTGTCGTCTCTATTTTGAAGAAATTTCGACGAGCTATTGTTTTTTATTTAGTTAAGTTCTCCAACAATGTATAGGCCGTCTACTGCTGCATCTAAGATGTCTCGGTCGATTTTAAAAAGGATCTGTTAGAAACCTTGGTTGTTTCATATTTTCTCCCTAAAGGCAAATCTGGTTCTCGCCAGTCACATTTAAGACGCCATGTAAAAGCCATCCGACTGATTATCTTAAATAGACTTGACTATTTACCTCTACAGAGTTGAAGAGGATAACCCAACACAAAAAAACTATTTCCCACTTGCCGTTTCTCGCGATTGCAGGCACATGTCGGGGGAACAACTTCCAACACCAGGATGTCTTTGACTTTTTCAGGCTCTAGACTATCTGTTGAGTTTTCATTTAAAAGGGTTCGTTTTTTTTTTGTCATAAAAGCAATACAGAGAGACAGAGCTATTTTCACATTTAGAGGTATAGAATTAGTGAGGATTTCTAAGAACTGCCCCAAATTCTAAGATCTGGACCAAAGCCTACTGTTGGTCAATTAATTTCCATTACATAATAATAATCGCAAGCAAGCAAACGCCAGTAAGCAGATTACTATTATATCCGTGTTGCTAACATCGCAGTAATTGCGTTACTGGTTACATTCACTATTAACACGGCTGTGGTTCGAGTTATAAGCGTGAGCGATTTTGGGTTTGGCCTCATTTTGAAAATAGTCCTGCGCTAAATCTGTCACCGTCTATATTTCGTAGAACCTTCATCTAGGAAAAAATAAACAAAATCTGGCTAGACATTCGCGCGTGATGTGATGTCCAAGTAAAGCATGGATTTATGTTAATAAATTTTAATATACCTTATTGCGATCCACCCTTTCTGTACACTTACTATTGGCTATAACATTATCTTTTTTGTTTAGTTTTTCGTGCAGTATGCATCTCTTTCTTCGTATTAATATACGGTCAACATTTGTGTCATCAGTATGCTTGTTGGCTGAGCCCTGAGTTTTTGTAGTTTATCAGCTAGTGTTATGAAGCTTACCGTGTGGCTAACCTGACCATGTGTGAAAAGGTGTCCCAATTTCTAATAAACTGCTTAATTTTAGGGTAGTTTGTTCCACTATTTCTTCTTAGCAGCAAAAACACATAGCAAGTGGTGAAGGGCGTCTTTTGTTAACTTGCCCTTCATGAAGTGCTGATTTTCAGCCTACATTAAATTTGATTTTTTATCTTTACTCGTAAGCTTATAACTTATACCAGAAACCAATCTCTCCATATGTCATATCCAGGTTATAGACCGTTTAGTGCGAGTTCGTTGATGAATAAATGCATTGAATGCATTTCTGATTGCATCGGGAAATTGTCATAACTGTTGTAATTGGCACGTGTTTTAATTGCCTTCACCTGTAGTGGGAGAAATTGTTAGTGTGGGTGGTATTTTTAGTGTTTTGTGGTGTATAAGAAGGTTAGTGAAATAGGGTAGTTTCCTAAAAAATAATAATTAGTCCGTCTTGTAGATTGTCCAAAATTAAGCGATACGTATTTTTTCTTTTTTAAATTCGATCAGAACTTGTTAAGATATAGCGTGTTAAAGTTGAGTGTGACGTCACAAGTTGCTACAATTTTCAGGAGACTGTGACGTAAAAGGCCCCCACTCCTAATTTTTGAAGCGTATTATCTTTGTCATTTTATGTTTAATTAAAAAAAGAAAAAATACGTATCCAATATTTTTTTATTATCTAAAAAGCGGACTAAATATTATTTCATTATTTCGACCCTGGAAACTACCCTATTATGTTTATGTGATAAAGGAATGTGGAAAAATATTTTGGGTAAATGCGTTAAAAATAAATTATTCAGATCCCGAATGTTATGATCCTAATGTAGTATCTATGGTACTAAAATTATAAAGAGGAAAAAAATATTTTACATATTTGTTTGTACCCTAATCAAAATGTTGTGTTTATACCGTGAAGGTTGTCTGAAACTACTCTACCTTTTAGAAAATTTTCTCTGCGAAGTAGCTACACACTGTCCCTAACAGATATAGGCTATATGTAGTTTAATCTCTACGGGAGTTGGATAAAATAGCTGGAGCTAGCATCCAGTAAATAATATTGCAATATACTATTTCCTCACCAACCAAAACAACAGACAACAGTATTATATACTTTATACATTAAGCGTTAAACCTATTTTAAATAGTAAACAGTGGGAATCGCGAGTCCGTGCCTGAGGTACCGCCTTGAGGCTTACCGGCTCCTGGGGAGGGGAGGGAGGCAAATACAGGAGTCTTCGTAGTCAAGTGTTTTGTCACGGCCTTGCCGACTCGTGTTGCTCAATTATTAAATATAGTATACTATCTTCTGCCAGTTTCGCCCGCATCCAGTGCAAACTCCTGCAGGAATCCGGATAAAAAGAAGCCTATAGCCTTCCTCTATAAATAGGCTATAGCTCGATAGTTTTGTGTTTATTGCGATCAGTTTCTATTTTGCCTAAGTCGTGCTGTTACGGCTGTCTATGAACAGAGAGAGTGCTAAAAGCTGAGAAAAGGCGAAGTTTTTTTTAATTTACGCATATCTAGTAAAGTTGAGAAAATCGCAAAAAAAGCTGTAACTTCGGCTGAATTTTTGTATCAAAAGGACAATGGGCACAAATATATGGGACCTGGTATACCCCACCAATAGGAATGTCATATATATCATTGGATAGGCCTTTTTATGTAGAACAATATTTACTATGACAGCTTTGCTGAAATGTTTGTCCGTTCTGAGATATAGATCAAAAACTGTGCAAAAGTTAGAACTAAGTAATCTATTGATACCTCAAGTTTTTAAAGGAAAATCTAAGTACTAATAACTTGTAAGTTTTGTAAGTACTACTGTGCCCGTTAGGATCCATAATTGTTACTATTATGTAGCATTTCAACCTTTTATTGTACCAACTGGATGTTGGGCGTAGTGAGAAACCGCACCAATAGGAAAGTCATACATATCATTGGATAGGTCTTTTTAACTGGAACAACATTTACTATGACAGCTTTGTTCTATTGTTTGTCCGTTCTGAGATATATATAACAAACAATCTTAAAACTGATGCTAATCAATACTGTAATCTGATTTTCTTTCATACAAGACTTACACTTAGTAGTTCTTAGATTTTCCTTTAAAAACTTGAGTTATCAATAGATTACTTAGTTCTAACTTTTGCACAGTTTTTGATCTATATCTCAGAACGGACAAACATTTCAGCAAAGCTGTCATAGTAAATATTGTTCTACATAAAAAGGCCTATCCAATGATATATATGACATTGCTATTGGTGGGGTATACCAATCTGCCCATTGTCCAACTGTTTTCTAATAGCACGAAACTGCACTTCCAACAGTCACCCATCCAAGAACCGACCTCACTAATTGTTGCTTAACTCCTAAAGTCTCGCTACCAGCTGTTACAGTTAGTCTAGTCCTTCACAGACTTAGAGCAACACTAAACCGTATGTTATCCTCTTGTTAGCATGTAAACACAGATTTAATTAATGGATTATGTTGTTGATAATACATATCTGTAGAAGATCTTAAGGACCTTATCACACTAGCGGTTTGTGAAGGGGAGAGGGATTTAGAAAAAACGATAGTAAATTCATAGGTACATTTTTGACTGTTTAATGTCTGTGATTGTACTTTGAACATATGTATTTTTTTCGTATATTACTTTAGATATTTCTTTATATTGGTCCCTATTTAAATAGAGACATGAGTCATTTTACTAAACATATGTAATTAATTTGACGTAATGTTAAAGAAGTAAGAATTAAAGTCAAAACATTGGTTCTGATCTGTGTTCCAGAAATCAAATATAAAATAATAAATAAATAAATTGTTCATTACTTGACTATGTACACGATTTTATTCAACCGGTTCATAAATAGCTTTGATATTGTCTATTAGATATTTGGTCGATTACCGAATTTTGTGCTGTTTTTTTTTTTAGCTATTATCATTCCTATATATCTCAAAGCCAGTTCAAGTTAACCCACCATACCTATAGTTACGTAGATACGTGTAATAAGTCCTATTAGGGCGAGCCGTCATTAGCTGCCGGCCCACTTAACCACACGCACACTAAGGGGAAATCTATACTCATTGAGTACAACAAATGTTTTTTTTTTTTTGTTTGTGGGGAATCCCGGGAACTATTGACCACAGCTGTAAAAAACCAGCTTAGTGATAGTTCGCGCATCGACGATTCTATACGAAATTTCTCAAACAAAATGATAAACTTCACGGAAAACATTATTTGTACTAAAAAATAATTTAAATTGGTTCGAAAGAAATCCCTGAAAATTACCTGTAATTGTAAAATAACAATAAACGTCGAACATACATGGAGACATGATGGAGTCATGATGTATCTTAATGTGCTCTTTGTATGAGGAATCCAAATTATGCGGCTTTTAAACTACCCTGTATACAAAATTAAGAGTAGTTTGTTTGAATAGACCAATCTCCGGATAAAAACAAAAACAATACATAATTATCTTGAATTTGATAGACCAATTCGTCTAGCTTATACATAATAGCATTATTAACATCACGCTAAGACTGTTGGAATTTCTAAAAAAAGGCGAAACCGCAGGGAATAGCTATCCTTACTTAATGCTATAGTCACTTTTTTTTAAGTTAGTTACAACATTTTTGAACCGGTTGAAAACTTCTTAATGCACATGGAGCCTCTATGTTGTTCTGATATTTATAAGCTATATTACTGACACGTTTCATAGAAATCAATCTAATACTTTTTGCGTGAAAGAGGAACCAACAACATACATATCTACAATAAACCTAGTAATAGGACAGTGATGCGGAGGAATACTTCGACGCCTAATCAATGGTCTTTTATACAATGTGTCCCGGGGATAAGTGACCGCCCGAAATTTTTTGAATATTTGTACAAAATTAAGGATAATTTCCTTTATATTTGGGACTTACCACCTTTGGTTTTTTTTAATGATTTTTAGTAAATACTGTGACGTGCTGCAGTTTTTTTAAGATATTTCCTAAGTTTTTACATCTTTTTAAATTCTTTTTTCTTTATTGACTAGCCGACATCATAGTTTATCAATTAAAATTATCAAACATAACAAAAATGTAATAAAACATTTATTAGAAAAAAAAGAAAATAAAAATTCAATGAAAATAACGCTTTTATTTCAGTTTTTTCAAAATAAGTCCAATAAATGCCCCCTTAATATCACTTTCTTTTAATTTATTAATAAACTACATGATATTTCCTACAATAGCTCACAGCAATGTTTGCTGCTATTTCAAACAAATGCAAAAATACAGTCAGTTGAAATTTGAAAAAAAAGAGCAAAGCCTGTTATTAAGAGGCCTGACAATAAAAAATTTTTAATGATTTTTTTCAAAAATATAAAAGAAATTATCCTTAATTTTGTACAAATATTCAAAAAATTTCGGGCGGTCACTTATCCCCGGGACACATTGTATAAGTATGTTTATATGTTTTGTAGTATTTTATTTCTAGACTAAACTTATACTAAATAAAAATACTATATACAATATATAGGTAGTATAAGTTTGTAAATGTAGTTTACCTACTGTACATAAACCTTACACGTTTATAATATCAGTAAGATTATTTACCCAAACGCAGAACATAGCTCCCTCGGGATGCGTACAAATACCAGCAAATATAATCTTTGATATTGTCTAAAATAATCTCATGCCTGTCATGACGTCATCGTTTGTAGTTTCAAAAATCTGTGTACCCTACTATTACCCCTTCTGTCTCACTAGTCTTAACCCTCCCGACTTCAAAGAACAAAGGCTTGTCAGTTACCCGACTGAGAAAAGTGAAACGGCTTAGATCTCACGTGTGTAGTTGACGTGTTGATCTAATGAAGTGACGTTTATTTGGGAGGTTAGATTTTAGTTAATTTTGAACTGTTTTAGGTACTGTACCTATATGTGTGTACACGTGTCATGTGTGACACCAGTCTAACCAAGGGGTATCGGGTTGCCCGGGCAACTGGGTTGAGGAGGTCAGATAGGCAGTCGCTCCTTGTAAAGCACTGGTACTCAGCTGAATCCGGTAAGACTGGATGCCGACCCCAACATGATTGGGAAAAGGCTCGGAGGATGATGATGTGTATACACGTGTAAGTTCTTGTGTAAGATCACATACCTAGCTTACAGCGGTTTCACCCGCGTAACAATTCCGCATACTCGAATCAAAAGTAGCCCTCTATAAGCCTTTTCCTTGCACGAGCTATCTAGCACTGAAAATCTGTTCAGTAATTTCTGAATATTGTTCTTTTTTTTGGTTTCATAAGCATGTGTAAAGAAAGAAACAGAGTGAAAGACTATATCGCTGGAAATATAATTTGTAAGATAACTTTAGATAGAAGAGCATGAAAGAAGACCACAAATATAATTGGGATGTTATATAATGAACATAAAGTAAGCTAGTGAATCCGGTAGACTGCGATCTTACATAAGATATAGCCTTTTCTTTCCCTTGTGGAATTTAATGAACACAGTACACATATTTACATGTACGTAAAATATGCCGAAATTCATGAATAATCTAATGTGACGATATCAAATTATCGCTATACAAACTTGAGTCATGGTTACAATCTATATTTACCTTTGTATAAGTACACTACACTGTTTCTGAGCCCTTATCAATATAGGTACACGTTCTCATTCCATTTTCTTCGAACTCTTACGCCACCTGGTCACAATATTGCTGATTATCAGCACCTCTTATGAGATCAGCCAGCTGCGCAGGACATATTATAGTGCACAAGCATTTGCGCAGACACATTTGCACTCACTATTCCTTCACTCTCATAGCGCCATGGACGGCAATCCGACACCACCGGAGAGAGATCAGGCACAGGATCGCCATTTACGTGCTCTCCGATGCATGGGTGTATCAATTTTATTTTGCTGTGCCCTACAGGGTCCATTCATCTATACATTATGGAATGCAAATAAATAGAATGAATATGAATCAACATCTTCCAGGCTCCGGGCTGCTTTGTGAAAATTTCCAAAACCCTTTACCTCAACTAGACCAACCAGGCAGTATAAGGAAATATCATTCCACAGAAGTAGATAAAAATAGAAAATATCAGCACAAACAATAAAATATTACTCAGAAACATACCATACAAAGTAAGAATCTATGAAACATTGTTTACACCATAAACGACTTAACTGAGTACCGGGTTCAATTCCCGAGCACTCAAGCAATGTAAACACCGCCCTGTTTACTCTTGTTATTATAAACAGTCTTATTTAAACATATCCGTTTTTGGTATACAAGAAGATTTAGTTCTAAGGATTTTAAAAGTAGTTTTCGGTTGAACTAAAAGGGTTAAAAGATTAAAGAGACCGCCTGTTTGTATTTATTATAACTGATTGCTTGCGTTAACTGATAAACTACTTAACAGATTCTGATGAAATTTGACACGATTTTAGACAAACTATATCAGGAGCATACCCATAGACGGCCGACTTGGCAAATAGTTTAAGGTTTTTTTAAATAAGCCCAATTAAGTTACGGTCCATCCTCAATTATAATTTATTGATGTAATCAAAATAATGCAGTTAAATAATAACTGTACAGTTCCCAAGATCCTAGTTCATCATTTAACCACAGCGCCAAGACTTCGCGTTCATGATACTCCTTCATTTAGTATTCTAAGCGCAAATTTGATGAAAAAAGTACAATCCGACCTTACTCCTGCTTTTGTAAAACTGTCTAAGTGTTAAGATGTAGCGAGGATAAAGAATTGCTGTAATTTTACCCACTTGCTGGAAGAAGTGCCTCTAGATTTTATTTTACCTACTACTATTCTATAAAGGGAACATGGTTAGTTTGTACCCTAAAGATTTCGAAACATCTAAACGAATTTAGAAAAAAAATACGCTTTTGGGAAGCTACACTATCTCCGAGTGGCATAGGCTATATTTTTTATCTAGGTACGGGAAGTAGTTTCCACGTAATACGAAGCTGGTCAGAAAATAAGGTCCTTACGGAAAGGGCTAGTTTTTTAAAAAATTACCCTCCAACAAGATGTCCAAGAAACTTTCATCATCCTCATCCTCCGAGCCTTTTCCCAACTATGTTCGGGTCGGCTTCCAGTGTAACCGGGTTCAGTGACTACCATTGTTTTACAAGGAGCGACTGCCTATCTGATCTCTTCAACCCAGTTACCCGGGCAACTTTCATCTTAACAAAAGCTTTCCAATCAGTATGTCAGAGCGGCTGCCTGTCTGACCACCTCACCTCATTTACCCATGCAACCTCCTTAGAAAGACTGGTTGTCAGACTTACTGGCTTCTGACTACCCGTAACGACTGCCTATGTAGTTTAAATGACAGCTTTCGCAGATTTCAAATAACATTTCTCAAAAAAAGAGCAGTCTTCCAAACTAAATGAAAGACAACCAGTAATTTTCAAACAAAAACTAAATTGCACTTACTTCAACAGTCCCGTCATAAGAAACTCGCTATTTTCTTAGTATTTGTACCAGTTTCCCTCGGTACTCCTAGATGGAGTATGCTTTCCATTTCATATTCATCTGGTGCCTTCGTCCTTCTAAAATCAACATCAGTGTCTTGTCATATCTTACGTTTATTTAAAATTGCCTTTTTTAGTGTTTAATTACGTTTCTTTGCTGTTACTGAGTAATTTCAGGTCGAATAAAGCTTATATTCAAGAAATAGCGTACTGCTTTTCTTTAAATATTAACGGATCTAAAATGAAATGAAATCGTTTATTTTGTAAGTTGGACATTACATCACTGTTACCCGCCACGTTAATGAAATATTGGCCAGGTGCAGAAAGTAGTACCACAGATTACTGAAAGTACCCTCTTTAAGCATAAAAAAAGCGTGTAAAAAAAGGTTTTCATCAATTTTCAATGAATTCAGCTATCGATCAGTCAAAGCTTAAAGGCAATTTCGACTTCTATCCGATAGTCGGATAAAACAAACTCCAACCCCGAACAACACATCCCAAATTAAAATATCCGCTTTGGACCAGAAGCATCCACCTCGAACCGGTTCAAACTAGTTTCAGGAGAGCGCCATATTCGAAAAATTACCATTTCGCAGGCATCATGCAAGTTTAAAATCAATTATAGTGAGCCAACGGTTCTCAACTTCAGGGATAGCATTACACTTTATAATCCATTGGGGGTCGGCAGATCGATAGCGTGACCTTTGTGACCCCAGTGCTTGGAGCACCAGCAGCTTAAGCGATAACTGAACTTTCTGATACGGTGTAGAATCTATAGGATCTAACTCTCGAAAGCGGGTGAGGTGCACTTGTGTGGGTAAATTGTCGTTGTATGCGTATGCTCGGGAGCGCTCGTGATTGGTCGAGTCGCCGATGCATGTAAAGATATTGTTTATGTACATTCACACACACGAGCATGGTTATATTCTTTGGGTATTTAAGAAGTAAATAATTTCTCACTATATGTTAGGAAAAGTGACTATACAATCGGCTAGGAGGACATCATCATCATCAATTAGACAATACAGTGCTTTCACACGAAAGGATTTTTTCCCGCGGTTTTTCTCATGTTTTGATTAAATTATGTAATAGTAAGATACCTACTTACTTCTTATTATTCAATACCAATTCTCCTGTTATTACTTCGATGAACCCTAACTCACCTTTGGACGTGTACATACGTTATTTCATTACTAATACGAGTTCTAGGTAATATATTTAGGTCTCAATAAATATCTATCAACTGTCTGATGGATGTTTCGGGATAATAATAAGATAAGAAATACTGAATATTCTAGAAGCTTATTTGTACTTACACATGTTAGGAGCAATGTGTGATGTTACGCGAATGGATAGAGTAAGGAAAGACTACATAAGATGTTGCAAGTAATACAAAGGTAGTGGTGAAGGGCGGGCGTTTTGGCTACGACGTTCGAGACGTTCGAAAAGACCTGATTTATCAGCCTAATTTGAATACACGTTTTTGTGTTTCTTTAAGACCACCGGTAACCGAAATACTATGTGGAAAAAGCTGTCTTGGTATGATTTGAAAAGAAGACCATATATTGATCATGAACATGGACGGATATAGCGCAAGAAGACCTAGAAAGAAACGAAACTCTATGAAACTGTAAACTGACCCTAACAAAATTTGGAAAAGGCTAGGCAGATGATGACCAAATAGTGTGCTAGAAGAAGTATACAACAAAGTACCCCATTTGGACATACTTTTCTACCTTCATTGATAAACTGGGTCATGATATTAAAAGCAAGACCCAATACCATACATTATACCTATAAACATACTTACTATAGGTACACATACACTACCCTACATTTTCACCGCTTCGCAAACACGTACGGCCTATCACAAAGTTTGCGCATACATCTCTGTCACAAAAAACTTGTGTTGCCCTTCGTACCAACGTAAACGGTAATAACATAGTATAGGAAATGGATATTATTGGGTACTTGGTAAATATAACGTTGTATAACAGTACAAGTAATATTATTAAAAAAAGTCTTGCAATTGTGTGGTTTTTTTTAAGTCGTGGTGGCCTAGTGGGTGAAGAACCAACCTCTCGAGTATGAAGGCAAGTACCAATGCAACTTTTCTAAGTTTGTATGTACTTTCTAAGTATATCTTAGACACCAATGGCTGATAAAAAGGTGAAGGAAAACATCTTGAGGAAACCTGGACTATAAAGTCTGAAATCACCAACCCGCATTGAGCAAGCGTGGTGATTAATGCTCAATATTAAATTGTAAAAATGATAATCCAGAACCAGTATTTATATACCTAAAAGTTTTCAAAAGCTATTTAGTTAGCCTATTCCGGCGAAACTCATTGACCCGATCGAAAGGGAATTAACCTAACTGGGGAAATCCTAACCTAAACCCGCACACTGCAAACTAAATAGTCAGCCGACATTTATAAATATAAATAAATAAATAAATTAAATAAAGTCAACTTTATTTTTAACCAGCGTGTCAACACGCTGGTTAAAAATCTTGATTCCAATCAAAGTTATAAGTCGGTCTGATACCGGCTAAATACCTGTTCTTTGTTATGTACGTACTACCATTCATCTTCATACTCATTTATGAGCCCAAACAAACTATCGGCCAACTAAAAGTTTGCAGTGTACTCTAAATAATTCATACTGAAAATTTAAAACAAGGACACATGGACACGTTTAAATGGTATGGACACGCGATTTTATTGTTTCCATGAAAAAAATACATGGTTATATTGTCATTATACATAGTATACTAAAGTTTTACACGAAATAGTAGGACTAAGAATGTGTATCTGATTGGCACGCGCTTGACTATGTCATCTAAGTTGATGGTAAGCGATGATGTGGTCTATTGGCCGTTGTCAAAAGTCTATAAATCTGCTAATTTGCTTAAGCAAGTACTAAGCCCTATACAAGTAATGTCAAATTCCTATCTATCTCTAGTATGCAAAATAAAAATTTGAAAGAATATTAGGAACGGCCATAAGGTTGTATGTATACCAAGTACAATAAAGATAAAAAATCTGCGCTTTTTGAATGTCAATACAAAAGACAGCCCCCAAAACCGGTCGCCCTCAGCCACTTCCTATGTGTTTTTGCTGGGAAGAAGAAATGGTGGAACAAACTCCCCAGCAACACAATTCTGTCTGTATGATTTGAAGAAACGATTCTATACAAGATATACAGGCATAGAGTATAGGCTATCAGAACTTAGTCTTAACTTAGTTATTATACTAAGATACCAGCAATTACTTAATGACTATTTCCTTGTATTCGGTCAAACAGGGAATTGACTCAAGTTGAACGTTTCCGCAGAAACAAGTTGGTCTTGAGATGAAAACATACGAATCGGAAATGAGTAGCGGTCCCGTTGTCTGTATATGTCAGTAACATGCTAAATACTTATTTCAATGTGAAATAAATGTCGTCTTTGTAACTGTTTATTTCATGTGTTTTCATAGGCTATGTTTTTGTAATATGAAGTTGTGAGGAGACATTTTGGTTAGGGATTAATCTAGGTTATTTTGGTTGAAATTATCATTATTGAGCGTTTCATTTTATCATTGAACAGTTTATCCAATTACTGCATTTAAAACAAATAGTGGAAGAAGACGCCCAATGAAAAACGATGGGTCGATTGTATGCAAGTTGATATGGCTAGAAAACATGTGAGATGAAGGCAGATAGAAGAATGTGGAAGGAGAAAACATGTTGCTCTGATCTCAAACCAAATAAGCATAATGGTGGGAGGATGACTAGATGTAAAACACCAAGTATAAAGAGAGAGTTAGGAGATCACAATTTATTCATAGCTTACATTTTTCCTGTACAAGAAATAAAAGGCACTGTATTTCCGAACACTTAAACAAAAAAGACAAAGAGGCTGGCAGGAGCTGGATGCGAGAAGCCGAAAATCGATCTCAGTGGCGTGCACTTGGAGAGGCCTATGTCCAGCAGTGGACTGTGATAGGCTGATGATGAAACAAAAAAGCAGCGTTCCTTCTCAAATTACCTGACCATATATTTGAAAGTTATCCCAAACCTAAGTCTGTGGTATCAAATTAGATATGCAAATGGCGTTTTAATGATTATAGAAAGCGATATACTATTGAGTTCAGTTAAGTGATTGAGGAGTTCAATTCCTTTGGGACTGGTGATTATCATTATTTTTATTTAGCCTATATTGTCCCACTGCTGGGCGAAGGCCTCTATTCTTATATATTATATCTTTCTCTATCCATCGCTGTTTGTGACCAGTCCGAGAGGAACCTGTCCAAGTCTTCTCTCCGGCGTTTCCTTGGTCTTACTCTTGGTCGCCTTCCATCATCAGAGATCCATTTTGTGATGATATTTTTTTTCTTTACAAAAAATTTAAATTACTAGGTATGTGTCCCAATTTTTTTTAAAAGCAACGTGCCTTCCCAAATTACCTGACCATATATTTGAAAGTTATCCCTAACCTAAGTCTGTGGTATCAAATTAGATATGCAAATGGCGTTTTAATGATTATAGTGAGCGATATATTATTGAGTTCAGCTAAGTGATTGAGGAGTTCAATTCCTTTGGGACTGGTTGGATCTTTAGTTGGTTTGCTAGTTTAGACACGTGGCGTGGCTTCGGGTTTTATAATTTTAAAGGACTTAGGAAAGATTTTTGTAGCGTGGGTTTATTTTCTAAAATTTGGGGTCAATTCATGTTTCATCCTCCGAGCCTTTTCCCAACTACGTTGGGGTCGGCTTCCAGTCTAACCGGATTCAGCTGAGTACCAGTGTTTTACAAGAAGCGACTGCCCTGTCTGACCACCTCAACCCAGTTACTCGGGTTAGGGTGAATTCATGTTTAAGGCGTCAATCAACGGCCATTTCGTCTATTGCAGACGATTTATGTGGTGGTGTCTGTGATACAACGCCTTTCGTGACTGAACAGACCGATACGAGAGCGACATCTCTTACCACAGGCTTGACAAGAGAAGTAACTGGACATTAGTGTCGAACTATGTTCATGTCTTTTCTGTCTCTTGTCAGCAAGCACTCCGAACCAGGCTTCATCGCAAAATTTGCGACCCTCTGCGACACGTTTGCGCCATTCAGGACGTTTTTCCGCGAGCTTCTCCCAGTCACGGTGGTCGATTTTAAATGCTGCCATGTCTCGCTTGATGCAGTCTTTGAAACGAAGCAACGGCCTCCCAACATCTCTTTTTGCATTCGCTACTGCACCAAGAAGAACACGTCGTGGTAATCGAGAGGGTTCCATCCTATGCACATGCCCTAGCCAACGCAGACGTCTCTGTTTGAGGAGCGCCATCAGACTAGGCAGCTGTGCAATTTCTAGAACCCTCTCGTTTGTGATCCTGTCTTGCCATGTTATACCCAAGATCTTTCGTAAGCAACGCATGTAAAAGCAGTTAAGACGACGTTCTTGTTTTGCATACGATGTCCAGGTTTCAGCTCCGTACAAGAGTATGCTTAAGATGGAAGCCTGAAAGACAACCATCTTGGTCTTAGTAGTAAGGTGCTTATTGTACCATACCCTTGTACCTAGCTTCCCGAACATGGTTGCCGCCTTGCCGATGCGGATGTCGATCTCGGCATTAAGCAAGAGATTGTTCGACACAGTCGACCCTAAATAACTGAACTTGTCTACTACTTCTAACGGCGCGCCATCGAGTGAAATCGCCGGGGTAGTAGAAGCACCTTGTGCTAGCACAACTGTTTTTTTGGGATTTATAGACATGGCAAACAGAGAGCAGGCGTGCGAAAATTTATCCACCATGGACTGGAGCTCTTGTGCGGAATTAGACACGAAGGCCGCGTCATCAGCGAAGAGAAGACTATCAACGAAAAGATCCTCACGGGTTTTCTTAGATTTCAGGAGAGAGATATTAAACAGCTTTCCGTCTGTCCTCGTGTGCAGATGGATACCCTGTTGGTTGTCACCGAAAGCTGCACGTAATATCAGCGAGAAGTAAATTCCAAACAGGGTAGGAGCTAAGACGCAGCCTTGTCTGACACCTCTACATACGTCAAACGGCTCAGATGTACTAAAAACTACTGCGCCCTTCATACCCTCGTGGAAAGATTTGACGAGGCTCAGGATCTTAGGTGGACACCCAATGCTCTCCAATGCGGAGTACATACCCTCCCTGCTGACTGTATCGAAGGCTTTATTAAGGTCAACGAACGCCACGAACAGGGGAGTTTTCTGCTCTCTACATTTCTCCTGCAACTGTCGGAGTGTAAAGATCATATCCACTGTGGAACGCTGGGGACGAAAACCACACTGGGACTCAGGATATACGCGTTCTGCAAGCTTTTGAAGTCTAGATAGGATGACTCGACCAAAGAGTTTGCCAACAATGCTCAGAAGAGAAATGCCGCGGTAACAGTTACAATCGCCACGATCGCCTTTCCCTTTATATAATGTGACGATGTTAGCGTCTCGCATATCTTGTGTTACTTCTCCTGCCTCCCAGCATTTACACAGTAGATTGTGCAGAATCGGTCCCACGCAGTGAAGTTTTATAATCTCAGCCTGAGTGCCATCTCCACCGGGACTCTTACCGCTTTTAAGCTGATTGACAGCCTTGATGAACTCCTCTACGGACGGTGGGTCATCTAGCTCGGTCATTACATCCAGTTTGGGCAAGTTCTGCACTGCCTCTAGTTGTAAATATACCGGACGAGCATAGAGACCGGTGTAATGCTCAACCCAGCGGTCGAGTTGCTTTTGGCTATCCCTGATGATAGCCCCATTCGCGTCCTTAAGAGGCGCTGTCTTTTTTGCGACTGGGCCAAGGGCCCGTTTAATACCTTCATAGACACCACTGATGTCTCCCCTATCTGCACACTTCTGAATAGTGTGGCCGAGGTTAATCCAGTACAAGTTGGTAAAGTACCGTACACTTCGTTGAAGAGCGGCTTTGTGAGTTCGAAGCGCTTTATCAGTCTCCGGGCAGGGATCCATGCGATGTCTTAGAGCGGCTTTGCGCTTAGAGTCCAGCAGAGGTTGCAGATGTTCAATATTGTCTGTAAACCAGTCCTGAGATTTTGTTTTTAGGTAGCCAAAAACCTCGCCGGCGCTATTAGTGAGCAGTTTTTTGACGTTTTCCCACTCATCACTTATGCTTGTATTAGCATTCCATGTAGCAAGCTGGGCTTGAACCATACACTTAAATTTTTTGATATTTTCGTCGACCCTGATATTGGAAAGGTTAATCTTTCTTCTACCGGGCGTTCTGGATGAATAAATCCTTTTGTGAGTGAATGCTACACGTGCTGCTACTAAGGAGTGGTCGGTGTCGCAGTCGGCGCTTTGGAACGAACGTGTGTGGAGGATTTCGCGAAGATCCTTGGTTCTGGAAAGTACTACATCCAATTGATGCCAGTGACCGGATCGTGGGTGTTTCCAGGAAACTTTGCGAGACTCCTTGCCTTTAAAATATGTATTGGTCACACATAATAGATGTTCAGAACAAAATTCTAGTAAACGTTGGCCATTGTCATTCATCGTGCCAATACCGTGGTAACCAATACAGTTTGGCCATGAGGAGTGATCCTTGCCAACACGAGCGTTGAAGTCGCCAAGGATGTAGAGGCGATCGCCCTTACTGACATTCTTTACTGTCTCGGCTAGTTGGTCGTAGAAACGGTCCTTTGACTCGCCCGTAGATGTTAGTGTCGGAGCGTATGCGGAAATAAGAGTAACGAAACCGCAATTACTATTGAACCTTATGACTATAATACGTTCTGAGATTCCACGAGGATCTTCTATGGCAGACAATAAATTGTTATGGACGGCAAATCCAACACCGTGTTCGCGAACATCAGCGGAGTCTTTTCCTTTCCAGAAAAATGTGTATGAGGTTTCGCGCATTGAGCCTTCGTCGGGTAATCTAGTCTCTTGTAAAGCACAGACCGATATATTAAGCCTGCTTAGCTCTGTATCGATTACAGCAGTTTTACGCAGATCTTGTGCGGAATGTAATTGCGAGCCTCCACAGGTGTCGGGGAGACCTGTCCTCATAGTACGGACATTCCATGTTGCAATGCGCATGGATTGGCGGGGCATAATTTTATTAAACTGCTTCTTTGTACCAGCAGGTGTACCAGATAACGGTACCAGCCATCTAGCTTAAAACTAGTGCTCCCTACACCCAAAAGGAACAGACCAGCACCGGGACGGAACGATACCTAACTGACCGGGGGCTGCCCGGGTTGAAGCGGGCGGTAATCGAACAATGGACCTACGATGGGCCCTCCCACTGTCGAAAGTGACCCCTAGCGTCCGCACTTACGTCCATATGTGCAGACTTATTACTGGTAACTGCCACTTCCCGTGTTGTTGCCCACGCAGCAAGGCTGACGCGGGTGGAGTGACCTCTCCACAGACATTACACCGCCTGGGACGGAATTAAGGAAACGCAGGGTTGCCCAGGACCTACATTACCCTCTCGGCCTCGCTAGCCGGTCCCACAGGAAAGGCGAACCAATACGTGTGGAGCTAGGTTGGATGCAGGAATCTGCCGCGTATTTCAAGTTGAACTCTACTCGCGTCTAACGGAGACTCCGTTCCGGGTTTGATTTCGGAGTTTTCCATCTCCTAGAAGGATTGCATACCAATGCTAATGATGCCCTTCTCACCAGATAGGAAGGAAATTAGGGAATTAAGGTAGGATAGGGGAAGTGGGAAAGGATTGGAGAAGTGTGATGGGAATTGGGAATAAAGATACTATTGCTGTGGATGACCGGGGAGGCAGCAATAGCAGCTCGGGGGGCCGGGGACGCGTACCCGAATATCTTTTAGCAGTCAACGGACAGTTGATTGCTAAAGATAACCCCTGACCGATGTTTAAGGCGTAATATTAGGGTATATCAGGTTGTTAGAAATAGTTACTGAAGCCTCCAGAAGGAACATGATGGGCTTTCGTCAGTAAGAGTCTGACACTCCCTCACGCTGCACCCACAGCGGGAGGGTTTATTTGGTGATTTCCCACAAAAAGGCCCATTCGAACCTAAGAGGTATTAGGAAAAGAAAGCGTAGTATAAATCTTAAACGGACTGGATAGGCTGAGGTAGGTCTTCGTGTAGGCTTTAATTTTGAAAGACAAGTAGTGTACCTATGTTTTTCTATCCATATATCCTCAGATACCAGTGAAATCATGTGAAAGAAGTGCTACTACAAGAAATCATGCCTTATTTAATATAGAGACTAAATATAGATTGTTTAAACAACAAGAAATTTATTCAGCGACCTTATAAAGGTACTCTATAACACACATCGAAAAATGTTCTATTTGGGTACAAGAACTAACAAAGTTGATGTTTAATCAATATACTACGCCCACAAGTGTAAATGTAGATATTTTTAGCCTTAACCAACATTATAGCTTTTATCTTTTAGCCTCAAAGTACCCGTTAATCAAAGGCATGAGTAAGACGGATGCGTTGAGTAATTTTTAGCGACTCTTTTATAAAAGTACTCATTCTCGTATTTGTATGCAACGGTCAATATGTGGAGATGGTCAGAAGGTGAAATTCGTTTGTTTTTTTTTTTTTTTTTTTTTCTAAAATAAAATATCAGAAAAATCGTCATCAGCCTTTTTATTTGGTCCCAATGTAGGACACAGACCTCTTCTCATAAAGAGGAATTCTCATAAGGAGAATGAACTCCATGGTTGCTCAAGGTGGATTGGCAGTTTCAGACTTTGTAAGTCCAGGTTTCCTCCAGATGTTTTCCTTCACCTTCAGAAAATTTATATTAGTCCATATTTGGCTTGGAACAATCGCACGACCTCACAAAAATACTCTGCTAAAATTCTGTAATTGATATAATGATTATATTAATTATGCTTCGTTCCGCGGATGTTCTATAGAAGTTTGACCATTCTGGGGTGTTTAAAACAACTGTTACTCAAAAAATTTACATTTCATCATCATTATCATTGTTGGTGGTACTGCCATTTTAAATACTGTAAGACCATCGTGTATTTTGCAAATACTAAATGCAACTTCGTAATTGTAACTCATCTAAAGTCAAAACTGACTTAACTGACTTAAAATAAATATTATTTTGAGCAACCCATAATTATGGAAAACAAGTGTAAACTGTGAATACCGTGGTCCCTGAAGACTTGTGGATTTCAGGCCGCAAACTGTGAAATATTGATATTCTGGTACGAAATAACATGTTTGTACTTTCTACTTAAGTATATCTTGGACACCAATAACTGTGCTTCGGAGAGCACGTTAAACTGTAGGTCCCGGCTGTCATTTAACATCCTTGGCAGTCATTACGGGTAGTCAGAAGCCAGTAAGTATGAAACCAGTCTTACTAAGGGGTATTGGGATGACCTTTTAACTGGGTTGAGGAGGTCAGATAGGCAGTCTCTCCTTGTCAAACAATGATACTCCGCTGCATCCGATTAGACTGGAAGCCGACTCCAACATAGTTGGGAAAAGGCTCGGAAGATGATGGTTCTACTCAAAAATGTCTGTATATTATTTTTTTTTACTTTTAATCGTTAGCTTTTCTGTAGGTACTTTTAAATGCTGTAAGACCCTTCATATTTTCAACTTCCTAACTTTAAAGTAACTTAGCTGACTTTAAATAAATATTATTTTGAGGAAACCATAATTATGGAAAACAAGTGTAAACTGTGAATACCGTGGTCCCTGAAGACTTGTGGAGGTCAGGCCGTAAACTGTGAAATATTGATATTCTGTGACCCCGACCTAGTTAACGCTGGATGGATCCAAGTTGAACGACTATTAGGTAATGTTTTTATTGTATTAGGGTAACTGTTTTTTGTGTTTGTTATATTAATTTTTAGTATTTTTAAACATTTTCTGTACAATATTTTTTGGGGCTAATTAGAATCACTGTTTCTTTGTTCAACTCTGTCATAAGGCCTATTATTGTAGATACTTTCAGTATGAATTTAGTCTTGCCTATCTGAAATTTCGCACAATATCAATATATTTCGCAAATATTTTCTCCTTTAGTTTTGTGACATGATTTAATGTGTATTTTAAATAATGTCATAAACCTCAAGAGTATTTTTTACATAGTTATTTACAATACCTACATATAAAAAAACTATTCTAGTAAAACAGAAATAGCCACTATAATTATAAAGTATTTTTGTTCCAATTATTTTAACCTAGGAAACTGGTCCGATTTTAAAAGGCTACAAGCAACTTTTTGACGTGGACAAACAGATTTAACCTTCTGCCAACTTATCTTCCTACTAGCCATCACAAATAAGCTAAAGTACATAGAATGCGAGTGTTAATTTGTGTTATCCGTTGCTTTATAAACACCTATTAGTGGCTTTAATTCTCTGTTAGGGCCGAGTTTGTTATACCCGAGCACGATGCATTGTTTGTTGTATGTGTCATTCAATGAATAAAGATGATTATTTTCTCTACTTTTTTTAACTGATTTAAACGGGAAAAATCATTTTGTTTGCACACTCAAGGTTTCTAAAGTTATTTGAAAAATTCTTTAACTGTTTTTTGCATTGACTGTCCCCGAGTAAATTACACTACATTTTGTCCGGGTACGAGTAGTAGTTCTCACGGGTGAAATTGTGGGAATTAGCTAGTGTTAAAAGATTCTGCTTGTGACGCTTATTTAAACCAAATAACTGATTTACTTCCAATTCTGGAGGTTATAAAATTGTGCCATTCCTGGTGCATGAATCTGTACCTAGAAAGGTACCCAAGGGATTCGAATAAAAGCTCATATAATATATTAGACGGGTCATTTGTAAAGGAGTTGAAAAACATTTAGTTTTGGCATATGTGCATGTATGTGATTCCAAAGTGTGTGAGAGAATAGTGAGTGCAATTACCGACATGACTAAAAAAGATCTTGCCCAAAAATTACACATGCGTTTCTTCGTAAAAAATCCTAAACGTGCATTCATAAAACTAATTCAAAATCCTTATAATGAAACCGTAATAATGTTAACATGTATGTAGTTATATGCTCCTATATGCGGAGAAGAATAGATTTTACGAGTAAACTTATAATAAAAACCTTTTGTATTCGCAAACGATGCATAAAAGTGACTGTAAGAAAATATTAAACTTTAGCGGATGATGGCATAGAGGAATTATAGGGTTTATAGTAAGATGTGGTTTGTACGATGTATGGGGGAATAAAAATAAATAGTGGTATTTATTTGCCATGGGAAGACTTGGTTAGGTATCTAGCTGACGGTATGGTCATCATCATGGTCAGCCTTTGTATCGTCCCACTGCTGGGCTGCGGCCTCCTCTCACACGGAGAAGGATTGAGCGTTAATCACCACGCTTGCTCAATGCGGGTTGGCTGCGCCAGCTCATACGAGAGAATTGTAGAAGGATTAGCTCGAAGCCTGGATGATATAGTAGTAGAGACGGTATTTCTAGAAAGAGTATCACTTGTAAGATGACGTCAGATAGTATGGCAGATGGCATGAAAAAAGAAGGCGTGCTGCGCCGACCACAAATAAGAATTTGGGATAAAGGCAGGACAACAGAATAACACATAGGCTACTTCTATCTGTTTCCAGGAAGTAGACTTTGCTGAAACTTGCTGAAACGACACAACCGATACAATTGTATTTTCTCATCGTTGTAAAACTTGTGTGATTGTGACAACGGTTATTAAGTTTATAGTTTTAAGCGGAATAAATAATATTCTTCTTTAAAACCGCAGTGAATATTGACACACGATACACCTCTTCCCGCAACCGGTTTTACAATAATTCATCAAGAGAAGTGATTCATGATACGTAGCTTCATCTTTATGACTGACTTGAGTCATCGCTTACAAAGTTATAACTTTGACCTACTTAGCTCAGTCATAATTCAGTGGTTTAGTCACAAATTACTTTAACATATCGGTTACTTACCTGTAAAATATTAACTGAATCATTGGTCTTAACGGGGTCGTGAGGCACGTTAAATTGGTGATTCCCGGCTGTCATTTGAACATTTTTGGTAGTCGTTACGGGCAGTCAGGAGCCAGAAAATCAGACAACCAAGGGTTTTTCAGGTAACTGGTTTTTGGAGGTCGGAAAGTTGGTAAAAGACAGATGAAGTTTTGAACAGTCAGGGTCAGGCCAAAGTTCTTTGAAGAATTTGAGAAAATTTTGGCTCTAAGACGTGTTAGGTTTAACATTAATAACGTTGTATTTTAATTTACTGTGTAACTAAGATTATGTTAAAAAATACTTTTCTAAGAAGAAGTTTTTTTCTATTATTCTCTGTCAAAGAAACACGTGACCAAAATTGAAATAAATGTAAATTTCAAAATTGCACTTGAAAAAACAACCCTTCAAAAAACCGATAAAACGAATTAAATGCAATAATGTTTATTGTAAACATAATTGCGTGTGATATATTGTAAGTGGCAACCCCAATCCAATCTTATAATGCTCCACAATTCGAAGATAGGGTTACCAGACTAAAAAAATAGGGGACAGTGTGACAACATTGAAAGTTGAAACCAGTACTTATTATTTATTTATATTCACGGCTTTTTTTTCTTGAATTTTGGGGTGAGCAGTGCAAGTGGGAACCGATTGCGTTACAACTACAGTAGAATAAGCGATGAGTGCTTAGTAAAATTTAAGGTTTAAGATAAAACTAGACAATTAATCCGCAATTTTTATGTAGAAATTATTCGTGCTGTGTAAGTTCTTTCCATTAATGTTATATGTCTCTTAGAACATTTTAAACAATAAAAAACAAATATTTATTTGAATTTACAGAACTTTCAGAGTTAAACAAAGCATCAAATCTTACTTTTTGATATATTTTTACCGCCAACGATAACATCACGCCTCATGTCTGATAATAACTTATGTAAAATAACAGAAACCGATTTATATTTGGATTTCGCTCGACGTCATCTTAAGGAAAAGATATCCCTGCATATACAAAAGTTTCGGCACTTAGGTATGGGTTTCGCGAAATAGATCTGCCAAATCTTCTGAAAGAATGATGTCATGGTGTCCAGATGTTTTTGTTATTATATTCACTAATTATAGCAGCTTCCTATGTTACATATGTGTGTCTAACAGTCGATTATATAGCTGAACTAATTTAGTAGATACTAATTTAGAGAGGTACAATTTGAGATGTCATAGGGGACAATTTCTGTATCTACTGAATCGAGTTTGAAAAGACTTTCACTAAAAGCAGTAATATTTGTCTCCTTCTGAATTACAATGTGAAAATTACTCAGTCTGTCTGTCAGTTGGGCTTTTAGGGAACAACTACTGTGTTTAGGCCATAAGTATAATTTTAATTATACGGACTCTAAGCGGAGAAACGCCATAATGCTAAATTTTATCTTGGCACCGAAAACTGGGTATCAAAGCGAAAAGTTTGCATCAAGTAGAGATTTTTTATTTGATTGATTGATACATAGTCTGAAAGTCTGAAACCCATCTGGTCTATAAAACAACAATACTTATTTATAACACAAACTATAAAATATACAGATCCCTCGCAATAAATCGAAACATTGCAATCTATATTTCTCAGTATTCAATTAGCAAAACTAATTAGAGATGCGAAAAATATTAATTCTCTATCGAACCCTAAGCCAGTGATGTGATAAATTTAATTACAAATCGATTACTCACGTAGTGATGGGCAATCGATATTTTTTATGACGATAATAAATTCGATTGGAATTTGAATAAGTGCTGTGCCTAAATTGATTGCGTTGATATTTGTGGCCGGTACAATTACTGAGGGCGTGTGACAAACATTATACATTCATACGTCATAGCCGGCCTAACCTACCGGTTCGGATTACACAATTTCGTTGATTAGGGATGCGAGGCATATCGATAAAATTGATTTTTGAACGTACTCATAAATTGATTGGGTTTTGTTTTGGTCTTGTTGGTGATTTTATAACGTTTTATTTCACAAACAAAACAGACGCCATCTCATTTGTTTTATATTCAAAAGTGAAGTCGTTAGTCAGAACAACATTATTTTCATATCCATTATATCAATCATTTTCTAAGCAAATAAGAATACAAATATTTTCCCCCTTTTTAACAGGTAACACAGTTGCCATATGTTATTTCCACTGTCCATTTAAACTTAACTACCTTAAAACAAATTAAAAAAAGTTGTTCCTGCATACTTAATTTACTTAACCCTAAAAAACTGTCCAGTAGCCACGGCAGATATCAATCAGTCACCGCACTATCGCCCCATCTCAATTTATCGATAAGAGCACAACACTACGCTGTCCATTATAATAGGCGTTTTGTTTACAATGCCAACTGAAGGGGAATCCGGGGCCCAACTCAGTGACACAATGACTTTAATCACACCACAAAACGATCCCAAAATGCACCTTAAGTATATTAAAACAAGGGTGAAATTTCCCTGAAGGAGTAGCGAGTAAGCTTGAAGTAATGTCAAATGCAAATAAGCGTAAATGACACCGTGTTTCACGGGAACACGGACTTTATTACAAGAGTGCTAAAGCTGTTTTTGGTATGTAGTTTGCGGTGTAGATAAATGGGTTGTTCGTGAAGATAGTTTTCAGAAGAAATCGATAGCACAAAATTGCGTTTCCGTCACCTATAGTCGGCTGTAACTTGTTTTTTAGTGGGCCACGGTATTTTGTAGCGACATATTGGGCTAATGCTAAGAGTTTTATGGACCTTCATAATAGTTTATGACTACTGAAATTTTTAGAGGAAAGAAGAGAGAATCTTGTGGAAAATCTTGTCGAAATTATATTAAGAAATGTTTAAAGTAGTTAGATTCCGTTATATTTTGTTTTCATGACCAAGTTACAGGCCAATTGCTTAACGCGGTCAGTCCGTGGATTTGATCGACTATTTCATGGCGGGATTTGCCGAGTTTCGGAAGATGAGTCCCCGCTGTCATTTAGTACATTTTTGGTAGTCAGACAGAAGCAAGCCTGAAAACCAGTCTTACGAAGTGTTTCTATGTTGTCCGTGTAACTATGCGTGCTTTTAATGTACGAGTGAGTACTTTTATTTACCTGGCTTTGATATATATATACCTTCCTATAATTACTTGTCTGCTAGATATATAAATGATGCCTAAAAATAACAAAATACATAGTTGCTAGTTTAATATTTGACACAACCGAGACAAATTCCTTCATTCAATTCGCTTTCAAGCACGCCACACGAAAAATCTTCATACCTTCGCAAAAACTACACCTGTAGCAAAAGTAGCAGAAATAAGGCAGAAACCATATGCCATGCATGCAAGAAACAGCTGTTGCATACTACATATCCTTGCATGGCCGGTAGAACAATACCCGCCGAAACAAAAGGGGTCATTAACCGACGGCCATGTTTTTTTTTTGTTTTTTGTAAAATTAAAACAACTCTTTTATTCGCATTGCAGAGTAGGGAAGGGTTAGAGGGTAACCATTTTTATTAAACGGTTTTATTTAGCTCACCCTGTTTGTTTTATTTATTATTTATTCTTTCTTGGGTCAAATTTAGTCATTCAAATTTAAGTATCTTCCTGTTGTCAGATTAATCTGAAATTTGGTACACACCTTGAATTCCGATGACAATACAATATAGTAATATCAATAACATTGTAAATCCAAGATGGCCGCCGGAACAAAATGGCGGATTACATATTTTTTCCACAACCCCCTCAATATGGGTATCAAATGAAAGGGCTAGTCAAGTAGAATACTGTCAGCAACCCCAGCGGAGCCCAACAAGGCCAAGGCCTGCCTGGGCTGGGGGATTGTTCCCGTAGTTACCGTGGTCTTGGTATATAAAAGGCCTACGATGAAACACAACGGTTTTTTAGTCAGTAAGAGTTTGGCACTCCCTCACCGCGCGCTGCTGACCCATATTTAGAATGAGGAATATTCGGTATTTTCATTAAATACTAAAAACTAGAAAATAAAAAATCGGTAAAAAAACTTTTAAGTTAAACGGTTTTATCTTATGTGCACTGAAAACTAGAAAAAAAAAAAAAAAACTGTTACATACCTTAAACCGACGTAGGTGGTCCCGGTCATATTAGACTAAAATAAAAACGTGGGGCCCTCTGAAATCCTACCTATGGCAAAGCATATCTTTATACTTTGGTAGATCGTGAGCTCGGCGTTCGCTGGTGAAGCCGCTACGGCTGATTATTGATTGTCAAATTCTCCAGTTACGATTATAGTAAGTAGATGCAATCCACACCTATTATACCTCTAGAAGAAAGTATTACAGCAATAGTTAATAAGTAATAGGCCCCACGTTTTTATTTTAGTCTAATATGACCGGGACCACCTACGTAGGTTTAAGGTATGTAACAGTTTTTTTTTTTATTTTCTAGTTTTCAGTGCACATAAGATAAAACCGTTTAACTTAAAAGTTTTTTTACCGATTTTTTTTTAGTTTTTTTTTTTTCTTTTTTTTTTAAATAAGGTTTCTGTGCGGAATGTTAAATTTTTTTGTGTGTAGGTAAAAATGTTTGAAGATTAGATTTTTCCTGGGAATTTGTGTAGTCTAGAAGTTTTTCTGAATTACGTGTCAAGTCAAAATATGTTTTGATTTGCTTTGGTTTTGATCCAGTCGATAAGCTACATAGGTCGCCTCCAACAGGTAACCTGTGGAGATCTAAGGGGGAGTATGTGGCCTATGTTTAGCAGTGGACGTCCTATGGCTGAGATGATGATGATGATGCAGCTACATAGAAATCAGTAAAGTTTATTGTATGATTGAGTAACTGGTGTGATTTTGTTTTCGTAAAATATCCTGTGTAAGTATTTATGTCTTATTTTATAATTGGTAAGCGAAGTTGCAAACCCCAAGTTAAAGAGGACAAGGCTCTTTACATAGTCATGGTCACTTTATCAGTTAATTTGTTGTGATGATATCATTTAAATATCATTATTAATAGCTTAATTTATGTAGTCATTGGAAATACAGCAGTTACAAATACTATATTATAGACAGTTATAAGTACTTAGTGCATCTATTGATAAGTGAAGGGCAAACTATTGATAACACTAGATACTAAATACATCAGCGGGGCCCAGTAGGGCCAAGGCCTTCTGGGGTTGCGGGATTGTTCGAAAGAGATACCGCGGCCCTGGTACATAAAAGGCCTACGACGAAACACGACGGTTTTTAGTCAGTAAGAGTCTGACACTCCCTCACCTCTGCTGACCCGAAGTGGGAGGGGCAATTTCATGATTTTTGACGTCGTTAAAAAAAGCGTAAGAAATATACAGGCAAGGAAGTATATTTGCCAATCCCTCTAAACAAAAATTACCTTAAAACTGCATTATTTTAAATAGCAATGCAACCTCTGTCCCACACTAACCTGTGCGGTAGTTGAATCGAGTTTCAAATTGCCGCGCCCGTTCTAACCTAACTTTATATTGAAACCGAGTTTTTTTACTATTTCCTCGTGCTTTCATCCAAAATCTCATATAACTAGATTATAAAACAATATACTAGGCGCGCCTGTAAAGCACTGGTACTCAGCTGAATCCGGTTAGACTGGAAGCCGACCCCAACATAGTTGGGAAAAAGGCTCGGAGGACGATCCTAGGCGCGCCTATTTAATTGTTTGAGGTGAACTCAATGACTTCTACCATTTACTATTATGGAATTTTCGCACGGATTTTTACGATTTGCATGCTAGCTCAAGAGTCGAACTGGTCCTCTCAAGGGGATTATCAACATCATGTCAGGAGGATAGAGAATTCCCTATCCAAGTATTTAAAGACAATGCCATACCTATATGACTTCACCGAATAAGAATCAGACTGTAATTTTTTTTCTTTTTCCCAAAAGTTAAAGTAACCATACATCAAACACAAATAAGCAGGTTGTCAACCTCAAATATAAAAAAATATATACAAAAAAATACATAATTAACCAAAACCACTTAATCTAATCAAATTAAAACATTCACTTTGTCTTATCGAAACGACTTGTAAACTAAACTACATTTATTATATTTTTAATGAATTACGCTCGCTATAAAATTAATTGGAATTTAATTGATCACGCAAGCTTTTGTAAGATTGTAAGTAATCAGTTATTATGCTTGTAAGCTCATAACAATTAGCTTTTGTAATATTCATAAAGTTCATTGAAACACGATAACACGGTTATATTAAGTCGTGGTGGCTTATTGGTAAAAACCAACAGTCTTTTAAATGAGTCTGCGGGTTCCATATTACTTTACTTCTACTATTCTTCTTCTTTCGTGTCGATGACATGTCATATACATATTGAGACTGCACTATGTCAGCCCAATATTAGCCGCCACAGCGAGAGCACGGCTGGATGCGCTCATTAGGTCCTGCCGAGCAAGTTTCAGGCTCGATCTTTCAAGAACGGGCTATAAGAGTGAAGGAATAGTGAGTGCACCTGTGTCTGCGCAAATGCTTGTGCTGAATAGTATGTCCTGCGCAGCTGGCTGATCTCCTTATATGAGAACAGCCTCCGTGGCCGAAATCGGCAAAGTGTCAATACAATTTAAGTCACATGTACTTTCTAAGTTTTTCTTGGACACCAATGACTGAGGAAAGGTTAAGGAAACCATCTTCAACTTGACATATTACCAGTGGCTACCTCATTTATTTTGTGGGAAAGCCTCTTGAAATTGACATTTATCTTGTGTGCTCTGGAATTTGCTTTTCATCATCATCACTATTCTCACCGTTCCACTGTTTGGCACACGCCTTCTCTCATACCAATGCGGGTTGGTGATGTCAGACTTTATAGTCAAGGTTTCTGCAAGATATCTTCCTGTACCATTAATCATTCGGTTTTGAGTTTTGAGTCTCACCAGCCAGATGCAGCTGTACCACCAGTGTTTTACTAGGAGCCACTACCTATCTGACCTCCTCAACCCAGTTACCCGGACAACCGAATACCCCTTGCTTTTCGACCAGCTTTAAGCCCGTATAACTAAGTATGCTTCATACAGATAGGTTATACCCCATTCAAATGTAAACAAACAAACAACTTCACAATAATAACGTATGAAACCTATGAAATGCAAGGATACAATCAAAAGTTGCGTCCCGGCGGCCAGGCGTTGGTACAGTCAACTTCAGGTCAGTGGTAACAGTTTTATAGGAAAATCGTACTTATTACTATTGAGTTAAGGTGCATGACAGTTACCACGGATGTGCGGTCTACTGTACAGCCATTATTCCGTATTTATAACACGTGGATAGGAACGTTGGGAAATAGGCTTTGTTTGTAGGTACGTTTGTGGTGATAGATAGATATATGAGTAGGTTAGGTTGGGTGTATATTTCTGTACTGGCTTTTCCCCGTAGTATCCTTCGGAGAAAAATATACTTTTCTCAATCGGGTAAAGTAGCTTAATATAATTGTGGCCATTTTCAGACTCGAGTGCTATCTGGGTACCAAACATTTATTCAGTAGTTTTGACGTGGAAACCCGACAAACAGTATGTTGGCGTATAAAATTAATAGGGTTTACAATGTTTGCTTGAGCTTTTATGCCTCTAACTGCCTCATAAAACACACTTTTATTAAATGTGAATGAGATAACAACACCAAAAACAATGTCACTCTTAGGATAAATTGCACTGTTTAACTATAACAAAAACATAACCCGAGGTATACTTATACATGCCGCCCATTGGTCAAATCGGTGATTTGACATCTGAAAATGGTACTATCCTAGTTAAATGGTACAACTCATTCAAAATGTGTAATGTTTTCTATTAAATATAAAAAAATGTATATTCACACTTATTAAATAAATGAAAACACACACGTTTTAATACAAACTAATGAATCCATTTTGTTCTCCCACAGGTAAGTGGCGTGTCAGTTTTTACCAGAGCTCCGAGCAACATAATCCGATTATGAAGATGGCGAAGAGTCTTCCTTATTCACGTATGTGGTTATATATAAGACTTCCTGTTTTGTACAGTTAAGAGAAGAAATATTTATTCACTCAAAAGCTTAAAAAAAGAAAACATTAACTTATATTTATTGACAAAAAAGTAACTTTGCATTGTGTGCTTACTTTGACGTTGAGTCTAAAACTAAGCGCAACTTGTATCTTTTTTTGTATGTACTAGTTTTCGCCCGCGGTTTCACCCGCGTCCCGTAGCCGGATGGTGACAACAACCTTCTCCGTCCTAAAACCTTCTCCCGGGTCTAAGTTACTTCCCCTCTAATTTTCAGCCAAATCGGTCAAGCCGTTTTCATGTTATGTCGTGACAACGGAAACCGGGTTTCATTTTTATATATATAGATAGATACCCTAGTTAAAGTTACATAATCTTGGAGTGAAATAATTAGACATTTTACACAACAACAACAATAGTACTGATTTACGTTCAGTAGCATAATATTTTGGAAGCCACAATGTTACAAAATATTCAAATTTTTTTCTTACTTTTACGGATGGGAAGTCATCAAATGACCCCTGAGGGAGTGTCAGACTCTTACAGACTAAAACCCACCATGTTCCTTTTGGAGTATAAACCACAATTTCACAAAGAAATCACTTTTTGCTAAATGAATAGGTACATGTGTATAGCACGTGACTGTACACGCTAGTTCTAACAGGTAAAAAGCTATATTTAATGGGAAGCAAGGAAATAACAAAAACGCCTGAAGTATTATTCTACTTAAGTTGTTTGTTTGTTTTGAGAATTTGATGTTACGTTTTGACAGGTTTTTGTAAAAGATCTTACTTCTATTTTAATTTCGATACTCGTGTAACTTTTCACGAACTTATTTTTCATTTTCAATATGCCTTATGAATCTTAATAAAGGTAATTAATGGAAGTACGCACATAACTATCAATTACTTATTCAGGTCTAAAGGGGATCGGGTTGCTGACGTTTGTTGAAGATTTCAGATAGACAGTCGCAGCAGCCGAGTAGTTAAAGAAAAAAAAGGCTGATGATGAAGTTACGATAGTATGAACTACTACACTGGGAAGGGGTGAAAACGGAGCGTTTTTGAGGGTGCTGTCCGATCAAATTGACGTGAAAACTGCTAATTTAATTAGTCTAATTTCATTAAACGTAGGTATATGACTTTACTTATCGCTCCTGAAAAGCTAGCTCAAGGAGAACAAAATGAACACCGGAGACGTCATAACGGAAAATCTCCTAAGAAAGTAGCGCGACAACATGCGGGGCGAGGGGGACGAGGAACGTCACTGTCTTTGCAAAACGCCTTCTTAAGATCCGATTATTTTTCGTAATACCAAAAATCGTTGACAGGTATCTAAAAAATACCCGAAAGCTTCATTAGTTCACTCGTAACTGATCGTTTTGGTCATGCCCACCGTACGAATTTGAGCTAGAAGAAGGCGCCTGACCTACCTGCATTATGGCATCTCCGCTCATTTTTCCTTATTCTGTAGGCTACTGTGAATTTCCCCAAATTTCTTTCCATCTTTCTTTCTTTACGAGGAAGGCAATATCCAAGGTCACCTTTGATGGATAGATAGATTACCTCCGTGAGGCACGTGCATACTCCCGACCTTCCGACCTTGAGGAACCGTCTTGCCGTTGTAACTTAGCCACGAATTGTTCTTGAATAGTTAATGACTTGAAGTAAAACTCACGAAACGGTCGTTTTTGCGTTAAGAATAAAGTGCGGAATATATTTAAGAGTCTTGCAAACTGTAGACTGAAATGTTGGCCTATAGTTGCCTGACAATTTATTTTGAAGGAAATAGGCGTTATAAATGGGCGTTTTTACAGCTATTCCAAATATTTTGATCTTGATTAACTTATTAGAGATATAATTTAGCCCCAAAAGACTAATTCTTCTTCTTTCTTTTCTTATTCTTATCACTAGCAAGGTAATAGTCATCATCTGCCTAGCCTTTTCCTAACTATGTTGGGGTCGATCTTATTTCTAGCAGGTATACATACTATATAGATAAAATATTGGGATACCTGATATTGGGATGCCGTATACCTGATCGTTGTAATGTGCGCACTACCGTTCATCTCCATACTGATTTATGAGTCCAAACAAACTATCGGCCGACTAAAAGTTTGCAGTGTGCGGGGCTTGACTGCCCGACATGATTTCACTGTCTGCGACAAATAAAATTACCGTAGAAATGATTTCGGACAGCGACTGTCAACATCGCCTTCCATACTTTTGACATTAATTTGAAATCTATTCGAAAATGACAACCGTCGTTTGTTTTTCTGATGAAATAATTATGTGTTCTTCACAGCTCTTGTGGTTTAAAGTGGTAATAGAATCTTACATAATATGTAGCAGCCAAACTGTTGCCTACCCTAACATATGTTACCTACTTACTAGTTAACCATTTACCGACATAATGGTAAGTACTTTCGAAGGATTAAAAAAAAAATGTTCTACATGCAATTTTTTGCCGTGAGTCGCAATAAACAAAAAGACATTTTATTTTCAAACAATCAGTCCAAAAATAAGACTTATCATCATTTAAGCTCTACTTTGAGAAACACTGCCCCGGTTCAGGGGTGACGAGCACGTGGATGCCAGGGGTGAGACGGAGGGGATGTAAATTATGAATTTCTGAATAATTCACACGAACCATCAAAATACTAATGTTGAAACATGGCAGGAAAAGCCTGGTCATACATATACATTTTTTCATAAGTAAAAAAATGTAATCTGCCTAGACTTTTCTTTAACTAAGTTGGGGTTGGCTCCCAGTCTCACTGGATGCTTTTGATATTTTGCTTTTCCACATTGAACGACTGGCTATCTGACCTCCTCAACCCAGTTACCCCGGCCTGTTCCCCTTGTTAGGACTGATTGTCAGACTTTCTGGCTTCTGACTGCCCGCAACAACTGCAAAAGATGTTCAAATGACAGCCGGGACCCACCAATTTATCGTACCTTTCGAAGAACTCGTCATGACAAGATGGTCACCCATCCACGGACCGAACACGCCAAGCGTTGCTTAACCCGCTGTTTGTTGGAGCGCACGCGAGACACAATTGATTTTCTATTGTTTTATAATTAGTGACATACAAGGACCTTACCCTAGTTAACCTTATGATCGAACGATCCTAGCGGCTTTGAGTAGCCACAAGTTTTATAAGCAAAAACAATATTAAATATAATATATTACCAATGACGTAAGCATACATAAAAGTCCCGAACGAAGGAAATATATCGTATCGACGTGTTATGATATAACTACACTGTAGCCCAAAAAAAGGTAACAGTAATCAATCATACATTTGCGGCGAACATTGGGCCCTTTTATTGTGGCACCGAGTGTACAACAATAGTTTAAAAGTGGTTTTATGTGTAATGTCAAAAGGGCAAATCAAGAATTGGGAAATTCACTTATTCATTGTGGTGGTTCGTTTTTTTTTTTTGGGAAAAATTGTTTCTGTATTTATCGCTTGAAAGGCGATTTCAGACTTGCGCTTTCATCTGCGCTTGTTACCAATGTTTTTGCGCTTAATATGAGAACGAACTTGCACGAAGGGTTCTGCACTCACTTCACGTTGTACGTGAATGTGCCCCTTAAAATACATACATATCATAGTTTCTGTATTTGTTCATAATATGTGAAAATTTCAGCTCTCTAGCCATCACTGTTCACGAGTCGCAGCCTGGTGGCAGACAAACGGACAGTCAACAATAATTCGATCCCGTTTTATCCTAAAAATTAACTTAGGCGCTGCAACTCTCTTACGAGTTACTTGATTGCCTAAAAGCGCTTAAACGCATTTCAAAAACGATTCCAGACATCATGTATAAACGCTTGTCTGGAACTACTCTTAAGGATAGTAACCTTGGCATTTCTGAGGCGTCAAATTACCTACAAACTTCTTTATGAAGTAAAGGGTGAAGTTTTTTCGATTTACCTGTCAACTAGCTGTTTTATTCACTTCCTGATGGAATTTCTCTCGCAATCGGGTAAAGGCTCTATTTATAAATATACAATTTTCGCATTTATACATAACTGGCTGTCACCCGTGGTCCCTCCCGCGTCCCGAGGAGACCGAACTACTTCCCGCACCCAGATAAGAACCTGTGTCCTTTCTCAGACTATCTGTGTACCCAATTTAAAAGCTTCAAAAGCCGAAATAAAGACATTGTTACTCTGACACACTGCAGACTAAAGTCCGGCCAAAGTTGTTCGTCATTTTTATTTTTTAGGAATATCTAGATTCCAATCAAAGATTTCAGCAAGACTGAAACCGGCTATACACCTGTTCTTTGTAATGTCCATACTACCATTCATCTTTGTACTGATATGTTTTCAGTGTGCTGGTAGGATACAGGCCTATTACTATTTTATCATGTATCGATAAGATAATTGAGAGGTATCTCGGACTAGAAATTAACAATTACTTGACAAAAAATAATGTTATTAATGATAAACAATACGGATTTCAAAAAAATAAAAATACCTCACAATTATTATCTAATTTTAGTAATGGGGTCAACAAGTGCCTGAACAATCGCGAACATGTACTTGTTGTCCTCATTGACTTTAGTAAAGCTTTCGATTGTTTGGAATATAATACACTATTTAATAAATTAGAGCAAAATGGTATACGGGGTCCATTATTAGATTGGTTCAAAAACTACCACAAGAACCGCTACACGTCGGTGTGTGTCGCGGGTTCGTTAAGTAGCATGGTCTCAACTGATAAAGGCACAGCACAAGGTTCAATTATCGGGCCAACTGAATACTTACTGTACGTGAACGACATGTGTAACATTTTCACAGAAGGCTCCGTGTACCAATTTGCTGACGACACATGTTTGGTTGCTGCACATAAAGACATACGTGAGGCGCAGAGAGTGATGCAGTGTAACTTCGACCTCTTATGCAAGTGGGCCCATGACGTTGGTCTTGTAATTAATACAAAAAAAACTAAGTTAATTTACATACACTCACCTTACCTGACAGCGTCTTGTGTGCCTTCTGTCGTTGCTCATGAGCACCTGTGTCTTCACCGACCGGTCAAAGCGTGTAGTTGCTCCTCATTGGAGCTAGTGACTCAGCATATGTACCTTGGTCTGATAATAGATAGTAACTTCCACTGGAGGCCGCACATCGATCATGTATGCAATAAGCTCAGGTCTATAATAGCAAAACTATCGATACTTAAGTATAAACTACCATATAAAATACTTAGAACATTGTACTTGGCATTGGCTGATTCCGTAATTGATTACGGCCTAAGTAGCTACGGACGAACATACAAGACTTATATTGAAGACATTTACAAGTTACAGTTACGCATTTTAAAAACGATAGTACCCAAAAAAATAAAACAGCAATTCCAAGATGATGACTCGGGTTTATTTAAGCACTGTCAAATTGTTAATGTATTTGATAAGGTACGTTTACGCGTTATAAGTGAAAATTGTCACAATATTCTCAATATCCGTAAATACGAAAGGCTAAAGTCGTTGCGTTGTTTAACATATTTACCTACATTTATCATACCTAAATCTAATAATATCTATGGAGCAAGGACGTGGGAATGTATGCTACCATCATATTTAAATGACCTGCCCATTGAACTCTGCAGTAAAATAAATCCTAAAAACTGTCAAAAGATACTAAAGAAGTACTTTCTAGACTGCAGTGAGATCTAGAAAGTAACTCCTTATGTATATATAATGTATACCTATGTATAAATGTGTCACCGAGTGCCGTGGCTGACATACCACTGTTAAACCCGCGATGGTTTGTGTCGGTATATTTACTGTTATGTAACCAAATTGTAAATCTGATATTTTGAATAATAAATAATAATAAAAAATAATAATAAAACAAGTGTTTTTTGTTTAATGAGCACGTTATGAAACGTGTAAAGATACTTTCTTAGAATCGAATAATTCTCCAAAATCAGAAATTCCGCGTATTTTTAGTATCAGTGAAATATGTAATTGGGAGAAATGTTTGTTTGTAATTTTTATTTTCTCCATGCTGTGTGATTTTTTTAATTTTCTTTTCAAAACAAAGGTTTCCAACCTTTGAAAAGAACAGTTTTTGTGTTTTTATCTGACGCAGATGTTGAAATGAAATATTTCTCTTTCCATAACGAGGCATAGAGTATTTTTCACACAACTTTCTGATTTCATATTTTTGTAATTGAAGAGAATGTAAGAGAAGAAGTTTCCTAGGAAGTAGGCATGTAGTAATGAAAATATACTTTTGTAATCAAATTAAAATAACGAGATCTATACTGTTATCTGTAACAGCCGATTTATCGTCCCACTGCTGGGCTGCAGCCTCCTCTCACACAGAGAATGATTGAGCATTAATAACCACGCTTGCAATATCTACATTTCCGTTCAAAAATTAACTCTGTCGTTTCGATTTTTCCTCTTGACACGTGTGAAACTTTTACTACCAAAAAATAATATTTTCCCCATACTCCTTATTTACTTTTACACAATAAATGCTAGCTACAAGTAATAACATAAATGTTTAATCGCGTAGTGGTCGATATGATGTCATTAATCACGTGGTGCTAGGGGTCCCGATAATTTGATGCGGCGACATATTGTCGCTAGACACGGCTGTGGGGTTCCGTGGGGTGGTATAAAAACTGTTGCTGGACAAACAATTTTCAAACGGGAAAAAATAAATATATAAAAAAATCTGTTGCTGGACAAACGATTTTGATGAAAAAAGAAAAATATATTTTACATTGAATAATAAAATATGGTAAATATCTTAATTTACATTTACTATTCTTGCTAATAAATAAAGCTGCAAAGTTTCTTTATTTGCTTGAAAGCGCTAATCTCAGGAACTGCTGGTCATATTTGAATTTGAGTTACAAAAATATATTTACTTTTAATTTAAATATAAATACTATTTCAATGTAAAGAAACTATCTCAAAGTTAGACCGATTTCATTTTCATCTAGATCTTTCAAGCAGTTTTTAAGTTATCATCATTTAAAATAATCAGTTTGAAGATACAGTTTAGATTTTCGTAAGGACACCTTCACCACCTCCAACAGAGTTAAATCGCCTCCATCGATAAATCTTTTCTTATTATTGCGACACACAATGTTACATGGTCCAATAATTTACTGTTATGTATATGTATAGTCCATTTATCGAAGAAGGCTCTAGTTTTTTTTCCGGGTGCGCGAAGTTGCACGAAGTTTTCATGCGATGCGAGTGAAACCTCAAGACATTAGGCATATAAAACTTCTAACAAACATATTCACCTTTTAAATATTACTACCTACAAATTATATAAAGAACCATCTACAAAAATGCTCACTATCCAACCCAGCATCCTAATCTATAAACATACTTTCGTAGCCCCAACCCTGATGCGTGAGACAAGCCATTACAGCCAACTCCCGAAGGACATCTACGGAACCCTTGGAATAAGAAAAATTACTACCTTTTTTAAATAGTCCGGGAACACGAGACGGTTCTTTAGTAACCTTTATGAGTGTAGTGAAATATTGGCTAGGTTTTTTTTTTTTCATTTTGTTGATACTTCAAATGTTTTGCGGGTACTTTCAGCAATGGTGACAAACTCCTGAATTAAGTTAGTTAGTTACAGCCTATTTATCGTCCCACTGCTGGGCACAGGCCTCCTCTCACACGGAGAAGGATTGAGCATTAATCACCACGCTTGCTCAATGCGGGTTGGTGATTTCAGACTATATAGTCCAGGTTTCCTCAAGATGTTTTCCTTCACCTTTCTATCAGCCATTGGTGTCTAAGATATACTTAGAAAGTACATACAAACTTAGAAAAGTTGCATTGGTACTTGCCTGACCTGGATTCGAACCCGCGCCCTCATACTCGAGAGGTTGGTTCTTTGCCCGAATTAAGAATTTCCTCTATTTTGGGGAATTGTGTAATAAAGTGCATAAGTATGTAGTTTCATTATGATTTTTCGGTGGTTAACTAAGTTCGGTATTGGCTAGGTTTCTTTTTATATTGTTGATCTTCAAATGTTTTTCGGTACTTTCAGCATAGTGACAAAGTCCTGAATTGGGAAACCGATCATTTTTAGGAAATCGGGTAGTAAAATGCGTATGTGGTTTTATTATGGTTTTTCGGTGGTTAACTAAGTTCGGTATTGGCTAGGTTTCTTTTTATGTTGTTGATCTTCAAATGTTTTTCGGTACTTTCAGCATAGTGACAAAGTCCTGAATTGGGAAACCGATCATTTTTAGAAAATCGGGTAGTAAAATGCGTATGTAGTTTTACTATGGTTTTTCGGTGGTTAACTAAGTTCGGTATTGGCTAGGTCTTCTTTTATGTTGTTGATCCTTCAAGTGGTATTTAGTGTTTTGTGGTACTTTCAGCAATGGTGACAAAGTCATGAATTGGGAAACTGATCTTTTTTGGAAAAGCCCAATTTTCCAAAAAAGATCAGTTTATCAGATAAAGTGGCTGTGTTGTATTTTTATCAGGATTTTTTCGTTGTTGGAAATTATAACTTTTCCTTTGATACATGACTGGTCAATTATAATAAGGTTACAATATTTATAATTACATCGAGATATGTAGTTGAATTTTTACCGGCCAGTGCAAACTGGATTCCTTTTCAACACATTTAATTAAATCCTTTACAAATCCAAAAAAAAGCGTTCCATTACACGTTACAAAAAACTACATACATCATCGTTGTACTTATCCAGTTAGTTACAAACACTTACAATAGATAACTACATCGCCCGGGAATCGAACCGGCGACCCTTGCCGAAAATTATATGAAAGCCAAACGGCTCAATCAATTATCCTGCTAACTATTGTGACGGAGCGTTTTTGACCCCTTTCTGTAGTATTAGAAAACGCTGATATTTTGTTTGGGGTACGCAATAGGTTGGAGAAACGTAGCGTTTTAAGAATTATTTGCCTATTTCTATTATACAGTCTGTAATATGTATTTTCTAAGCGTATAAACCTTTGAGTGCAACTCGGACAATAACTTGACCACCCTTTGACATCTGACATTTTTGTTGAAAGTTTCAGTAAGATGAACTTCAATACAGACCTACATATGTAAAAATAAACCAGAAAAAATGGGCCTCTGCTCTTGCAATGGCGACCATGAGTGCTAATACCAATGTATCTTAATTATAATCTAGCTTAATGCATATGCTTAGTTTTATCTTCTGTTAGGTAGATTATCATCACATACCCTCCCTCTGTGCAGAGGAAGGTAGTTTCTGGCTTTTATTCACTAAACCCTACTGATACTCTTTCTAGAGTCATTTATGTCGCCCATAGGCATACAGAAAAAAAAAGGTCGCCAGAAGACGCTGGATGCAGGTCGCCTCCAACAGGTATCTGTGGAGATCTAAGGGGGAGGCCTATGTTCAGCAATGGACGTCCTATGGCTGAGATGATGATGATGATGATAGGCATACTACAAAAAGGATCTTAATCCTAGTTTTTCCAAAAGCCGATCGTCTTACAAACCCAGTGCGTTACACACCAAGTTAGCGACATATGGCAACACTGTGACCGCTCGTCCCCACAGTTTATTCTCAACTATTCGCAAGTCATCTAATTGATTGACTGTTTGCTAGTTTGGCGGTCACTACTATACATTTGTTTGGATTTTGATGCAATCTTCAAATTATACGCGAGTTGGCTGGCGTCATTATCGTGGAATCCGTTTCGGATTTATCCAAAATGAGGGTCCGATTTGTTGTGGAAGTTTACCGACTCAACAGCGCTTTAACCTTAGCGTATTTTATCGTGCTCAGCCAAACTGAGCGTAAATATACGCGGAAAAAATCTTTCAAGCGGGTCCAGCCAGCCTCTTTTGAACCAGTAGTTGTCAATTGTTTGTTGTCGCTCGTATACGAGCGCCAATGAAAAACTGAGCGGAAAATTCGCTAGTGTGAAGATGGGAGCCCCAGCTTAGCCTTTGCCAAGTTGCAATAGTTTCTCGTCGATTCTCCGAACCATCTTCTTTGAAAAATATACATATTTATGTCCACCGTTTTTGCTAATTTAAAAGTACATCTTTTCTACATCACTACTTTTTTTTAAATCAACGATGAAAATTGTCATCGAGTATCATTAATTTTTTATCCCCTTTTTCAGTACTAATTTCCTTGTCATCCACATTAATTTTTCCTCTAAACAGCATTCAAGTAATAAACATCTGACATCTATAATTATCACGCGGCACATCAAAGCTTAGGCGTGCTGCAGTTAAACTCGTAAATCAGCGCTTCCGTTGAACGTCCGCCCCGCGAGTTGTGTCGATATAAATCTTGACTGCTCATTTCGTTGTTTCGAATCATCGCGGTGTGTGTATTGTGGTTTGTAATGCAATTGGGTATTGGTTTGGCGGTATTGTAATTTTAAAACTGCGAAATATTGTGTGGAAGGTTATAAAGTAATTGGTGTTTTTACGCCCATATGTGTACGTTAACTAAAAGACTAAGGAGGTACGTGCGCTATAATTATTTAACGTTTTCTTACAGAACTCTTTTTCCTTATTATTCTGTAATAAAAAACTTTTTACCTATATAGCTATATTACCTATGTAGTATCAGTTTATAATACGTCAATATTATAAACTGATACTACACATTACCTACATGTTTTGCTTTCATGTAAGACTTGAATAGCAGTCATCTCATATTATTGTTTTCTATAGCAAAACTTTCTTTTTCATATCCTCACTAATTAAACTTTAAAACACCATGAATGAACTTCAAACAACTTATGCGTTCAAAAGCTATCTTATGTCGCAGTGCAACTCATAAATCTGCCTTTACACTGAACGTCCGGTTCGTCCGTAAAATGGCAGAGCGCGCTGTTTTTGACGTTTTAACGTCGGTGACGTGACAGAAGTTAGTTATGACTATTGTCTGCATTGCCCGGGTGTTTTAATTAGAAGTAGTTCTAGCTTTATGGCGTTGACGGCAGATTCAATTTAGAAATGTTTTTAGACCACAGACTAGTTTTTTATTGTATTGTGCTGAAATGTGATAACGCATGTATATTGAAAGTCATTTTATATATTTATAAGCTTAACCTATTATTATTTTCAAAAGTTTCAATAAATTTTTTTGATTAATAAGTACTAGATGAGTTAATAAATGTCGATAAGTAATTTTAAGAAAGAAAATAATGGATTTTATTTAAATAATTATTACTCTTATCATCTTAATATAGGTCCTTTTTCAAAGCACGATACAGATGCATTTTTTTGGTACTCTAAAAAATTAAATTAATCAAAGATTAAAAAGCGAATAATTGAATTTCATTCACTAATTCAAAATTAACCCAATAAACGCTATATCCTGAATGACTTTGAACTTTTGAGTGAAAGGAACGAATTCATACGTTCTGGTAACAGATGTCTATACTGTCGAATCATGCTGTTTATTAGTACTTTAGTTATTTGACCGCGAATAAAACGGATTTTGGGAACTCAGTCGTGATTTTGCATTTATTTTTTTTTTCTTTTATTGTGTAATTTGAATGGTTTTGGGTGTGGTTTTTATGTGGTGAGAATCAGGTTGATTTTTTTCAATGTTATTATTGGCATTTATTTATACAGATATAAATTAGGTATCTTATGGTAAGAATTAGAAAGTTTATTGTATCGAAATTATACATCCATATACTTACATAACTCTATAAAGATGCTTAATAGGTTTAATCTTACCTTGATATTTACATGAACATAGTATTAAATATTTCTTTTGCATTAGTAATTGATTGATGATTAATTTAATTGATAGGCTGCCTCTAAGACTGAATTTTAAGTTATCTCATACAGGCAATGAAAAAAAATATTATTGCATCATTTAGTATAGTACTAAAAAAGGTTGATTAAATTAGAAAATTTGACTTTGAACACACTTGTGAATTACAAGTGTGCTCTAATTGTAATAGCACTTAATTCAATTTCTAAGTTAATCTTAGGCTTTGAATCCCTTAATTTACGACGTCTGCGACTATTATCACTGAACGGAGTTTTAATTGATTTAAATGTCATTCGAAGTCTTTAAAAATGGACTTGGATAAGTTATTTTGGATTATTTGTAGGTGGGGTTAAGGTCGGTTAATATTTTTTATATATAAGCGTTAATGCATTGATCTTCCAATTATGTACGGAAATATGTCGGTGAAAGAGACATTTTCTTCGTCCTTCGAGATAACAAAATCAAGCCATATTTTAACTTCTGCTATTTGTGATTATTTTTTACAAGTTTTTATTTCTAATTTTGATAAAACTAATGAAATTATAAATATTGTAAATACACCCATGGGTGTGACAAATTTTTTAAGAACTAATTTTTTAATGTGACAAAAAATACATGAATTTTGAATTCTACGCCTACGTTACTAAATATTCTCCCCAATAAAAACATTGAAACTACTTAACCAGGTCACTATAAAAACCCATATCTTCTCCTTGACATCATCATCATCATCATCAGCCTATCGCAGACCACTGCTGGACATAGGCCTCTCCAAGTGCACGCCACTGAGATCGATTCTTATTATTATTCTCCTTGACATACCACAAATAAAATTCGCATATCCTTAAAATTATATCAAAGAGACATAAAATGCACTCCACGTTACGTCATGTTACGGTGAAACTCGTAAACCGGTCTAACGGGGACACGTCCAGTAGTAAATTTTAATATATGACTGAATTTTTTTACGAGCTTTTAGTAAACCATTTGAAGATTGGCTAGAGGATATTGCGAGTAAGATTACTGAAAGGGTAAGAGCTTCCGTAGACTGACAAACTTTTAGTTGGCCGATAGTTTGTTTGGCCTTTTATTTAACGACGTCAAAAATCATCAAAATGACCCCTCCTGCTGTGGGTTAGCAGCGGTGAGGGAGGGTCAGACTCTTACTGACTAAAAGCCGTCGTGTTCCGTCATAGGCCTTTTCTACTACTTTTTTACTATCGGCCAACAGTTTGTCGTCTGTCGTTTGTCGAAGTTTGTAGTCCAGTGTGGGGTTGCTTTACAGTTCTCGCGGTGTTAAAAGATACTTTTACACTATACCGCGATGAGGCTATAGATTGTTGGTCTGATGCTTTTCAATTTGTATTAGACGTAATGTACCTGAATATCAAAGAAAAAAGAGAAGAAACCTTCAAAAATAATAATACAAGCAAGAAGGACAACATAGTTGCAACTTCGTTTATGTATAAAAATAGAGAAGCTCCTATAGACAAATAGCAAGGCGTTTTAATTTCTTATCAAGCAAGTCGATGCCGCAAAGACTAGTTATCTGGCTTTCTGGTTTCTGACTACCCGTAGGATTGCTTTCTTTAACCCCTTATACTTAATGATTAAAATAGCTTTATATCATGCTGTAAATAAATCTCAAAATATGCTTAACTTGCAACAAATTCAAGCGAGAATACATGTACAAGTTCACTTAAACGCCCTTAACAGCAGTAGAGAAACCGACAGTGTTGTAGCGGTCGATGCGAATCCCGCACCCCGGGATTAAAGGATTAAACGCGGGACCGTGTCGATACAATCTACCACAATGGCCGCCGCCAACTGCGTTTGTGATCAACAACAAAAGCGTTGCTTAAATAAATAAAATTGTGACCAAAAGATTTCGTGAATTTGTACAGGGAAAATATATTTTCGGTAACAAGGAAGTGGGGTGAAGACAATCTTATTATTCGCGGAAGCTTAACAGACAGTTCAACTCTAATACTTATCGAAGAAAATGACACAATGGGGATTCGCAATCTTCTTTACTTGACTACGGTAAGCATTTGATCGTATCATAATATCAACGTCAAATATAAAGATCGTTATTATATCACCATTCATCACGTTTTATCGTCCGTTTTCCATTATTGTGCCACTTGTCCCTATCTGAATATGTCTGTGGCTGGCGCAGCATATCTTTTTCCTCCGCACATATCTATCAGCCGTTATCTCAGTATTCACACCCTTTCCTGTTTCCTTCATCTTCTTAGCCACTTATGTCATATTTTTCATTTCATTTTCCTCTACATTAACGGACTTGTCAGCTTCTTATCTCACCAATTAAAGACAGATACGAAATGGCATTCAAAACAAATTCGTCGAAGTAACCAAAGGCCACAGTTCAAACAAAAATAGAAGATCCCTTCTCGTAAATCCTTCAGATCAATTAGATATGGCGTGACAATCCAAACGCCAACAATTCCGTTTCGGAACCGAAATAAACAAATGGCTGACTAATTCGCAAATTAAACATGAATCCGACTGTTTCCTGACAAACACTAATTTGTCTCGAAAGATAGCTGAATCCCGTAACCGCGGCGACCCGTTCTAATCCCGGGCCAGTGCGTGCGACCGCGTATAATCCCGGGATTATATCGATAAATATTTCACTTCACTTGTCCTAAATGATTTTGGTAGTTGCTATTTTTATTTAAAGTAGTCGGTTTGTTGTTCTTTTTGGAGAAGTTACGATAGATAGTTTATGTATCTTGAGTTATTTTGATTTATGTAGGTAAATTATCGTTTTAATGAAACTGATGTGGTTTTTTATTTAAATTCAGCTCTTGCACTACTTATACATAAATGTATATCTATTCATATGTATCGTTATACATTCAACATTTTCAATAAATAACGTATTTCAAAATTTAATTACAAAAAGTAAAACGACTTCAATAATTTGCCTGAAACCTTCTCCTAAGACGAATATTTCTAACTATTGGTTGTACGTTTCAGCCAAACCTCCACACTGAACAATAATATACATACTTACATGTCAAACAGAGAACCTCTTTTTTTGAAGTCGACTAAAAATCATACTCTAGTTTGCTGTCACATGAAAACATTTATTTAACTATGCAATCAAACAATTACAGAGGCGCCCTTAATGCCATAAGCATTTCTCTGCAGTCAGGTGATGCAGAGATAACATGGTATAGTTATCGGCACGGATATTGAGCTCTCGGCGGAAGAGTGGGGATCGCTTTGCGCACTGTACACATAAGGCAATAAACCAATAAATCGCTTCCGCGCAGGTGAAGGTCAGGGCTCAATATCCGTGCCGATGATTATAGGTGCATTACTTACTTAAAAAGACATGTATAATGTAACATTGAATCTAACATGGAATCACATTGTTCAACCAATTTTGAGGTTGACATACCTGGCTTTGCAGACCAAGTATATACCCCCGACACTGGTAATCCTCAGAAACGAAAGTAAATTAAAACATAATGAGTATTGAAGGTGTCACCATCAATATCTCGTGAAATATTGCTCGGGCAGGAGATTAATATTTTCTCTACTGCATCTGGGGCCGGCTAAATAATGTGTATTGGGAATCTAGCTTTGAGAGTAGATAGGTTTTGATATTAATACTAATTGTTGTTATTATAGGTTTTAATAAAATATATTATGTATTTTTGTTTGAGGTTTTTATTTTATTTAAAAAAATGTTTACTAATTTAAATATAATATCTGTCTTTTTTGCTCCAGGTGTATTTTTTTTATTAATCTTTTATTATTTTTTATACCTACTTGTTGATTATGAAAAAAATATATATGTATTAATTTCTAAATGATAGATATTCTTTTGAATTCTGAATCTAAAATAAAGAGGGCTGTTGGGAAAACTTAATGCTCCCATCATATCATGGGACTTTTCCAAACCACTGCACAAGTTATGTAGTGTAAAATGTAACACAAACAATAAAGTCACAAAAAAATTTGCAGAGAAATAATTTTATAAACTCGAAAGATTCTATGAATTTACGTATGTGAATGTTTTTGATGAATGATTTTTGATGAAACAAAAATCAAAGTCAAATCATTTTATTTCATTTAGGCCTTTATAAACTTGGATCAAACCGCAGGCGGAAAGCTAGGAAAAACACTTATTAGCAGCATCAAACATCATATCCCAAAAACCCATCCCAAAAATTATCTTCAATTCCCAAACACGTTAAAACGTCCCTTCAAACGAACATACATTCATATTAGAGACACTCGCGCAATTGGTGGGCGTACCCAATAACTATAAAAACGTCTTTCAGTCTAGACGAGCGAGAGGGTTAAACATGCATGAATTACTGTGGGGACGGCAGGCGCAGGGTTATGGGGAATACATCTTGTATGTGTGTGTTACACGTAGATGACATTGAGAAAACTGTCAGTTTATATCTTTGCAAGGAAAAAAAACAGGTTTTAACACTAATAAATTGAGGTAAAAAAATCTTTAAAAACAATCTTTTATTTAAATGCTCTAAAAAGAAAAAAAATAAACTTTTACTGTAACTTTACTGTCAACTTTAACGACATTTCACTTGTCGCGAGATTGAAGTACTCGTATTTACTTTCTTAGTACATACATACATTGCAAGTTAAATAAAAGCTTGTAAAAAACATGCTAGTCATGTATTGTCATCAGAAATCAGAGCGTATGCAAAATTTCATCCTTATCGAAAACCAGGACGTGGGTCAAATTAAGATTCCAAGATTTTCTTACATACATAGTAACAAGTGAAGCTAATATAAGCGTGTTAATATCATGTTATTTTTTTATGGCATGTTTTCATACACGAAAGAGCCCAGAAACTACTGAACCCATTTGAAAAATTCCTTAACTATTGGGAATCTACACTATTCCCGAGTAACATAGGGTATATTTTGTCCAGATACGAGAAGAAGTTTCCCCAGGACTCGGCTGAAACCGCTGGAAGCAGAAAGCCTAATTTTGAATGTAGGGTCATGGGGGAACATAATTCATTTGTGTGTGCATGTAGATTAGGGTGGAGCGAAAATGTATGGAGCAAAAAAAAAATCGTTTTTTCTCAACGGAATAGGGATGAAAAGTTGTCTTATAATATTCAAAACAAGTGTACAAAATTTGACTTACCAGTCGCAATATTTTGAGGTGCCCCAGAGGAGATGAAAATAAAAAATATAAAAAAATCCAATTTTTCTATTAATTGCAAAAATTAAACATTAAAAAAGCAAACTTAAATATCAAACTGTTTTTTCGTATTAAAAGTAGGCATTCGTTTACGCGAAAGCAGTGTCGCTCTAATGAAACCGTCTCTTTTATTATCTCCACAAACTGCATTTGATGCTTCTGTCACCAACTTGATGCAGCGCTCTACTGCTTGAGTGTGACATGGAAAATCAATAATCTGACACATGCTGAGACCGTTCTTGACCACATTTTTCAAGGTTTCAATAATGCCAACATCTTTCAAGACAGAAGAAGCTATAATAGCAGCGGCTCTATCCGAAACTCCAGTACGATCGCATGCAAGAGCTAATGAGGTTAAATTCAATCGTTTTTTTTTTTATTAGGTGGCGAAGCTTTATGTTTTACCTGTTCTGGGTTTTTATACTGAGGACTAGTAGATGGCACAAACTATCGCATGAGCTGCTGCTTTCTGTTACAAAATCATCAGTCAATGAACGAGAACAACAAGGTTTATCAAAATAGTTTACCTCTCTACTGCGATATAAAGCTTTTTCTTTTCTTTCTTGTTTTTTCTTATTTTTGCCGCTGTAGCCACATCGACACCGCCTATCATCATTTTTCTGGTCGTTCTTTGATCCAATAAAAAAACAACTTCCTCCTTGGGAATGCGACATTCTTTAGGACAGTTACAATCCGATATAACTTTGCATTTGCAGCTACAAATATCAAAGAAACTATGAGAGTCTGATATGAATTTATTATTTTTTTCTTGGTATTTAATGTCCGTTTGACGGCCTCGATATGGTTTCATTAAGCATCTGTATTTGTCATGATAAACGCGAATCAATTGTAGGATTCTTTTGAAACTTACAGTTGGCAGCGACGATTTTTGCCATATTTATAAAACTTCTTGAGCCAGCCTTTCAGATATTTCATGAACTGTTGGCTCTTTTGTTGCTATATCAGGCTTCAATTCATTTTTGATAAATAAATAATATTTCATAATGTCGTTGTAAGTTGGTAACTGGGAAACAGGTAACTTTTCTGGCAAACCAGAGGCAGGACAGCTTGACATTTGTCGTGTTTTAACTTGCAACATATTTCTGTAATTAAGACAAATAATACTTTTAATAGTACTACGGTTATAACCGAAACTGCAAGTTTTGAATGTGAAAAATATTACTTACAATATATGTATTTGTTCCCAGCCGTCAGATTCGATGTGTCAAGTACCTAAGTGCACGACAAACAAGTGAGCTCGTGTACGCGCGTAGTTGGCTAATGCCATTTCTTTGATGTGAGGGAGTGAAATAAAAAATACCCCTTCCCCGCACCCCGTTACCTACCGATCAGAACAAACACGTTTCCAGTTGAATCTTGTTTAGTTTACACTAATAAAGCATCGCTAAGAATATAATTCCGAGTTTATACAATGTTTGCGATTTTATGGAATTTGCGCAAATTTTCAAAACTTTACGATGATGGGGGCACCTCTAAACTTGACGTAAACAAACTGAGCTTTCTCGTATTTAGTAATGACCTAAAATAGCAACTTTATACAGGTATGCCGAAGCAAAAATTCAAAAAAAATAAAATCGCTCCACCCTAATGTAGATGTCGTTGAGAAAACTGTCCGTGTATATGTTACCGGCCGAACCCGATTTTAGGACAAACCAGTTTTGCCTAGGCTCAACTAGTTCTTCCTATACGCGTTAGGATTAACTAGTATAGCCTAGTCCAAACTAATTTGTCCTAAGCCCGATAGGACAGACCAGTTTAGGCTAGGCAAAACTAGTTGATCCTGATATAAGTACGCACACTCTAGGATAAACTGGTATAGCCTAGTCAAAACATATACATATCTAAAAGTCTAAATAAATAGATGAACTAAATAAACTACTCCGTGTTTAGAAAAATAATCATCTTTATTAAACTATAATGATTCGTCGTTATGGATAAATTGATAATAAGCAATAATCAAATGATTTTGATATGATTATTGTTTCTTAAAAAAACAGTATTATTTGTTATAGTGTGATTGTTTGTATTACCAATTATTATCCATAACTTTTAACGACAACAATTTTAATTTGAGATTTGATTATTGCTTCTATTAAATAAAAAAATACTTACCTATTATTTGTTAGTTTGCTACATATATGTAGTATGATTGTTCGTATTATCAATTTATCCATAACGACGAATCATTATAGTTTAATAAAGATGATTATTTTTCTAAACACGGAGTAGTTTATTTAGTTCATCTATTTATTTACACTTTTAGATATGTATATGTTTTGACTAGGCTATACCAGTTTATCCTAGAGTGTGCGTACTTATATCAGGATCAACTAGTTTTGCCTAGCCTCAACTGGTCTGTCCTATCGGGCTTAGGACAAATTAGTTTGGACTAGGCTATACTAGTTAATCCTAACGCGTATAGGAAGAACTAGTTGAGCCTAGGCAAAACTGGTTTGTCCTAAAATCGGGTTCGGCCGGTAACATATACATTTGCAAGGAAAATAATATCATGTTATTTTTTTATGGCAAGTTTTCGTACATTTATCATAATATTTTGACTTGAACACGCAGCCGAATGGAAAATACATTGGCTTTTTTACATACTTAATTTTATTAATTTATTTGGATGATTAATTTTAAGTTGCGTATGAAAATAAATTATTCGGAGTGATTAATATTGTAACAAATTCATGTGGAGTCGAAGAATTTATTTTACAAATTCGTTCGGGGTCAAGAAAGCGATTATTTTTTTTGTAAATCCATAAAATAAATACTTCAATTTAAAGTATTTTAATATTTTTGATAAAGGGAATCTATGCCCTAATTCTGATATGTACCTAAATTATAATAATTCACACTATATACCAACAAAATTTGAACCGAATTTTCATAATTTTCAGTACATTTTTGTGCTTTTCTACACTACTTTTACTGTTTGACTATTTTTGCTAAGACCGCGTTAAAATCCCTAGTGATCGGCGATAGTGTAAAATGACCTCTAACTGTATAGTACTCGTAACTATAAAAAAACCAGTTACGTCTAGACGTTCGAGTTAACTTACATGCATTATTTAGTATTTAAACTATACCTACGTAGTCAGTTACGACTGGGTTGCTTTTTTAACTGTTGTTAGCTTGTAAACTGTTTAAAGGAAATTCTAACATGAAGGAATTTTGCTGATTTTGAATGTGGTAGCTTTTGATGACATCATCAGGTCAGCCTATTAACTTTACCTATTGTTGATTCGCTAACTCGCAAATAAAATGAACAACTGAACAGACATCTTCAAAGTCGGGAATCGCAAATAAGTACGCCTCGAGCGCACTTGGTGATTAACGGCCATTCCTTCTCTGTCTGAGAAGAAGCCATACAGTGAGATGCTAAAAAGGCTGACATGATGATGATAAAATAGCTGCTATTCATTTTTAAATTCTTCAGTAGAAAGCTTAAATGTAATTACTGCTAATAATCTTATTTAGAGCATTCCCAGAACACATTTAAATATGAAGTCAGAAGATACCTTTGAAATACATAGTTGCAAATTTAAAATGATTGATCCAATTTCTTAAAAGTGAAATCCGTCTGACTTAATTTGTAATCCTATCAGTTTCCTTTTGATTTAATAATACTTCTGATTTTAAAAATAAATAGAGACAGTTTCAAAAGCTTTAAAAAAAAGTATACCTAAGTCAATTTTTAATCCGTATGATGACCGGTTAGTAAGCTAATGTTTAGACTTGTTGTTTTGACTTATAGGAAGCTACTTCGCGCACCTGGATAAAAGTAATCTATAGCGATACCTAAATGGGTTATCTAACATTTTAATTGGAACAATAGTTCGTATTATTAGCGCGTTAAACTAAATACGGAAATACGAAAGATTTGTAGGAATAGTATCTATCAAAAAATAAACATAGATTTCTTATTTTACGTACCTACAATCATTAAGCTAACATCGGGATAAGCCATCTGAAAATAGACCGAACATTTTCTAGTCTAGATCCAGATTCAGACTGACAGAGACAAATTTCCAGATCAACGTCGTATTCAGTACTTTTTAGTACATTGGTATAGACGTATCTCTGTGTACCTAGTTGTAACAGAATCGGGTTAGATAACACTAAAAGTAAAATCAGACATTCTTGTAGGAAATAGGGCCGAAATCGCTTTGTGGGTTTTCTAAAACTTTCACAAAGCAGCCCATAGTCTAGGAGTTGGTGATTGATTCACCCGTGCATCGGAGAGCACTTTAATGTCGGTCCTGCGCCTGATCTCTCTCCTGATCATAGGATAGGTAGGATAGAATCACAGATGAAATATTTCTGTTGTCGCTTTTATTGACAATCCTTCTAATATTTGTATTATGTTTGTTCCTCTTTCACGCAAAAGCTACTGGATGAAATTTGATGTAACTTGACAGTAATTATATAAAATAACAAACTATATAGACAAGAATTAATCAAGATTTTTTCCTCGGGGCTGCTTTGTGGAAGTTAAAGTTAAAGCTTCAGTAAATCTATTGGTTACACTTTTTATCTTGTTGACAAAGAAAGAGTCCTCAATAGAGCTTTGTGCAACTGACGGTTAAATACTTACAAAGCTCTTTTCTCCCGACCCGAGAATTGAACCCGACACCTAGTCACAACATTACTTAATAGATACCCTCGTCCACAGCAGTCGCGTTTTAAACAGACCAACAGCACAATCCAATGAATATTAATACTGAAATTATTGTGCTCGAAAGTTCATATTATAAAATGTCACGCGCAATAACAGTTCGTTTTCAAATAAATTCATAATACAAAGCACGAATCAGCACGTTTGTCTATCCACTCATATTTTTATTATTTCTACCCTCTAAGTGCATAGCATTGTTCGGGAAACAATTATACGGAACCACTGAACCGGGATTTCATTAGGGGTTTTATTATTATATAAAAATATAGGGGATTCGTGCTTTTTTTAAGCGAGTTTCAATAAAAATGATGGTATTGTGTTTTTTTTTTCATCTGAATTTTGTTGTGTTAATTTAATTCCCTAATCGAAAGATTTCATAAGCACAACATTTTTACAAGTTACTAGATGTACCTACGCCGTTTTAGAATGCATTTTTAGGGTTCCGTACCTAAGGATAAAATGAACCCTATTACCAAAACTTCGTTGTCTGTCTTCCTCCTGGCTGTATCGCACAAATCGTGATAGTTAGACAGTTAAAATGTTCATAGATGATGTATTTCTGTTGCAGCTATAACAACAAATACTGAAAACTAGAATAAATGTAGTATTTTTAAGGGGCTCCAATCGGCTCCATACATCCGCGATATTTTTGCTCGCTTTTATAATGATACGGAACCGTTCGTGCGTTAGTTCGACTTGCACTAGGCCCGTTTTATATTCTATGAGATCGCAGAAAAATACATTCATATATGATTTGTAAAAATTTTATAATACTTATTCACTTTAAATCCTCAATACTCAATGTCGTTATTAGCATTCCATATTTTATACACCTATAGAGTACAGAGTACAGCTTAAAGAAGTTGATCTTTAAGTAAATAACAAATATCTTAGCAGTAAACTTAAATATTTGGTTTATTTCTTATCGCCCTATATTTTATAGTTTTGGCAGCTAACTGGAAATAAATAACTAGTGTTGTGCAATATTTTAACTATACAATACTTATGTATGTATTAGGGTGGTCCTTATTCTTAAGGAAAATTTTTTTTTCTTTAATTTCGGGGGGCACCACGTAATTTGGTTATATACCATAAGAAAATATTACAGTATTTTTTTTGAATTTTTTTAATAACATTTAGAGGTCGCTACCAAGGTTTAAATTTTAAATAAAAAGCCAAAATTTGTTTTTCTCAGAATCCTTTATTTTTTTTAACCAGGTCTTAAAAATATTACACAATTTTTGTTGATGCTATGAAATAAAATAATCTGAATGATTTACTTTTAAGATGCAAGGGTTGACTTGTTAGTATTGGGATGCTTTTTTCTATACTCTTTTACCAACAAAAGCAAATATTGCTTTTGTTCTTCATTTGTGTTAATTAATTTATTGTATTCTTCCATTAAAGCAACACCACGCTCAGCTATATCATTCACTACACGCAATGAATGAACAATATTTTTTATATTTAACACTTTTTGTAAAAAAATGACAGCTGGTAGCGACCTCTAAATCTTAACAAAATCAAAAACAAAAAAACACCTATTTCGTATTTAGAGGTATATAATCAAATAAGAAAGTGCCCGGAGGATAATTCGAAAGTTGAAAAATAAGGACCACCCTAGTATGTATAGAAACTACTAAAAGTAGAATACTGGCTATCGAAGCAGATGAATAAATATTCAAAGATATACGAATTTTAGGCATTGTATTTTAAAAAAAACCTGATTAATAAAAAAATGCAAATTGTAACTTTATCTAAAGAAAGATTTTTTTTAAAATCACGTAGGTAATTACGTTTGTGTTATGGGAACCCTTTTAAATATTTAGTCTATTCTATGTAATTGATAGATGAAATATGCAAGAAACCTTATTTTGTATGTTTTGCCGTTTTAAAGATATTCATACGGAACACTTCGTCCACGTACCAACTCGCTTTTCACCAATATTTTTTCAACTTTACATTTGAAACAGCAAACTCAATTTATTTTCTTTTAACAACTAAGTAAGATCCAATCGTGTAAGTAATAGAATTACAAACATATTTCATGATTGGCGAGATCTGCCGGCATTCGATTATAACGCGCGAGTGAAACGGGGTGGGAAATATAGTGTATTTATGTAGTTATAAAAAGGGTTGGAAGGTTGTAGAAGATTTTAGGTGTTAATCTGTGTGTCGGTTTGTAATCTTTTCACAGATCATTTGTTTATGATATAAGAGTGTTGGGACGCGAATTGTTAGTTTCTTCATGATGTTTTCAACACCATAGGTCATACTAATACTACCTTCTGTAAGAGACTTCACACGTGTCCCGTCGGAACTACACCGCGCATCCAGATAAAAAGTAGCCTATAGCGATCTTGATAAATGAGCTATCTAACATTGAAAGAAGTTTTCAAATGAATTTCCAAAATATGCTCGTTCAAACTCTTCAGCTTTATAATGTTCTTATTTAATTAATTTAAAGATTTATGGAATTCTGTGAAAGTATCTTGGTCATTTAGGGGGCAAAAGTAACCTTGACCAACCTTGACCTAAGCAATTTAATAAAACTACTGAAAAACGTATAAAAACTATATTTTTCAGTTCGTCACAAACATACATACAGATAGATGGCCTTTTTAATATTTAGTGACGTAACACTTTCCTTAATTGAGGAAGAAAATCTAACCGACTAAGAAACGGTAAACAAAAAACACTCGGCAACAGAGCTAGCTACTAATTAACCCTACAATAAAGTTATTCCCATTTAGAGCTCGCAGACTGAACACTATTTAGTCGGCCCACTGTCGGTTGGTAGGAAAAAATAGTTTTTTTTTTAGGTGAATTAAATCCAAGTTTTTGCTGGTCTGATACCGAATAATACCTAATCGTTGTTACGTATGTTTCGGATGACACGTTAAACTGTAGGTCCCGGCTGTCATTGAACATCCTTGGCAGTCGTTGCGAGTAATCAGAAGCCTGACACCAGTCTAACCAAGGAATATTGGGTTGCCCGGGTAACTGGGTTGAGGAGGTCAGATAGGCTCCTTGTAAAACACTGGTTGATACTCAGCCGCATCCGGTTAGACTGGAAGCCGACCTCAACATAATTGGGTAAAGCTTCGGGAGATGATGTTACTTCTATACTTCCATTCATCCTAATACTGTTTGATGAGTCCAAATTAACTATCGGCCGACTAAAAGTTTATAGTGTGTGCCTCTTAGTGCGGAGTTCATTTGCAATCCAGGTCGATTCGGCCAACCGTGCCGAGAATACTCAGCGGCGGAGGGTTGAGATATTTTAATTTATAACTAATCAGAGCGCGGTGGTCGATGTTTATATTGCTGTGAATGGTGGAGGGTTACGATTGAATTTTTAGGCTTTTATTTAGTGCATAAAGTAAATAACCGTTATATAGTCTTTGATTTAGTGTTTTTTTATATGTTTTTGATATGTTGTAAAAGTCTATGATATTAAACGGAAAAAATATTATTTTAATAGGTCTCTATGGTATCTATGGCATATCACCACCGCCAATTTCCAAGTATTTTCCCAACTATGTTAAGGTTGGCTTCAAACTAACAGGTCCAGTAGTTCCTGAGAATAGCGCGTTCAAACAAACAAAAATAAATTATTTTTAACTTCATAATCTAAAAGTAAGAAATAAAGATTCAAATGCGCGTTTTAATACACACGAACTTTACTGCTTTATAAAGTATACCTTTGTATATAAACAATCATGTAAATAGCGAAAATCAATAGTTTTTTGTACAAACTGTGACTAAAATTTAATTTAAAAAGAAATTAGAAAACTTTAAAATATCGAATCAATCACCACCTAGTCTAAAAAAATCACTTCAAAATCAATCAAGCAATTCACTAATTTAATACAAAAAAATACTTCACACAAACTATATTGAACAATTTCCCGCCAGCATTGGATAATGGCTACGGGAAATGACGCGGCGATGACGTCACATCGTTTCCGGTGAAGCTGCCTACCTAGGCAATCTGTGTTTGAATCTGCCTAGCCAATATGTGAAACGTGGTAGGGGAAATTCATGGGAAAATGTGAAATGTTTGCTTGAAGTTATTTTGATGATATTTTCTATAAGAAAAAAAACTAAATAGGAGGAAATACTATTTTATTTTTAGTGAATTAATGACTTTTCAGTCTAGTCATGTTTATACTTTTGCTTTTACAAATTTCTGTTCAAATAACTTTACTCTTTGTCATTAACTTAGCTAATAAATCTTTTTGTTTATTTTCAGGTAAGTCCAGATCTCAAAAAATAGAATATTCTCTTCGTGGTTAGTAAGTATGCCTCAAATATCATGGAAGCCTGAAAAATCTAATAAGCCGATACCAATGAATAACCCCGTATTAAAATGAAACAACATTAAAAGGATGCTTTTAGGAGCTAACAACGTACGGACAAACATAGCAGTCAAACTAGTTACTATGTACTTATGTATTTCCAAGCATCATCCTCCGAGCCTCTTCCCAATCATGTTGGGGTCGGCTTCCAGTCTAACCGGATGCAGCTGAGTACCAGTATTTTACAAGAAGCGACTGCCTATCTGAACTTCTCAACCCAGTTACCCGGGCAACCCGATACCCCTTGGTTAGACTGGTGTCAGACTTACTGGCTTCTGACTACCCGTAACAACTGCCAAGGATGTTCAATGACAGCCGGGACCTACAGTTCAACGTGCCATCCTACTTCATGTACTTATTTCCAAGCGTCGCGTCGGACACAAAAAAATACATAAAAAAATCCTATTCATGTAAAATAATGTTTTCAAAAAATAAAAGTCTAAAACTGCATGGAGACAATATTTAACGCTAATCGTGTTTTAGGTCGTGTATCCAGTCAACGCTATGCTATATGCAGTCTAGCTATACAATATCTTGAAAGTGAATTTGTGACTTGGACCGTCTTTATGTAAAGGCTGTCGTCCACTTTAGTGCATCGTCGAAAACTCTTTTCTTAAATTCGGAACTTAGAATGGCATGACTATGTAAACATGAAAGTTTTATTTACGCATACCAATTCATTCTAGGATTTCTTAAGGCTCTAAATAAGCATTATCATGTAATTTCTTAAAATTCTCCTTGTATTTATTATGCTATGATGGGAAGGTTAGAATGTAAGGCAAGTGCAGCTGTTTTCCTGCGGTTTTCACCCGCGTCCCGGGTGACCTCTTCCCGTACCAGGGTAAAATATACCATAGGTATACCACTCGGTGATAATATAGCTGTCCAACAGTGAAATAATTTTTCAAATCAATTCAGTGTTTTCGGAGCCTTTGAGGTAGACAAACATACAAAAATATGCTTCATTTTCATAGAGACAGGTGTAAATAATCATGTATGTATTAACTGACACCGAACAATACTTCCTTACCACCATTACACAGCAGTCAGCAACCACCCCAACCGGTCAGTATTCCTCTTGGCAATGTTTCAGGGCATAAATTGGCTCGCGATAAAACTAGCGGTCACCGACACGCCTTGCTTGAATTGTGAAAGAAGATTGTGTCTTCTTATTTTATTAAAGGTCGTTACGCTCCAGTGGGTGAAGGCGTTTATATTGTGAGGGTATACTAAGTATATATTTTGTATAGGATGCATTGTAGAGTGTGATGAAATGATGATATTTTTTTGCGATTGGAGCAGGATCCATGTGTTGTTCGACTCCAAAGATAGTTGGGTGATGGCTAGGCAGATGATGTGGTAGACAATTTATCTAATGATACAGCTATGATTTATTAAATTATCACTTCAAAGTTAATCATCATCATCTGTTTAGCCTTTTCTCAACTATGTTGGGGTCGGCTACTATAGTCTAACTAAAGTGTGGTATGCAGTTGAGTACCAGTGTTTTAAATGAAGCGACTGCCTATCTGACCACCAGTTTCCCGGGCAACCTGATACTCTCTGGTAAGACTGGTAGTCAGACTGTCTTCTATTATTTGGAAGTAAATCGACACTCGATTCAGTAGCTATTATTTACTTTTGTACCTGTAAAAAGTGTGTGTAATAAATATATATATTTTTCACATTTATGAATCATCACATTTATAAATCAGTCTGTCTGTAAAAAACTAATAACTATAGAGGCTTTCAGTATAACACTGCTATAATTATAGTGTAGGTTTCATAGCGTGGGTGGTGTCTAATTTATCGGCACGTGTAAATGTCACCTTTGTCTGATCAAAGTTTACTTTCAATGGACACACCATATTATAAATTAATCATGTAAAATATACTAGAAAAACACACTTTTATCATCATTATCATCTCCCGAACCTTTTCTAACAAGTCCAAAACACAGCTTCTTCTTCTTCCTCCTGCCCTGTTCCCAATTTACTTGGGGTCGGCGCAATATGTCATTTTCTGCCATTTTCCCCTATCACGCGTCATACTGACACTCACTCCCTTCCTGTTCATGTCATCTTTCAGGCAATCCATCCATCTTTTCTTAGGTCTTCCTCTTCCTCTCTATCCATCTACATTGATACTGAACACACACTTTGTTGCATACGTATCATCATAAGTCTAAAACACAGCTATGATACGATATTCCATTCTGAAGTTCCAGTTCGTATCTTCCGGCTCCATTATCAGATCTGTTCGACAGTACCGTATTAAAGGTAATATAAATAAATAGCTAGCAATATAACTATCTTCATGTCTTACCAGTACACGAAGTTAACTGTCAGTTAATTTCAAGTTCAGTATGTATTGTAGATATTGTTTCTTACGATACGGGCTTTTACCGACTTTATAAGATGAAGGTGGATATTTCCTCCAGCAGTTTAAACATTTGTCGTTACGGGTAGTCAGAAGTCAGAAAGTCTGACAACCAGTCGTATCAAGAAGTTTCGGGTTGCCCGGGTAACTGGTATGAGAACGTCAAATAGGCAATCGCTCTATGTAAGCCGACTCCAACATAGTTTGGGAAAAGTCTAGACATCATCCTCCTACTGCCATTATTCCAATTTTATTTGGGGTTGAAAAAGTCTATACAGAGCGATGGAATAGTTAGCACACGATCCTGAAAACAAAACAAAAACGCTTAAATACGATATAGCGGTACATAATAATACGAATAATATTTCTGTAAATTAATATTCAACCAATCATCAGAACATCACGTACCAAAACAAAACAGCCAAAAAGTACCCCGCCGAAATAAAAACAGCCTGTACAAATTAACCCTCAACTGGCGCAACCCTAGCGTGCTACGTGTCCTTAACCCTAGCGCTTGTAATTCAGAACGCCGCGCAATTGTGTTAGCGAACACTGTTTCATCTAGTGGCTTAGATCGTGTAACATTTGGATATGAAATGAGCCTTAATCTTTACTAAAGATGTAAGGTTTTTTATCTGACACTAGCTGATTTCCCGCGGTCTCATCCGCGTCTGCCCGTACCGGGATAAAATATAGCCTATGTTATTCTGGAAGATTGTAACTTTCTAACAGCGATAAATCGGTCGATCAAATCGTTCTATACTTTCGGAGCTTTAAGGGTACAAACAAAGAAAAATATATTAACTTTTTATTGTTAATATAGATTATGTCTTATCTCACAAAAGTGAGAGTGAGATGAACTTGAATGTGAAACAGAAAATGTACAATTTGTTTGTAAGATTCGGCGACTCGGCCATCACTGACAGCTCTTGAGCTTGTTACACATAATTATGTACAAAGACAATGTGCATTTATACACACAAGAAAAGCTCACCTGCTTTCATAAAATAAAACGTTTATACGAGAACGCCACTCATATTTGTTGATGCACAACGAATGGGTCAAGTTTAAGCTTTAGGACATTTTTTTGTTACGATGTGATCGAAAATGCATGTATGAGCTATCCCTATTTGTTGCATTACCTCGCCCCTCATTAAAACATTGACAGAATTTTTATGTAAAGATAAGTGGTCGTGACGCCTCCAGTTAGTTCTACACTCCAAGTCCACAAACAGACCCCTTATTGGCGCTCGGAATTTTAGGGTTACGTCCAGCCAAATGAAAAACGCTCTAAGGTTTAATGCACCGAAATTGAAGTGGGAGTTACGCTCCATTTTATTTTGTGTTAAGTAATTAGTTTGTGAGGGCTGGTCAAGGTTATGTTTTTGTATGTAAGGCTAATCTACGGATGGGAGAACAATTGGTAAGATTTCTAACAAAATTAGGTAAGTGGGAAGCGGTTTGTGAGGTTTGTGTTTATCAGGGTTAGAGTATGAATTTGTTGAGAACCAGGTGATTGGACTTATCCACGTGAATTTGTTTCTTTCGGGACGTGGCGTGGGTGGAACACCAGGTCACAACTCATCTCTCGAGCCTTTGACTACCCGTAATTGCTGCCAAAGATGTTCAATGACAGCCGGGTCATAAACAAACAATGTTGTTCTTTTGTACATGTTGATGTACAAAAGAACAACAACGGAAACATGTACCTAGAAAGTACTTACAAACTTAGAAGCAAAGCAGGTACTTGCTTGACCTGGAATCAAACTCACACACTCGTACTTGAAAGGATGATTCTTTACCCATTAGGCTACCATGATGCTAGGAACAACTAGTAGACATACATGACAGTAGTCCGTAATCAAAAGATTTTAGAGATTACGGACTAATCAATAGAAAAAAATACGTCGCCAAAATGGTGGACAGTATTATTATAATTTTTCAGGATAATTTTGATGATGAATGGATATTCAAAAGCTATCTTTCTAGCTAAGTAATTTCTCAGTAAGCAGCCAACAGTATCAATGACATACAAATGACTTAATATCTGCATAGAAAAGTTTGTTTTGACTTCTTTTGCTGTCATTGAACATCTTTGGCAGTCGTTACAGATAGCCAGAAGCCAGTAAATGTGACAACCAGTCTTACTTAGTTGTTGCCCGGATAATTGGGTTGAGGAGGTCAGATAGGCAGTCGCACCATATGCCGCACTGGTACTCAGCTGCCTTCAGTTAGACTGGAAGCCGAAACCAACAAAGTTGGGAAAAGGCTAGGCAAATGATAATGAATGGGTATTCAAAAGCTATCTAGCTTAGTTATTTCTCTATAAGCAGCCAACAGTATAATGACATACAAATGACTTAATACCTAATACCTGCATAGAAATTTAGTTTTGAATGTTCATCCCTTCTGGGAATTCCGACTTTAGCCATACATATGTGACATATAATATGTTATATAATACAGGTATTCCTATGTATGCCATTCACATGGAACTAGGTTGCAATCTAGGTAAGTGCTAAGCCTTAAATCCTCTTAAAGTTATGCTATATATGTATGTATAGATATTCTGCTGGTGTTCTATGTATAGTGAACTATTGCGTAACAGGTATGTAGTGTATTGACATTTTGCAATATTATCTGTAACACACTTTTTGAAAGAACAAAAGATCTTTGTCGTTGTCAGAGAGAGTCAGAGTCTTACTGGCTAAATACCGTGTTTTGTGGAGCCTTTTATTTTCTATGGCCACTGGACCTAGCATGCCTGCACCCTGGATTGTTGACTGATTCCTGTGCTTCTCCCTGCCTTTGAGGCTTTGCTATCGCTGAAGTCACATCCACGACACTATAGGCCTGACGATGCTAGATGAATAGATGGTCAGATGCCATATTGGTCGGTACCCCTCAAGCCAGGGTCTACGAAAGTACGTTCCCCTTCCTTCCTTTCCACTATTCGACATGGTCCTACTTGCATATGTTTTATGATTCACTTTTTGAAGATTGTTCTATGACAAAAATCATCCATCTTCAGGTCATGGTAATGTTAAAACTCCAGGTTGAATTATGTCAATAGCCGTTCCTACTTATGATTGGAAACGTGAAAAATGCTACCAGGTACTTGAAAGTAGGTTAGTTTCTTCGAACGTTAACACATTTACGAGGAAATTAATTCAATTAAATTGCTGGAATTATAAATAGGTTTTACTCCATATGTTAATGTTTTACAGTCTTCATCAAATGCCTAAGTATAAAAAAATAAAGTATAAAAATTATACCTCATTTTTTGTTTTTGATGGGAAATCATCAAATGACCCCTCCCGCTGTGGGTGCAGCGTGAGGGAGTGTCAGACTCTTACTGACTAAAACCCACCATGTTCCTTCATAAGCCCTTTATGTATCAGGGCCGCGGTAACTCGCGCGAACAATCCCGCAGCAGCTATATAGCTATAGTCTAAAGCTAGTTCACCCACAGAAATACTGAATCATCATCTACCTGCCCTGTTCTCAAGTCATTTGGGGTCGGCGCAAAATGTCTTTTTCTTCCATTCCTCTCTGTCAGACGTCATACTTACATCCACTCCTTTCTGCTTCATGTCTTCTTTCAGGCAATCAATCTATCCATCCAACCCACAGAAATACTGAATGCCACTTCTAAATTAACTGTTTCATTTTTAACTCAAAACGGTTCCGTACTCCCCCCAATACGCGCCCTTTTAGGGGTCCGTATTCAAAGACCACTGTTTCGAACATTGATTGTGCCTATCTGAATGAGAGGTGAGCACCCCGGCGTGAAAAATTAAAAACTGTTCGTTTGTGGGGTCAAAAGTGTGTGATCGAGAGATTGTTAGTTAGAAGTACTTAATAGGTATTTTAGATTGAACATGATTTGATAATTGCAGATATTTGTAATAACTTTCTGCCAGCGTGAGTGGTATCACCCTCGTCCCTTAGAAACTACTCTACGCACTTAGATATCACTTCGATGAATGGGCTGAAAGAACTTTCTACACTGAAAGAATGTTTCGAATCAGTCCAGTAGTTCATGGGATAAGCGTGTTACAGTTATAGCATTTATTATTTTCAACACATTGCTTGCGGCAATTTCAGGCTAAGTTGTGTTATGGTACCCTGATATTTTTGTTTTTACTCGTTTTCTATCTTAATCGGGGCGTTGTTGTTAAAACACAAAAGCCCAGTTTAGTTCAAATCTCCATTCCCCAAATAGACATGTAAGTTTTCCACTCAAAGCTAAATACAAATGGAAAAAAACTGAAGCCAAACACATAATGACGTCACCGTGGGCGGAGGGCACACTATGTTTCCCATGACGCCAGTAAACTCCAACCGTGTGTACTCGCCCTAATGATATTGTGCCTTTGCAAATATCGTGTGGTATACTTTTGGATGTAGCTGTTTTCGCAAGTTTTTTTTTTGTAATTTGTAATGACTATACTTGATTGTGAAGATAATTGGATTTTTGTGTATGAAATCGTCATCTGCCTAGCCTTATGCCATACTATGCTCCCAATCGAGTCAGCATTTTACAAAGAGCGACTACCTGTTTGACCTCCTCAAACCAGTCACCCGGGCAGCCCTATATGCCTTGACTAGCTGGTGCCCGCGACTTCGTCTGCGCAGGTTTAGTATTTCGAACAATATGTTTACAAATTGTGGCCTATGTGTTATTCTGATGTATAAGCTATATTATTGTAAAGTTTCATTAAAATCCATTCAGTAGTTTTTGCGTGAAAGAGTAACAAACATCCATACATACAAACTTTCGCGTTTATAATATTAGTAGGATAAGACTGGTTGTCAGACTTTCTGGCTTCTGGCTACACTTAATGACTGCTAAAGATGTTTAAATGACAGCTGGGTTCCCCAACTTTCTGTGCCTTCTGAAATACTGAATAACTCTTTATGATATCGATGGCGTATAATTATCTCATGATTCATCGACTTATGCGGCTGTTATTTAACCACAAGCTCCTATCAATCCTTATGTATGTACGATATTAGAATTTGAAACCCAAAAAACGCCAAAATCTTGACCCAATTCAAACGCACACCAAAATGTTGAAGCTAACACTTCAAAAAAACCCGGTGTTTTCTCGCAAACAAAGTGCATGTGGTTGCACTATTGCACACAACTGGGTCGCTGACTTTGCTCGACAGTCTACCTACTGCCATGGAGAACAAAATAACTAGTGGAGATGTCATAACGCAAAATCTTCTAAGAAAGTAGCGCGACAACATGCGGGTGTTCGGGGAACGAGGATCGTTAGTAACTCCGCTATTACATGCCTTCTATGGAACCTGATCATTATTTTCAAAATAAAAGCACTATCAAATTAAAACCATCTTTGACAGATGGGTTTTGAACTGACAAGGAACAAGGACGCCTCGTTAGTTCTAGCAACTCGTTAGTATGGAAGGGAAATCACCATATGACTCCTCCCGCCGTGGGCTAGCAGCGTGAGTGTTAGACTCTTACTGACTAAAACCCATCACGTTCGTTCTGAAGCCCTTTATGTACCAGGACAAAGGTAACTAAAATCCATCACGTTAATTCGTAGGCCTTTTATGTACCAGGGCTGCTTTAACTCTTTCGAGCAATCCCGCAGCATCGACAGCGGTCACGCCTACCGTACATTGCTTGACCTACAAGAAGGCGCCTGACCTACCTTCCTCATAGCATCTCCGGTATCTTTCCTTCCTCTGTGAGGTAGTGTATACCTCGGTTTTATTGCTGCCGTCAAGTGTACGCGAAATATGAACGTGCTGTTCCTTTCATGTATTTTTATGGTATATGCGAGTATCTTTTGTTTTCGTCACGTCAAGAGCTTTTGCATATATGCGTACTAGTCTTCAGAAATATAGGTAGGTGTTGGATGAGGTTTTGGGAAGTGTTAAACTATCAGTTTTGCGAGGTTTCACCATATATCCAAAGGATCGACTTCTCGATAATAAATCATAGCCACAGATACTTGAAGATTCTTTTTTTTAACGGCTCGGAATATCTTCCATGGCTTCTTATACACTTTCTATATGATGTAATCTCCTAATTCCTGTCTTTCACTCACTTCATCTATCCATTTCTCTGGTTGTTTTTTTCATATATTGTTGACAATAAATAATAAGAAAATTACAAAAGGACAGCTCCCTCAAAACGTCCCCCTTTCACCACTTCCTAGTGTTAAGGCTGGGAAGAAGAATCTATATTCATGCTGAAAATCTTCTTCACCACGTGACCCTCATTCCTCTGCATAACATTCTCATACTCTCAACTTCTTCTTTAAAATAATATGTCCTTATTCATACACATTACGTATATACTAAATATATGCTCAGCGACATGACCCAGTTGCGTCGAGTACCTGGTACGAACATTTTACAAGCAATCTGTTCCCGTATCGACGCGAATCCGAAGTTATCGTTGCTAGAGTTCGTATGACAAAACTGGTTATTCTTAGGTCCCTTTGGGGTTTGAAAAGGAAAAATTGTAATAACCGCCAAAACCATAGTTATGTAGCCTAGCTTCTGAAATCGGTTTTAACCGCGCCCCGTGGTTATTCAAACTCAATTTTGGCTGCTAAACAGCACTTTTTAAACTTTTCAAAATTACCAAAAGACGACAGTCCTCAAAACGCCCAGCCATCACTACTTCTTAGGCCGCTGCCTCGAATTTTGCGGGCAGCGGGGCGGCAGCGGCGGCGGCGCGGGAGCGGCAGGATCTTACGCGTATAATCAAATGGACCGGCCATCGAATACAGCGGCGCGGGAGCGGGCAACGAGCGGTGAGCTCCATTCAAAACGGTGACCGCCCGCGCCGCCGCCGCTGCCGCCCCGCTGCCCGCAAAATTCGAGGCAGCGGCCTTATATGTTTTTGCTGGGAAGAAGTGGCGCAACAAACTCCCCAGCAACACATGTCTGTCTGACTGTTAGAAGAACCTTTCAACAATGTCTCACACAATCTCAACTATAACTAACTTCCCTATTATTATTCCTCGATAATTAAGCTATGTAGGTATGTAACACTGGACGATTTTTTCCAAATCGGACCGGGTCTGAAATTAGCGCGTTCAAGCAGCCCCTTCAGCTTTAGATACATACGTCAACTAATATACCACTCTATATATTTTCCTCCTAGGTTAATAAAACACCATAGAGACTTATCCCGGTAGAATTCCCACTATCACATGGTCACCGTACTTTGACCTAGTTGTGTCCGGAGCGGTACCAATCATTTTATGGTGAATTTATTTGCGTACTACCCACGAAGACGGCAGTGCATATACCTGAGCAAATACTGAATATCGATGTTTTTCATATTCCTTGTTTATTTGCGTGGATAGGAACGTAAATACATATAACATGGTGCATATATTTTTCTTGGGAAGCCACCACTGGATAGACTTTAGATCATATTAAATATCAGATGCATCAAGTATGTTGGGGTCGGCTTCCAGACTAATTGGATGCAGCTGAGTACCCACTGGTACTCAGCTGCATCAAGCCACATGAAGCGACTGCTTATCTGATCACCTCAACCTAGTTACCTGATCAACCTGATTCCTTTTGGTGAGACTGGTTGTCAGGGTTTTTAGCTTCTGACTGGGTCTTCTGGTAGTAACAGGTATTTCAAATTACAGCTGGAACCCACAATTTATATCATGCCTTCCAAAACATGGAGGAACTTGTCTTGAAAGATACTCAGATAGTCTAAAGTCTAAAAGAGGATCTATTTATTTTATTATTTATTTTTTTTGCACTATTTACATCTGGACTGGCGGACTTAACGCCTTAGACGTTCTCTGCCCGTCTACCTTAGGGCGGTGGTGGAATAGTCAATATAGGACTCTCTTTTTCATACCTGCTACGGTAAATATCAAATAATATATGCCCTTTTTTTTTTTTTTTTTTTTTTTGTGCTTTCCGCCCGCGGCTTCGCCCGCGTGGAATTCGGTTCACCCCTCCCGCTGTGGGTTAGCAGCGGTGAGGGAGTGTCAGACTCTTACTGACTAAAATCGTCGTGTTCCGTCCTAGGCCTTTTATATACCAGGGCCGCGGTACCTCTTTCGAACAACCCGCATCCGCGGCTGGCCCTGGCACTACTCATAATATATGCCCTTACGTAGTAACTATTAAGTAATCTCTGCTTTTACCAAGACTAGAATTTAAGACCACAACTGCAAATGCGACTGAAACGCTCCAAAATTAACCCGAAACACATATCTAACACAATTCTCTAACCCTCTTGTTTATTAGTACATAAACACAGCGCTGGCTCCGAATATTAACCAACCCTAATCAACTGTGTGTAAAGTATATATGTAATTGATTTTGAATAATGTGTACCTACTCTATGTACGCGATACGTGGTGGCTTTGTTTCCAAAGGAATCCGAGGTATGGGTTATTAGTCTGATTGTTTGAGTGTAATGTTATCTAAAGGGGTAGGTTGTAGCATACCAATTTTCAAAAATTGTATTTTAATGTCATGAAAACCAAAGCCAATTTCTCCTTGCTGGGTGAAAATCACAGAAATCTGTCCGTTTATTTAAATTTTATTTTGATAAAATAGTGGGTTAAAAATTGTATTTAAATGTCATGAAAAATAAGGTTAATTTTCTATTACTGTGTTTTCATACTAGCAGATTTTCTGTCTGGTTTTTTCAAGTGTATCTTATGAGCAGTGCCGGGTTTTTGTCGCGCGTTAAAAAATCGTAGCGGAAAACCCGCAAGCGTGAAAGCGCTATTACCAAAGTGAACTTAGTGATATTATTCCTACGAACACTTTTGTCCCTGGTAGAGAATTTTCTTGGCTAACTTTTCAACTCACTAGCCATTTTCCCGCAGTTTCTCCCACTTGCCGCAGGAACTACAGCTTGCACCAGTACAAAATATGGGCTATGTTACTCGGGAAGAGTGTAGCTTTCCAACAGTGAAAGAATTTTTCAAACCGGTTTTGTAGTTTCTGAGCCTTTCGGGTATAAACAATCAAACTAAAATGTTTCCTCATTATTATTTGTATAAGTATAGATTAGACTAGGTGTCCAGTTAGACTGGAATCTGACCCTAACATAGTTGGGAAAAGGGTCGGATGCTGATGATGAAGTATCTATAGACATTGGTTCATTTTACGTCCCAAAAGAGTGTGACATAGACAGTGTTATATAAACCGCATCTCCTCGAGGTCACCTTCAAAACTGCAGTAAAAGCATGTATGTATTGTAATACCGATAGGTCATGTTTACCCGGTTTTACTGTTGGACATACATCGAATCCCTTAGCTTAGGGATTGTGGTGCAAAGTAATTATATACCTACCCTTAAATGTCGTTTGAGGGTGACACTGTTAAACACCCATGTATGCACATACTTGCTTACATAAAAGCAGCTTAATTATATGTCATATGTAGGTATACTTATATCTGTCTATAATAATGTAATAAAAATGAAGCATTTTTTTGTTTGTTTGCACCGTCAAGTCTCCGAGACTACTAAACCGATTTGAAAATTTCTTTCGCCGTTGGGAAGCTAGACTATTCCCGAGTTACATAGGCTATACTTAGACCAAATATTCCCATATGTAAATATGTTCCTACACACTGAAGACTAAAAAGTCGGTCGACGGTTGGCCCGAAAATTGGCAATTTTTTTAAAAAGAAAATTTGGAATTCAGTCACAGTTTTCAGTACGTCTGATACCAGCCAAATACCTGAGCGATTGTTACGTACTAGCTTCTGCCAGCGGTTTCACCCGCATCCCTTGGAAACCTCTGCACGAACCCGGACACAAAGCCTAATGCCTTCCTCAAGAGATTGGCTATCTAACACTGAAATAATTTTTCAAATCGAACCATTAGTTCCTGAGATTGTCGCGTTCAAGCAAACAAGCAATCAAACTCTTTAGCTTTACAATATTAGTATAGATTACCATTCATTTCCATACTTATCAAGCGCCTATCAAACTATCGGCCGACTAAAAGTGTCCAGTATGCGGCTACACTAAGAAACATGTCCCGGACATATTTCTCAAAGCCAACTTACTAGTTCACAAACAATAACAAACAGAAACGAAAAACTGCAAACAGTCGCATAAACTTGCACTTACTAAGAGGTTTTCACTGTAACTTATCATTTTTAACTTTCAGACTTTGTTGACTGTTGGTCTGACATTGTTCGGAATAGTTTAATATTTTATTTTCTCTGTATTGATGTTGTGACTGTCCCTAAAGGGTTTAATGTTGGTTACTTATTCCTGATCTTTGACAATCGGTTCTTAAAGTTGGGTACGTTAGATTGAACAATAATTGGAAGTGTGTAGCAGAAATATCTTAGATTTGGTTTAGAAAAAATGTTTTGCCATGATGTTCATAAAATGTTGTGTCTCTTGTTTGTTTTATGATTATTTGGCGACTGAGAAATTCCTTCTTTCATATCATTGACAATCGTTTGAAAGAAGGTATGATTACCTCTATACTAATATTTATTTATTTTGAATGCGCTGATCTCAGGAACTGCTTAACTGATTTAAAAACTTCTTTCAGTTTTAGATAGTCCATTTATCTAAGGAAGGCTACTTTTTATCCGGGCACGGAATATATAGTTACCCCCTAAAACGTCTTAAAATGCCTATAGCTATTTGGCGACAGAATAATTTTCCTCATCCGGGAACAGAACCTGAATGCCTTCAGAGGCAGCCTTCACCCTTGCAGCCCACTCTCGACTTCTTATTACGATAAGACGCGGTGCGAGATATAAGCAGAAGCGGGTTTAGACGAATTGCAATTGCGAGGGAAAAGTATTCGAAATGCACTTCACATTGAATGCCAAATGCTCGTAAAATAATAGGCTTTCTATAGTTTCTATCTACCTATATATATCTGGGGTTGATAGCTTTCAATGCCTAAGTATTTCATAACTAAAGCTTCAAAACGTCAAAACCGTGTCTATACCTATAATAGTAAGTATTGCACATTATATGTATAAAGCTGAAGGCTTTGTAAATAATTTAAATTGTTATTTTATTCGTTCAGTGTAATTTAGTCCAACAGTGCTGTCTAAAATAAAGCGAAGTGGCAAAGAAAAATCACTCAATCTGATCCCACCACCATGTGGGATACATAGCAGAAAAGAGAGTTCAGTTTAGGTTAGTCCATACTTTACCAAACATGCTTTTAATCCTGGTGCAAAAAGTAGTGAAGGAATAAGCTAGTCTACTTATAAAAGGCGATCACAATATATGGTATATGGTACATTGATAATATATTTCTTCCAGAGTCTCTAGTCATTTTACCACCATATGCCTTAAATCGCTCTCCGCTTATGCCTCACACCCACCCCCACCCTGTAAATATATTAGGGCACTGGCGATCCGTATTCGCGTCACAAGAAACAACATTAGCAGAACATTAGTATGAGCCCAGTGGAGCGAGGACTATTCATTCGCGAGCCGCCGACAAATGGATGCGGTCCATAGCCTATTTATGTTCGCCAATATGTCAACTTGACGTGGTTGTTTTATTTACTTTTTTGGATGTTTCCTTATCGCTTCTTTATAACTTATCTGAAGATTTTTGCTTACTAGAGATAGAAGTTTAATTTAAAGATTTCAAGCGATCCTCGTATGTGCAAGACACTACCTCATGATACACCCACAGCGGGAGGAGTGATTTGATGACTTCTCACAAAAAATATGGGAGTTGGAACTTGAACTTGACACCAATGTCCCGTGCATCGGAGAGCACGTAAATGTCGGTCCTGCGCCTGATCTCTCTTCGGTCGTGTCGGATTGCCGTCCATCGCATCGGGCTATGAGAGTGAAGGAATAGTGAGTGCACCTGTGTTGTAATATGTCTCTCCAAAATAATATGACGAATTTCTTTTTATCTCATCGGGGGACCCTGAAGACTGACAATTATTATGATGACATAACGTAATATTTTGTTCAACATATGAGGAAATACGAATGGCATATTTATGTACTTATCAACCAAATATATCAATTGTTGGGTATTATTACACATGTCTGTTATGTTTCGAATTACACGTGTGTATTGCAGAACATATGTATCATTTTGTAAATGTTATAAGTATCTGGTGACTGTAGGTAAAATAATGTTTACATGTTTTCATATGGTCCGCGTCCGAGGGCGTAGGAAGAAAATTTCACTTATATTTTAAACTAGCCGTTTTCCCGCGGTTTCACCCGCGTCCCGTGGTAACTACTGCCCGTACCGGGATAAAATATAGCCTATGTTCCTCGTGGATAATGTAGCTTTCGAATGGTGAAAGAATTTTTAAAAAGTGCCCAGTAATTTTTGAGCCTATTCATTACAACCAAACAAACAAACAAAGTTTTCCTCTTTATATTATTAGTATAGATAGTGTTAAAGGTTTGGAGTTAAAACCACTAAACAGGACAAGATAAAAATAGTCATGGTTCACTGTCTTTACTGTGTTTATTTTGCCACCGACTTCTAGAGGTTTCTAGTGGGACTTCCCAGTGGGACCTAGCTGCGAGTACTTATATAAAGAAAGAATTTTTCAAATCGGCCCAGGCGTCTTCGAGAAATTGAGTAGGTTACAAAGACTAAAAACAGGAACTCTGTTGAAAAGCGATGATTTGGTTGACACAGCATAAGTCAAAATTAAAAATGTATATAACAGTCTGACCCGACTATCACAGATTAAAACGTGGTCTCTTTAACTACATTAAACATCAACAGAAACTTAGCGAAACCAATTGAATTAGTTAAATGTATAATGTACGGTCACTCTCACCAGTCAGCGGAAATCTTGAAACTAATGGTTGTCGTGCAAGGGGCTCGCCCCCTCTGTCCGAAACAACTATTAGCGCAGTGAATCAGTTGATTTACAGTCTTTCGGAGCTATATCGATCAATAGCAAAACATGTCGTTGCATTTAAAACTGTTATGCTGACTTCAAAAGGCGACATGGCTAGAAAGAAAGGCATTTTTTAAGAAAATCTTGTGTCAAAAAGTTTTCACTCGGTTTGATACCGGCTTAATACCTAATCTTTGTAATGTGTGTATCATTCATCTTCATATTTATGAGCCCAAACAAATTATCGCCCGACTAAAAGTCTGTAGTGTGAGCGCGCTCTAAAACTTAAGCTGTTCTTGGGAAGGTGACATGTATAGAAAGAATATTACTTGTGAGATGAGGGCAGAAAGAAGAGTATGGATGAAGAAACTGGTCTTTGTAAACGACCTTAAGATAGTTGGGAAAAGCGAATGAAACAAAAAATGTCGAAGGGCCGTTCCCAATACTCAATCTATCCGATATTTTGCTTACTGAGATACGAAGTTTACGTATACGTATGAGGCTAATGTCACAATTCCTACGGCTATTTAGCAAATCAAACAGATTTTCGCAATAGTTTTACCCTGCAGTGTGCGTGAGTGTACCTTTGATAATTCTGGTGAGTAGCGCATTGAGTACAGTCGCGTACAAATGGAACTGCTGTGATTGGGTTAGTCGCAAGTCTGTGGCATTACTTGTTGTGGGGCTTACAGACTGTTGAGTGTGTAGCGTTTTATTTTTAACATATTTATCGTTAATGTTTTTGTTACATCTGTTTTCTATAAGAACCACCGCATTCGAAATCTTAATACAGTTTTAAATAAATATGATAAAAAAAAGAAAAAAATACCGACTTCAATAATGTACCTAATTTAAACCTTCATCTACGTTTGGCAAATACTATGCTGAAAACCTCATCAAAATTGGTTCACCCAAACGTGGGATAATAGCGCACAAGCATAGGCATTCACATTTAATCACGTTTACTAACATATGTTTTCTTAGCGCAGCTATTATGCAAGCTAAATGAAAAACCGTTCATACTGTGTTCAATATTCTAAACAAGAAACAATAGAGTTTGAAAACATTCTATTGTTTGAGTTGTAACATGTTTTCACACTCTATTAAACAATCCAAACTTTCCATTTACAAAACTAGTCCTTTAAAAAAGCATTCGGCAAAATACCTACAGACCTTCACATATCCATACACCAACCCAACGCCTAATAAAATCAAACCTCACTATCTTAGCATCAATTCGTCCAATATGTACACCCCCCTACACCCAATAAGACATCGATAGCGAGCCACTCGGCGCAAACCGCAGCGACGCGGCCGTCTTGTCTGAAAGGGCTTTAACTACATTTGCGGGTAGTCTACACATGTGAGACGAGGTTTTTGTATTGCCGGATTAGATTGTCTGGGGTGTCCTTTGGCTACGTGATTTTTAAGTATTTCTGTTTTTAAACAACCTCTCAACTTCTTTTTACCACGCTTATATTAGCTTCACTTGTAACTAGCTATGTATGTAAGAAAATCTTGGAATCTCAATTTGACCCACTTCCCGGTCTTCGATTAGGATGAAATTTTGCGCACGCTCTGAGTTATGACAAAACATGACTAGCGTGTTTTTTTCGTTTTTAAAACTATCGTATTTTTGTCCGTCTGTCACCAGGTTGGCCAGCAGTCTAGATATAGACAGCTCCCAGAAATACTTTTGCCGCTAGTCGCTCCTAATTTTTCACCCAAAAGGATTATTCAAAAGAAAGATGATATGCCAAAATCAGAAATAAAAATATCAAAAAATAATCACATGAAAATAACTTAAAAATAAAATTGAATTCAGGACCTAGCATGCATTGAAAAGCAGCTCATTTGCATACCCTTAATTGAATAGTTGAAACACCCAAAATAACATTTCGACAACTCGGTCAAACCGACAGAGTTAAAAGGTTTTGTCTGCTCAAATTATAGATAAGCCTTAAAATATAACTGGAGAATTGGGTATTATTGGCTGTGTATCATCATCTGCCTAGCCTTTTCCCAACAATATTGGAGAAGTATGAATGATTTATCCTTTTACCACGTGGAAGGTTCCAAGACCTACACTCATTATCTGCCTAGCCTTTTCCTAAATATGTTGGGGTCGGCTTCCAGTCTAACTGGATGCAGATGATTACCAGTGTTTTACAAGGAGCGACTGCCTATTTGAACCCAGATACTAGGGCATCCCGATATCCCTTGGTAAGATTGGTTGCTAGATTTTCTGGCTTCTGACTACCCGTAACGACTGCCATAATTGTTCAAATGAAAGCCGGGCCCCACCAATTTAACGTGCCTTCTGCAATAATGAGGAATCTTCCATGACAAGATGGTCATCCAATTTTACATTAACACTAGTGTATAAGCTTATATTTTCTTATTGTATCGCATATTTTTATAAATGTCGACAATTTCAATTAGAGAATCTTTGCAATAACTTTGGAGAATAATGTTTGTACTTTCTTTTACAGGTAAGTTCCAGTCAATTCGAGGTTTCTCCAAAGGCATTGGTATGATTTCACATGAACAAGTATGGTCTGTAGTATGTATAGGTAATAGAAGTAATTATACTATCATATTTTCAAAAACTGGTTCTAAAATCTGTTCATCAATACTAGAAATAAGCCATTACCTACAAACCAACAACTTCGTTATAATTTTAGTTCTTTCTATCGAGTGGGCTGCAAGTTTAACCACCTAACAAGTCCTAGTGTCAGAGTTTTCTCAAATCCGCCTGACGGAATCTGTACAATCAGTGCAGATAACTTAATCAAACATTACCAAACCCTGTCCTTAACTGACCCATCTAAAAATACCAGTAACGTGTAACGCTCGGTTAAACTGTCTCTTTACTGAACACAACACATGTCTGTCTGTCTGTGAAACTAATTGTGTTCGGATTAGTGGCCGCCAGTGTAACTAACAGTTTATTTGCACGACAGTGTATAAATATAGCTGTGCCCGCGTCTTAGAGTAGCCGAACACTGCAAACTAAAAAATGGGGCGACAGTTGAAAGAAAATCTTGACTCCAATCTTTTCAGTCGGTCTGATACCGGCTAAATACCTGATCTTTGTAATGTGCGTACTACCATTCATCTTCATACTGATTTATGAGCCTAAACTGACTACCGGCCGACTAAAGTTGGAGCGTATGGGTGCTCTATTAGGGTACTAATTCTTACTTATAAAAACTATCCTTAATTAGCTTAATCAGGCTAATAATTATCTTAAAATCATCATCTGCCTAGAATGTTCTAAAGGAAGTCAGTGAGTACCAGTGCTTTACATGAGTGACTATCTATTTTCCTCATACCAGTAACCTAGGCAACCCAATACACCTTGGTAAGAATGGTTGTCCGATTCTCTGCCTTCTGGCTACACGTAACGACTGCCAAAGATGGAGGCACATATTATATTTCTCAGCTTGCGAATTAAACAACACAAAACAGAAAAAATAAAATTTTATTATTACAAATTCTACCTAAAACAAAACTACTAAATACACTCCATTATTCATACTCACACGAACACTTACCAATTAACCAAATCCATTAAAAATTAACTACAATTCAATAAAAACACACGTCTACTATCTCAGCCACATACACTGCATTGCAAATAATAGGGAACAGAATTAGCCATTGTCGCTCAACGTTCCCTATTTAGACGTTAGTGACAGCTATAAAATGCACGCTGGGACCAATGTTTTGGTTTCCTACTAAAGTATTGTTTTAGCCTAGTATAGTTGGGCTTCATTATTAGCGGTAATTATTTCCGTGGGTGAGAATGGTTGTTTATCTAGCTTCTGATTACCCTTAACGAGTGCTAAAGATGTTCAAATGTCAGTCAGAACTGCATCGTGGTCATCAAATGCTCTGACTGACTGCTCCAAGCCAAGTTACTGAGTCACAAACTACCATAAGTCTGCGTTACCATTTCCCAAGTATATTGAGATTAGGATGCAGCTGAGTACTAGTGTGCTACATGGAGCGACTGCCTATCTGACCTCCTCAATCCACTTACTCAGGCAATCTAATACTCCTTGGTAGGACTAAGCGAGCTACTGACGAGACACCATAAGTGTAGAATCAAAATCAGAATGTGTTACAAACTTTTTGTCTGAACCACCAATTCGCGTCGACATGTAGGTACACATTTTTTATTCGCGAAATGATTGTGGAATCTCACCATAAAATACACAATGACTACCATACACTAGTATTTTTTTCGCGAACAATTTTGGGGAATCCCGCCCTAATACACGTACATATTTCTTATTCAGTATTAACTTCCTCTATAAAGTCCTAAAACTCTTCATCTATAATATTTACTATCAGTCCCAGCTCCCATGCTTCGAAACTGCACTTAACCTCGATGCACATGACAAATGACATCTGCCGGTCTGTCCACTTGTACCGATGTACCACCAATGTACAAGTACCAATGTATTGGTAAATGGTACTCTTTCAATCTTTGAGTTCCGGGGCTTCAATCATTTGGAGAACCAGTTGTTTGTAGTGAATAAAAAATTAGAGGAGTACGTCCCCTAGTGGTTGATTTCTAAAACGTATCCGCTGATTTAAGGATTGAATTTTGATATTGAACTATATACATTTTACCAAAATACGCTAATGCTTATTGCTAAACAACGGATAAGTAGATAGGTTATAGAAATCTGTGTTAAGCTGTTTAAGTTATGGCAAGATGTGTCACTTTTTAAGTATTTTTAAATTACATATTTTTATTCTCCTTCTTTACATAAGATCGAAAATATTCAAAATCGAAGTCAGAAATCTAAAACACTTTGATTTCGATTCTTCTCCTACATAACCCTATTACGAAACTGCCTTATGACGTAACAAACCACAGACAATTCCCAAAACTTTTTGCGATGATCCTCAAAACTCGAACAAAACTGAGGAACTCCAATCCATTTTCAGCTATCTACTTAACCCTAAAATGGCTTCATATGAATATTTTTAACACAATCCAGCCTAGGAACGGTAAAAACAGATGCTGTGAAGGTTGTGGGCAAACGGGTTGTCCCATGGGCCTAGGCCACTCCCATATAAATGGAAAGGCCTTGTAGCTTGGCCCCACGGGGCCAAAACGGCGTGTAGTAAAAAATGGACATCGTTCCGTCGCGTTGGGTTTAGTAAAATTAGAATATGGAGAATAGTATATGGATATTTTTTTTTTGTTGTGTGAAAATTGCTCTTTTTATTGCTGGTGTTTTCATTTAGGTCTAAAACATGAAAAAGAGTAGGTTGCTCATACAAACTTTCACGTTTTACTATTACTGTGATGATATTAAACGCCACCTTTTCCGTGGACGTTAGACTACCAGCACAAAATACATAGGTACAGAAGTCAATCTACATACAAAGCGCGTTCGAGTCACGCAGACAAAGGTGTCTATGTGTGCGTGTTCACAGACGCGCTGTCTCAAAACAACTCAAAACAGTGCGATCGCGGCTGCCGCTTTCTTGAGATAAGCGCGTCACACAAAGGTAGATAAATGTGCACGCGTTGTGATACCTACCTAACTGTAATTTGACTGTAATATTTTTAATTTTAATAACAAAAGAAAAAGTAATAATGGAGCAACAAAATTCGTATTATAATTGAACAAGTTGACGGTTGTTTTATACAACAATAAACAGTGAATTGTCGTTTTTTTAGCCTGCCGTATTACCTATAGTATGTACCTACTTATTTTCTCATATTTCGATGGTTCGTTTAATAAACGCAGTAGGTAGGTACAGTTAGGTGGGTAGGTAAGCGCCCCGGCGGCGGCCTCTGGCCCAATGCCGTAATAAGTTTTGCTAGTGTCGACCCAGGCGAAAGTGCCTAAGTGCCTACCTACCCTCAAAGATTATTGCTAGTAGGAGTTGATAATTTTTGTGATCATGGCGAGACTATGTTGTAAGGTAGACGAAATAAAACTCGCACATCAAGTTTACTGTAGTTAGAAGCAAGCTTAGATCAGGGACTGTACCAACCCATTACATACAAAAATATTTTTTTCACAAGTAAAGAGTAGGGTAAGTATATATGTATGAATAACAAAATTATAAATTGCGGTTTCTGAAAAACGGTATCTCGTTCAAACGAATTTCAGTTGAAAGTGTTTATTAACCTCTTGTATGCCACATTAAATATTTTATTATTATTGGTTTATATTTCATTTTTCCTGTTTTATTCTCAACAATACATCAAATAATTAGATACGAGTACCACTACCAAGTTAGTTTTATGCGCATAAAACAGTTGACAACCCTAGCGCGACGGCCGAGTTTAGGCATGAAAAGTGAAGTACATACATCAGATTGACTTCTGTACCTATGTATTTTGTGCTACCAGGAACACTTACCTAATATTAACTTAAGTAAATTATCAAAAACCTATTTTAAATTTGAATCAGTATATCAGTCGCCTCTATGTTCTTTCCTTACCTTTATGTTCTAAAATAATACTTACCTAGAAATATAGTTTTTAGGTTATCTTAGCATTACCAATAAATCAATTCCATGAAAATCTTATTTACACTTGCTAACACAAAAACTGAGCCACTCACTACGAAAATCCTACACTTGCTTGCCACAAAATTGGGTCAACCAGCAAAAAAAAACAAACCTAATAATTATTCCAAAACAAACGGCCAAGAAATAATATGGACGGCTAATATTATTTACGTGGGCATCGGGAAACGGATGTCACGATATTTGCACGTCTGAAGGAGTGTAGGGCTGGGAAACGATATATCGATATGTCGATACGGTAGTGTTGTGCGTTTGGATGGTTTTGATATTTGCTGTAGTATTTTTATTTTAGTTAATAGCGCTAAAAATATTTATTTAGGATATTTGTGGTCTTAATTTAAGTATACTACTACGCTTGAACCCACAAATGAAATAAAGTTTTTTTAAACAACATTTTTTATAAAGAAAAATAACTCTGAACACTGCAAAAACTATGAAAAAAATAAAAAAATAGAACGTGTTTGTTTCACAAAATCATATTGGGTATAAAACTTAGTTGGCTACATATATTTGGAACATTCACGTTTACTGATATTTCCAATATAAACTTTTGTGTAAAAAAATCGAGAATACATACACAGAAATTGAAGTGTTCACATGAAGTGTTTTGCTACCTATACTACTTTTTGAAATAACATCATTTTATGAAAGCTCTTAAAGAATAAACAAAATTTCTCCGAAGATTATTATTCAGTCAATAATTTCCACATAAAATATAGTTTACCAGCTCATGTTTTTCTATAACTTTATTTTCTACATTAGCATATGAATTATATTATTAATTTTCTCTCAAAATATATGAAATATCTTATGTTCAGAAACTCCTAGCATTATTAAGGCTTCTAGGTAAAGTAATTTATATAGAAATTGAATTATACATTGTTATTATATTTTGTTAAAGTTTATTACATATATGCTTGAAACTACCAAGAACATACATACATGTTAATTTAAATAACTAAAGTTCAACATCTGCCTAGCCTTTTCCCAGAATATGCTAGGGTCGGCTTTCAGTCTTACCACATGCAGCTGAGAGACTGTTGTTTAAATGGAACTGATCTCCTGTAACGCGAGTGTAATTACTATATGCCTGCCGGGGCTGCGGGCTTGTTCGCGCGAGTTACCGAGGCCCTGGTACATAAAGGGCTTAAGAAGAAAGATGGGGTTTAGTCAGTAAGAGTCAGACACTGGATCACGCTGCTAACCCACAGTGGGAGGGGTAATTTGATAATTTCCTATGAAATAAAGAAGAATCCTAGGCCCTGCAGTCGGACATGAAAAAGGCTGATGATGATGATGTAGGTAACAATCATTTATCTGTCTTTCCCAAACTATGTTGTTGGGGTCAGCTTCCAGTCTAATTGGATGCAGCAGAGTACCAGTGTTTTACAAGGAGCGACTACTTATCTGACCTCCTCAACCTACTTACCCGGGCAATCTTACGCAGGTAACAATGATACACCTTAATCGCTAAGCTTTCTTGAATTTTCACTACCTTTCGTCCTTTTGTGATAAATCATTCAATAAATATCTCTTAAAGGATCAAAATCATGTAATCGCACTACAATTCATTGGGCAGTAAGTTTTGATCGGGGCTCGTATTGTTGGCGATTGCCTTACGGTCCGCTAAATGATTTAATGGAGGAAGAAAGTATGAGCGGAGGGAGATACTATAAGGGAGGTAGGTCAGACGCCTTCTACTGGGTCAAACATGGACGATCGGTTGTTTAGTTTTTAAATTGCAATAGATAGCTGGGGAATTTGTTCTTCACCGCTTCTTCTTTCCAGCCATAACACTAGGAAGTGTTGAAAAGGTTTTGGGAGTGCTGTCCTTTCGTAATTTTGACATGAAAAAGTGCTAAAAACTAGCCTACTTTCAGTAAACGTTTTGTGTTTTTGACTTTTACCAAAGCGATCCGTTATTGACGAGGCGTTCGGCGTTCATTATTTGAGATAAATGTCGAAGATTTTCACAGAAAATTTGCGGGTTCCAAAGAAGGCGTGTAAGAGCGGAGCTAGTAAAGTTCCTCGTCCCCCTCGCACCCGCATGTTGTCGCGCTACTTTCTTAGGAGATTTTGCGTTATGACATCTTCGCTAGTCATTTTGTTCTCTATTTCATGCCAACGTGGTATATTGGTAGCCGAAAATCGATCTCAGTGGCGTGCACTTGGAGAGGCCTATGTCCAGCAGTGGACTGCGATAGGCTGATGATGATGATGATGATGATGATGTGGTATATTGTATTGTATACCGTTTATGGATGTTACACTAGGGAGCAGAGAAAATGGGTCAGTCACAAAAAATGCGTTAACATGCTATATCTTTTAAATAATGTATGTTATTAGTTATTATTAAGTAAATAATGGTATAGATTATGTATGTAAGTATATAGCCATTTTCTAACCATTGATAAGAACTCACGGTGGACGGAAAGCAGCAACTCCTTGACAGTGTATTGTATACCTACCCAAATAATTATGAATGAAAACATTTTCAATTTCACTAAAATAGATTTGACTGTTTTGTAGATTGATGGTACGGAATCCTATGTGCACGGGTGCGATTGGCACATGTCAATTTTTTTTGTGAAGTTTAAAATTGCTATTTTGGTTGAATTTGCTTACATAGATGATATGATAACTTCACGAAAAACGGTATAACTACTTATACACGATATTACACCAATTAGATACTACCAAAATACTAAAAAGACCACTCCCAAAAACTTTTTTTCCGTAAACAAGTCAGTAACTTATTACCATTTTTTATATCACATAGCACGTACAATAAGGATAACATTACACGTGTACAAGCAAACATATATCTATATTATTATATGTATGTGAAATAATACATATTCGTTAACGAAATCAAGATGTATGCTTCTCAGGAATATTGAAGATCGGAGTAAAATAAGACGAATAAGACTGATCTCTTTGCGTTCGTGATATGTCGAAACATTTGTCTTATAAAGCCCAAGTTCACTGATAATATGAACGTCAGTTTATTTATAACAACTGTTTATTATGAATTTATTCGTTAAATCAAACTGTTTTATTATAACTTTTTTTGAGAAGTTGGGCTTTAGAAGCCCTAAGTAAGACCCGTTGTCAGACTTTCTGGCTTGTGACTACAATTTGTATAATATTATTTGGATACCTACTAGTCATTTCTCTATACAAAGAAAGCACACCTCACTCACTCACTAATCCCCAAATTCACTCAAGAAAAATAAACGAAATGGGCGAACGATTGCATCAATAAAACGCCAACAAAATAATATATGTTATGAGCATATATCAACTGCGAACATTGTCGTCACAATCCGTGCCAGTCACCGCGAGATCGCCTGAACAAACTTCAGTGAAATATAACTAGTTCTGATTTAGTTTTATGGATTGCCGTTATTTTGTAATAGTGAGGTTATAAAAAGTCATATTTTTGGTATATTCTGCTAATATTATAAACGCCACATTTTGTACGAGTGTGTATAGATGTTTGATCTTTCACGCATAAACTGTTACAGATATACATTTTGATCTAATTTGTCCGTATTTTAGCTACTTACCAGTTTTACTAAGGGGTATCGGATTGCTCAGGTAACTGGGTTGAAGAAGTCAGATAGGCAGTCGCATGAAAAATACTGATACTCAGCTGCATCCGGGTAGACTGGCAGTCAACCTTAGTTGGGAGCTGGACGCCCATATAAGAAGACATATGATGAATAAAACTATGTCTTGGATTGGATGCGACAGGATAAATGATTATCTTCATCGTCATAATATCTAGAGAACTTTGAAGAAAAAAATCGTTACTTCATAAATTAACGTGGTCAATTCTTACACCCGTATTACAACATTTTTCACTTTTGTCCCTAGGCCATGTAATCTATTTTCTAGAATACCTAACACAGTCTCCATTTTACGAACATCACCAGCTTACAGAAACATATTCTTACATTTCATAGAGCGGAGCAAAATAACATTGTTTCGTATAGCTCTTGAATAAGTAAGTAGTACCTTCAACTGTCTACTGACATGCTAGTATGTTAGTTTGTCATAAGGCTCCGTTTTGGCTATTGTTTTTATTTACATATGTAGTAATATTATAAAGGGAAAAATTGTACCTGTCTATGAAAAGTTCTTACACTATTGGCAAGCTATAAGCTATCCCTGGTGAACATAGGTTATATTTTATCCCGGTGCGGGCAGTAGTTCCCAAGGGACGCGGGTGAAAACGCGGGAAAGCCGCTAGTATGTTATGTATTTAAGTACATACCATAAACATACTAGACATATACATGGTTTTGCTGAAAATATATAAATATTAGAAAAACTTAAACATTTGTCTATGCTTAATATTATAAAGCTGTTTTTTGACTGAGCTGAACTCAGAAACTACTGGTCCGATTTGAATAAATATTTCAGAAGTAGATAGCATATTTAGGCTAGTTTTTGGCTGGGTGCGTGAGGTAGTTATAAAGGGATGAAACCGCTGACAGAAGTAAGTTAACAATAAATATAAAAACTGATATTAATACAATGTACACAATCAGTCATTATTATAATCAATCATGGATTTTGTATGTGTTAGGTAATAATACCAATAATACATACAATACGAGTTGAAGTCATATTACTGTGGTATTGTTGACAGCTTATCGTTTTTGTATAAATTGAACTCCAAATAAACATTCTTTCTGTAGTTTATCTTTTGCTTTACACAAATCTATAAAAGGCATTATAGCTGACCAATTAAAAAGCAATCTCTCAATTTATTCCTCTTTTTGGTGCGTAATCATCAAATGACTCCTCCCGCTGTGGGTTAGCAGCGTGAGGGAGTGTCAGACTCTTACTGACTAAAACCCCTCATGTTCCTTCTTAAGCCCTTTATGTACCAGCGCCGCGGTAACTCGAGCGAACAATCCCGCAGCCCCGGTCTCTTAGCACATACATCAACTGATTTTACTAAAGAATTTTGATTACCCAGTCCTGAATAACCATATGCCCTAACAAAATATACACACAAACATACAAACTAAAACATTTATTACTAAACATTGCCAAATATTATCGACACATGAAACAGGGTAACATCACATTGCCTTCCCCGAGTTACGTAAGACTTATGTCAAAGGAAAAGCGACCTTATTAACGTGAAGTTAAGGTTCAAGTTAACTTTGCAAAGTAATTGATAGCAGCCATTTTTCTGATGTAATATCTGTTTGAGTATTTGAAAGTAGTGGTTGATTTATTTTGAGTCAACGAAAGAATCGTTAGTAAAGCTAAAGATTTTGGGTAAAAATTACTATTTTGGAGTTTTGTCTATCCAACCACTAAAAAGATGGTTACTTATAAGTTTATGTGTTTGTGTCATCATAGCTCCAAAATTAATGGACCCATTTCTACGCTGTTAATTTATTGTTTCACTAGTTACAGTTACAGTAAAAAAATAAGTTCTTTAGCGAACACTAAGTATTGGTTTCTTAGAATATAAGGAACTTATGGCTATGTAACAGACGTACGGTTCGATCGTTTTTATAATAAGCGAGTGTTTGCCCCGGCTTACATTTGAACAACTTGAGCAGTCGTATCATTGGATATCGGGTTAAGAAAGTCAGATAGGCAGTCTCTCCGTGAGGAACACTAGTACTCAGACAAAGCCTACTCGATCAATGCAAACAAACAAATAGTCAAATTTTTCCTCATTATGATATTAGCGCCTAATTACATGCAGCATAAAAGTCAGTTTTCTTATAGCAACTGTTCACGATGAATTTTCACATTCAATTTTCAAAGCAAACGGGTGTTTACGAAAAACGGACGCTTATACGTATTGTCGGAGAACTTGGGCCTACGTATATAGTTTTGTCCTCTGGTCTTGCAACCTGCCAACATACCCTCACGTCCATTCTTGGGGGATACTTGCGTTATTTATATTAGTGCGACCACGATGACGTTAGGAATTTATTGTTATCTTCACGCTATTGGGGGAAGGAAGCTAAACGATATTAAATTGTGTGCTGTGTTTGTTTATTTGTTTGTGTGTTTTGGGACTTGATGGTGATTGGTAATGGTTGTTTTCAATAGTCAGTCAGTCTGTTGAATTGCAGAGAGATAGATTTTAACATTAGCACCAGGCAAGTAATGTAAATTTCTTATCTCTGTAAACAAAAGAACCAATAGATAGAATAGTGGGCGATTCCATAAGTCTGCTGTTACCATCGGTATTGTAATATATCCACTCTTACTCCTTTATTTATTTACATTTGATACACAAAGTTCTAGAGCCTGCGAAAGAACATAGGTTTCTTTTTGCTCGGTTACTTCAAGAAACGTTGTTGAAACTAGAGGGAACAGCTAATTTCGTATAAGAATTACATAAAATCACATTTTGAAAAGGATTTACCGACTCTAGAATCGAACCACGATCACCGTCACTCCAGTACTTACAGTGCATATTATATGCAATATTCTTTTATATAGGAAAACACTCGATATTTCTCAAAGGTATGTTAAACAAGACTTTCAGGGCGACAAAGACTCGGTTATCATATACCTTTGTGAGAAATGGACGCGGCCTTTCTGAATTCTGAAGGACGGTTTACATATGTTTAGAGTAGGATGGCTATCGACTATGTTGTAAGTTGGAAGGACCAGTGAAATTGAGTATTTTTACTAGAACAAAAAGTTCTGTCTCGGAAACAACAATAAATGTGGGGCTTGATTGTCATTTGAACTGGGTTGAGGAGGTCAGATGTGCAGTCGCTCCTTGTAAAGCACTGGTACGCAGCTGAATCCGGTTAGATTGGAAGCCGACCCCAACATAGTTGGGAAAAAGGCTCGGAGGAGGATGATGATTGTCATTTGAATATCTTTGGCAATCATTACGGGTGACAAATCAGAATGTCTAACTACCAAGCCGTTTCGTGTTGCCCAGATGGCTTGAGGAGATCAGATAGGCATTGTCTTGCCGGGTCTGCGGGATTGTTCGCGCGAGTTACCGCGGCCCTGGTACATAAAGGGCTTAAGAAGGAACATGATGGGTTTCAGTCAGTAAGAGTCTGACACTCTCACTGAGTGATATGAGTCTGATACAAATAAAAATACATATATAGTAAATTATAAAATGCATTTGTTCTAAACAAAGGCTGTGCAGATGATAATAAAATCCACATATTCGTTATTCCATGCATGCTTTTCCAAGAGCTTCAGAATCAATTTGTTCGCATCACTCGATCATACGTCCGATAGGATGGCAGCATCCGATGACGTTTTCATCTCATCTCGTCCCAGGGACAGTTGATGTAGAGAGCGGTTGATAAACCAATGAAAACCGACTCCAAAAACTGATTGACGTATTTCAGTTTGTTGTAGTTTTTTTTAGCGCAGTTTTTGTTTATTTTTTAATTCATAAATATCAGCCTTTTTATTGACTATTTGAATATTCTCATACAGATGGAATGAGCGTTAATCACCACGCTTGATCAAGGTTGTTTGGTGATTTAAATCATTTAAGTCCAGGTGAAGACATTAAGTTCCAAAATACATATAAGTTAGATTGGTAATTGGTACTTGCCTGACCTGGAATCGAACCCGCACATTCGAACTTGAGATGCCGGTGCTTTATCCACTTGCCTTTAAGTTTCATTATTTACTACAACTTTTCTCCGGTTTTGTTCTGCTATTAAATACTCATCGATTACCTCGTGAATCTCTTTGCTAGTTGGTGAAAATCTCATGAAATTTTGGCCAGCCTTTTGATTGTCCGACTCCAAAGCAACGATCTTCATGCATATTTTGATTGAAACACTTTCGATGTAAACTGTTTAAAAGATTCCGACTGAACATGGTTTGGGTATAGGGAGTAGCATCCTTAGTGAAGGGTCATTCTTAACCGCCCTAATAAATTATAACAAACAAAAATCGATCCCTTTAAACTTACCTATTAATGCAAAAACAATTGGGCGGTTTCATCGAAGTATATTTCGCAGTAATGATTGTCAACAGTCTGTAGCGGGCATCAGATATTTTATCGGGAGTCGTGTCCGCATCCGAATTGGCCCTTCCAACCATTAGCTTTTAGGAAGTTCGTACAGTGGTATAGTGGCGCAGGGCCCTTTTAAGCTGATTTCTATAATGTTTCTTTTCTATCTGATATTTTGAGAGTTTTTTTAAATTCTCAAGATCATTTCGCGTGTACTTGTATTCATGTTTCGTGTTTTAAAATAAGTCTTTATTTACATTAATTTATCGTTGATGTTTTTATACTATATTAATATTATAAAGCTAAAGTTTTTATTTGTGTACACTGAAGGGTGTCTCTATTTCTTTGAACGCGCTAATCTCAGTAACTACTAGGCCGATTTCTAAAATCTTAATGTGTGGAAACTATATACGATAAACCGCCAAAATTCTTAAGTAAATTCATAAAAAGTCCTTTACTAAAATGAAACAACTAAAAGTACCTAGATAAATAAATTGGCCATTGCGTTTAAGCGGCACATTTTTTTCCGTCTCTCAATTTAAAGTCCCCAAACCACTGTCCGTTCACCCTAATTTCCAAGTTACAATTGTAAGGAATACCAAGATTTCAAGTTAAATTAACTTGTTTAGACAATTCGCGACTATTAGTCTTAACAATAGCTTGTTGCCTAAGAAATACGATATTTATTCACCATCCCAAGAAATTCTACTAAAAAGGTAGGATTGGGTTTCGTTTTGACAAATTCCAGTTGACATTTTGACCGGCTTTTAGTGTTGAAAGTGTTGCCCTATTCTAAGCCCTTTTTTATTTCTTAAGTGGTAGGTTTTCTTTTTTAATTTATTGAAAGTCTCTTAGCATTATTTTTACATGTAAATAATATTGATTCTTTATCCTTTAACGGAACTAATAATGCAGTTGGTTAAAAAGTAGCTTATGTTCTTTCTCAGTTTCTAGACTACTAGCTTTCGCCCGCGGCTTCGTCCCCGTAGAGTTCGGTTGTATCGCGTTTCCAAGAGAATTCTTCAAAAGTCCGGGATAAAAACTATCCTATGGTCTTTCTCAAGGTCCACTCTATCTCTGTACCAAATTTTATTAAAATCAGTTCAGTGGTTTAGATGTGAAAGGGTAACAGACAGACAGAGTTACTTTCGCATTTATAATATTCATCATCATCATCATCATAGACCAGATAGACCAGTATATTGTTCAATTTATTTACACAGAATAATGTTTAGAAGCTATGCAGCCGATACGGGCAATCCGTTTTGTAGTTAAAACAATATTTGTCATACTTTGACGGATATTTTATGGTTAGTGATGTGCCTCAAGTTTATCGATAAAAGTGGACTTTCGAATTTAAATTATACTCCTTTATATTTTTCTTATTATTATCAAAATGATAGTAAATAGATTCTACTGTTACTAGTTAGTAACAAAACGATAAAATGGAATTTAAAAGCAGCAGTTTCACCAAAAAATTAACCGTGAATCTGTTTCGTATAAAAAATATCAGGAATGATTTACGATTGGTTATCTTATATTACTATATTAATAAAGTAATATCTAACGCCTTTTTCTATAAACAATAAAGTGCAAATCGCATGTACATATCATTTATTATTGCAACATTCCCAACTCGATTTAGCAAGCAATAATAGCAACGGAAAGTAATCTAGGTTGTTCTCTATTCTGATTATGTTTTACATTAATACCATGGAGAACAAAATGACGGGCGGAGGTGCCATAGCAGAAAATCACCTAAGAAAGTAGCGCGCCAAAATGCGGGTAAGCGGGGGACGAGGAACGTTACTGTTTTCGCCCTTATTTATACGCCTTCTTTGGAACTGACCATTTTTTGTAATACCTAAAATCGTTGACAGATGTCTCAAAGAACCCGAACGCCTCGTTAGCTCACTCGTAATTGATCGGTTTGGTCATGCCCACCGTACGTATTTGACCTAGAAGACAGCGCCTGACCTACCTGCATTATGGCATCTCCGCTTGTTTCCTTATTCCGTGATTAATACCGATATTGGCGGTAATAACCAATACTACGGCATTAAGGGAATAATACCAATGTATTTGCAGCTATAATCTTATTGTACGCTGTTTACTGTTATTCTCGTGTTTATTATCAAACATATAAACATGCAATAATATAGATTTTATCACACTACCGCTATTTATATCTCATCATACTAATATTATATAGACGAATGCTTGTGAGTTTGTGTGTTAATTTCTACTTTTTCACGAGCGACGGCTGCACAGATTTTGACCAAAACTTGGCAATTACATATGTACATACTTAGCTATGTATTGGAGTAACATATATGTCTCTTTTATCCGGGTGGGGATTTTTTCCCTCAGGAAGCGGGTGAAACCGGTTTTCCAAAGCTTATGTTTTTAAATCAGTCTATTAATTGTTTTATTTTACAAAAGACAACAATCTGTATAGACTACGCAGTTATATTACAAAACCACTACTTATTAAATATCATAGCCACAAAAAACAAGAAACTTAATAAAAGTATCGATAAAATTCAAAGCAAGCGTGTCCCGTCCCTACGCAATGGCACCACGGGACTCGGGACAAGAAAAACGTCTTTATAACACACCTGAGCGCGGTACGTACTGCGGCGACCTGTCTTGGTACTTTACGATGAAGTACTATAATATTAATGTATAGAAATGTTATTTTATTTGAAGCTTTCAAGTAATGCCATTTATGCTTATAGTTCAAGAGGTGGCTGCAAAAAGGTGGTATAAGACAAGAACAAAATATAAGTCATGGCATTGATTTTTAAATTATGGTATTTCATATAGTTAGCCTGGCATTCACCCTTGACCAGAAAATTTTAATCAGCCCAAGATTTAGTAGCATATGCTACTTATTAATGCCGACTGAGATTCTGTATTGCTTTATTTAAATCAGTTCAGTTTTTTTACTTTATCGAGTGCTCACAATATAGAGCCAATTTTAATTGTATTTAAAACCCAATTTATAGCAGATTTCATAAAATTATAGTTTATATCACAGATGGATTCATAAGAGTTACAGTGAATTTATTAAAACATAATATAAATCAAATTTTCAGTAAAAAACTAAAAATATGTAGAAACTTTTCAAAATAGCAACAATATTGTTATTAAGATTGGTAAAACGGCAGGAAGAACAAGACCATAATGTTATATTATTGTTATAAAATTCTTTCAAAAAGTGTGTTCATCCGTAAAAACTGACGGGTCCGGGTCAGCACAAGTTCTTTAGCTGATTAACGAAGCGTGTAGATCTATTCCAGTTTTCAGTTAATTTCACAAATGAAACTAATCGCCAAGAGGTTCTTTAGTAGCTGTTAATCAAAAGCCCTTCTGTTATTTTTTATAATATTTGCTGAAAATATAAATATTTTTTTGTTACTAGGAAATATTTCTGGGATGCGTTACAATATTCCTTTAGTTCTGCGAATTTAAGCGTTGGGAATATTACGTAGTTCATTTTAAATTTATTCCATGAATACCTTACTTAAAATAATGTCGTAATGTTTTTTTATATAAAACTGATAAAAATACATAGGTACTTTGTTTTCGGAATGAACATAAAATGAAATACGTTTAGAAAACTCAACAAAATATTTTTGTGCACATACATTTAAAAATATTTTCCTCTCTCTTCTTGTTCTCTGTACATAAACAAGTAAATAAATACCTTAATCTATTAATCAACACCAAATTAAATACTGCTTAGGCACTACTAGAGATTTTTTTTTGCAAGCACCTTGTCCTCTCTCCTTTTGTCCTTTGTAAAGACAAACCTTTATTTATTAATCAACACAAAATCAAATACATGAACAAAACACAAAAAAAAACAAGCCTAAAATTAATATTTTCATCCAAGTATCAAAACGTTTCGGCCCTCCTACAACACAGGTGCGGCCCAAGATACAATTACGTACATTATAATTTTTTACGTACCCCGCGCGGGATTTGTTTTATTTCGTAAGGACCCCTAAACGGCGGGGCGTTGCTACGATATGTACTAGCCTATTGATTTTCTTGTTTTCTGTAGCGCAAATTGTTTTATGAACATCTTTTTTTGTGTAGTTAGTACCTACCTCGTACTATTTAAAGGTTTCTCTCGCGCCCCGTCTAAACTACTACCCGTACCCGGGTAAAGTATAGCCTATGTTACTCGGAGATAGTGTAGCTCTCCAACAGTGAAATAATTTTTCATATCGATTGAGTAGTTTTGGAGCCTTTAGTTAGGGTACAACAAACAATCAAACAAAAAATGTTTCCTCTTTATTATATTATAGTAGATAATGTTTGTTCAAAAAAGCTAAAAATGGTTAAACACGCATAAAGGCGATATTCGGTAGAGATGTATCGACATGTAAAAATCATTTGCATATTTTCTAAAAAAACTTCTTTGACAAAAATATAAACTGACATCAAAGAAGAAGTATATCCAGGACGCTACTGTGTTTATTTTGCCACCAATTTCTAGTGCTATATCAGAAGCACTTATCAAAAGATATTCTTGTTTTATGAGGTCTATTTACATTCTTCAAAACACTTTTTCTATCTTTCACCAATGATTGATATCCAAAATCCACTTAAAATTGACACTCCAAATTCACGCCTGTATATATCTTCTAAAGTTTGTCCACCATCCAGCCTAGCCAAACACTATGTATATATATGTATAATAATGGCAGATTATACCCAAAGATATCGGGAATATAAACACATAAATTGGTACCGAAACTGAGCCCTGGTTTCCAAGGAATCGACCTTCGAATGATGGATAGCTTTTCTGATATGTCCACACAATATTGGTGAGGAAACTAGCTGTTTTACGCGGTTTCACATATTTCCTTGTAGGTAAGTAAAAGATTTATTTCGTAAGGGTAAGAACAACCAGTCTTACCAAAGGGTTGCTCGGGTAACTGGGTTGAAGAGGTCTGACTGATAGGTAATTGCTCCATGTAAAACACTGGTACTCAGCTGCATCAGTTTAGACTAGAAATGGACCTCATGGAAAATAGCCTTTTCCCAACTATGAGGTCCATTGAGAGGCAGATGATGAAGACTACAGCTCCCAAGATTTAGCTTTCTAGCAAAATTTACCAAGTTGGTTTTCTGAAAAGTAGTTATTTATTATAAGGGCTAACCTACCTTTGTGTGTAACTATGTTATAGAGTCTAGTAATGTACTGATTTAACCATCTTCCAAGGATCGTAGAATCTGATGAATACAATACAATAGAATACAATAATATAGTACTGTCGAACTGATCTGATGATGGAGCTTTTTGGTTAAATACCTACGTGTTTTTCTAGTGCCTTTTAAACTGTTAATTTAATTTTCTTGGTTCCTCCCCAAATATTTCAATTTTAAAATACAACAGAAACATGTTACCATCTAGTTAATTACCACATAAGTTCTAATCAATACACACAGCATCAATAAGATTCGGTTACACTAATTCGCGTGTGAACTCAACTAACACAGAGCAAACAATCTGTAATCCTGTTAGTAATTCGATGCCTACTCGAAATATAATCGAGTAATCGGTAATCGGTAATCGTTTTAATCTCGATCCATTATCGTAATCGTTACAGAACGGAGTGGGTTCTAATCATTTGATTGTCTCAAGTGTTTGTCGTTGGTATGCTTTGAGAGTATACAGGGGGTTGAGTTTTAGTAATTTGTTAAAAGTCTTGTATCTTTGAAATGTGGTTGTGTGGACAAACTATTTTTTTAAGTAATTTTTCAAATATTTGCAGCTTTAAAATGATTCTGCCGTGCAATACCTTATTTCTTTACGTTAAAATATCGACGTCATTTTTATTTATTTTAGTTTTTGTTGTCTCGAAAGCATTTGATTTGATTAATTGATCACGTTTAAAAAACTAAGTAAGTAATTTATTATTATTAAAAGACGAATTAATACATTTTTAAAGGCTTATGCAGCAAACTTCTATAAAGCATTTTAGAAATAAATAATTTTACAACAATATTTTTGGACATACCAACACAAGTGATTTATCAAGAAGGATTAGGTATTCAATCTATTAAATACTAGCTGATCCCGCGGATTTCGTATCATTTAAACCTTCTCTGTCTCTACTCATACAAACATTTTAAGACCAAAATAATCTAAATCAGTCCAGCCATTCTCGAGTTATAGTGACACTAACTAATTATTTCTATATATAGATATATTTTTAATAATATTCAATCTAATTTTTGAACACAATATTAAATCTTGCCCTTATAAAACACGCTGTATATCGACAGGGGCGGGTTGAAACATCATCGTTGAGCAATTGATACTGTCAAATACAATTGGGCGTTATAACATCGTGTTCGCGAGGCTCCGGCTTGAGAACTCTCAAATTAATTAGTGTTTGTTTGATTTACGCACATTATAGACGAGGGGTAAAGGATTTTGAAAGATTTTTGGGGTATTTCCCACCTGATACGACTGAAATCGCTTGCCTAGGCCTTTCTTATCTTAAAATAGGCGTTTTCCCGCAGGGACACGCAGTGGGAACTAATGTCCGTACTGACATAAAATATATATGTTACTCGCAGAAAATGTAGCTTTCTAATAGTGAAAGAGTTACAGTTAGTATACACAGAAGATTATTAAACTCAACATATTTACTCTTGTTAAGGTATAATATAAGAGACGTTCTTAATAAAAATACGTATAGCTTCACGACTTTTTTCAGGCGTTGCAAATTTAAACGCTTATAATATGCAGTTTATTTTTAGTTAGACTAAAAGCTGACTTAGCAGAGCATGTGTACCAAGTTTTTACATGAATTGACTCAAACCTGTTATCTGGGCAAACCGATATTTCTTGGTAACATTACTTATAGCTTGTTTTTCATTTCAGTCATTATGTTAACTTTGGAGTAAACAAGCGAATGTTTTTTAACGATTGCAACACCCACGCTTAAGTAAATTGTTTTTCTCAAAAAACAGTAATAAATAAAGCCCTTAACAAAATAATCCAGCAATAAATAACCATTACATAAATCTAAAAAAATACCAAAATTTAATAATAATTAGTTCTTAATTGCATCATTAACACCAAGTAAAAAACTCAATAAATTAATTAGCAAACAACGTAAGGATATTTTTACCGCGCTTTCAGCCATTTTCCAATATGGCGGCTTTGTTTACGTCAGTCTGTGCAAATGGCCGACTATTTTTGCGCGCGAAAATAATGCTGTTTACAAAGCATTCTGTTTTCTAGTCATTAAACTAATTGAGCTGGTTTCAAATTAATTAATTTCTGTTCGAAACACTTCAATTTTTGTTCACACGATGTTTACTATAGGCTTTTTGAGTACTTTAATATTTTAAGTGCTGAATTGGGTTTGTTTTTCAGGCTTTCATGCAAAACAGCTTATAGATACTAGACACTGTTATATACTGGATACTTTTTTAAGGATTTTCGTGCCTGTTTTAGGGCCTTAATTATAAACACAGATTAATGTTACACCAGAAATGACAAAGAAATAACCTCAGACTTTCATAGGTTGAAACTTGGAATAACTTTATTCTATGATATTATGATATTAATAAGGGGGTTAGAAACGTGTTCTTTTTTAATTCCCTTGATTTCCAGATAATTCCGCAGTTCGCTATAACTAAATCTTTAGTGTAAAGAAACTAAGTATTTATCCGCTTTTGACAATCGACTTATATTTAATATTTCACGTCTCTTTATAGAAAATTTAAATTAACTACACCTTATAGTCCAATATAAGGTACAATTATCAATAATATTAAAAAAGCACTAAAACAACCATTTTTATTAATTTCTATTCTAAAGTCCAATTCATGGAACTCACAGGTCCCGTACAAAATTAATTTAATTCTAATGCAATAAAAAGAATCCTACGTGTGAACTGAAATCACTCAATCGTGAACTCTATGCAAACTTATATCTGTCTCTTTTTAACGTACGCGTTTTTTCTATGTACGAGAGGAATAGAAAAGCCAGGTCCACGGAGGAAGGCAAGATAGCGGAGATGCTATGAGGAAGGTAGGTCAGGCGCCAAGGTAGGTCAAGTAACGTACGGTAGACGTGATCAGTTACTAGAACTAATGAGGCGTTTTAGTTCCTTGTCATTTGACATCCTTGGCAGTCGTTACGGGTAGTCACCAGTCTTACCAAAAGGTATTGGTTTGCCCGGGTGACTGGGTTGAGGAGGTCAGACAGGCAGTCGCTCTTTGTAGAACACTGGTACTCAACTGCATCATTTTAGACTGGAAGCCGACCCCAACATAGTTGGGAAAAGGCACGGGAGATGATGACTTTCTTATGAGATTTTGCGTTATGACATCTCCGCTAGTGATTTTATTCTCCATGCTCCGGTTAATGAGCGCAGTTCATTAGATATTCAGAAAATGAAACTCAATAATATTTCCGACGCGTTTAGTTGAAGTCTGTGTTATGCAAGAGTTGATAATGCACTTTGAGTGAATTTTCTTTAGGAGTTCTATGATTGACGGGAATTTCTAAGTTTTGAAGTATTTTCGGGTGTGTTTAGAAAAGGTTATTTTAGTAGGTAAATGTTTAGTTTATTCAAGAGAAATCAAAACGTGTATACCCAGATTTCAGCACCTACTTTGCTTTTTTTATAAGCTCTTTTAAAAACTTTAGGGATTAGAGTATAGGTACCTTTTCTAATTGTTTTGTAGCCCATTTTGTTGTCCATACTGCCTGAATGATGATTTCTTATAATTCATGTCCAAATCTCAAATCTCCAGATCTTCGTGTTATCCTAGTGTCCTAGTGTCAGAATTTTCTCGAATCCTTTAATGGCCTCTAACCTGAAAAAACAGTGAAACATTTAATCAAAACTGACAAACAATGATGAAAACAAATATTCAATACAATTACGACATAGACATTAATATTTCCTACTGACCTACAAACAGCATCCCTTCCCCTATCCATCGACATTAATGTGACTGATTGCAATAACGTATCCACTGCAGTGTGGCATAAAGTCATCCGCTCCATTTACAACTGAAATGCGATTAAGAAACCTTTGATAGATCGTGCATACTCCATTAACAGTGGATGTAATTAAATCGGGAAATATGTACGTTTTATTAGTTATTAATTTTAATTAGTTTTTATTTCCTATACTCCATTTCATTAGACATTTAACTAAAGCTAAAAATCTTTGTATCTAATTACCTAGGACTTTATTTTAAAACTGACATCATATTTTTAAACTCAGGTACTCAGAACACAAGTAGGTAGGTATTTAATTTGCATCATTATTTTAAGCAAGTACTATGTATTTATTTGTGTTGCGTGCCTTGTCAAATAGAAAATATCGAAATATTTCGTGCTTTCTCTCTATGATATACAATGACAAATAATATTTATCTAATAAACACTAAGAAACAATGTCCTGCGTCTGTCTGTCCCGCGATAAACTAAGAAATTAAAGCACTTTTAAATACGATTTTCACTAATACTGACTGATAAAATTAGTAGGTAGAATTATTTAGTCGCAAAGTTTTGGTAATTATACACACCCCGGACGAATTCAGATGCACCGCTACTAAAATTACAAACCACAGCAAAAATAAAATATTTATTTCTGATTCTACCCCCAAAAACTGTCAAACCCTCAAACCTAATTCACAATTAAACGCCTGACAAAAGATAAAAGATAGCTCGCAGCATTCATAACTCAATTGTCTGTCTGTCTGTCATCGAAATTGTTTTTGGCGGGTGCAATCTCGAAAACTAATTGTCGCCCATTTTATAATTGAATATATTTTGTTTACCTGCCTAGTGGCCATCAACGCCATCTTGTGAGGGGAAAAGTAATTAATTTGATAATAAATTACGAATACCGGAGATAAATTAAAATATTTTTGTTGGTGAGGGCTACAGAGGAAGGAAAGATAGCGGAGATGCCATGAGGAAGGTAGGTCAGGCGCCTTCTTTTAGGTCAAGTAACGTACGGTAGGCGTGCTCAGTTGCTAGAACTATTGAGGCGTTAGGGTTCCTTGTCAAATCAAAACAAATCTGTCAAAGATTGGTCTTGATCGATAGGTGATTTAATTTGGAAAATAATGATCGGGTTCTAAAGAGAGCGTGTAAAGGTGGAGCTTGTAACGTTCCTCGTCCCCCTCGCACCCGCATGTTGTCGCGCTACTTGCTTAGGAGATTTTGCGTTATGACATCCGCTAGTTATTTTCTTCTCCATGGTGAGAGTACAGATTCAACAGCTTTGTAAATTGTTTTGGTATTTTCCATAGTGATTGAAGAGGAATTTTGATTTTTGGGCATTAATTTGTTCGGTTTTTGAAAGATGGGTTTTCATTAGTGAAAACGTGTTTTAATCGATGATTTATTTATTATTGTAACATTATTTTAATAAGAAAATTACCTACGGAGTTTCCCCAAATATGTTGGGGTCGGCTTCCAATCTAACCGGACGCAGCTGAGTACCAGTGTTTTACAAGGAACGACTGCCTATCTGACCTCCTCAACCCAGTTACTCGGGCAACCTAATACCCCTAGCTAAGACTGGTTGCCTGACTTTCTGGCTTCTGACTACCCGTAACGACTGCTAAAGATGTTGAAATGACAGCCGGGACCTATAGTCATATATGTGTTTGTATACACCCAATGTATACAAGAATTTCATTATGAAATAAGTACACCTCGTTAATGTCCAATATAATTTATTGCACATTAAACCAATAAAGATATATTAATATTATTTCCGATGCTGTTTTCACATACTTAAATTGTCGACATTTACGAATTAATCCTTCGACAGAATCGCATCGCCTGAGGAGCATATATGTTCGTTATTATATTTATGTTTATATTGTAGACCACAATGGTAGGATGGCTGAAAAATTAATACGTTTCATTAATAAGTGGACGAGTTCTGTTTTACAATCGTGTAATTTTATTTGAAGGGTTCCGTATTGGTATATTTATTGTGATTTTGGTGTTATATAAATCAAATCGATTGCTGACACTCTTATAGAGGTACATATATAGCGCGACGTTCGATTCCAGGTGTTTTACAGACTGTATTGTAATTAAGTAGTTGTCACTAACAAAAATTAGGACACAAAGTTCAAGGTATAGCTTTCACCCGCATACCGTGGGGATTACTACGTATACCTAGATAAAATATCCTAAAGTATTCCTCAAGAAATGGGCCACCTAACACTGAAATAATTCCAATGACTAAAACATTGCGCATTCAAGCAAACAAAAACACCTGCAAACAAAAACAAACTCCTCAGCTTACTAATATCAGCTTTATATGAGAACTGAGCTATTAAAATCAGTTTAAAAAACCAATATAAAATTTTCTCAAAACTGCAATAACCTCACTAAACTCTTACGGAACTCTAATCGTTTGTACCGTGGCATCCGTCGGTGCAGCCCGACGCACGTGGAGTCAAAATGTCGTGAAACAAAGGGCAGGACAATGGTGACGAATGTTTTATACATCGCCGACGTGGTGTGTGGTGTAAGAGAGGAGCGGGTAGCGGTGATAGGGATCAAAGTTAGAAAGTTTTTATTTTAAACCATATAAAATGAGCTTCAATAAAAAAACTTAACAAAAAAATAAAACCGACTCCCAAAAACAGTGAAAAGCAAAAAAAAACTATTCTTAGGTGCATCGGCCTAGAAGTCAGTGTCTAATGGATGTAACTAAGTTTATAACGCCACCGACTTGCGCAAAGCGATCCCCACTCTTCCGCCGAGAGCCCAATATCCGTGCCGATAACTGTAAGACACTAGGTTTCTTCCGCGTCCTGTAGACAGGGGAAGGGAGAACCTACCGGGAGAAACCTAGTGTAAAGAGCTTTCTTTTTTCTCGTACCTGTATTAAATATAGCCTGTGTCACCCGAGGAAAGTGTAGGTTTCTAACAGTATGTGTACCTACAGTAGTTTTGCAGCGTTAAGTATGCTAAAAGAAAATATTTTATTCCTCTATATTCTACCCAATGATGGTGAAAGAGTAAGCTTCATAGAATGAGCGAGAGGCTTTGAAATTGCTGGACAGATTTTAAAAATTCTCTCATATGCTATATTTATTTCGGGTAGGGAAAGTGGTTGCCACTTTACGCAGGTGGATTTGCTTGAATTAGCTAGTCTACGACACGGCTATAATATTAATAGGGATGATAAAAAAACCGCGTATATCTTACCACTTAGACCAATCAAACTTCCATTGAAAACTTCACAGCTTTAAATTAGGACTAAAAAATATAAAGAACAATGCCTATTCGAACCTAGCCTAGCTGCGAACACTAGACTTAGAACTATTGTGCCTAGGCCCTTTGTTAAACGCCTATTACATTTATAGGGTAGTTTTAATTGCGGTTAGAATACTAGCAAACTGCAGACTAAATAGTCGGCCGACAGTTGTCAATTTAAAAAAAGAAAAAAAAATCATGATAATTATCAAAGTCAGATAGGCAGTCGCTCCTTGTGGCACACTGGTATTCAGCTGAATCCGGCTAGACTGGAAGCCCACCCCAACATAGTTGGGAAAAGGCTCGGAGGATGATGATAATTATCAATGTTTTCAGTCGCTCTGATACCGGCTCAATACCTGATCTTTGTAATGTGCGTACTACCATTCATCTTTACATTGACTAGCCGTTTTCTTGCGGTTTTATTCGTGTCCCGTGGAAACTACTGCCCATATCGAGATAAAATATAGCCATGTTTACTTAACTGTTTACAATTACTCGGGAAGAGTTAAGCTTTCCAACAGTGAAAGAATTTTTAAAATCGGTTCAGTAGCTTTTGAATTTGTAGACTACAAACAAAAATATGTATATTTTTTTCCTCTTTTAATATTAGTGGTAGATTTCTGACCCCAAACAAACTATCGGCCGACTTAAAGTTTGCAGTGTGGGTACTGTTAAGGTCATAATAATAATAATAAAAGGGGCTAGTTATTACCTATTAGGCATTAATTGTGGCTCGTTGGTTTGAAAGGTCCGGGTTTGTTCCCCTCGTAATTTTAGGGTCGATTTGAAAACGTTTACCGATTCTATTGTATTGTGTGATGCGAAAGCATTAGTTTATTACGGTATGTAGTTTTGTATTTTGTGGTTAAAAATGTTTAGTGGTTTTCAATTTATGACTAGCTTTTGCCCGTGTGCCAAGGAAACTTTTTCGCGTACCTGGATAAGATGAAAACTGTAGCCTTCCTAGATGGATGGGCTATACTAAACTATGTACATTGTTGTATATTACATTTCTATTTTATGTTATAACATATAAACATACACATACAGTTTCTGATGATAAAACCATTCAGCCAACGGATTGTACCTCTGTACTGTTACTTACAGCATACCTACCAATTTAACGGCCAGTTTCTTCATCAAAAGTTAAAGTTATGGCTAAAGTAATGTCTAAAGTAAAAGTAACGTTACTTTTACTTTAGACATTACTTTAACTTTTGATGAAGAAACTGGCCGTAAGACTACATAGAAGCACTCCGGATTAGATTAAGATCAAAAATGTAAAATTGGTGTACCTAATAAAGTATGTATATCTATCTATCTATCTATCTATCTGGGTGTCCAATTTAAGTACAAAAAGTCACAGTTTTAAGCCTGAGAAATGGGAGGTATTTCCTTCGGGATGTCGCTTAATCTGCGGCAAAAACCTTGGCATAAAGTTAAACAAATTCTCCAAAAGTCTCCTAAATTCTAACCCTTTTCTCTTCTTCCCCCAGGCGGCGGCTGCAACTTCCCGGAAGGCTGGACGGGCGGCTGGTTCCAGTCCGGGATTCCGGGGCTGATCTACATCAACTCCACCACCATGCAGGGCAAGGGGGAGTGCGCAGAGACTGATGCTAATGACAAGTTCCTCGTTTATGATAGGTGGGTTACCAGAAATATATTTTCCTTTTCTGTTTTGTCTTTCTGTGAAGGTTGTGACGTATAAGGAAGTTCAGGAGTTGGCGCTAGTTAGGCGTAAATGGAAGTAGCTGCAACGACAAGAGCTGGGCTCTTAAATTAAAGGAAGTATTGTCTTTTCTCTTTCCTTATTTCTCTATTCCCTCTTCCCCTTTAGGGCTCCATACCCTAAAGGTTAAAACGGGACCCTATCACTAAGACTTCGCTATCCGTCTGTCACCAGGCTGTATCTCATACTCAGACAATGACATTTTCACTAATGGTGTGTAACTATGCCGCTGTGACAACATGTAAAAACTAAAATAAGATAAATATTAAAGGGGGCTTCCATACAACAAACATGTGTTTGGCTGTTTTGTAGAGGTAAGGAACCCTTCGTGCGCGAGTCCGATTCGCAATTGGTATTTTTTCGCAATTGCCCCTTAATGGTATACAGTTTTAAAACATGAACTCCATTAAACTCTTTAATTGTAATGTTTCAGAAACGAGGACTGCTACAGATGCCTGGTCATACATGAAAAGCACAAATATGTGTTACAATATAAAGAAAGTGAGTATACCTTCCTTAGATTAAATTATGTAAAAGAATAATATAAAAAAGAAAAACCTGTGAAGTTCCGACTACAGGGAGCAGAGCTTTAATGACTTGTTCCGATACCTACATATACATAGAAGCAATAGTTTTTGACGTCTATGAAGTTTATATCAAACATCTACGGCCCGTAAGCAAAACGAATGGTTTCTGCCATTCTGTTACATTTTAACACCTGAGGTGCTAAACCGATATTGATTCTCTTAAACTAAATCACTTCCTGATAGTCTAATAATGAAAGTCGCCTTTGTTATATTTATTTTAAGCATTATTGCATTCCATCTAAATTCTTATTATCAGTTGTGCGTAAAAGTTAATAAACAGACAAACACAAGTTACTAATTTATTTCTTATGCAATATTTCAGCATACTGCGGGCAGAGAGACTCGTTGTCCACAATGTGCGAGTCGATCACGGGCGACGCCGCGCTATACTCCATGTTCAGGAAGGAGCCCCGGCCTCTGCCGGAGCCCTGCCCCTTCCACCCGGCGCCTTTCACCTTTACATACAGTCGGTAAGTTATATTAGAAGTTTAGGGTGCTTACTACGGCTTGAAAAGGATGGGTGGATCTCTTTGAAGGAGAGAAAAATCCCACCCTTTCTTCAGAAACAAATCATGCACACTGAGTACCAATCTTTTACATGGAGCGACTGCCGATGTGACCTCCACAACCCTAATACCTGGGTATTTGTCAAGCAATTGTCTATCTGACCTCATCCCAGTTGCCCGGCCAAATGATACCCCTTGGTTAGACTGGGTGACAGACTTTCTGAATTCTGTCTACCCGAAACGACTGCCGAAATAAAACCAAACATGGAGGAACTCCTCATTATTATGCATGTTTATATCTATTTCTAGCTGATCCCGTATCTTCCCGTAACTTCGTATCGTTCAAACCTTCCCTGGACCTCTACAAAAATTCTAAAACCAAAATAAGCTCAATCGGCACAGCCGTTCTCGAGTTTTAATCAGACTAACGAACAACAATTCATTTTTATTTATATATAGATGTACTGTTATTCATTGCCCAATGTTGTTATGACCTAATAGGGTCCATAATTGTCCTAAGCTGCCTTAAGCCAACATTACAGCTTGTCAAAAGACGTGTGGAACGCAAATATGTAAACGATATGAACAAGACTACACTAATCGTTGCTTAACCTTATACTTGATCAACCCGTGCGTCTGTCATCCAGCCACGAGGTTTCCCGATACCACATAATATAGCTGTGGCTTTGTACTATTTGCAAAATTTTTCTTCTTGTCTGTATTATTTGTGTATTTTTACACATAAACTGTTGAAATAAATAAATATTTAACTCTGTATTATTAACATCATTGCACAATATTCCAGTGGTTCAGGCGACTGCGCGAACCCGCCGTCTCGCGCGGAGTCGTGCACGGACGACTCGCGGCTGCTGCTGCGGTACATGGCCTGTCCCGACGTGCCCGGCACTGAGAGCAATGGTATACATTCATATATTGTTATTAACCAAATATATTTAAAGTTATGTATAACCATGAATACCCAGGAGTTATTTTGAACACTACACTCAAAGCGGAAAGGGTCATTTTATGGTATACCACCAAAAAAGTCATGTTTATTAATTCTATTTAGAGAAATTCATCCCTAATACCAAGATTCCAACAAAATTGTCCAGCACACTTTTCTGCTCTACCGCAAAGCACTTAAGAGACAAGAAGAGAACAACATTTCTGATTAATTTGTCCATCTCGACTGCCGTTCTCGTCATTTTGACATCTTTAAGCTTGCAATCTGAATAGTAGATAACTGTAGAGCGCCATAGTTACATAACAAGAACTGTACCTTATGACTTGCTTTTCTAATTTTCATCAACATACGATGTGTTCAATATCTTAAATGATTTTAGTAGGTAAGCAATTATATTACCCACCGAACCTGTCAACATTACGACCAATCACAGTATTCTCCCTCGCTAATATTGAAATCTTGTGTACTTCCAGTTGAGGAGCTGATCTGCCTCGCCACGTGGAAGGAGGGCTCGACCAGATACCTTGTGGGACTCATCTCGCAAGTGCAGAGACGGAACTCCATATCCACTGATGAAGATATGTACAGGTATGGACAGAACAGCTTTCTAGAATCAAGCTTACCAACATTATAATCGTCAGTTTTTAAAATAACATAGTAAACACCCTTTAAGTAAAAAGCTGTTTTAAAAATGTTTATGTTGTTGATGAACTTGGGCCTAGAAAGCTTGTCTAAATTCTCGATTGCCTTCAAAAAAACTGTTCTAAGTTTAGTGTGCAGAGTGCTTTGAATCCATATCAGTATTATAAAGCTAAGGAGTTTGTTCAATCTCAGGAACATACTGGTCACTTATTTTCAGACGCTATTGAAATATGTCCGACATTATTTAACACCCTTTTTTCCCTACAATTCCCCAGATGTTTCGTATACAAGGGCACGCACGCGGACAAGAGCGTGTCGTACAGCATCGCGCAGTCGGGCGACGCCACCTGCAACGGGCTGACCTCGCCTACAGAGGGCTCTCGCACCATGAAGCTTACTAACAGTATGTACATATAGTTAAATTATCGTCGGCCTTAGTAAAGAAAATAAGTAATATTAAATAATTATTCAATTCATTTATTATTATTATGTCATTTTGTTTATTAAATTAATTTGCACATAATTTTACAATAATTTGCTTAATTCTAAATTAATGCTAGTATATAGTTTAGGTATACAGTCACTTGCATGTCCAACTGCCGTATAGGTTCCTGGGTTCGATCCCCGGTACCGTTAACATTGGTGTGTCTGGACAATGTTGCGTAATAGATAGTATAAGTATACAGGTTGGTTCGAAAGATGATGTCAAGAAAATTTACTAGTTTAGAAATAAAAAAAGCATTTCCAAAGCAAATAAAATTTTTAACTACAATCAACAGTTTACAGTCGAATACTACAAATAATAGCAGAACGTACATTGGTCATGTGCCTCTAAGCATGAGGAATCTTAATTAAAAACATTAAGTTACATTTTGGACAACCCTGTTTGTCTAATAGGCATCTGCTAGGCAGATATTGCATACCAACATTGCTTCTTCTCCAACCAACTGCAGCTGAGTTCCAATTGAGAGAAAATTTTCCTAATATTTACTCCATATTTATATAACAACATTTATTTCCAGTCGACGACGAGCACAACCGCTGTCACTTCCCGAGCTGGGTGGTGGAGCATCACAAATGGTTCAGCCTGGACCACACGCATCAATACCATTTTACTACTAAAAACGCCACGCTCAAGGTATGTACTCACAGAATCTTAAATTTTTTCTAACTATCCTGTGCTCAAAAGGGTCCATAAGTGTTTCTATATTTTGAAAACATATCAACAGTGGTACATTACATTAAGGAATGCAATAAAATATTGAGTATTCTTATTTATTAAACGGTTGTAGTAATTCAAATGAAATAAAAACTACTACTTACTATCAAACCTTTATAATATAGCAAGCTAGTAGTGCAGTAAGCCAAAATTATTTATAATACATAGTTAAACGTAAAAGTAACTCTGTCGCGCTTTCAGCCTATACTGATTTCTTTTTTACCCGATTGCACGAAGTAGTTGCATCGGAACGAGAGTGAAATCATGGACGTTACTTATACTCCATTCAAAATAACATAAGAAATTTAAGTAAACCTTTTTTACTGTTTGTTCAACCGATTTTAACTTCTATTGCGTTAGTAGTATGATTAATGGCGGCTGCAGTAAGTACTTGGTATTGTAACCACTATTTTGCTTTCAATTCCGTTCTTTTGTCTACGGAATAGAAGTCAAAATCGGTTGAACAAACAGTAAAAAAGGTTTACTTTTTCTAATGTTATTTTAAATGGAGTATAGGTAATCCTAACTAACATTATAAACTCGAATTTCACTGTATGCCTGTCTGCATGAACCTCCTGAAAGCTACTGATTCAAATGATTTTTTTAGACACAGCCAGAGAAAGGACGTGCTATTTTTATCCGACTGCACGAAGTAGTTCCCTCAAAACTGACACTATACACTTAATGTTACAGATAATGAACGTGGACGGTTCGTTCGAGGAGAAGAGACTGGTCTGCCACTCTATACTAGAACATAAGGATAAGAAACTAGTCAAATTAGTCGCGCATCTTACACGGGGATGGTAAGTTCAATTATAACTATTAAATACGTTTAAAATAATACAAATATTTTTCATATAACTAGAAACTATATGAGTAAAAAGCTAAAACTAGAATGTGTTAAAGAATTTGACCACTGTATTAATTGTTGTTTAGTATTTGTCTGTCATAAGAAGAAATAATGAAACAAAATTCATGATTATGCTTCATCAACTGCATAGCCTTTTCCCAACTGTTTTGGGGTCGGCTTTTAGTCTAACTGGCTACAGCTGAGTATCATATGGAGCAATTGCTTATCTGATCTTTTCAACTTAGTTACCTGAACAATTCCATATCTCATTAGTAAGATAGTTTGTCAGTACTGACTTCTGATTACCTGTAACTACTGCTAAAGATATCCAAATGACAGCAGGGTCCCATCAGTTTATAGTGCCTTCCGAAACATGGAAGAATTCGTCATGACACATATCCACATATCCACGGATTGATCGCACCAAGCGCTGTTTAACCTCAAGGCTGATTGTAGGGTTTTAACCTAATCTATACTAATATCATAATTCCTTTGTCTCCTAAATAGTCCAAAATTACTGATGTGAAAAATTATTTCACTGTTGGAAATCTGCATTATTTTGTCCCAGTTCAGACTGTAATTCTCTGACGGGACGTGGGTGAAATCACTAGAAAAGTTAGTATATAATACTAATGTAATATACGTATATGTCCACAGCGAGTCCGGGCACGTGTGTGCAGTAGTATGTTATATAATACTAATATAATATACTTATGTATCCACAGCGAGTCAGGCCACGTATGCGCAGTAGTGTGGCGGCGGGCGGGCGGCGTGCTGGAGCTGCAGCTGGGCGGCAGCCTGCACGACGCGCCGCACCACGCCTGCGCCGACCAGATCTACGCGCCGCATGTCACGCTTATTTGTATGTGTATATGTGTCACTTACACTCGAACTGTTACAGCCTTTGTATCGTCCCACTGCTGTGCTGCGGCCTCCTCTCACACGGAGAAGGATTGAGCATTAATCACCACGCGCGCTCAAAGCGGGTTGATGATTTCAGACTATACGTATATTCCAGGTTTCCTCGAGATGTTTTCCTACACTCGAACACTTACACTTAAATTCTTACACTCGCATTTACACTGTAACACTTACTTACACATTTATATTAACACTCAACTTTTATACACCTACAAAATTACATAACACTTGTACCTTTACACATACACTATTAAGATTACACTTACACGCTTGCAGTTACATCCCTACACACTTACAATTTATACTGTGACACAAAATCAAAAACGATTATTGAAATTAGGCTCACGTACCTTACAGCCAGCCATACCGCTGACAACGCGAATCAACAAGTTCACCTGTCGCGACTAATATTAGGGGTTAAAGTATGAAATTGCCGTTTTATTCTAGTAGGTTTTTGAATTGCCATAGAGTCTTCATGGTTTGAGGTTTTCGAATGGAACTTTTTTCACGTGGTTTCTGTGATGTTCTTCTTTTAAAAAATGTGAAACATTTGATTATCGATGTTCAATTGTTTTTGTTATTCAACTTAAACAAGAAAGATGGATACTGCGAAAATTTGAGTAATTTTTGAATATGAGTTCCGACGCGGGATTGAACGGCAGAAACAGCCCGCAATATCAATGCTGCATTTGCAGAGGTGTCTGCTAAAGAACGCGCCGTGCGATTTTGGATTAAACGCTTTCGTGGTGGAAACTTCGACTTGAAGAACGAGCCATGAGAAAGACCGCCTGACAGGTGATTAACGAGAAATTAAGAGAGACGGTGAACGCCGATCCTAGTCAAACTACCCAGATACCCAGCCGAACACCGAATAATGTTGAAAAAGCAGTAAAACAGCCACGACTCATGAATCGACCTTCACCGCTATTGCTCCATGACAACGCGAGGCCTCATACAGCAAAATAAACCGTTTTAACTCTTCAGGAACTGCAGTTGGAAACTATTCGTCTTCCTCCATATTCGCCAGACCTTGCTCTAACGGACGACCATTTTTTTTGTGATTTGGACAATTATCTACGTCACAAGAAGTTTCTTCCCAGGAGGCAGAACAAAATTCTTTCACACTGTTTGTGCAGTCTAGATCCTCAGAGTTCTATCGTAAAGGCATAAATGACCTTCTTATTAGATGACCGCAATGTATAGATAATAATGGCAACTATTTTGATTAAATAAGTTTGTTAAAAATTTAAAAAAAATACAATTTAGGTTTTCAGTACAAATCGGCAATTTCATACTTTAACCCCTATTATTTGATCAGTACATTTTCACGTCAAAATTACAAAAAGACAGCACTCCCGAAACGATGACAGCACCCATACCAAACATCTACCCTTTACCACTTCCTATGTGTTCTTACTGGGAAGCAGTGGCGCAACAATATACCCAGCAACACAAGTCTGTCTTTCTTATAAGAAAATAAAATGTGTTTATGATTACAAAATTAATTCATTCATCATGTACAACGAAAATATGTCATTAAACAAAAACATAATGTACAATTAATTTAAAAAAAAATGTCAGTGAACTTGAGCCTAAGAAGGCTGTTAATAGCCTATCTTTACCACAATATTGTACATGCTTGCAGCGACATCTCAGTTCCCGTCTCGCTGCCCGATGCCGGGGCGCTACACCGTGGTGGACTCGCTCGCCGACAGACGCCGCCGCAGGCAGCAGATTACTATCGGTAAACATACTACAACTTTATTAAGTGTTTTTATTTTTTAATTTAAAAATGATTGCAATACAAGCTCTTTCAACTGTATTAATACTGTGCACTATAAACTAATTATAAACTAAAATAATAAGATACAACTATTGACTACAAAACAAGCATATACAAAAATTAAGCGTCATGGTTCTCCTCCGCATACGATTATTGATTGATGCATGGTGTGTAACCTATAAAACTGATCAGTTTGTGTACTTTTAGCGCTTGATAAATGACAAACATACACTCACAATGTATCGCTTTTAAATATATTCTCTAAACAAAAGAAACGGAAAACTCAGAAAAAAAGGAAACGTATGAAATTATAAGTAAATACTAAAGTAAAACTAGGTCTGTCTCATAATTACACGCTAAAATTACAAACTCGATTTTAATGCATTTGATACACAAATAGGTACTCTAAAGGCTGACAAAGGAGCGAGAAATGGTTCTCCGGGAAAGTGAAGCAACCCGTAGCCTGCGAGATATATTTGCAACCGCGTGCCGGGGGGACTCCTTTCCTTACCCGGACACATATTAGTCGGGGTTAGCGTAGCTTCGAGCCTTTTTCTCTTCTATTTTATTTAGTAGTTTAACAAAATATGATGGCGGTTCCAGACGAGATGACCGGCGAGGAGGTAGCAGAGCGGCCGGTGGAATGTGTGATGGGGCACTACGACAGCGCCAGCATCGGCTGCGGTGCTGCCCAGGACACTATAGAGTTCCAGTCTGCTTGCACTAGCACTGGTGAGTCCAATACCAAGGGGTAAGACCATGTCAGACATTCTGACTTCTGACTACCCGTAACGACTGCCAAAAATGCTCAAATGACAGCCGAGCCCTTCATATTAACGTTTCTTCATGACATAAATGGTCACCCATCCATAGCCTAACCGAGGCTATAGAATAGCTTAACACATTAACTAAGTACATTTAAATAAGAGTAGGCTCGTAAATAAAAGGCATCATCATCCTCCGAGCCTTTTTTCACAACTATGTTTGGGTCGGTTTCCAGTCTAACCGGATATAGCTGAGTACAGTGTTATACAAGGAGCGACTGCCTATCTGACCCCCTCAACCCAGTTACCCGGGCAACCCAATACCCCTTGGTTAGACTGGTGTCGTAAATAAAAGGTAAACAATATTAAAAGGATTTTTACTCAAACATAACAGAACCAACTACTGATAATAAAATATTATTAAAGTGTTTAAGTTATAGTAATTTTTTTTAAAACATTGAAGGAATAGTCGCTTAAAAAGGAGCATACATACATATATTTAAATTCTTATATAAAATCTGTATTAGTCTAAGGTTTCCGAACTTTCTTATTTATTTAATATTTTATTATATTTGAACACAGACAAGAAGAAAAATAAATCAAATAGTACCAAAGCATAGCTTATTTCATAAGAGATCTCTTCCAGCAGACCCGTTATGGGAGAGTTAGAACAAAAAAGAGATAGAGATATACTTCTTGTCAATAATTCATCATCATCATCATCATCTCAGCCGGCGGACGTCCACTGCTGAACATAGGCCTCCCCCTTAGATCTCCACAGATACCTGTTGGAGGCGACCTGCATCCAATTCTGTCTATAATTTGATTATAACATTTCCAGCGTACACGTGCTACGGCAGCTGGCGCGAGGGCTCGCGCGGCATGGTGGTGGCGGGGCCCGCGGGGGCGCAGGGGCCCGCCGGGTCCGGGGCCAGGCCCCACGCGCTCTGCTTCATATATACTACTTATGTGCGGAATGGTATGTAGAAGGAAATTATTTTTTTTTTAGGCTTACATTATATAAGGAAATTCCCGGAAAAGTATTTTCTTAGTCTATTTATTTTTCATTTAAATCTAAAGCATAAATCTGCGTGTATAGTTCCTAGTAATTTTAGTTAAATTAAGTTACTTATCAAAGAGATTTGTTAATTTTTTGTTCTTAAGTGGTCACTTGCTGCTAAATTGCATTCTATGGGTTCCAAAACATGCCATCATTTCATAAAACGATCGGATCGGGATTTCATAAAATGTGAAAAATCTAAGATATCCCTTGTTTTTCGATTAGAGATTTATGTATATGGAGCTAATTTAAAATTTCTCGATCTCCAATCGCAAATCAACGCATGAATCAATTAGTGTAATCCGCATTATATAGACCAATTAACGCATTAATGTTATATGTTTTTTTTTTATGTATTGTTACCTTCCAAATTAATGGTGTGTATGCCTATAACAGACGTTTTTGCACTGTATGTAGGAAAAATGTTCACATAAATAAGTTAATTTGTAAAAATGTCGTTGGTGTACCTTATTAACCCGGGTTACTGGGTTGAGGAGGTCAGATAGGCAGTCGCTTCTTGTAAAGCACTGGTACTCAGCTGAATCCGGTTAGACTGGAAGCCGACCCCAACGTGATTGGGAAAAGGCTCGGAGGATGAGGATGATGGTGTACCTTATTAAATAAATAAATGTATTGTGTTACAGATTCGTACGGCATGCCGGTACAGTACCTGTCTGTGTCGGCGGTGTCCCGCTCGTGTGACCGCGCCGTGCTGCCGGGGCTGGCCGGGGATAAGGCCTACAACCTCACTATTAATGGTATAGTAGTTTTGTTTACTTGGTTTTTGGGATTAGTAAGACTGAGGGACGATTTGTCAATCATCACTATATAAAACCTGTCAAAACTTCAAACATATTCTTCAGATAAAAGTTACCTGAAGATTGAAAACTCTGCCCTAAGTTAGATGGGTGTTTGTTAGCGAGAACTAGAAAAATACAGAAATAGTTTTTAAAAACTTTTATTTAACTAAACAGGAATGTTTGAAATCGTATTCGAAATAAAACCTTTAATAGGTATTTTTTTTAATTCGCTTAGAGTCCTAGACCAACGGTAGATAATAAATTATTGTTTTAAAATCTTTATTTCTTCGTGATTTAATTCACAAATTAATTTCAAAGAGTTCTAATAATTATAAAGCTGAATATTTTGTTTGATTGATTAGATGCGCTAAAATCACGAATAGTTGTAATCTTTCAGTATTACATTACATGGCTGAAGTTAATATAATAACAATTTTGCAACTAAAGTTCCTATTCTGATAACATATTTAAACATATTATTATTATGTACTTATGCATATTATATTTTTCTGTAATTATAATCGTTTGAAAAACCAGCCGAAGCGGTTTTGAACGATATCCAAAAACTACCAAAATTTCATCAAAATCGGTTAGCTTGTAACTCCCCGAGCTCGCCACTACACCAAAGCGATGTAACGAAACCATAGCGCGATTCAGGCATGTACAACGCCATCTAGTTGCGTTTGCGGAACTAATGCGAAGACGGCGAATATTTTGAAATGGGGTTTTATTTTTAGTTTATATGATGGTGGTGGTGGTGTTTTTGGGTTTTAATTTGTGTGGGTAATGTTAGTTGTTATTTATTTTTATATAGGGATGTAGAAATTATAATGATTTGATTACATTTATGAGGAATTTTTAAGTTTTTGAAAGGTAGACTGTTGGATATGTAATGTGTATAGGGGTGATATTTTATTTCTAATTGCACATGGTTTTAATTAGATTAAATATTTAGATTTTTATTATTTTTTTATTAAAAATACACCAAATCAAAATCACAAGCTACTATTAGTATTTTATTTTTTTACTGTTTAAAGAGCATATAGTGAAATAAAATTGTAATACACGTACATTATGGCTTTTTTGTACAGTTTTATTTATTTATTTTAAACCAGATTGTTTATTTACACTTTAAAAAAATATCAGGAAAGATCCTGTGATGTTATTCTGATATACTTTTAACACTATAAAGTTTCTTCATAACTACTAGCCTACGCCAGTGCTTTCACCCACGTCCCGATGTAAGATTCCCTAATCCAAACGTTCGTAACTAATTCCCTTATCCAAATGGGGATAAACAGTATCTTATGACAGTCTCCTAGTTCTAAGATAACTCACCACTTTACTACCAAACGGTTCAGTTTAGCCGTATATAACATAAGACTATTTTCTTTTATATAGTGTGACCATTAATAACCCCCTATTTTCTACCATTCCAGGTACATGCGAGCAGAGCAGCAAATACAACAGCGTCGGTAGCCGCGCATGTCCGGCGCTAGCACTGCTCGCGCTCGCTACACTAGCCGTATCCCGCGTCAGGTGATACGCGGGACGTTGATGCAAGGTGGGGCGTAGTCTGATCGGAGTCTAGTTATATTACTGGGGTGGGGTTGAAGTAAGCTGTCTCATCTTAATTTTTTTTTGTGTAATATGGGTAGTTTTTCAATTGGCAAGTACAGCCACACTCGCCGCAGCTTGAGCTAGGTGATACGCGGGACGTTGATGCAAGGTGGGGCGTAATCTGATCGGGTTGTAGTTATATTACTGGGGTTGGATAAGTCATCTCTCTTATATTTGGGTCTCTTTATTTCTAAGCTGTCTCATCAAATTTTTTTTTGGTCTTTATTTCGTGTGATAAGGGTAGTTTTTCAATTGGCAAGTACAACAGTGTCGGTAGCCGCTCGAGCTAAGTGATACGCGGGACGTTGATGCAAGGTGGGGCGTAGTATGATCGAGTAGCTGTTGTATTACTTGGGGTTGGAGTTGAGTAAGCGGTCTCAGTTGCTTCAGTTTATGTCACAAAGTCAGTTGTCTCATTTTGTTTTTTGGGGCTTTATTTCATTAAGTCGGGCAGCTTTTTCATTTAAAATAGGCCTATGTGAGCTCTTTCGTAACACAGTTAGGGTCTGTAGAAAATTATCAACATACCTACTCTTGCCGTTATAAAATAGTTATTTGTTATACAAGAGTGCAAAGTTGCTTTTTAACCGCGTGCTCAATTTTGATGACCGAGCAAGCGAAGGATTCTAAAATTAGAATCCTGAGCGATAGCGAGGGAATCAAAAGAGCACAAGGTGAAAAATCTTTGCACTCGAGTGCAACACGTAACTTTTCATCCCACCTCATCGAGGAAATGCAAGAAAAACAAAATGGCGCGCACATATGAGTATCAAATTAAATAGAAGTACGTATTAAAGTTCATTTATTTGAAAACGCACTTTAAAAATGAAACGAGGTTAAAAATCTATATAAAAACAATAATAAAAATTACTTAATTCATTGAATAATTATTTTAAGCAGTATTTTATTTGTTTAATATGTACTTTAGTTTGAAGTCATATCAAGATTGTCACAAATGGAGTATTGCACACGATGTTCTAAATTCAAATCACTTTGCCGCTCTAGAGGATAAAAACGACTTTTGCGCTCAGATATCAAAGGATAAAACTACTCTTTCCGAGATGGTGGGATGAAATAGTTATTTGTTATACAAGAGTGCAAAGTTGATTTTTAACCGCGTGCTCAATTTTGATGACCGAGCAAGCGAAGGATTCTAAAATTGAAACACGAGCGTAGCGAGTGTTTCAATAATTAGAATCCTGAGCGACAGCGAGGGAATCAAAAGAGCACGAGGTGAAAAATCTTTGCACTCGAGTGCAACACGTAACTTTTCATCCCACCTCATCGAGGAAATTACTAAAACAAAATGGCGCGCACATATGAGTGTCAAATTAAAAAGATGTACCTATTAAAGTTCATTTATTTGAAAACGCAGTTTAAAAATGAAACGAGGTTAAAAATTTATGTAAAAACAATAATAAAAAATACTTAGTTAATTGAATAATTATTTTAGGCAGTATTTTATTTGTTTAATATGTATTTGTATGAAAAGTCTTATCAAGATTGTCACAAATGGAGTATTGCACACGATGTTCTAAATTCAAATCACTTTGCCGCTCTAGAGGATAAAAACGACTTTTGCGCTCAGATATCAAAGGGTAAAACTACTCTTTCCGAGATGGTGGGATGAAAAATATATTTTGGGTTGCACCTAAATCTAAATCTGCCCTAGAAAGCGTATGAATAAAATAAAGTGATCTGGTTTAGTTTTTAACAATATAATGCAAAAGATGTTAAAAAAATCAAGTAAAGTGTCAGCAAATAAATACACATTTTAAACCAAACATATTATATGTACTACAATCTAAATAAGATGAGATGGCTTATTTTCAGTCCGTAACTTAAAATTTAACTATCTAGTGTAACTGCTACTCCGATAAACTTATAAATATTTCTTAATAATTTATTTGTTTCATCCAAACCCTACCTTTGTATGTAAAGCATAGTGCAGCTTTTTATTGTGATAACGTGTAAAACATGCAAAAACAATGACGGTAGAAACGAGATACCAACCTCTTTCGTCACCATCGGCAGCTTTTAGTAGGAATCAAAGGTTATTGCAATGGCAACACTTGAATTGAACTGTCAAAGTGCTTAAATGTTGCCATGAAACGAGGAATTATTTTATGGAGTAAATTTTTTTAGGAAATTTTCGGTTGTTATTGTTTTTTGTAAAAATTGTTTTTCTTTTTTAATTTAAATAGTAGGGCTCTATGAAATAATTGAACGTGTGCTATAGGTTAGGAGGGAACTAAACAATGTTAAAAGAAACGAAGCAACGTGATCGATAATGTATATATAAAAAGGTATAAAGTTGGATATCTGAAGAGAAATATGACGATTTTTAAATAACTGTTACTTATGTAATTTATGATACATAATCTGACGTGGAAAATAGCCATAGAAGTGTCACAATAATTTCATTGAACGTAGATTAACGTCAAAGTGACGTCGAAGAATTATTTTTCAAAATAATCGAAAATAAAAATGATTTTATTGCGACAGAGTTCTATCCTATTTTCGAACGCGAAGATATTCGATACTTTTATTTTTTAACATACTTAGGTAGTAATATTAATAAGGTTTACTCTATATTTGTGGAAGTTTCCTTCATACGGACGATTTGTCGTTGCAATAGTCGCACGACTTTTTAGTCTTAATTTTTCAAATAGATGTTTTGCTGGCATTAATCTAGCTGCAGTCGTGAGCGCATGCGACTAGTCGCTGCGATTATTTTTTATGCGCAAAAAATGGCTTCGAGTGATTTAAGCTAAACCAGCTACGATTTTTAAAAATTGCTCAAGAATGTTTGACAAATTCGTTGTATGTGTGACTTTTTCTCCGCAAATATAGTGTAAACATATTCTGTACAATATATCGATGATATAATAAATATAGTAAAAAACGCTTTCAAAGTATACATTGTATGCAGATTATACATAACATAAATACATTGTCCAATACCACTGTTGTATGTTTGTCCAACAATTTAAATATATTTTTTTAATATTTTGTATGCATAAAAAAGTTTTTTTAGTATCGATAAGTGCCCTTCACTACTAAGTTGAAGCCATTTTTTTATGTAACATTTTGAATGATTTTATACTCTAATATTATTAATTAAAGTACAATGTTTCATAATTTACTGATTTACGGCTGATTTTGCAAACATCAGATAACTTTTATCTTTAGAATATGTTTGACGTTTTGACAGCTTTTGTATAGAAAATATGTCAAACCACTATATTTATTCCTCTGATAGAAGTGAAAGATCATGAAATTGTCCTTATTTCTCTATTTTTATTTAAATTAAATACAGCAGTGGTCTTGGCAAAAAATATTATACAGAATATTATAAAATAAGACTAATTTAGATAGACCTAAATGTAGATAAAAAACTATGCTCAGCCGATTCTGATTAGTTTACGAGATACGTCCATCTTTTTGTGTAAAGCTCGGTTAACTTTGGTTTAACTTTAACGCAGCTATAGTACGTAATAAGAGCGGTTAGACTAGTCATAATTAACTGTATTTTGTTTTGGGTTAAGTTAGAAAATAATCCCTGAAACTTTTTTTTGGATCATCTTAACATTTTTTTAATTTTTTCTTTACAAAAACTGAACTAGATTTTTTCTGTGGGGTTTTTTAACTATTGCAATAAAAAAACGAGTTAAAAATATAAATTTTATCTACAGTTTGACTTAAATAAGTACAATTTATACTTATGTTTATCACAATTTTAAATAAAAATGTCCGAGACTAAAAGTACATAAAGTATTATTTAAAGCAGCTAAAGTATATTAAGTTAAAATTTACTTTAAAATGTCTGTGACTAGCTCTTATTCCGTGCTTCTTTCTTGTATTTATAATATTTTTTTTATACTTGACAATATTTTTATTTTTTTATAATTATTTACAAATATCAGTATAGGGGCTCATCACTATTTTATCGATGAAATAGTTAAAAAAACTTATTTGTAACTTAGTTTTACTACTTTTCGACTGTATTTTTTTGTTGAAGATCTATGTGTAGCTTTGGTAATATTTTTAAAATCATGAAATCAATAAGGTTTACTTTAAATATCAACTTTTCGAAATCAGTGCCATTTATTTTATGCTGAGTGCCATAATGACACAAAATAAAATGGTGTATTTACTCGAAGATGGCCCCTTTTATATAATTTTGTTTTTTTACTTCATTTTGCTTTGAATGCTAACAATCAATAATGACCAATGGTAGTTATATAAATATACATTTGCTCATACATCATAGTTGATTTTTATTTAGTATGTGATAAAATTTAACTTAAGGATTTGTAAACCTTGTGTACACGGGCGACACTCGCGCAAAAATCGCAAAAGATGTAGTCGCACGACTTTTTGTCGCAAGTTCTGTCCGTGTGCAAAGGGCCTAAATAATGTAAATATTATCAAGTTCCTGTATGCTTTTAGTTGAACTCAAATTTATAATTTGTGATAAATATTCTGATTCAGAATATCAATGCTTGCCTAAACTTTGTTTTTATAACGAAATATTATGTAGCCCAAAAGACTATTGTACATACTGTAGCTGGATAATTTATGTCTGCACGCTGGCGATTTGGTCGCGCGATTATTTTGTCTTAAATTCATAAAATGTCCATAGAACCAGTAAAATATGTCTATGATATTCTTAGAATTATCAGAACCAGTGTTTTTGTGATAAGTAAAAAGTAACTAAAGTTACTGAAAACAGAATGCGATTAAAAAATCGCTGTGCCCAGTCGCCAGTCTGCAAACGACCTAATTATAAACGCATTTTGAAAAGTACAGGACGGAAGTATTATTTTATATAAATAACCGAAGATAATAAATAGTTAATAACTATATTGAAAAATTATAAAAACGAAAAAATTTCATACGATCATTTTTATTGAAAAGAAAAAAAGTTTTTTTGTAAGAATAATTTAATTAAAAAAACGTGTTTAAATGCACTAAAATGTTAAAAAATTAAAATTCACTTAGATTCTAAGGGCTTTGTTTTATTTTATTTATTGTATTTAAAATTAAGGCAAAATTCTTCACGTTGTGAATACTGCACATCGTTGTTTATGTAAAAAAAATGTAATACTCTATTGGAATGTAATTTTGCATGTAAATAATTACTTTTTTGGCTGATGGGTTTTTGTGATATCAAATTGGTTTCTTTTCGTGTATAAAATAAACGTCTATTGAAATTTTGGTGGCATGTCATGTTCATTTCGATTTGGCCACAAGATACGATTTGTAACTATTAACGTATAAGCCTATTATTATATTTTGATTACTGAAATATATTTAAAAAATAATTTGTTTGTTTTATTAAAAAAAAAAACAAAATGTACTAAGATATGACAAAAAACAGTAAAATAATAATCTATCCTCAACACTGATCCTCAATCCTCCATATAATACATATATGACGGCGCCACCGTCGATGTGTCAACCGTCGATCTGTCAACGGTGGACCATAAATAAAGCGGCGCGCGCGGGTCATTCGTTCGCCGACCGTTGCCGAGTGCACACCTCCCACAAATTCGTGATAAATAATTGTAGTGACTAATACCGTGTTAATTGGAATAAACCATCGTGGCGCCACCATCAATAAAAAAAAAACTTTCGCGCGAGTGCCAAAAACACGACGCCGGCCGCCATAACGCGCCGCAAAATAAATTCAAAAACTATGTCTCAACGGCAATAAACTTCTTAAACTAATCAAAAACCCCTGCAGGGAGTTACTGGGCGCCCATCAAACTATAAATAATATGTGTACAAGTGATCTGTGTACTGTGTGAGTGGATCAAGTTGCAGCAACCGGCGGAAATTTGTAAGTACCTACTTAGTCCTATTTCCCATCGGTCCTGTGTAGCTTTCCATAAACCTCTCACAGAAAATCTCGTCCAGACTTACAACCTGGATAGATCTGTAAAAACCTAATGGTCTAGGGCTTACGATCAACGAAGCGCCGTTCAAGTCACACCACGCACCACTTGTACCCATATTTGCAAAATAAATATATCTTTATCTTCACGCTGGAAGCTAGTTTATAATAAAAATCTATCAAGGAAGGCATATTTCCTAATTTATGGAAAATATCACACATCATCCTCATTTATAAATCGGGTAGTATGAATAATGTATTTCACTATAGACCAATCTCTATCATATCTCAATTTGCAAAGATCTTTGAGGGTCTCATATCAACGTAGTTTATTCTCACCCCGTCATTTAATTAGTTCGAAGCATGGCTTTATGTCTAACCGTTCTACAATGTCTAACTTACTTATCTATAGCACTTTTATTACCGATACCCTCGAATCTAGAGGCCAGGTTGATGCTGTTTGCCGGGGCTGCGGGTTGTTCAAAAGAGATACCGCGGCCCTGGTACATAAAAGGCCTATGACGGAACACGACGGTTTTTAGTCAGTAAGAGTCTGACACTCCCTCTCCGCTGCTAACCCACAGCGGAAGGGGTCATTTCATGATTTTTGACGTCGTTAAAAAAAAAGTTGATGCTGTTTATACAGATTTTGCAAAAGCCTTCGATCGCGTTGATCACTCAAGTCTGTCTATTAAGTTAAATTATGCCGGTATACATGGATCTCTGTTACGGTGGTTTGAGAGTTATTTAATTTTTTTAACGACGTCAAAAATCATCAAATGACCCCTCCCGCTGTGGGTTAGCAGCGGTGAGGGAGTGTCAGACTCTTACTGACTAAACACCGTCGTGTTCCGTCGTAGGCCTTTTATGTACCAGGGCCGCGGTATCGAATAGTAGCCTTGGCTGGCTATGAGTCTGTGCCCTTTTCTCCTTGTTCTGGTGTTCCACAGGGCTCTAAATTGGGTCCTTTGCTTTTTTTTGGTATTTATCAATGATCTTTAAATTCGATAAATTATAATTGTTTAGCCTACGCTGATGTTTTAAAAATATACTCTAGAATATCGCACCAAAGTGATTGTGCAAAGCTCCAGAGGGATTTTGACGTTCTTCAGCAATGGTGTTTAAATAACCGTATGACGCTGATGTAAAAAAATGCCTATACAAAATACTTTATAAAAATACTTTCACTAATAAAGTTAATTATATTAAAGGAGATTGGGCAAGAATGTATGAAGTTTGGTCCAAATGTCCACTACGAACGAGACCTAAATAATGAAATAGTCCACTTAATTTAGAGTAACTTTTACTAAGAAAGTAAAAAAAAAAAACAATGCCAAAAAAAAGTTACCTATAGCCAAAAATGTGTTCTTAATTTTCGGTAGTTTTTGTATGTTATCATTATTATTTTTTATTTTATTCCACTTCCATTTCTGCATTTTATCTAAAACTAAGATGTGTAAGACACATTTGCATATAAATAGACCATATTGTTTTGCCCGATGGATGTACGAATTACTAACCAGTTGAGGCGCCAGAAGTGCTTGATTATACTCAGCAATTCCTGGATCTAAGAAAGTTCGAAGTAACTGGTGGTGTTTTCTCTATAATAATGAACAATTTTATTTTGTCAGAAGTTACAGAAAGTACGAAAATCGAACATCACGAAAAGTAATTGAAAATATGAAATTGAAAAAATCTATAAAATGTTTTATTTGATTTTGCTATAACTTTTATCTGGCATTATATTTTTTTTTACTTTCATAACAAAAATGTTCTATTTAACGGGCTATCTAGCCATATAGGTCTCGTTCGTGGTGGACATTTGGACCGGAATCGTCCATTGTCCTTTGATTATCATATTGACGGCTCAGTTCTAACTAGAGTGTCGGTGATACGTGACTTGGGAGTATTTTTTTAAACAACATTATCTTTCCGTAGTCACATTGAAAAAGTTGTAGATAAGGCTAAAAGCATGCTTGGTTTCATTATTCGGTTGTCGAAACCGTTCTGTAATTCGGGCAGCATTATTTTATTGTACAACGCATTGGTAAGGAGCTCCTTAGAATATTGTTCTACAATTTGGTCTCCCTATTTTTCAATTCACATCAATGGTTTGGAATCTGTGCAAGCCAGGTTTGTCAGGTATTTATGTATGAAAAATGGAATTAGAAAAGCTATAACTGATTATAATGATAGGTTAAGTCATTTTAAAATGATCAGCTTGATTGAAAGACGTAACTGTTCTGACTTATTAGTGCTGCATAAGATTATAAATGGTACCATAGATGCTAATCTGGTAAACTATTTTAACTTTAGATGTTATTACACTTTCAACAGTCCTCTAACCCGTATGGCAAGGCTATATAACGAAAGGTCCAATTTAACAGATTTCCCCCATTGATATTTTCTGTATGAGTTACGCTTCATATAAACGCACCATTTTTATTAAAACTGAGTGTAAGTTAATTTTTTTCTTGTTTAGTATTTATATTCTAGTTTTAGTTGTATACTTTTTTTTTTTTCAATGTCATTATAGTTTTTTTTTTGTTTCCCATCCTCTGATATTACTTGTTAAACGTCATGCATACCTGTTATTGTAATCGCGTGTAGATTGTATTGTGGGTTCTGTTGGTGTGCTTAATGTAAATATAAAAATAAATTTCTAAAGTTCTTCGCTCCTCCTTAGACCTCTATACAAACCATCTTCCTTATGTACATCGAATACACATTTCCATTGTTTTCTTGAAACAAACTTTTTCCTTGAATATTTTTTCAACTTTTGTCTTGTCAAATCTTCAGCTGAAAATTAATATTTGTTGGTCTTTCGACCTTGTACGTTTTAGACACCTGGAGAAACACAGAACCATTTTATTTTTTGGCGGCTATCATCTCTCTTTTTTACAAAAACAAAACAAACAAACTGAAAACACATCACAAGTTACTTTTTTCTTGTGTTACAATAAAGCCGCCATCATTGCAACTTAGAAAAAATATTCTTTTACCGCCAAATTGTATTTTTTTAACGGCTCGACTTTATTTCTTTTTTGTAAATGTTATTTTTTTACAAGTCTGTTGTTTTATAACTAGTATGTACATTAGACACGACGCTCGCCCCCTCGACTCAATTATTGCTATGCATATACCCCTTAATTGCATTCAAGAATTTTTAACAACTAATTTTCACAATAAGTACCTAAAATATACAAAATCTAACAATTTAGACGACAAACTAGTTAATCATAATCCTAAAAAATAACTTTAGTTAAAAAGAAAATTAACAAAAATATGACTCGCAGCTTTCATCAGTAATTTCATTCAAATCATACCACTTCTAGTTTATTTTTAGTCGAAAAAACGAGCGATCGTGGACTTACACGCTAAAGACCAAACATTTATTTACAAAAACAATTTAAAAATAAACCAATAATCTAGCGACTGACAGCTATGATTTCTTACGTAGCACTCTCACGCGAACGCTTTTGAAAAACTAGATTTTGACTGGGAACATACACTTTTATATAAGCTTGCAAAATTTGACTGAATCAAACAAAAATATAATCATCGGTAAATCAGTGTATAAGTAAGGCATGTGTATTATTTCATTCAAATATAATCATACGATTTATTCTTTCAAAATCTGTGGAACTAACTTTTGCATTTTACTAGATTTTAATATTAAAAGTTGGTAAAATACCTTTTAGTACTTTATTTTACTACATATGGGCCCTACGATCATTTTGTAGATTTATTTCAAGATTAGATTCAGAATATATTGCGATATATATTTCTTGAATAAATGTATTATTCCCAGTCAAAAACGGAATTTCTTAAACCCTACCAACCGCAGAGCAAAAAACATTATATCTATCGAAAACAAACATAAAAAACAAAGTTGAATTAAAAATACTTATTTTGAGTAACATTGAGACAAACAAATTTCTTTTAGTAGACAATACTATAATATAATTTTACTTTGAAAGTACTATATTTTAGTAATTTATCCAAGTTCGATTTTCACGGTGGCTTTTCAATGTTACTCAAAACAAGTCACACTTAAAACTATTATAATAATTAAATTTAAAACTATATAATTTATTATTAATAAAAATAAGAATTATGTAACATTATTGAAGCTCCGAATTTTAATGATAAATCACATTATATCGGATGGAATTGTCAGCTAAATATTGAACTATCTAAATGTTATATTTATACATATAGTGTATATTTAGACTATTTAATAATATGTATTATTAAAGTTGACAGAAAATAGTTCACTTTATTCTTAACCGACTTCAGAAAAGGAGGATTTTCCCTATTCTTCAGAATATTTTACTCACTTAGAAGTTTGTGATTTCCTGTCACAAATGTCAACTTTATAACACATTTTTCAAACTACATACATATATATTTTTCAGGCTATCAAAAATGTATCTATGTATACTTAATTTTATCCAATATAATGTGAAATATCTTAAAAAAAAAGCTTATATTTTTGTAAGAAACAACACCGACTTGTTTAGGAGAAAAAGACAAAAACGTAGAAATAATATAATATAGATATATATATATATTAGACTTAACGAAAAAAATCTTCTGAAAACCGCTCCGCGGACTTTTTAGGGAGCCAGAAACCGATTTATTTACATTATATTAATAATTCTAACTTATATAGAATTTGTCAATGTAGCAACTTCACTCTAAAATTGGTATATAGGGGGTACAAAGACTTTATTTAACATTAAATAAAATCTTATAGGCACTTGATAGGGTATCTAAACTCATTCAACACATTTCATTCACTGTTTGACCACTTTTCTTCTGAAATACCATCATAACATTGACAAAATTCAATATAAATTAAATAAATTGTAACGCAAATAAAACGGTAACTGGCTCTTTGCCTATTCTTCGATAATCTTGCTCCTTACATATCCAATTAATGTCTAAATTCTTTGGCGCACGAAAGGCTCTGTATATTCCAATTATCGCTCGATTCACAACCAATCCGATTATAATCGAATATCGATAATAATCGAATCGAGTTGCGACACAATATTTCTTTCGTGTATTTTGTTGCTTCGTAACACGGAGAAAGGAAAGATGACCGGAGATGGTAGAAGACAGGTAGGTCATGCGCCTTCTTGTTAGTCAAATAACGTATGGCAGGCGTGACCAAAACGATCAGTTATTAGCCAACTAACGAGGCGTTTGAAACGAGCGAGGTTCCTTAAGATATCTGTCAAAGATTGGTGATTTGGTTCTAAGAAAATGGGCGGGTTCCAAAGAAGGCGTATAAGGGGCGGAGCTAGTAACGTTCCTCGTCCCCCTCGCCCCGCATGTTATCGCGCTACTTTCTTAGGAGATATTGCGTTATGACATCTCCGCTAGTCATTTTGTTCTCCATGATGGGGTCACTATATTATATGATGTCATTCTACCTTCTAACCGAGTACAGAATATCAGAGCCTTACTATCGGCGTTGATTTTATTAAAACGAACACATTAGCAACTGTATATTTTTACAATAATATATAGTTTTTAAGACATATAATCATTTGCCATTTGGTAATTATATTCAATTCCAAAAAGCTAAGTTAGTGATGATCAGATAGGCAGTCGCTCCTTGTGGCACACTGGTACTCAGCTGCATCGGGTTAGACTGGAATCCGACCCCAACATAATTGGGAAAAGGCTCGTTAAAAATGAGTTTTTCTATTTTAATATATATGTCTTTAAAAACTGATTTATTATAAAATTAAACAGTGACTTATATGTCCGTTTTCGCCGTTTTCCGTGGCCTCAGAATAAGCAATATCCATCTAACTACGATTGTATCTAATGTCGACTAAGTCTGGCTAAAATTTGAACTTTATAATCTCCAAGCCTTATTGGCAGGAAGACTCATAGTTTTTATAATGTAAGCGCTTGGGATTAGCCTATTACTTAAATCTTATTAGTTTTCCATATATTTTTATATTTGTGAGGTTATTTACTGTTTATTTTATATTTTATAACGATGTTATTTATGTAATCAAATCAGTTTTAGAATGCATTACCCTCCTTTGCGACGCAGTCGGGTAAAAAGACGACTTTATTTGTCTCTCAACTACTAAATAAATTATTATTTATAGATATATGAGTTAAATATTTTTTTGTGTCAACAACATGCATACAGTTTTTACAAATATATATATATAGATATTTATAAGAATAAACAGTCAATAACCGTGGTATAAGTCTGTTTTGTATATATAACGAGTTTAGGCATTATTTTAGTTATTTCTCACGCTATATTAATCCATTTAGTCAAATAACAAGTACAAAATGGACGATAGCACGCGAATATGACTGCAGGGTTAGTATCTATAACTATAAAACTGAAAATTAAGATCGGTAGAAAAACTACCATACATGGTAGTTTTTTTTTCTACCATGCATTAATTTTGTCAATACTATAGTTACATATACTCGAGATTATAATAAGAATAGCATATTGGTATTACTTCGTCTTAGCAGGTAGTTAGAAGCCAGAAAGTCTGACAACCAGTCTTACCAAGGAGTATTGGGTTGACCAGGTAACTGGTTTGAGGAGGTCAGATAGGCACTCCTTGTAAAACACTGGTACTCAACTGCATTTGTTTAGACCACAACATAGTTGGAAAAAGCTAGGCACATTTTAGCAAAGTTATATGGGTCCAATTTTCAAATTTTTGGGAAATCTCTCGAGTCTGAAGTTAGTTATTATATTTTTTTGGAAATAGTTTTTCTATGCTGAAAATGAGCTAACATCATACACCAATTTTGGTTTAAGTTAGACTCAAATAATACCATTAACATTCTCAGTACACAGGTACAGCACTGGTACTCAGCTACATCCGGTTAGACTTTAAGCCGAACCCAACATAGTTGGGAAAAGGGCTCGGAGGATGAATACCATTTACATTCTTAGAACAATCTACCCTGCATTTAAAACTTCAAGACAAACTAAAGTAAAACTATTCTAACTCACAATATACGTATCGACTATCATACATTCGATGTCGAATCGAAATTGTCCTCGTTAAAATATATACGGCCTTACTACAAAAACTTAAACCTCTGTTGAACACTTGTCTAAAAAATGTGGCTGCAAAACTGCAAAACGGACCGTATTTCAACGTAATCTGTCATATTCTGACTGTCGTATTTTTTCATTATCTGTCATTTTTAGACAAGTATTCAGCAGGTGTTTAAAAGTTTATGTGGTACGACGGCTTATGTTTCACTTTAGTCAAAATTACCTTGAAGTTCCAATTTCATATTCAAAACGAAAAGAATCGATTTCAAAATCGAAATGTTACCAACACTTCAAAATTTCAATCGATTCTTTAAAATCGAGATAACGATTTTATTAAAGAAAAAAACAGGTGTTTTTAGTATGTCTATCTCTATGTCCTATTTCTCGAATTACCTAAAAACGGGATGACTAACCGACATTTAGAATTTATCGTTACTGCCTACGTTTTAAAACAACGTAAATTGGTGTATACACGCGAATTATAAATATTTAGTCGAAACGTATATTTTGGGTAAAACCGGGCGGTATTTGAGTATAGTAAGGTCAGCATGCTGATGTTAATTTTAGACCCAAAATTCACCCACAAAATAAACCTCCGTTTTCCTTAAAAACACTATCTACTATGAACTTTTATATCAAAGTTTCAAAATAAACAGTCGTTTTAAGAAAAATGTTTATGTTGTCGATGAAAACGAGGCCCAAAGGATCGTTCCTAATAATCAATCTATTGCTTAATACAGATAGATAGAATATTAGGAGCGAACGTTAGTATAGTATGGTTCGGTTAACTATATATAGTTAGAAACACATCACTCTTGCAATATAGTACATTAAAGTCCAATTTTTTCAACATTTGAGTATACAGTCAACTAAAGGTAAAACAATCTTGACATTATGACTTTTCATATAAAAAACTCAATTTTATAAATAAAATGCGTCTCAAAATCAACGTAAATACAATAATAACAGTTACTTTATCAATTGAATCATTATTTTAAGCAGTAATTTATTTGTTTAGTACATATTTGTGTAAAAAGTATCAAGATTGGTTACCTTTTGTTAAAAGCCTACTCAAATGAAGTATACGTATAGTATAGATCCCCAATAATCCGGCTTTTTTCTAAACCAGTACCCCAGTAATCCGACAAGGTCTATATATCGCAATCGGATTGAAGAAACGTCAAATTTGACGAAAATGCCGATTTCTAGTACATAATTTACACTCGCAGAATACATATACATATTTTATATAAAATATAGTTTTTTTTTTGTCGGATTAGATAGGTACCGCTATGTACAAAAAATCCGGATTAAAGGGGGTATTATAATCCTCAAGATTGGATAGTCCAACACTATTTTGCATGTCCACTGTATAGTAAAGTGTATGGTACAGTGGAGTGAGCTGGTCGCGAGGAGTGAGGGTCAACGGCGCCAGGACCGGTCCTCGTCAGCGTCATCCTCTTCCTCCTCGTCGAAACGGAGAAGGGTGTCTTCGGGTAGCTCCGCTGGTGTCTGGAGAATATAATGGTTTTGTTATTGTTATAGTTACATGGGACCAACTGTGCCTGAGGTAAAATATAACACGTAAAACTGTGAGAACAAGTGAGAACTTGTGATACGTAAAGAGGAAACAGTGACCCTGCTAAAAAAATACGAAATAGTTTCTTAATGTTTCGAAAGTAAAAGAAAAACCAATACAAAATTTACAAGGATCGCCCATTTAACAGAGCTGAGAAGGTCAGACAGGCAGTCATTTCACATCAGTCAGAAATCACTGGTAATTAAAAAAAATGTAATGTTGGTTATGTTATTATTCCATAGTTCATAGTTATATTAGTTCATAGTTCAGTAGTTGGATTGTCATGATTCCATAGTTAAACTTCATCTGATTAGATAGAAGCCGGTTCCATAGTACTGAAAAAGCTGGTAGGTAACGGCCGGTTCACACATGTCTCCGTTTTACTGTTCCGTTTTATCGTGTACGTTTTTTTTTCGTCGATGGCGTATGTAGTTGTATGAGTGACTTCACACATGGCACAGTATTCTGTATACAGTAAAAACGCCATCGACGAAGAAAAAAACGTGCACGATAAAACGGAACAGTAAAACGGAGACATGTGTGAACCGGCCGTAAGATTGTTAAAACAATTAGCCATATCATTGTAAAGCAAAACATGATCATTATAGTCTTCTTATCTCGCGCGTGGTTCATACGCTCATTTCTCATGTGTAGAACATCAAACAGTCGTAAGTGGACATTTTTTTTTTAACCACGTCAAAAATCATCAAATGACCCCTCCCGCTGTGGGTTTGCAGCGGTGAGGGAGTGACAGACTCTTACTGACTAAAAACCGTCGTGTTCCTTTATGTACCAGGGCCGCGGTATCTCTTTCGAACAACCCGCAGCCCCGGCAGGCCTTGGCCCTGCTGGGCCCCGCTGGGGTTGCTGACGTCTCTTTGAGGAGCGCGTGGAACAACGCGCGCCGTCGACACGGGTCTGTCGTCTAAGTAGACAGAGGGGGAGTAAGACTGATGATAATGTATACTGACCTCGTCCTTATCATCTCTCTGCTCGCCGTTCCTGGCGGGCCGCGCGTCGGCGGGTCGAGCCGCGTTGTTTGCGCTCGCGTTCGTATTCGCCGTCCACGTTATCTGTTACACACGGAAGATAAAGATAAGATAAAAACTCGTTTATTCAAAGTAGGCTGAAAATCAGCTTTTTTTAAAGGTCAAAATTACAAAAGACTGTGCCCAATAGTTTTACCTTCACCACTTTCTGTTTTTCCTGGCAAGAAATGGCGGAACAAACTCCCCAGCAACACAATTCTGTCTGTAAGACAGTCTTGTCTAGACTGTCTCTGTGACAGTCACGCAGTCACATAGACACAGTGACAAACAGGCACCGTCACATAGCCACACAGTTTTAGTCACACATACACACAGTCTCAGTCACACATTCACTCTTCGTCACACACATTCAGTCATACAGCCACAGACACAGTCACAGTGACACATAGACATACTATCATAGTGACACCTAGACATACTATCATAGTGACACACAGTCACATTCAGTCACACAGTCTCAGTCACAGTGACACACAGACACACAGCCACAGTGACACAGACACAGACACACAGTCACAGTGACACACAGACACACAGTACTCACGGAGAGTGTCCTGTCGTTGTAGTGCTTCCCGTTGGCGATGGCATGTTCAGCATGCTGCCGCGACTTGTACTGCAGCACCAGTTGAGGCACAGATAGCTCCACTTCCTTGCTCATCACTTCGCCGAATTGCTGGGGACAGATAGACACACATATTAGCCAAGTTTGTCATCATCTCCCGAGCTTTTTACCCAACTATGTTGGGGTCGGCTTCCAGTCTAACAGGATGTAGCTGAGTACCAGTGCTTTATAAGGAGCGACTGCTCTGCCTGAACCCAGTTACCCGGGCAACCCAATACCCCATGGAAAGCCTGGTTGTCAGATTTACTGGCTTCTGACTACCCGTAACGACTGCCAAGGATGTGCCAATGACAGCTTATTTCCCGAATTGATACACCCGTGCATCGGAGACCATGTTAATGTCGGTCTTGCTTGTGATCTCTCTCCGGTGGTGTCGGGTTCCCGTCCCATCGCGCTATGTGAGTGAAGGAATAGTGAGTGCACCTGTGTCCAAGCAAATGTGCGTGCACTATAATATATCCTGCGCAGCTGGCTGATCTCCTTACATGAGAACAGCCGCCGTAGCTGATAATCTAGCTTCCAGTCTAACAGGATGCAGCTGAGTACCAGTGCTTTACAAGGACCGACTGCCCTATCTGACCACCTCAACCCAGTTACCCAGGCAAAGTGGCTACAATAAGGCCTGTATTTTACAGTGGGACAATAAAAAGCCTAGGCCGATGGTACTCACAGAGAAATGCGTGATCAAAGCTTCTAGCTCATCAGCTTCGAACCCTGAAATGAGGAGCGCTTTCGGCCTGTGGTCCACTGACTGGTTGACGCTGAACATCTTGGTCGCTATGCCGCCTCGCGTGAAACGGGTGGGAGTGTTGAAACGACCGCCTCTGTAAGATGGAATAATATATTCTTTATTGTACATACATTAGGAGAAAATAATATGAGGTTAGTGAAAGTATAAACACACTATAAATATTATATTTCTATATAATAAAGATATTTTCTTGTATTTGTATCCTAAATGTTGCGGATCTACTGAACCGATTATAAAATTACTTTCACTGTTAGGAAGCTACATAAGCAAAATCTGCTGAAAGGATTTGATGAAAATTGGTCATATTTTCGGTCAAAATAACTGGCTGCTTTTTATCCAGCCACAGGTCAAATCGCGAAAAAATTATTGCAAAATTAACATTTTGCGTAACCTAGGAATCGGACCCAGTAATCTAAACACCTGTAATTTAAATAAATAAAGTCATCTCACCTAAGTTTTCTCTTCACAATACGATAGCTTGAAAATTTAACATCAAAATAATTACATGTTGTCAAAGATATACAATTAAATATCAGAGTAGATATTTGAAAACTGATATTATAAGAAAATTAAAATAAGTAAGTTGCTACGTAAGGAAAAACATTGAATGAAATTAAATCTTTTCTATTTTATACAAATTCACATAAGAAGAGCTGAAGAATGCTATGTGTGAAATTCTTTGAAAGTCTTAAATATGTACACGCTTTATTTTGCTTATTACAGTGTCAACCAAATTATTTTTTATGATTCTTTGACAAAATTACAGCCTAAAATTGCTCTTTTGAATTCAATGTTAAAAGTCAAAATTTTTTTGATGCATCAAAGCCACGGCATACAGTGTCGGTGAGTTTATGAAGGCATTATGATGAGAAGTAAGAAGCCTCTAACCGTCAGTAAATATGACTGTTGACTTTTCCTACCGCCTACTCCCCCATTGCTACAGTTATTTAGAGTAAGTTTTATATACCTTGCGTGTGGCCTCCTCATGATGTTATGCGAGGGGAACTGTATGGCCATCTGTCGGCGCAACTCTGCGATTTTCTTCGTTAACTCCGTCACGTCTTGGCCTTCCTGTTAATAGAAAATAATGCATTGGTAATACCCAAAAATCTATACTAATATAATAGAACAATTTTTTTGTTTGTTTGTAACGTTAAGGTTCCGAAGATACTGAACCGATTTCAAGAATTATTGGACTGGGAAGTTACAATATGCATAGGCTACATTTTATCCGGGTATTGGGCAGTAGTTTCCACGGAACGCGAGTGAAACCTCGAAAAACAAACAGCTTGTACATAATAACTTTAAAACGGTTGAGCCGATCCTGATGAAACATGTCTAAGAACCATCGATGGAATACCAGCTTTCACCGCATTTAAATAGGTTGATCCGTTTCAGAGCTACAGTGCCAAAGACAGACACAAAAAACATATAACAATCAAACTTATTACTACCCTTTTTGGGTCCAAGGTTAATAAATGTTTGTTTCAAAAGGTGGTGAGAAAAGAAAGCTGTAATTCTTTCATTTAACTTAAAATCAATGAATAAATAATCTTTCCTACATACCTGTTGTTTAGTAAAGAGGTCAAGTTCAGCATCCAGAATCTCCTTTTGCGCTTCCTCCTTAGTCTTTGGTTTCTTTGCCTGTTAACAATAATATTACAAAATCTAGTTAGCCAAGCTATGTACAAGCGTTGTATGATAACTGTGAAGTTTTGTATAAAAGATGTGGTATGTGAAAGTCAGTACTTTATGATCAGTGAAAGCTTGAAGCTTGTGAAGATTTTCAATTTACTAAAACTTTTTTTATTTTGTTATTAAAGAAAATGCAGTCACGCCGTATAAATTTTCATTAAATTGAAATATATAATATACAGCGAAAGGGGATGGTGCATAAAATATATTATTAAATTGTGGGAGTATGGAGATTTATAACGATTTCTCGTCAAAAAGGCTGAACCGATTGAGATGAAATTTGGTTGTGGAAATCGATGGGAGATAAGACACAGTTAAGGGCGTTATCCGAGGGAAACTGCTAAGATACAAAGGCTAGTTACATAGGCAGTTTAAAACTTAACTATGATGAAAGCTAAATACATATTATTACAGTTCATCTAAGATTAGTAGACACAAAAATTACACACACATTTTAGATAATACACTCTAGTTTTGTACACAACTTTACACATACATTTACAAACACAAACACAACCATTTTATATGTGAATATAGATGGATGCATACATAGGATACTTTTTAATTGGTTGCGGGAAGTTATTATTAAAAATAGTAGTGTCAAAGATATAGCAATTCATCCATATTCACATTTAATTTAATTTACATAAAATGAAAACCATGTAAATATAATTCAACTGCAAAAGTACCATATTCAATGAATTACCGATGAACATGTGACAGTGAACTATGGAACTACTTAGTTATGGATTTAGTATGACAGAAAATCTATAGGTACATGAATTGTCAACATAAAACTGGTTTTTTAGATTTCATATTACTTGTACTTTAGAATATTAAAAAATAACTATCAACCAGGATTTTGGCAATAATCAGATTGGCCGATTTTTTTTAATAGAACATGAACAAAAATAAATTGATTTGAACACAAACATTGTTGCCAAATGAACTTTCTGGGGAAATGTAAATAATTTTGAACCACTTTATGCAGACAAGGAAATGGAATGGTAAATACATTATGAAATTAATATATTTGTACATGTGTTTAGAAACAACTAAATGGGATATACAACGAGTTGCGAAACGCATGCATGGAGCTATTTAAATTAAATTCTAGAATTAAACAATTTACTCTATAATTAACATTATCTGTACTAAATGAATATAATTTGCTAGGGGGTTTGTCCGTTGAAGATTTCGATACTACGCGGAGTGACTGCATTTTGACTTTACAGGCAAAGAAATCGTGGATTGCAAGATTTTTCACTGTCAAACTTTTTTCGACATTGTTCTTATTGTAATAGAATCTATAATAAATTAATTGAAATAATTTCAATCAAAAGTTATGATAGTTGATAAGAAAAGAAAAAAAAATACACAGAGAAAAATGCCACACTAGATTTTGTAGCATAAACAATATAAGTATGAAAACATCAAAACGAAAAAAACCCGAATGAAAACAGTTTCAAAATGCAGTGAAGGAAATGAAAACCAAGATGCACTACATTCAATAAAACGCATGAATAGTTTTTCAGACATTAAAAATGAATGTCTTTGTAAATGCATCGTCTGACACATACAATGTGTAAAATAACGTGTCTTGTTTATATCACAGCCAAATACTTGTAATTGTACTTCCATAGCGCGAGAGTCAGACACAGGAGTCAATGAGGTAAGACGGCCGAGTCAATAAGTCAGATGTCCGAGTCAATGCAGTTACACGGTCGAGTCAATGAAGTCAGACCGCCGAGGCAATTAAACCACACGGCCGAGTCAATGAAGCCACACAGTTGAGTCAATGAAACTACACGGTCGAGTCAATGAAACTACACGGTCGAGTCAATGAAACTACACGGTCGAGTCAATGAAACTACACGGTCGAGTCAATGAAGTTACACGATCGAGAGATGTAAATAACACATTCGACTCAATGATGACAAGCGGTCGAGTCAATGAATCTACACGGCCGAGTCAATGAAGCCAAATGGCCGAGTCAATGAACTCTGAAACCATTTCTTCAGGCGAGTATGAAGTTTTGTGAAGTCTTGTCATTCATTCAACAGTCAATGAGTCAAAAAGTCGGATACAATTCTCAAGTATTATAGCTGCAAAATGCAAGTAATTCGTCATAGAAAGTGCTTAGCATGCGCAACGCAACCGGTCGAGTACCTGCGCTAGTTGCAACCGGGACAAATTCCTGGCGACCGACTCGTCCTGTCGTCACACAATGATAATTGCTGTAGAATTGTTTTTTAAAAGCGCTTTCAAAGAACTACCCTTACAACTGCTGGTTCGATCGCACCAAAGTTAATGGCGGCTCGCAATTAACTTGCGAATACAGGTAAAAGAAAGATAAAAATTATGTTTTATTGTGCGAATTTGGAGACGCATACAACAATTATAGAAAAGTTACTGTAAAATAATGTCTTAATATGCATCACAAACAGCAATACAGCCCTCGCTCGCTTTTTTATTTATTTATCCGTTCATTTCAGGCATAAATAGATATGCGCTGTTATTTCTAATACTTCCTTTATATGAACATGTAATCCCAGCATATGGGTCATGCGCTTGCGCACCTTCCGATACCAATTCGCCATTAACTTTGGCGCATACACAAATAAAAAGTGACCGCGGCAATAGAATTTCCTATAACAGTCTAATTTGCATTTAAACAACATCGCAAAATAACAAAAATATTGCAAATAATAGAAAAAAAAATACATTTCAACTATCCCTAAACAATATCTACCACAATTTAATTATAGGTAATCTTTGTAAAACATACCTGCATCTGTTTCAAAGTGCCGTTGTAAGCGACAAGCTCTTTCCTTAGTTTCTCGATGCCTTCCTGCGCTGAACTGATAGCTTCTAACAGAGCTGATCTTTGTGGTCCTGTTACATTGCCTGAAAGCAAACATAAATAATTATTTAATAACATATTATGTATAAACTTCTATATTTTTATTATAAGCGGGAGTCTTTGAGACTTGAAAAACCACATTCGAGGAAGAACTCCATACTTTTTCGTCACGAAATAATAAGGAAGTCAGATTCAGAAGGCAGTACTCCTTGATACGGCGCGTATTGTGAGGAGGTTTCTGTCTCTGGGACCCTAACCACCGGTACCTTTGACCCTGTGCCCGATATCGGTGGGCATTTTTTTCGAATTTTATGTTTAAAAATGTAAAAAATATGTTGAAAATTCAATAAATGACTACACAGAAAATGAGTCACAGAGTCATCATCTCCCGAGGCTTTTCCCAGCTATGTTGATGTCGGCTTCCGGTCTAACCGGATGCAGCTGAGTACCAGTGTTTTACACAAAGCGACTGTCTATCTGACCTCCTCAACCCAGTACCCCTTAGTAAGACTGGTGTCAGACTTACAGGCTTCTGACTACCCATAACAACTGCCAAGGATGTTCAATGACAGCCGGCTGGAGTATGGTGTCATATGGATAGTGAAACATCTAACAGGATGCAGTTGAGTACCAGTGGTTTACAAGGAGCGACTACCTATCTGACCTCAACCCAGTGACTTTTATAGTGTAAGACTTACTGGCTACCCTTAACGACTGCCAAGGATGTTCAATGACAGCCGGCTGGAGTATGGTGTCATAAGGACATTGAAATATCCCTCACCATGTTGACAGCTGGGACCTACAGTTTAGCTTCTTCTTCCGAGCCTTTTCTCAACTATGTTGGGGTCGGCTTCCAGTCGGATGCAGCTGAGTACCAGTGTTTTATCTATGGAGTATAGTATCTTGGAGGTATATAATCATTCCTCACCTTGTTCAAGCCTCTGTATGAGCAGCATCTGCTGCTGCAGCTGAGTCTCGAGCAGAGCTTGTGCTCGCTTGTGCATCTCCATCTCTTGTTTGCTCTTGTTTAGAGACGGTTTCACTAAGTTAACTACCTAAACCAGTGGACTATAGTCTAATACATACATCTCCCGAGCCTTTTCCAGCTATGTTGGGGTCGGCTTCCAGTCTAACCGGATGCAGCTGAGTACCAGTACAGTATCATAGAGGTATATAAACATCCCTCACCTTGTTCGAGCCTCTGTATGAGCAGCATCTGCTGCTGCAGCTGAGTCTCGAGCAGAGCTTGTGCTCGCTTGTGCATCTCCATCACTTGTTTGCTCTTGTTTAGAGACGGTTGCACTAAGTTAACTACCTAAACTAGTAGACTAGAGTCTCATACATACATCTCCCGAGCCTTGGCACAACTATGTTGGGGTCGGCTTCCAGTCTAACCAGATGCAGTTGAGTACCAGTGCTTTATCTATGGAGTATAGTATCATAGAGGTATATAAACATCTTATCTTGGGGTCCGCTTCCAGTCTAACCGGATGCAGCTGAGTACCAGTATCTTATCTATGGAGTATAGTATCACAGGTATATAAATCTCCCTCACCTTGTTCGAGCCTCTGTATGAGCAGCATCTGCTGCTGCAGCTGAGTCTCGAGCAGAGCTTGTGCTCGCTTGTGCATCTCCATCACTTGTTTGCTCTTGTTTAGAGACGGTTTCACTAAACTACCTAAACCAGTGGTCTATAGTCTCATACATACATCTCCCGAGCCTTTTTCCCAACTATGTTGGGGTTGGCTTTCAGTCTAACCGGATGCAGCTGACTACCAGTGTTTTATCTATGAAGTAAAGTATCATAGAGGTATATAAACATCCCTTACCTTGTTCGAGCCTCTGAATGAGCAGCATCTGCTGCTGCAGCTGAGTCTCGAGCAGAGCTTGTGCTCGCTTGTGCATCTCCATCACTTGTTTGCTCTTGTTTAGGGACGGTTTCACAACTTCTTTCTTTGGTTCCACACCGTTTGATAGTTCTTTTTCTTTCTCTTGCTGTGAAAGAAAATATTTCTTCATTAGGATTAACAGTTTTAAAACTGACATATATAGGGAAATACTAAATTATCTTAGTTAGAACCATGGTTTCAACCGTATCTTGTGGCAATTACTTTGTGTACCCGAATAAAATATATAAGCCTATGTTACTCGGGGATAGTGTTTGTTGCCAACAGTGAAAGAATTTTCAAAACAGTTCTCTTTCAGAGAAACTTTATTATATTATAGTTCGGCCGCTCAGAGAATGCGTTTCTGACACATCGCGATTGAACTGACGACGTAACTTTGTAATGGCGTTGCAGTACGATAAAAATATTTTTGCTGGTTGTTTATCGTTTTAACAATTGTTGAGCATTAAAACAACATTATTATATCAATAATAATCAATGAATGTTGTAATTTTGTGCCAAATTGAGTGTCAAATAACTTGGTAAACAATATTTTTCTAAATCTATACTGCGCTATTACAAGGTTATGTCAGCGCTTTATATTTGTAGTGCTGTGCTAAAAATAACAGGCAAGTATCGTAATCTGTTCTGGTTGATGGTTCTTATACAGTTATACTTATAAAATAATACGTTTTGTTTTTCTTTTTAAGAATTTGAAAATAATGGACTATAGGATAACTTTTATGAAATATAAAAATAAAACTATGATCAAACTGAACGCGCGAAAGAAAGTAGCATTTTTATATTTAGGTTGAAAATGGTAACCCCAAATGGCATCATGGGCCGTCATTTTGTGACGCTAAATAGTCATTTGTTGTCGTTTCGTGCGCTAAGACTAAGTGCCCTGCCTCATTAGGACGCCAATGGCGACGTCGCCGGCTACGTATCCAAGCAGTTAGTATTGAAATGTATGGAACCTAACTCACTTGGCGACGGTTTGGTAACGTCGCCAAATTGGAGGCGTGGCCACGAGCTACAGTTCCCTATGTGGCTTCTGGCTACCGTGGCAGCTTGGCGACGTGGCCACAGTAGCCACTATAATGTACACGGTAAAGCGCACCTCCCTCACACAGTCGCCAATGTGGTCGCCAGTCAGCGTGTCTTGAGCGACGACGTAAACAATTGACTGTCGAGACGCCATGGCCACTCGACTTGGCGACATTTGGATGCCAGAAGTAGCCAGACCTGTGCCGCTGGCGACGTCGCCATGGCGTCCCAGTGAGGTAGAGCTCTAAAAACCTGATTTTGGAAGATTTTGACCGAGATATCAGGATTGATTCTGTTATTGATAATACCTTATATACACGTAATATACACGTAGGCGAAGATGATGATGAAGACACCACCTCCTCAAGCGAATCGGAGTCTGATTAACATTCTGTACGCACATTCAATTCAATGTACTTACTTTATTGCATAGAAATACAGATTGTAACTTTGTAACAAAGAATAAATAAAACGATTTTATTATATGAATATTACCTTTTTTTGGTTTCCACTTAAATAACTAAAATATAAATTTTAAATGATTCCGCCAATTTAAAACGAAATAATCTTAAAATAATGCGGCGGTTTATTTTGGGGGAACGGTAACGAACTCAGTGTTATGTTGTGCCCATCACTAGTCGTGACGAACTGATAGGTGTCAGGAACGCATTCTCTGAACGGCCGAACTATAGTTTAGATTCAGCAACCACATTTGTTGCTCTATATTGAGTTTCTTCTAGTTTTCGAGTATTTGTTGTTATAGCAGCTACAGAAATACAGAGTCTGTGAATATTTCACCTGTCTATCTAACACGGTTAATGAGATACAAACTGGTAACAGACAAACCGCTAAGTCTTTACAGATACATATGTATGTATTTCATTTCACGAAACCAGGTATGTACCAGTACGTTGAGCGCTCAAAAGAGGCCGAGTCGCCATTTACACACACAACTATGCCTCTACTTTCCTAACACAAAACATATATAAAAACCTCCAAAAAGTAATATTACCTTCTCCATAAGCTGCTTAGCATTATTATCAGCGGTCGCCTTAATATTGTCTCTATTTATAAGCACTTTGTTATGTGACATCGGGTGTTGTGAATTCTGTCTGTCGTTCTGTTTATTGGCTAGCTGACCGCTGGGAGCCATGTTTTCTTGTTTATTCTGAAAATAGAAAAGAATAATATAGATAAAATGACAATTTATATGTTTTGATATAGACATACAATCATGCAGAATAAATATTATGATATCCTACTCTGACTTTTATACTGTTATGAAAAATTTGGGAAAAATTATACCAGGTATAGGTAAGTATGAAGTGTGCATTTTTTAAAATGAATCGCAAAATGTGTTGGTAAGCGCATAACTCAACAACGCCTGGACCAATTTGGCTAATTCTTTTTTGTTGTGTTTGTTATTGTCAGGAGAAGGTTCTTATGAAAAAAAAATAGGGTAAAGTAGAGAAGTCAGTTGACGGGAGCGAAGCCGCGGGCAAAAGCTAGTTTCAAATAAAAACCTGTTCAGAATATGTGTGACTAATCTCCGAAATGTATGCATCGATTTTAACTGGATATTACTGGCCTAGAGATGATCTTATAGAACTTAAGCAAATAAAAACGGATTTTGATGAAACTTCCCAATAATAATTCCTCTCGAATAATAAAATTTTTCCGCACAATAACGCCACAAACACAACTCATGTTTATGTAGTAAGTAGTCTTTTTTATATAAAAAATGTATACTATTTTTTCGAGTTATATAGGTAACACCGCTAAAAAAATATTCTAATATAGTTTTAATTCGTATTTTATTTCTTTACCAACATATTTTATACTCTTTCTTCTTCTATCTTTTTTATTATATGAAAGTGTCTCACCTCAGGGTTATGCCAGAAGACCTTAATAAATCTATTGTTGAGAACGGCCTCAGTACTCTTGTAGGCAACATTGGCTTCTGTAGGATTGCTGAACGTGATCAACGCCGCTTCCGGGTCACCGTCGTAACACACCTGTAATATAGTAAGAATATATGAAAATAATAGGTAACGGTGGATTTCTATAATCGATCTATCAGTTATTTTGCGATTAGAGATTGAAATTTGACATATTTATATGGAGCTCAAGTAGTAAAAAATACAATATCCATCTAAAAAAGAGTCGATGGAATATAGGGTTAAGCAACGCTTGGCACGGTCGGTCCGAAGATGGGTCAACATCTTTTCATTATGAGTTCTTCTGTGTTTCGGAAGGCACGTTAAATTAGGTAGGTAGGGCTGTCATTTGAACTAGTTGGGCAAAATATGTTTATGAAAATACTAGCCAATTCCCGCGATTTCACACTAGTCCAGAGGGAACTATTTCGTGAACATCACAATATTATTTGTTTTAAAAGACCATTTAAAGCAAATAATATTCAGACCGGGTACTTACTTATACTTTTTATTCCCTTACAAACCAATAACAATTATGTCTCCATTAATCTTAAACAACTAGACTCATGTGTATATATTTTTAATAGTTCTCCAAAAGCAGCTCAACTATTAATATTACACAAAACTCACCTGTATATTAACAATCTTGCCGAACTTGCAGAAGTGGTTGTTCAGATGCGTGATATCGTTGAGTCCTCGCGGCACTTTCTTCACTTCCAGCGAGCAGTTCGCCGCGTTAGCGGGCAGAGGGGGACGACCGGCGCCTGGGGATCAAGCGTAGTTATTATTATTAATATACACTTAAATAACTGCAACTGGATAAAAGAGACTGGATAAATAGTAACTGACAGTGAAATAGTTTTTCAAATTGAGGCAGTAGTTCCTGAGTTTCGATCGGACCTGATCAAAATCAAAAATATAAGCTTTAGAATACTATAAGTATTGCGATTTTGATTATGATGAGGTTATGTACGATTTACAAGTTTCTTGAAGGAAATCTTCACCTTCATTCAACGAAGTTTTTCAACAATAGTTTTAGTGCTGGTTTAAAGTATTATCTTTCTTCATGAAAAGCCTAGTTTCATGAATAGCCTATGTAGTAAACTTTTCTAAGGCAGCATTTTATAGGGGATATTTATATGGGACATTTATATATTACGACAAGTTCCAAATAATCAAATCTGGTCAACTTGGTGCCAACTCCTTATACGTCGGAGAATAACACAGTCACAGGTGGACAAATATAAAGGCTGATGATAATGATGATAGTTACCGAATCTATTATAGTCGAAGTTCTTCTTGTGCGGCGGCGGATGTCGCGGTGGTGCCGCACCCGCAGCACGCGGTACTGGCGCTGATTGACGGATCCTAGAATAAACAATTAAATATTTTTTATTTACTCATAGTTAAAGAATTGGAATATATCTTGGACACCAATGACTGTATTTCGAATGACATGTTAAACTGTAGGTCCCGGCTGGCATTTAACATCCCATGGTTACGGGTGGTCATAAGCCACTGTGTGATAAAAAAAGGAACTGAATTGACCTCCTCCTTTTTGAAAATGTTAATCAATTTAAATAGGCGATTATTAAAAATATCCTCGCAGTTTCACTCATGTCCAGGGGGAACTGGAGAGAACATGGAGTGAAGGGATAAAAAATAGCCTATGGTTTTCTGCATTAATGAGCTACGCATACAGTTAAAGAATTTTTCAAGTCAGCACAGTTGTTCCAAAGATTAGGACATTCAAACAAGCACACATACAAACTCTTCACCTTTATAATATTAGTATAAATATGTATGCAAAAATATATAACTGAAATACCTTAACCATGTCATAGCTGTTAAATTGATTACCACAGATTTTTACTTATTCTAACATACAAACAAGGTACACATACCTAGGTATAGGTATAAGTTCCCTGGGCGGATGCGGATGGTGCGGCTGCGGCGGCGGGTACGCGGGGAAGCCGCCGCACCAGATGTCCGGCGTTAGCGGGTTGTATTCTGGAAATAGAAATAATATTGGGTTATAAGAGAACTTTTAATAAACATTTATTCATATTTCTTTTTTCAGTCGAGTCGTGGTGGCCTAGTGGGTAAAGAACCAACCTTCGTTTGGGTTTTCTTTCCTAAGTTTGTAAGTACTTTGTAGGTATATCTAGCTAGTATAATAAATTTATTACATGTCCCAATTATTCTACCGTTTTCGGTGTACACATACTTATAAACTACAGATTATATAATCCACTTCTTGGACAACAATGACTGTGTTTCGGATGGTACGTTAAACTGTAGGTCCCGGCTGCCATTGAACATCCTTAGCAGTCGTTACAAGTAGTCAGAAGCCAGTAAGTCTGACACCAGTCTAACCAATGAGTATCGGGTTGCCCGGGTAACTGGGTTGACAAGGTCAAATAGGGCAGTCGCTCCTTGGTAACAAAAAAACACTGGTACTCAGCTGCATCCAGTTAGACTGGAAGCCGACCCCAACTTAGTTGGGAAAAGGCTCAGGAGATGATGATGGTAGGTAGACAATAGCGCGGAAGAGCTTAAATAAGACATTTTCGCCAACTGTACGTTATAACGATTTGCCTAGCCGGATAATTAACCAGCTGACTACTAACCAGGTACAGCAGGGGCTGGTGGCAGTGCCAGCACAGAAGATAAAGCGGCTGCAGCATCTTCTAGCACTACGGGATCGCTGCCGTGGTCCCATTGGCAGAGGTCACCTCGCATGCAGTAGCCTTTCTCTGTGGAATGGGAGAAAAATAAATTAATTTAAGGTTCATTTTCCCAATATAAAGTTCCCGAGGCACATGAGAAACCTCTATATGCATCCTATATACTCCTCTACACTACTAGCAAAATTTATTGACGAAGTATGTACATTAAAAAGTTGAACGAAGAGGTCCCATGTTCACCGACATCTTAAATGTCAGTTTTCATAATATAACTGTGTACTATGAATGTTCATGTTAAATTTTCAAAGCAAACATTTGTTAAGTGAACTTAAGACAAAGTGAAATCAATATTGTAAATCGTCTGAGTCCAGGAGCTTATGTATTTTATTGTATTACAAGTAGTCAGAAGCCAGAGAGTTTGACAATCAGTCTCATGAAGGGGTATCAGGTTGCCTGGGTAACTGGACTGAGGACAGATAGGGAACCCCTCTGGCCTACCGGCACTCAGCTGCATCCAGTCAGACTGAAAGCCGACCCCAACATAGTTAGGAAAAGTCTAGACAGATGACGGCTCAAGGTATTACCTATACCGATTTGAAAAATTCTTTCACAATTGGAAAGCTACACTCTTCCCGAGAACATAGGCTATATTTTACATATATTTTTATGTTTTCAAGATGAGGGAAACGGCTAGGCACATAATAAAGCTTAGTTCTTACCGTCGAAGTCCCGACAGCGTCGCTTGTAGGCGTCGTTGTGTTCCAGCCGCGCGTCCGCGCGGGGGGACGTCGAGCCGCGAGAACGGTCGCGTGATCTCTCACGTGATCTGGGGAATTACAAAGAAAAACATAGTTTTAGGTCTCGTCAAAAACTAATATGACATACTTCAATATTTTTATGAACTTTCTAAGTCATCTGTACTAACTAATATCATAAAGCTGAAACTTTTTATCCGATGCGAATGAAACCGCTGGCAGAAGCTAGTTTTTTCTATATCTATTACATACTGATTTAATTAAGAAAATATATGTTTTTTGTTTGTACACTAGAGACTCGGAAATTACTGAACCAATTTGGAAAATTCTTTCACTTTTGAAAAGCTAGACTATCGCCAAGTAACATAGCCTAAATTTCTTCAAGTACAGGAAGGAGTTCATTTCAAAAAGTCTCAAAAGAAAGGGTAGAGCTGCCTGATATGTTTAGATCAGTGGTTCTTAACCTTTTAGACATGAGGGACCACTTTAACTAAATTTTGTCTTGCCGGGGACCACCTCATCGGTTTACCTAAATTAGCACTCATTTCTTTATTATTTATCAAAAAAAAAACTGAGTTTTTGGGTCAGTTATACTCACAACTAAACGCATGTCGGCAGCTGTTGTGTAGGTAAGCAAATGCAAATAAAGAAAAACTTGCCTACGTAGTTTCCAAATGCGCGAGCGAAGCGAGCGCGAAATTTTTATCGGACCTAGACCAAATATTTTTGGTCTGTTGACAAATGCAAAAAAATAAGGGCATAATATGCAGTTTCTGAATACGCGAGCGTAGCGAGCGCGAAATTTTTATCGAAGTCAAACCAATTACGTAAAATTCCAAACGTACTTAACTTTTTGTTTGTTGACAAATGTCAAAATAAGGGCATATAGTTTCTGAACACGCGAGCGAAGCGAGCGCGAAATTTTTATCGGACTTCAACCAAATATTACGTAAAATTTAGCCCAAACGTACTTAACTTTTTGTTTGTTGACAAATGCAAAAATAAGGGCATACAGTTTCTGAATACGCGAGCGAAGCGAGCGCGAAATTTTAATTATTTTTTAAACCTCAAAACCAAAATTACGTAAAATGTAGCCCAAACATACATTTTCATGAATGGGGGGGACTAGGTACGAAACACCCGATATACGTCCATGCGAAAACCCCCGCTCGCAATTATAAGTCGATAAAAATTAAGTTAGATAACGTATAGCAACGTCGCGAAGCTAAGCTTCGCGGACCACTTGGAATGCCTCCAGGGACCACCAGTGGTCCGCGGACCACCGGTTAAGAACCAGGCCCGCCGTAAGCGGGCGTGCAGCGCGTGCACCGCACGCGGGCGGCACGTCCTAGGGGGCGGCAAATCGAGCGACCTATCACGTACTATTAAAAAATACAATATCTTTTTACCAATTATTTGATTTCAATATTTTCGAACACAGCAATAGCGCTAAGAATATTACTTACACTGCCAGTTTCAGTTACATTTGTTGATCATTTTCAAAATTAAAAATTATTAAAAACGATTTAAGATCAACAATTGGCGTAGCGTGGGGGGAGAGAGCATTGGGGCAAATGCCCTGGGCGGCACTATTTAGGGGGCGGCAAAATTAACCCATACGGCAAATTAAACCGTAATTATTTAGGAGGCGGCAAAATTAACCCATACGGCAAAATTAAACCATAATTATTTAGGGGGCGGCAAAATTAACCCATACGGAAAAATTAAACCATAATTATTTAGGGGGCGGCAAAATTAACCCATACGGCAAAATAAAACCATAATTACGTAATCAAAATATTTTTACTAAAAATAGATGAGTAGATTAGCAATACAATTTCAGAAAAACCGCCCTCACTTTGGTCGTCCCCTATCAATTTTGACGGGTTCATCCTTTGCATCCCCAAAAAAATTCGCGCTAGCTGCGCTCGCGCCTCCATGTCGGATATCGCAGTCAGTAGCGGTTTTAGGGTAGGGCGCGGTTGGGCGACGGCCCAGGGCGCCGGATATAAGGGGCGCCGCAGGTGCCCCCAACCAATCCTTGATCAGAATGTTACTCCTATTTTTATTTTAAATTTCATCGAAGATTGCAACTTACAAGAACTGTATCCAAATGAATGGATAGCATCAGGGCCATCTTAACCTATGGTGCAGCGTATGTGAATAACCCGGGCGCCGCAGGCTCAGGGGTGCCCAAGGCGAATTTGTGTTTAATTCCGCGTTAAATTTGAGAAATTCTCGAAGAAACACTACTTTTCTGTCCCAAAACTCAAAAATTTTCGGGCTCGCTTCGCTCGCGGTTTCCTTGCTTTACGCTTCGATTTTTTCTCACATATAGCTACTTTTAATGTCCCAATACTCAAAAAAAATCGCGCTCCCTTCGCTCGCGGCTTCTTCACTTCACAGTCGCTTTTTATTACATATATTTAGGACTTTTAGTGATCCAAAACTCAAAAATTTTCGGGCATGCTTCACTTTAGGTACAGTTGTTTTTATTTTTCAAGATTTTTTTAGTCTACCTTAGCAAAAAGGGAGCGTCGTTTTTAAGTTCTTTAATTAATAAGAAAGGAACTTCTAGTTTCCATATGAACTTTCTTATTTACGGTACTACTTTAAGTCCCAAAATTTTAATACATAGGCGCCATCATCAACAAAGAGATGTACGGGCAAAATTTTAAGTAATTTTTGTTTTGAGTTCTAAAATATTACAAAAAAATTTCGCGCTCGCTCCGCTCGCGCAATCAGAAGACATATTATAGTTTTTTTGCATTCACCAACCAGCAATAACTTATGTACGATTGGGCTACATTTTACGTAATTTTTGCTCCGACTTGTGTACTATAAAAAAAATATTCACGCTCGCGTCGCTCGCGCAATCGGTATCTACATAGGTCTCTATTTTTTGTATGGGTTTGAATTGCAGTTGGAGGGCGCCGTACAAATCTCGCCCAGGGAGCTGGTTGAGTTAAAACCGGCACTGATCGCAATTTATCTTTGTTTAATTGTTGTTGGTATTCAATGAAAAATCATTTTTCGCACACGTTCGTTATAGCTTTTTGTTCACTTTCGCTTTTTGTGGTATGTTTACTTCATGAAAACTCTAAGGAAAAAATCGGGCTCGCTTCGCTCGCGGCTTCATGTACATTTGCACTTCATTTCTGTGTATATCTTACTTTTTGACTTTGCTTTGTTAATTTACAGTGGTTTTTATTTGTTTTGTGTCCTATGACTAAATAAATTTCGCGCTCGTTTCGCTCGCGCTTCCTTACATATAAAATATATCTCATGCGTTGACTTTTTCAACGGGAAACCCACCAAAAACCATTAATAACATATTTTACTGAAATTAAACATTGCTATAGATATTTAAGTTCGTTAGTTTAAGTTACCCATAATCTGTTCTAAGCACTTTGATATACATTATGTTGGTACCTACCCATTAATCACAATCTTTCAATACATAGGGGCCACTTGGGTAATGATTGCACTGCATTCATGCCCTAAGCAATTGCTTAGTCTACTTATGGGCTAACCCAGGACTTCTTAGGTTACTCTAAGACTTGAGCATTTCAAGTAAATAAAAAGTTATGTGTAATATATGTTATGTACCTATTGCAATATTTATGTATCCAGAAGGAAGTGCGTTTTCTGCAATCAGAGCGGTGCATGTACATATTTTTTTCTGTTGGACAAGTAAAATGGATATGAATGGGCGGGTGGGTCTGGACCCCCCCCCCCCCCCTTATATTTGACAATGACAATAATATGTAGTCGTAGGGCGGCATAATCGGTTTTGCACGCGGGCGAACAAACAGCTAGCGGCGGGCCTGTTAAGAACCACTGGTTTAGATTGAGCAGGTCAGACAGGCAGTCACTTCATATAAAACACTGTTCCTGCTCAGAAGTACTTTTTTTAGTTATTTTTTTCTGCTGTTTATAAACTTTAGAATTTTAATTGAGAATTTATTTTTAAAGGCATTTTCTAATGATCGTTGATTAAGAGGGCTATCACAAATTTTCGAGTTTTATACGAGTTTTGATGCGTCATTATGCTTTGGATATAGTCACAAAAAAAAAAAAACAAAAACAAGATTAAGAAAGTTTGATCATTTATCTTGGGGCTGTTTTCAATAAATATTTTAATTTGTCCACGTACATCAGTAAAATCTTTGTCTCTGCAAAGGATGTTTCATAAAATGTTGCTTTTGGGAATCTTTTGATGCTTCAGTACTACGAGGATATAGCAATTTAACCATTTATAAAAATGTTCAAGATACAACTATATCTTGTACTTGTGCTTGCTTTCACCAATTTATTACAATTCATACAGTAATACACCAAAAATAATTCTATAAAACTGAGAGTTACTGACAATTTTCCGTACAAAACTATATTTTTTATCTATGAAAGTATAATCCAAATTCAAATAAAACATATTTAATAATTAAGGTGGTATTGTTATAAAGCTTGAAAAATAAAATTGGTCTATTTAAAAGTAAAACAATATTTTAAAATAATTTTTGTTTGCAATGCAAAAATCAATATAAATCTTGTGACGCGCGGTGTTCAACTTTAGTCAGCGCCAAGCGCTTATCGAGGGAGGACGTATCGCTCGCTGTTGCGCCGCGCAAACTCGCCGGAGCTCGAAAAATATAGCGCAATCTGTGCAACGAACTCGTTTTGATACTAGTGAGTTTTTATTTTATTTATTAGTTATAATGATCTGATTGAAATGTAATATACACAAGTATTAACCCATGATATTCTAATGCGAAAATGTTATAGATTGGGTTCTCTTTTTTTTGATGTTGGTTATATAGAAATATGTACGTAAATGTCATCGTCGTTAGTTTGGCTGTTGCATAATAATATTATTGGACATCTTTGATTCTTGCAGGATAATGAAAGCATATTTAATTCAGATTATCAGACTCAATCGGATACCAGTACAAATAATATGGTAAGTATTTTTTGTCACTCGCAACAGACATATTTGTTTTAATAAACTATTTACATTCCTAGTTTTTATTGTTGCAGGAAAATGAAGATACAATACATGGAAGACGAATTATAGATTTTAGTTTTTTTATAAATCAATTACTTATACCTAATTGATAAACATGGTGAAAAGTTTGGTTGTCGATTAAATAATTTAAAAATTGTAAACGATTATTTGTTTATTGTAACTCAATCGAGCTATTCTAGGTTATAAAATTCATCTGTACAAATAATATTTCATAAACTATAAAACCAATAAACTATTTCGAAAATAAAAGTGGCAAAGTCTCAAGTTTGTTTGTGCCGCGTGGCGGTCCGCAGGTGTGCGTTGCGTATTTCACTAGACGCACACGCGCGCAAGTGCTGCCGGCTATCGTCTAATTTACCTAAACCTGAGCGATTCGATTTTGTAATAGCGCTCTTAATCTAGGGCTTGATTCTTGATATTAAAAATTAATTTTGTTCTCATATAATATTAAATGAATAAAAATATTTGATAACTTACCGTTCCCTATCTCTAGAGCGAGACACTCGATCCCTGTGCTCTCTGTCCCGCGACATTCTGTCTCTCTCCAACTCGCGAGGGACGCGCAGTCTTTCTCTTTCACGCTCGTGGTCACGATCGCGGACTGTCGGTGATCTTGATCTATAAAAATAGTTATAAAATAATGAACAATAATAATTAGCAAGCACTTATGAATACCTAAATATTCCTTCCAAGATAAAATGTTACTTGATTTTTATGTACCTATGTATGTAAACGAATAAACTCATTAACAATTAGACCGATTTTAAAACATCAAGTTTGTGGTATGAGAACCAACCATCTAGAAAATTGGCAAATATCATCAACAGAAATGCCATGAAAATGTCAACTATCTTACTATCAGATTTCTTGAGATACAGCCTGGTGATTGACTGGTGTTAATACGATCTATTGTAACAGTTCGTCACATAACTTTGCATGTCTCAAGTTAGTCATTTGATTCTACTTGTTCGTATTTATAGATCAGTCACATCATGTCAAGAACCTTTGCTCTTCCAACACATTTTTAACATAACAGACTTATAAGTTATTTGGCACACACATTTTGTTTTTTTTTTTTATGTACTGTTTTTTTCCTGCCTATGGGTCTGTTCTGTCAATAAATGTTATATTTTTTCTTTCTTATTTCTACCTTAAAACCTTAAAAACGGTATATATACATACCTAGACCTGCTGTTTTGTCTGTCAATAGGTGGTGGTGGAGGGGGACTGCGGTTTCTGTAGCGTCCTCGCGGCGACGGAGATCTTGATAGTGGTCGTCTAGAAAATAAATCATAGTTATTAATTTATAGTTATCATATTATCACCAATAAGGTGGACAGACGATCTTATAAAGGTCGCCGTCGACGCTGGATGCAGGTCGCCTCTAACAGGTATCTGTGGAGATCTAAGGGGGAGACCTATGTTCAGCAGTGGACGTCCTATGGCTGAGATGATGATAATAATATTATCATAGTAATATTGAAAAAGTGTAAGTTTGTGTTTGGATGTCTGTTTGTTTTTCAAGTAAAAAGTATAAAATATTAAAATTATTGATGGATTTTGACGGAATTTAGTAGTAATGTAGCTTTTGCTAATATTATGAACGCCATACTTTACAACGTGAACGTGACAAATAGATTATACATAATGTAAAACTTCAATAAAAATACATAATAAGTATTTTTACGCCTGAGCTAAGTTCTATCTAGTTGAAGTAAATTTTCGCATTAGCACTTTTTGTAGATTTGTACGGATGTTCTTCTTTCAGGCAAAAATGATTCAATGATTTTTCTGAAACTGTTTATGGCTCAGAATAACATTAACGTTTTAATCCATAGTGCAGCATAATATTTCCTCTGCAAACTTACAGAAGTCAACATAAATCTAAATATAAGTCAGCCTACCTCCTGGCGTCGTTGTTGTGTTCGTTGTCGCGCGGGTGGCGGCGCGTGCGCGCGCGACGCTCCCACGAGCGAGAGCGGCGACGGCGACGATCCGCCTCGCGGGTCTGGGAAGGGAAGAATTTTGTTATTATAAAGGTTAATATGCATTATATTACTAAGTATATAAATATAAACTGGTGGACTAGCCATAAAATACGCACTGTAAAATAGTTTTTTTCACTAAGAGACTGTCAAACCAAAAAGTATGAATAAGAATAAAGAAGTTAGAAGAATACATATTAGAAGTTTTTAATATTAATCATGCATGAAAGAAATTATGTCATGTCCTGCTTCCAAACACACTTAACCAATTTTAATGAAATAAGATAAAAAGACAGTCTAAAACTTTAAAAAGGAAATAAGCAACTTTATATCCCGGGATGCGAGAAATTATTCCCTCAAGAATCTGATGGAACCACAAGAAATAGCTCATTAGGTAGGTAATTTCAACTTTTCGTTTTATAAAGTAAAATACATACCGAGTCCCCTCTCCTATCTCGTCTTCTCGGCGGTTGGTCTACTGGTTCTTCTAGCAGCTCAGTTAATGGTACAACCTAGAATTAGTAATCAGATTAGAAAAATATTTCTGTGTTGTAGGCTGTAAGCTAATATATATGTATTAGGGTCGGCGCCAATATGTAATTTTCTTCCATTTTCCCCTATCACTCGCCATTCTGACACTGACTCCCTTCCTATTCAATATTCATGTCAACTTTCAGGCAATCTATCCATCTTTTCTTAGGTCTTCCTCTTCCTCTCCATCCTGCTGCTGTGTGCTAAGTATGAATGTAGATCATTCATACTTAGCACACACTTTGTCGCATGTGTTTCATCCCTCCTCATTAAATGCCCATACCGTGACAATCTTCTACTCCTCATCTTTTCTGTAACTGGCGCTACTTTAATGAAGTAAATAATAAGTAATAATAATATTTACCTTAATAAGCGTATGTTCTGTGTGCGCGTGGCGGGCGGAGGGCTGCAGCACGAGCCGCGGCCGCGAGCCCGGCGCCGGCTCCGGCCCGGCCGCCGGCGACGCGGGACCCGAATTGGGGACCACTGAGAACAAAGAACGAGAAAATTAATATTTTTAGCTAGAAGAGAAGAAAATTACGTCGAAAGTAAAGAGAATATCGGGTATGATGTATAATTTCTTTTTGCTTTTCAGCGTTTTGATCTGAAAACAGCACACATTGGTATGATACAGTTAGTACATAACCGTCTAGTGTGAAGTTCTGATTAATGTATATTATATAGAGAAAAACATTTTCAAAGCTACACTATTAATAAGCTAATATGGCAAACACAAACTTCAAAGCATCATAATTGCCTGTGAAAGTTTTAACATTTATAAACAAACATACATTTATAACCTATGCGACCAACAGTGTACTATAAAAATAGTACATACATAGTTACTGAAAATAGAGGTATAACCCCACCTACAAAGATGTTAAAAATATTTATCTACATCTCCCAAAGATATTAAAAATAGATACCAAGGTGGGACATATAAACAAACGATCTACCCCACTAATACAAAATGGCAATGTTTGAAACTGCGAAACTCTTTCGTTTTATAATAAGGTGGCTAGTCTAGAGGAAGCTAGTATACAAAAAATTTTATTGGAAATCTTGGGAATATAAAGAAGACGGATCATGTCCTATAACAAAGTGACGTACCTCAAAAAAAAATTATAAAAATGTAAAAAAAAAAATTGGCATACTCTCTAACTTAATTTTTTTACACCTTCATACGAAAAAAATGCTTTAAAAATTGTTCAGGCGCTGTTATGAAAACATCGTTCATAAGACTATTTAAGGACCTTTTTTTATGTTTTTGTTTGATAGGGTAAACCTCTCAGGTGGTCCCATAATCATCAGGTCAGGATCTGATGATGGAAACCCTGAGTGACCGCGTGTGAAAGCATCGCGATATGGCGTGGATATTTAGCCGAAAGACAACTCACCATGATTTTCAGCTTCAGGCTTCTTCAGCGGTTCAGGCTCAGCCGGGGGCGGTGACGGCGCCTTCTCCTCACGCCCTGGCTTCAGGTAATCGTTGCTCTCCAGCGATTTGAACAGCATCTCCACAAACGGTTTGGTTTCTGAAAAATTGATAAAACTACTTAGTATAGATGGTTTTATTGAAAAAGTTTATGTGAAAAAATGCTTTACCCATTATTTTGTTTTCTATTTAGGTACAATGGAGATAGTGAGATTCATTCTGTTTCACAAAAATATTATATGGTCAAGTGCAAGTCAGATTGAACACCAAGGGTTTTCAATTATTATTGAAACTAAAAAAAGTTGTAAGGAAGCCACCAGAATATTTATTTTAGTCTAGTTTTCAGTATTTGTTGTTATAGCAGCAACAACAATACATTATATCTGTGAAAATTTCAACTGTCCCAACTATAATGATTCATTAAATACCTGTTACCTGTTACAGCCTTTTTATCGTCCCACTGCTGGGCACAGGCCCCCTCTCACACGGAGAAGGATTGAGCATTAATCACCACGCTTGCTCAATGCGGGTTGGTGATTTCAGACTTAGTCCAGGTTTCCTCAAGATGTTTTCCTTCACCTTTTTATCAGCCATTGGTGTCCAAGATATACTTAGAAAGTACATACAAACTTAGAAAAGTTGCATTGGTACTTGCCTGACCTGGAATCGAACCCACAACCTCATACTCGAGAGGTCGGTTCTTTACCCACTAGGCCGACATTAAATACCTACAGCCTGATAAAAGACAGACAGCCTGAGTGAGTCCCTTTTTTTTCAGTCTTCACAGAAAGGAGGTGATTCTACATTCATTGGAATATTTTATTTTCTTCGATAAGGAATCTTAAAATTAACATACATATTACAAAAAAAATTAAAACTTACCTTGTTGGAGGAACACATCGAGCTGATCCACCATGACCTCTCGCAGCTCGTCCAGAGGTTTGTCCTTCTTAACCAGGGCGTAGACATACTTGGCAAGCGCTGCAGGGTCCGCATCACAACTGTAAGATAATAACAAGTATTATTGTTTTGGGAAAATGTTGCATAGTGTACTCCATTCAAGTAGTTTCTTATCTAAATTTCTTTTAATATATTAAATTATTAAATAATCTATATAAATATTAAATGATTAATAATCTTTATATGACTTTTTTAAATTAAAAAAACCGGCCAAGTGCAAGTCGGATTCACGCACGTAGGGTTCTGTACCATTATTTATAAAACGGACAAAAAACATCACGTTTGTTGTATGGGAGCCCCCCAAAATATTTATTGAATGCTAGTTTTCAGTATTTGTTGTTTTAGCGGCAACAAAAATACATCATCTGTGAAAATTTCAGCTCTCTTACTATCACGGTTCATGAGATGGAGAGGAGAGAGGACGGTCAAAAGAGCGAAAACAATAGGGCCCCGTTTTACCCTTTGGGTACGGAAACCTAAAAAGGAAGTAGATAGCTCTGTATATCATGATTATTCTTCCCTCAGTCACATGACAAAAATAAACTAACAGTTTGCTTCAGAAGTGTTTTCTTTTCAGCCAAACTCTAAATTTATTACCGCTCCAATGAACCATGTCATTATTTTTACACTTTCACAAAGTACTATTGTGAAAGTTTAAATATATTCGTAATGGAAAAATATACATTTGTACATTACATATTACAATATGTAATACATAGATTATATACCCGTTTTACAACATATCAAATAAAATTGTTATCTCGATCGGAACGTTGATAAGACAAGTTATATTACGTTTTATTTTATTTTATGATGTAATAAACATGTATTTTTTAAGGAAACTATGTAGTAAGTTTTCGTTTCACATATTTACTGAAAATAAAACACTTATGGAACTTTATGTTATACTTTATTCTCATCTTGTGGGCTAACGGAGGATTGACAATCATCATTAACTATGCATTTCTATAACTTATCCGGTTTTGCATTTAGAGATTGAATTATGATATTACTGAGTAGATGGGGTATTAAAACCCTTAATTCAGGTATACACGAGCTCTTGAAAAAGCTAACCTTTTCACCCACTTCCTAACTCAGGATTTATAAAATAATTTCAGTGTTAGATAGCCCATTTATCAAATAGGCTACTTTTCACCCAGGTTCATGCAGAAGTTCCTACGGGATATGGGTAAAACCGGTGGCAGAATTTAGTTCAAGTTCATATTTCATGACAGAATGCAATAGAGAATTCATTTTCATTAATCATTCTTGAGAGATATAAGTTCTATGGTTGTCATTGAACATCCTTGGCAGTCGTTACAGGTAGTCAGAGGCCAGTAAGTCTGATGCCAGTCTAACCAAGGGGTATTGGGTTGTCCGGGTAACTGGGTTGAGGAGGTCAGATAGGCAGTCGCTTCTTGTAAAGCACTGGTACTCAGCTGAATCCAGTTAGACTGGAAGCCAATCCCAACATAGTTGGGAAAAAGGCTTGGGAGATGATGATGATGAGAGATATAAGTTCAACAATTCTGTAAGTCAAGTCAACACAAGTCTCTGTAAAATTTAGATATACATATTCTATTTAAAAAACACCTGTGTGGTTTAACCATATATTCTTCAACAGTCCTACAAAGCGATGCATAGTTTAAAAATAGACGAGTACGGTTTAATTATAATCTATGCATTGGCCTTTCGAAATAGAACTCTTGAACAGTGCAGTGTCTTACAGTGAGTTGCACCATTTAACTGTAATGATAACTGAACCATTTTGAGTGCTAAGTATGAATGTAGATGGATGGAGAGGAAGACCTAAGAAAAGATGGATGGATTGCCTGAAAGATGACATGAATAGGAAGGAAGTGAGGATGAGATATTGCGCCAACCCCAAATAAAATTGGGAACAGGGCAGGGGGAAGAAGATATCTGAACCATTTTCAGTTGTCAAATCACCATTTTGACCAATGGGCAGCCAGTATACAGCTGGTTATGGTTGGTTATTGTTATACTTCTACCTAAAGTGAACTCACTCTTGATTTTCAGATTTTTCAGGTGGCTGTTACAGCCTTTTTTATCGTCCCACTGCTGGGCACAGGACTCCTCTGACACGGAGAAGGATTGAGCATTAATCATCATGCTTGCTCAAAGCGGGTTGGTGGTTTCAGACTTTATAGTCCAGGTTTCATCAAGATGTTTTCCTTCACCTTTTTATCAGCCATTGGTGTCCAACATATACTTAGAAAGTACATACAAACTTAGAAAAGTATATATTACAAGTATATATAATATCCTCATATTAATGAAGGATAGTTTATATTTCCTTTACTATAAATATTATTTGTCTTCACTGATAAAATTATCAAAATTCATTCTAAGCCAGCCTATATTTGATATTTTAATGTTGTTCTAATAAAAACAAATTTGATTAGCAATACTGTGCTGCAAAGATGAAAAATTAGGAAAATTGCATGTTAAAAGGTTGAGATGTTATTTTTTTAAATTCTGTGTAAATAAATACTTGATAGTTTCCCGCCCCCAGGGATACCAACTGACCGGATCGCTATTAGCGGAATAACACTGAAAATTTGCTCAAAAATGTATAAAATTAACATCCAATGATATTTCATGCAGTAATATGAAGATACAGTAGTTAAAATTAACAAATACATACAAGTTCATAATTATTTTAAAATGAAAAGGTTACGACACAACTTAGTTCCAAATAGGACTTTAATATCTTTATTCGGTGCTATCGTTGTATTGTCAATATAATCGGGTCTTTTAATGATATAAATTATAGTTAGGACGCAATCTACGAAAGCAAAAATTGCTAATCGCGATCTAAGCTATCACGAAAATAAACGCCATGTGTGCGTCAGAAAAAAATATAACGCTAACGCAATTTGATACTTTTCGTCCTAAATTGTTCATAATGCATCACAATAACCTCGTTTATTACAATACGAGTTATCTTGGAACTTTTACAAAAGAAAACTGAAAGATAATTGCAAAATCGCGATAAAAATAATAAAATATGGCAGCGGATGTACTCACAGGGGCTCCAATATGGAGGTCAACCACGACTTGAAAGCGTCAGGATTTTCAATAATCATCTCGATGCAATAATTAGATCGTCCACAGATGACAATCCATCAACAATGCACTTGGTAAAGGAGTGAAATTGTGATTATAACTAATGAGAACACTTTAATTACTAGAAAATAAACGTCCTTCACGTTTCACTATACACTTCACTTTTATGTAACTTTTTTGATAAATGAAGAAGTTACTGCAAGGCTGTCAAGTTATTCTGCCTATTTAGTGTTGCCAATTTATGAAATAACTACCGCTCACTACAGTATGCTCAGTATATAGTGATCCATAGATAATGTGAGTTCAGCCATAAACTAAGATCACCAACGATGATCACCAAGATATATAGTTATATGTCAATGCCATAGATATAATATTACTAAACAAGATTGCGCACGCTCAAAATATATATTTACGAAAATGAACTCTATTCTAACGCAATAAGGTACTAAATTGGTTGCATAATACACAGAGGCAAATCCGAGCCGAGAGGGATAGTTCGAACGGAGGCTGTTTGTCTCTTTCTAACACCTTGCCAGCATAAAAAAATGTTGTGATCAAAAGTTTTGTCTTCCCAAAAAACAATTGAATCACTTATATTTTTATCTTATTTTAACAATTGTAAGTCAACAAATTAATAACAATCACTTTAATTTATTCGTATTAATTCTTAAAACATAAACAACATAAATTTTTATTTTGCTTTTTTTTTATTTTCTAGTGGTAGCCCTGAACATTCTTGGCGCGTAATCAGCATTTAAAATGTTGTTTATATTTTTTTGTATTAAATCAATTTAAACTATTAAAATGGTGAAAAAGTGTTGTTTTATACTTGTGAAAGTGAATCCTATGGTGGTTGCAATATATTGATCCACAGTAAGCTAATAATAACATTTTCGTAAATCAAACAACTAGGGTGCCCATGAATTCTTGTAATGAGTCAAAATATGGGTGATGGATTTTAAAACTGTTTACTTTTGTTATAGCTTCCCAAAAAAATGTAGAAAGGTGATATAAATGGCTCAGCAGTCTACATGTGAAGCAAAAATACAACAAAATCAGTTTGCACTTCGAATGTTCCCGTTTTCATTACTGCTATTTCCCGCAAATTATTAAAAGCCTATATTAGTATTTTAAGGTCACAAACTGCGTAAGTTAAAACTTCAATACCAATCTATGTTTAATAATCTTAGCAAACTCGGATTGGTCTCACGTAGCTTAATCTCATAGTCACCCTTTTAGAAAGGGACAGACAGCCTCCGTACTAACTGTTTCACTCGGCTCGTTTTTTGGGTTTATGTGCGCAGTCCTGTTTACTAATATTATGTCTATGGTCAATGCCAAGATAGATAATAGAGTGGAGCGGGTGGCCCCTCGACCTACAATAATATTGTGCAAGAAAAAAATATTTGCTGAAAATAATTTCACTCTTTAGTGAAGTAAATCCACGTAATTTAATGAGGGTTTTTGAAATTTTTTCTGCCACCGGGTGGCGCCACGTATGCGTCTGGTCCAAACAGCTGTCAAATAGTATGGAATTGTAGGTGCCGAACTTATTGTTTATTAAAATTCTGTTATATTGGAAGTGTTATTGATTTTATTATGGACTACGGTCAGAATAAGGTTTCCGAACTAAAAATTGAGCTAAGAGAGAGGGTGCAAAAGTCACTGGTACTAAGGAAAAGCTTGTTGAAAAATTTTTTAACACAATATGATTTAGTTTTTTTTATTTACTCAACCGCAATAGTAAAACAATAATGCAGTGCTTTAATTATAAAATAAAAAAAACACTAAAATCGTTCACTATTCATAGTAAAGATAAGCACTTTGACAGTTATTTGGACCTGACGACTCGGTGCTGCCACCTCGTGGACGCCATTTTACGAAACCCTCATTGATTGTCTAGGGATAGCCTTATGATCATCATAATGAGTATCGCAAAGCGATACGCAGATGGCGCTATAGGCGCAATGGCCTGTTTCCATTGCCTGTTTCAAATCGCATTTTTTCTGAAATAGAAATAGAAATAATTTATTTGCAGAAAATATATGTTACAGAAATGGTGACGTGTTAATTTATATTGTCTCAATACATTTCGCCTTACGGCATGCAAAGTATTTGTTAGATAACGAATTCCCATTGGTTTATTTTAAATTGGTATTAAAATAATTATAGTGATATTTTATTTATTTATTATAATAATACAGAAACCGCCAAAATCATGTGGGAAATGCCCGTTCAAACCGATGTCACTGTTACACACAATAGACCAGACCTTATATACACAGATAAAACTAGTAACAAAACATATTTAATAGATATTACCGTACCGTCAGATTACAACATAGGAGCCAAAGAAATAGAAAAACTAAGCAAATACCATCTTCTGAAAACTGAAATCAGCCGGCTGTGGAATACACAAACGGCTGTCATTCCGATAGTAGTAGGCGTGACGGGCATCGTTGCAAAAAGCATTAAAAAGTACATAGACCAATTAGACGCTTCAATTAACATTCATATACTCCAAAAACAAGCAGCCATACATTCATCAATCATACTCAGCAAAGTATTAGGAGATACAGTATTCGTACGAACAATAGAAGAACAACACTCACACACTGACACACAAACACCAGCCACTCAGAACACGCATCCATCACCAAGCACGCAAGCGGGACCAGCCATCCAGGAACAGAACACACAGCAATCATCTAACACTGAACATTCGTCATCATCACAACCTAGAAGAGGGAGAAGAAGGATAAGAACAACGCAAGTAAACACATCAATTACATAATACATATACTTAAAAACAGACTAGGAGGGACATAGATATCTTTTTTTCCGCGGGCTGCGGAACGGGATACCTATTAAAACCGACATAAAGTCGAGAAGGTCAAACCTACCCAACGTATACAGGATCTTATAGCGAAATGCCTACTGTTGGGACGGTGAAGCTCAAAGACTTTTGTAAGTTATATGTATAATAAGTTGGACTTTTTAGTTTTTATCTTCACTAAAACATTCCGTCATCTTCTCATACAGCGTATTAGTTACAATTTTATCAAATTCTGAATAAGGTTCTGCGTATATAAGATCATAGAATAGGCTAGGTGTGATCTAAATTTCCTCATAAACCGGCTCCTCAGCTGATTCTTGGATTTGAGGTTGTGATGCATTCTCAGTATCGTCAGACTTTCGTCGGAGTGCTATGTTCTCGTAATATCTATTTGTGAGCTGAAACAAAAGAAGACACATTAAGTCAGACCAAATTCACTATAACATCAACATCCATCATCTGCCTAGCCTTTTCCCAACTATGTTGGGGTCGGCTTCCAGTCTAACCGCACGCAGCTAATTACCGGGCAGGGTAACTGAGCTGAGGAGCCAATACCCTTAAAAAAAATAAGTTAGCCTGTTTGTCAGACTTTCTACTTTCTGACTACCCGTAACGACTGCCAAAGATATTCGATGACAGCCGGGACCTAAAGTTTATCGTGCCCTAAGAAACATGGTAATAGGCATGATGACATTAAATTCCTTTGTATGATGTAGGTATACGTCTATTTTATATGAAAAATTATTAATTTTAAGAAAATGCGAAGTTTTTTTTATCAAATAATTGCATTTTTCCCTGTCCACTTTGAATCCGGCGCGAAAACGCTTGTCAGTGTCATGTCGTCATTTGTGACGTCACGACTGAAATTACAAGACGCAAGTAAACAACGCTCGTGCAATAATTAAGTTTTTTGTGTTATTAAATATGAATTCGAAAGTGCATAGGTGTTGTGGGGTCCCCCAGTGTAAGAACACATCCAAAACAACTCCTGATAAGTTATTTGTGTACGTTCCTCACAATAAAAAAATACGAAACAAGTGGCTTAAACTTGCAAGGCGAGATTCAAACGCAATATTGCCCAGGGTACAACTTTATTTTTGTGAAGATCACTTTGATGTAAGTTATTACATAGTTCTCTAGATTCTAGCATAGAAGCTTTTTTAATGAGGGTTTTCGAAAATGGCAATCCACGAGGTGGCAGCACCGAGTCGTCAGGTCCAATAACTGTCAAAGTGCTTATCTTTACTATGAATAGTGAACGATTTTAGTGTTTTTTTTATTTTATAATTAAAGCACTGCATTATTGTTTTACTATTGCGGTTGAGTAAATAAAAAAAACTAAATCATATTGTGTTAACAAATTTTTCAACAAGCTTTTCCTTAGTCCAGTGACTTTTGCACCTTCTCTCTTAGCTCAATTTTTAGTTCGGAAACCTTATTCTGACCGTAGTCCATAATAAAATCAATAACACTTCCAATATAACAGAATTTCAATAAACAATAAGTTCGGCACCTACAATTCCATACTATTTGACAGCTGTTTGGACCAGACGCATACGTGGCGCCACCCGGTGGCAGAAAAAATTTCAAAAACCCTCATTAAACTAATACACTTACATGGAAGTTTTTTAAATTAAATTAGTATATTTACATGGAAGTTTTAACATTTCTAAATTTAGCTGAACAAAAATCTTTATTTGATGCCAAAAACTCTCCCAGCATTATGATATCAATTCTTGGCAAATTAGCGCTGTTTGCCTTGATAAATCCGGGCTCCATAACTCGTGTTATAAACAATTAATTAATTAAAAACAAAGATCGCAGTGGAAGTTCACAATAACGAAATGTGACGTTCGCGCGCTTTCGCGCGAGTTGTTTTGAGAGATGACGTCACGAGCTCTGATTGGTGTTCTAGATATCATGGCGGATTGCCTTATTTCGTAATTTTATTTTTAAAAAATACATATTAATCACATTATTAATAAAGAAAGCAATGCGCGTTTTATATTCCAAGCTTCAAGTTTAATTTAATAAATATATTATTTTAATGATTTTTGATTACTGTCATCATGCCTATTGGTGTCCGAGATATACTAAGAAAGTGCGTATAAACTTAGAAAAGTTGCATTGGTCTGACCTGACATCGAACTCACACATACTTGAGAGGCTAGGTTACCCACTAGATTAAAACGACTACGAGTGTTTATTCTGACTGAGACGACGAAATCCTACACAATTTTTAGCCAGTGTAACGTGGTGTCCATTTCATGACTTATTTACACGAACGAAATGTTAAAGCTACAAGTATGTTGATAACAGCAACTACCTCTAGATATATCCTGGACACCAATGACTGATTAAAGGTGAAGGAAAACATTTCGAGAGAAACCAGGACTTTAAGTACTGAAATCAGCAACCCGCATTGAGCAAGTGTGGTGATTAATGCTCAATCCTTCTCCGTCTGAGAGGAGGCCGCAGCTCAGCAGTGGAACGATACAAGGGATGATAATGTTATACTTACGTCCTGTGGTTGAGGGACACTTTCAGCTTCATGTTTTCTAAAACATTTCCAAGCTGCTATAACTAGCACAGCAATTATCACAATGACGGAAACCACGGATATTATAATGGTTGTGTTACTAGAAGGATCTGCATCTGAAAGGTAATTTGAATTCTTATTCAGATTGTCATTGAACGAAATTACAATGAAAATAATGTCGTCCAGACGGATTTTTAGCTCGGCTCAGATTTCAAATAAGGAGATCTGCCAGCTACGGAAGACAAATAATAGTGCACAAGCATTTCCGCAGACACATTGCGCTCTCTATTCCCTCATAGCGATGGGACGGCAATCCGACACCACCGGAGAGAGATCAGGCGCAGGACCGACATTAACGTGCTCTCCGATGCACAGGTGTATCAATTTGGCATGTTGTATATACTATGTGTAGTTATTACTAACTTGAATATACTAACTTTTGTGATCCCTCTTGGTGTCACTTGCGGTGTAAGTCTCGAAGACTGTGGATGTTTCTTTAGTTTCGTTAACACTGGTATTGTTTAGTTTTATACCTTTAGGCTGCTTTCCAGGTTTCCCGAATGAACGTTTTCTTGCTGAATAAAAAAAATTGGTTGTTTGTAAAGTAGGTTTACGATCGAGATGTTTACGTGATAACGTCTTATTGGTGATATAAGTTTTTGGGAAGTAAGGAATTAATGAAGATAACAATTTTTTCAAACTTTTAAATTACATCTATCGTTTTATTCACACTTTTGATGATAAATTTCGAGTGTAAAATGACAAGTTTACTTATTCGACTATGATATACATTTTTCTTCATACATACATTTATACAAACATACTTTTATACATTTATCCGCACGAGAAAATCTCCATTCGTTTGTATGCCGCTAGAGTGAGAGAGACGGAAGATCGGTCTACTCACTCGAACGCTATGCCAGCCTCCGCTCGTGAGGATTCCGCGTGACAAGTTTCACGGAATGACTGGCAGCGCTCGAGATGAGACGGGAGATCGGTCCGTCTCTCTCTCGTTATACCTGCGATCGCGCTCGTGAGGTTTTGGTGTGACACAAGTTTCTGAACATGTCATCCGACTAAAACGATTTTAAAGACGTTATCACGTCAAAAATATAAATAAATAGCCGAATGTATGTTAGTAGATAAAAATACCGAATTAGTCTGTCACATTATAAAACTACTAAATGCTATTTACTGGAATCGGGCCTTAAATTAAGTGTCATGATGGGAGTACCCAACTACATATTTACGACGACATTAACGTCCGTTTTTTCTTAAAAAAACTGAATTTAAGTTTATGATGTCAGCATGCATCTATGTAAATGATTTTACAATACTTACTGGATAGGATATCTGACGAATTCAACACAATATAACATTGTTGTGCTCTGAGGCAAACTCCTGAAATATTGAGACAAAAATTACCGTATAGCTAAGGAGAACATAAAAAAAAAACTGCCTCAGAACTAGTTAATAAATATGAGATAATATATAGGCAAACTTCACCTTATCTGCTTATAGTCAGAAGACTGATCGCATGATTCATTATTTCATATATATATATATAGGTAATTATATGTTAACGTGAGATAAGAATATTGATATGAATATGTGGGGTAACCAGGATGGATAGTGATCAATGAGTATAACAGAAGCAGTCTGAAAGTAGCGCCAGTGACAGAAAAAATGAGAGCGTATAAGTGATGAAAAATTGTGAAACATATGCATAAAATCGTATGTTACCAGGATTAGTTAACAGGGATAAGGAATCATCACGGCGTCCTCTAGCAATTTTGGTTTCCACTGTTGAGATCTGTAGAGTCACGTTAATTTCCTTCAAGTCCGAGAGGCGTTTATCTATAGAAAATGTTCCATTTTTTGGCGGAAGTATACTAACAAAAAATCTTTTATCTGAAGAAAAGGGAGAAAAAAATTAGTAGGTAGGTTCCGACTTCGAAAATTATTTCTAAAACTTCAGTAGCCGGCGTCCCCCAATGCTAGTCAGTAGCCGTCGTTGTTACAATTCACGTCAGAGGCCGTCATGTCGATTTGACAAAACTCTGGCATAAGGCTTGTTAGATAATTAAACCTGCAGCTCTCTCTATAAGACATAAGATTATGCTCACGACTTCTAGAACCTGAAAGATTTATTTCGCCTTCAAGCCATAAAATTCGAAAACAAATGCCTTTGGAAGCCACTAGGAAGTGGTGAAAGGGGGGCGTTTTGGGGGTGCTGTCATTCTTGTAAAATTCTTACGTTAAAAAGTGCTAATCGTAGATATTAGCCTATTTTAATAAATGATTTGACTTTGACTTTGTAGGAAGGTGTCATTCAGTCAAAGTTGAAATAATTGCAGACAAACAATTGAAAAATTAATTAAAAAATTGTTGAAAACATTCAGGGCGACGCGAATCTCCTTGTTTCGAAGTTGGCTAAACATTATTGAATAACCTTACCCGTTATACATGTCAAGTCCAACCATATGCGTTTCGACGAATCTTCAGTTACATTTTTCAAAACTACGAACATATTTAACTTGTTCTGAGGATGGAATGCAAAATTGAGGATATTGTCGTCATTTAATTTCATGTTACGCCCAACTGAAAAACACATAAGTATTCAAGTTTATCAGGATCTTTATTAAGTCGTGGTGACTTAGTAGTTATATAAGGTGCTTTAATATTACCTGCCAGGACTTGAATGGGGGGTAGTATTGCGTTTATAGATTACAATAGTGAAGAAATTTCGTTCCTCGGAACAGTCAATTCAATTTGAGACAGTAAACATCTTAAATTAACATTGGCTCTACTTAACGTGGTTCACAAATTACGCGCGCAGTGTCGCTTCGTCAATGAAAACAACTGCCATCTCTTTCTATCTGTTCTGCAAGAGTGGCAACGCACAACTCTACTGGATGGTTTTAAACTAATAAATTAAGTCAAATTTACACGTATTTTCTTTTGTATGAAAAAAAAATGACAAATAATCAATTATTTATCTTCACTATTGTAATCTACAAACGCAATACTAACCCCCATTCAAGTCCTGGCAGGTAATATTAAAGCACCTTATATAAAGCTCCAACCTCTCAAAATGAGTGTGTGGGTTTCAATTCCAGATCAGGCAATTACCAATACAACTTATCTATGTTTGTATGTACTTTCTAAGTATATCTTGGATTCCAATGACTGTGTTTCGGAGGGCACGTTAAACTGTAGGTCCCGGCTGTCATAGAACATCTTTGGCAGTCGTTACGGGTAGTCAGAAGCCAGTAAGTCTGACATCAGTCTAACAAGGAGTATTGGGTTGCCCGGGTAACTGGGTTGAGGAGGTCAGGCAGGGCAGTCGCTTCTTGTAAAACACTGGTACTCAGCTACATCCGGTTAGACTGGAAGCTGACCCTAACATAGTTGGGAAAAAGGCTCGGAGGATGATTATGTTGCCCGGGTAACTGGGTTGAATGTAACTATTCTAAGTTATATGTACTTTCTAAGTACATAAAGTGATTAGCGCACAATTCTTCTCTGTGTGAGAGGAGGCTTGTGCCAACAGTGGGACGATAAAAGACTGACAAATGTAAGAAAAGAAAGATATTTTTTTTCATCTACGGAGAACAAAGTAAGTTTTTTTTTATATAAGTTATATTGGTAGTGTAGGACGTCCTCAGGCACGGTGGAGTGATGACTTGCGCAAGACGGCTGGCAGGAGCTGGATGCGAGAAGCCGAAAATAGATCTCAGTGGCGTGCACTTGGAGAGGCCTATGTCCAGCAGTGGACTGCGATAGGCTGATGATGATGATGATGATGATGATGATGATGATGATGATGATATTGGTTTATTATTTTATCTATCACTTACTTCTATAATGGAATTCATCTTCGTACACTAACATATTTTGTACAAACCCGAAACTTAAGCAAAACAGCAAGAGAAAATCAGAACTCATGTTCACTAATTAATTTAATATTATTTTGAGCATTAAAAAACTGTTTTATTTGTTTCAACTACTAATCAATTCGTTTGTTAAGAGGATACTGACTAAAAACGGATAATTTTAGAATTTATTGCGAATTTTAAAATTATCCTGCCTTCTATGGTACAAACTATATTTTGCTGTGGTTTTACCTACAATTGTTTTGCCTAACTTTTGTACTCTGTAACATACCTAATATTTGAATAAGCTTAGCGATACCTAAGTACCTACTTTAATGGTTTACGTCCCAAAATTTCGTTTCGTAATCAAAATAAAGGATAGTTTTTGTCTTTTATTGTATTTTTGAAAGAATTAGGGTGTAGGTCCGATTTCTGGCCAGGTAATACCAATGCAACTTTTCTATACAAGTTTGTATGCACTTTACATAAGTATTTTTGTTATTTAACAATCTTGGCAGTCGTTACGGTTTGTCAGAAGCCAGTAAGTCTGACACTAGTCTTTCCAAGGGGTTATTTGAGAAGCCCAGGTAACGGGGTAGAGGAGGTCAGACAGGCAGTCGCTCCTTGTAAAACACTAGTACCTACTCAGCTGCATCCTGATAGACTGAAACCGACCCAAACGTAGTTGGGAAAAGGCCCGGGAGATGATGATTGTAATTAATTGTTTAAACAATTATAGTGTCAATAATAAGGATAAATTAATGGTTTTCCCATATACTATGAATAATGCTATGATATCGGTAGTATGACCATGGAAACGAACTTGTTTAGGACAATCTTATTTGAAAACGGGCTTTATTCTCGAAGTAATTAATTCCCGTGCAAGGATATGAGTACCTATCTATACTTAATATTATGGAGAGGAAACATTTCATCATCATCTCAGCAATAGGACGTCCACTGCTGAACATAGGCCTCCGCATTTGATCTCCACAGATACCTGTTGGAGGCGACCTGCATCCAGCGTCGACGGCGACTTTTATAAGGTTGTCTGTCCTTATAAAGGTCAGTATATAAGGAAACATTTATTACTTGGTATTTCTCCATTGGCCTGAAACTACTGAATCGATTTGAAAAATTCCTTCATTGTTGGAAAGCTACACTTTTCCAGAATAACATAGGCTACATTAAGTAAGTTTACTGGAAAAAGACTGGAGTAGAAACCGAGGGGAAACAACTGGTAGCTAAAAATCTAAATACGAAAAAAAACATAGTTTTAAGTATTTTTAAAAATCGATTCAGAAGATCTAGTGCTAGGTATCTCTTCCTCACAAAATACTTACATACATATTTATTTACTAGCTTCAGCTCGCGGCTTCGCCCACTTCGGTCAAGTAGTTTTGCCACAAAACCATGAGAGATAGAGATACTTAGCCGCGAACATATTTCTTAAAAAATAAGTCTAAAATCATGGTCACTGTTTTACAGAAATAAATGTTTACTTGGTTAAATATTGCATAAGTTATTAGTACATGTTAGTAATAACAAAGTTTCTAGCATTCCTGTTCGACTTAAAATGTTAATTTTGTTTATATATTTTGTGTTTTTCGTATTTAAATCGAATGCTTTCGACTTGTCTGGTAAGTAAAAACATGTATTTCGTTTATGGGAAAATCCTCAAATGACCTCTCCCGCTGTGGGTGCAGCGTGAGGGAGTGTCAGACTTTTACTGACTAAACCCCACCATGTTCCTTCTTAAGCCCTTTAAATCGAATCGCAATATGATAGCAATAGAAGTTTTAACCATATCGGGCCTTCTGCTACTAATGTACCTAACACCAATCGTATTCCAACGACATTCGATTGGTTTGCGATTGGTCTGCTATTTTGGTGATTTTGGTCTATACGGTAGTTTGCTCTACAATTATATTGCAATCGTAAATCATTTGCAGACAAAATAATTCATTATTGAATGACAGAAAAGGATAAAAACGTTTGCAAAGAAAAAATAGCGGAGTGCCACATACGCTTGAATCGAAAATGAGTCGTGATTGGATCTCAGTTGAATGTGAATCGTAAGTCGCTTAAGTAAAATTGGGAGAATCGGGCCCCAGGTCGACCTAGTAGCAGAAGTAGAATGCCCGATATGGTTAAAACTGCTATTGCGATTCAATTTTGACATTATTAACTTAGGAGAATCGGGCCCCTGTATGTAACTATGTAATGGAATCTTAGGTGACTTGTTTAACCGTCTTCCAAGAACCGAAGCGTCCTGAAAATTCGTAGCTACTCTTAGTCCTGATGACAGTACAACAATTTGATACCGTCGAATTGATCTGATGATGGAGCCGAAAGAAATGGAACTTCATGATGGAACATCGTAGCTGTGTTTGGATTTATATAGTTATCGGCACGAATTTTGAGCTCTGACCTACATCTGCGCAGAAGTGATTTATTAGCAAAGAACCAATCCCGAGTGACGGCTCACCGCTTTACAATGCCCCCGCGTCTCACTTCATACCACAAAAGAGACCCAATAAATTACTTCTGCGCAGGTGAAGGTCAGAGCTCAAGATTCGTGTCGATAACTATACCGCGAGTTTTTCTAGCTTTTTAAAACTGCTAATTTTTTTATAGAAGATCTGGAACTGAGAATGAATAATGAGCTTCTAACCGCTGTTAAAGCGTCTGTAACTTCTGATTATGAAGCTGTAGCTAACTATACTTACGATGAAGGCGAGGACATAGATTTCAAGTGTATTATTATAAACAGCAGAAGCGATTGCCAACTGCGATTGGAATATTACAATGCACGAGGTATGTACTCTTAATTATTAATAACTTATTAATAACATAATTGGCCTTACTACAAAAACGTAAACATCTGTTTTACACTTGTCTAAAAAAATTGTGGCTGCAAAACGAACCATATGTCAACGTCATAATCTTTCATTTTTTTAGACAAACTCAGAAACGTTGCATATTGGTATTTGCCCGAACTGAAATCGAACCCACACCCTCATACTCGAGAGGTTGGTTCTTTACTCATTAGTCCACCAGAAACTATCCGTCTTACTACAAAAACTTAAACATGTGTCAAACATTTGACTTAAAAAAGTGTGGCTGCAAAATGGACCTTATTTCAACGTGATATTCTGTCATTTTTTTAGACAGGTGTTAAACTGACGTTTAAAAGTTTTTGTGGTAAGACGGATAGTTTCTGGTGGACTAGTGGGTAAAGAACCAACCTCTCGAGTATGAGGGTGTGGGTTCGATTCCAGTTCAGGCAAGTACCAATATGCAACGTTTCTAAGTTTGTATGTACTTTCTAAGTATATCTTTGACACCAATGGCTGATAAAAAGGTGAAGGGAAAACATCTTGAGGAAACCTGGACTATATAGTCTGAAATCACCAACCCGCATTGAGCAAGCGTGGTGATTAACGCTCCATCCTTCTCCGTGTGAGAGGAGGCCGCAGTCCAGTAGTGGGACTATAAAAAGGCTGTAACAGTAACAGTAAACATATAGGCTACATTTCCTCCCGGTCCATTTTTCTATACCATTCTTATCTGTTCCAGTCTACCTTAATAATGACGTAGAAATATTTTCACTTTTCAGACGAAATAATATTTAAAACGGTGGATTCGAAACTAACAATGCAACGTTTCTAAGTTTGTATGTACTTTCTAAGTATATCTTTGACACCAATGGCTGATAAAAAGGTGAAGGGAAAACATCTTGAGGAAACCTGGACTATATAGTCTGAAATCACCAACCCGCATTGAGCAAGCGTGGTGATTAACGCTCCATCCTTCTCCGTGTGAGAGGAGGCCGCAGTCCAGTAGTGGGACTATAAAAAGGCTGTAACAGTAACAGTAAACATATAGGCTACATTTCCTCCCGGTCCATTTTTCTATACCATTCTTATCTGTTCCAGTCTACCTTAATAATGACGTAGAAATATTTTCACTTTTCAGACGAAATAATATTTAAAACGGTGGATTCGAAAGTGCATACCCAACAGTTTCGCTCGATTCTGAAAACTGAAAACGATAAATACTACCTGGACTGCGTTTGTAAGACTAGCCAAAATTTTCAGGAGTACCGTTACAGAGTATTTTTCAATTTAAGGATACAAGATTCAGTTCCAAGTAAGTACATATATAGATACTAGTGGCTCAATTCTATTCTACCAATTTTATAATACGTCAATTGGATATCAATTGAATCTCAATAGCAGTTTTAATTTAACCTTAGCGGGCATTTTGCTACTAATATAAGACCGAACGTATTCCAATGGCATTCCATTAGTTTGCTATTGAGATTCAATTGATATCCAATTGACACACAATTAAATTAGCAGACTATGTATCATCAAATAGCCGTTTTTACGTTATTGTAATTGCAGATAATCACGCACTTTCGCTATATGTCAATGGAGAAAGATATTTGTTGCGTCATAAAGAAATCGAACCATCCTATGATGATTATAGACCATATAAGTTCATAGATGGAGAACAAGTGAATGTTACCTGTAAAAAAAATAAAACATTGAAAGGAGATTTAAGATTTTATTTCCCGGTAGTAAATAATACGAGTCAACCAAATGCAAGTAAGTATTTTTAACCTACTCACAAAAAGATGTACCTACTCCAGTTAATGATGTTAGTTTAATTTCAGTGACCGTCGTCGTCCTCCGAGCCTTTTTCCCAACTATGTTGGGGTCGGCGTCCAGTCTATCCGGATTCAGCTGAGTACCAGTGCTTTACAAGAAGCGACTGCCCTGCCTGACCTCCTCAACCCAGTTACCCGGGCAACCCGATACCCCTTGGTTAGACTGGTGTCATTTCACATTTCAGAGACCCTAACATTTTTATTTCAGCGTGATATTACACAAAAATGTTTTTTTTTCAGCTTATATAAGTGAGTCAGAAATAATGCTAAGTTTACTGACAACGCAGTACAAAATACATAAAAAAGCGTTGGTTTGTTTGATAACTAACTCGGATGTGACAAAACCGAATACGAGAGTAGAATTTATATCTGATGTTCCAGAATCAGGTATGTGAGCTAAATTGTTCTTGTACCTATTTATTCAAATAAGTCAAAGTCAAAGCTCTTTATTCTGTGAACATAGGTAGGTTACAAGGTGTTAGTAATTATAATGTTTCACTATGCCCTGCTCGTAGAGCGTACAGATATACTTAGTAGGTACCTAATACTAGGTAAAATCTATATGGTTATTTACATTATCTTTATAATATGTTGAGTTAACAATAACAAATCTTACTAAAACTATAATAAATCCAACTAAACTTTTAATGACTCTACTAAACTTATAATAACTCTACTAAACTAATAATAAAACATAACAAAAAAATTAACTAAAACTATCATCTAAATATTCCGAAATTGAATAATAAGCCTTATCAATTAAAAATGCTTGCAATTTTTTCTTAAAATCATTTAAGTCTTCATCGTTTCGACCGAAACACCACTAGACCAGAATATATCGGGTGTGTCGTACCTAATCACATTAAATAAAATACGTTAATATATGTATGTCGATTAACACAAAGAAAAAATAAAATACCAGTACCTACCAGTAGAAAAAAGATGTGCCAGAATTAGAACACCATATAAGAGTCAGTCATTACAAACAACTGAAATTCACACTTTATCTCTGCTTTATACATGATGTTGTAAATTATGAAAACGAAAAATTGACTCCTGTGGCTACTGAATGGATTAGGTTTCTTTTTTACAATTCGCCATAGAATATCATAAAGTATACGTGATAGGATTTAATGTGATTAGGTAAGACACACCCTGTATGTACGTTACTGTATAATTTAACGGTCAATAAGCTAACAGAATTCATAATATTGCGCAATTTAATTTATCGTCTTGGTTCCCCTTAAACAAGCAGTACAGTTAACACATTTATTTTTGCAGGCATCCGTATAACAGGGCTGAAAAGAAAGAACATTTTGTACCAATACACGAACGCCTCAAAATGGACCATTGCTTACCAGTATGCTTTCAAGGAAACACTTAATTTAACCTGTGTCGTCAAAAGGAATATTAGAATTAGTACCCACCAATTTCAATGGAAATTTGAAGGTACTGTATTAAGTTATGACCAAATTAACTACATATATAAATAATAAGACCCACGCACACTATATCATATACTAGCCGTTTTCCCACGGTTTCACCCGCGTCCCGTGGGAGCTACTGCCCGCACCGTGATAAAATATAGCCTATGTTACTCGCAGATAATATAGCTTTCTAATGGTGAAAGAATATTTAAAATCGGTCCAGTAGTTTTTGTGTTTATCCATTACAACCAAACAAACAAACAAATCCTCTTTATAATACTAGTATAGACTTGTATAGACTAAACTGTCGGCCCGGTGGTTGGCTGTTTATTTTCAATTTAATCGTGAATACAATCAAACTTTTTAGTCGGCCCGTTACTGGCCGAAACCTGATTCACACTGAAGGCTCCAGCAGACCGGATGCGTATGCGTAGACGTAAGTAACGACGCGCACGTCTACGTTACGCAAGCGGTGTGGCCTGTCTCATACATTTCCATACATTACAACTCATGGTTACGCCGTAACTACGCGCGTGACTACGACGTGGTTACGCATACGCATCCGGTCTGCTCGAGCCTTGAACACACTATCATTGATCTCCAAACTGATTTATGAGCCCGATCAAACTATCGGCAGACTAAAAGTTTGCAGTGTACCTACTTGAAGTATCTCTAAAATAATCCATCACCTCCCGAGCCTTTTCCCAACTATGTTAGGGTCGTCTTCCAGTCTCACAGGATACAGCTAAGTAAGGATGCAGTGTTTTACAAGGAACGACTGCCTATCTGACCTCCTCAACCCAGTTACCCGGATAACCCCTTAGTAAGCCTCATGAAATCGTGATTATTTTCAGGTGAAACCCTGGCTTCTGATGTCAAGTTCACGTCTACAGCACTTATAGTATCCACCTCAAGATTTGTGCAGAAGTTAGACGAAACGTACGACCAGAAAACTATACAATGCATTTATCAAAATTCGTCACAAAATTCTAAAATTGCGGCAGAGGTCGTTCTGCATTTCAATCCAGAATTAGCTGCAGAAATACAGAGTAAAAATATGAACGGTGAGTGTATGAAAATTCTGTAAAAATGAGGTAATAAAGGCGTCCACGGCCGATTTCGGCCAAGGCGGCTGTTCTCATCTAAGGAGATCAGCCAGCTGCGCAGGACATATTATAGTGCACTAGCATTTGCTTGGACACAGGTGCACTCACTATTCCTTCACTCTCATAGCGCGATGGGACGGCAATCCGACACGACCGGAAAGAGATCAGGCGCAGGACCGACATTTACGTGTTCTCCGATGCACGGGTGAATGCTGCTGCTGCTTTTGTGAAAGTTTAAGAAAACCCACAAAGCGATTTCGACCCGACTCGGGAATCGAACTCGAGACCTCGAGCACACAAGCCGCGCTTGCGACCACTAGACCGACGAGGCAGTCTAGTTCTCTTTTGCCTAATAATGTTGGAGTTTCAGATGACGAAAGCCAGATGGAAGTCATCGGCTTTACCATTGCTGCTGTGGTATTAGCTGTTGCTGTGGTCACCACCTGCTTTGTCCTTTGGTTAAAAAGGAATAAACATTCCAGACTTATTGAGGTACCTACCAGGATTTTTTTTTTGCATGATAACCAGCGACTTGCCCCGGCTTCGCGCGGGAGCAATAATAGATGTTATTATACATATAAACCTTCCTCTTTTATCACCCTATCTATAAAAAAAAAACCCGCATGAAATTCCGTTGTGTAGTTTTATAGATACAAACATACATAAGGACATAGGGACAGAGAAAGCGACTTTGTTTTTAACTGACTTCCCAAAAAGGAAAAGGTTCGACTACATATTTATTTTGTATGTTTGTCAGCCCCTTTCGAGAGATAAAACAACTATAACAGTTTCCCAAATACTTTGGTATAAAAATTAATATGTTACAGAATGCTTACGACGATCTACAGAGCCAAAATGAGACTCCTATCCCAGTGTTCCCAAGCCAATGGGAAAGTGACTATTCCCACTACACCAAAATCGATGAAGGAGTAACACAACAAAATTACAATTACGCTGGTTTCAACGATTTCAAAAACAGGCAGAGTAATACGCCGAGTGAAAACTATTACACTGAAATTGATGATTATTTTAAACCCAAAGTTGATGGGAAAAGCGATGTTTGGAAAATGGCAATACCAGCAGCAGATAAAAATGTATTACCTAGCAACCCATTTGACGATACATATAATAATCTTAACCATAACTTAGCTATTGATAATAAGGTTACGAATGGAAAAACTGATGTATATGCTAATGGTACTCTTATAGCTAAAAAGAAGAGTGTTACTTTCCAAGATGAGGAACCAAGAGTTAGCCAAAGAATCTTAAGCAGTGGAAATCCTTTTAGAAGTACAAACCCAAGATTAAATGACGAAAAGCATGAAGACAGCGAAATTAATGATCAAAACAACATGCCAGGCCATTTGCAAGGTAAAGACAATGACTGTGGAGATAAAGAAAATGCTTACGTTTACGCAGAACCTTATTCAGAATTTGATAAAATTGTAACTAATACGCTGTATGAGAAGATGACGGAGTGTTTTAGTAACGAGAAAAACTAAAAAGTCTAACTTATTATATAAGTCACACCAGTTTTTAAGCTTTCTTTTAACGACGTCAAATATCATCAAATGACCCCTCCCGCTGTGGGTTAGCAGCGGTGAGGGAGTGTCAGACTCTTACTGACTAAAAACCGTCGTGTTCCGTCGTAGGCCTTTTGTGTACCAGGACCGCGGTAACTCTTTAGCGGTAGGAAGAAAGGTTTTTAGCTTAAATAAAATATCACTTTAATTGTATCATTTTAATAAAAAAAATAGAATACATTTATCCTTTATTATTTTTTCCTTATTTCTAAATCACGAGGAAACAGTATTTCTTAGTAAAATAACAACCTATTTGTATAACTTTAAATGATAAGATTAAAATAATATTTATTTGTACTTTATACTTATTAATTACCATGACCTTAATTATTTGTTAGGGCTCACTTAAATTTAATTTTATTCTTTGCGGACGGCATATTATATACAAAAATATATATATTTTAATGCTACATAACAAAAATATTTTCTTGCGAATTACATTTTTCTTCTCATACCAATTCAAATAATTTACATTTGTTCCAAAACATTGCCATTATGCAACCCCGAGTTTACCCTTCTTTCTGTAAAAAATACGTAAGTACAGGGTGTGTCGTTCACAATCACATTAAATCCTATCGCATATACTTTATGATATTCTACGGCAAATTGTAAAAAAAAATAACCTAATCCATTCAGTGGTTTAACCATAGGAGTTATTTTTGTTTTTATAATTTATAACATCATGTGTAAAGCAGAGATACCTAAAGTTAGGAATATCGAATGTTTTGATCAGTTGACAGCTGTCAGTTTTCAAGGGATATATGGTGTTCTAATTTTTACACATTTTTATTCTGTTTACTTTGTTTGAAAAAAGCATTTTTTTATTTTTATGTATTCTAGAGCTGCACCGACAAGAGCTGGGCTCTTAAATTAATGATGATGATGTATTCTTCTATTTTCTTTGTGTTAATCGACATATATTAACCAGTATATTAACGCATTTCATTTAACGTAATTGTGAACGACACACCCGATATATGCCATAAGTTGTAAGAAGTAATAATAACATCAATGCCATGTAAAAACGCAGTGGCACAACAAAAGATAGCCTGTAGCCACTATTAAATGTCCTATCATGATTGGGAAGCCTATTTTAAAGAACTGCATAAAAGTAATTTTATAGCCATGTTGTTCGGCCAGCCCCACACAAACCACGTTTGAACTAGCTCCTATTAATGTTCCGTTACCTGAAAAAAAAACATAATTCTTACTATTAAAATTTAATGTTAGGTATAAATATACAAAACTATTTAGTATTCTTACTAATATTATAATTATCAAGGATAAGTAATACAGATATTTTTATTTGAAGATCATTTTACTTTTTCATCAAGAGATTTGTTTACTTTTTTTTTGGTATCTAGAAAACTTTTCGAAAATGTCTTTTGACAAGGTTTTCAGAAATATGTTCAAGATATATATATTTTTTTCGCTGTCATATACTGTATAGATTTGGAAAAAAAAATGTTTGAGGCAAGCCAATTCGCTATTGTCAGCTTCATAACCGTTCTTTATTGAAATCCATTCTAACTTTCGCCTTCACAAAATTATTAAAATCATTAATAGCAGTAGTAAAACTTACCGCCCAAACATACTCCAAAAGATAAAGCCCATATTAACGGAGCCATAGGCAGGTTAAGCGTAGGATGGGTGCCCAAAGACGTAACGACTCTCACCATCATAGTCGTTAAAGGAACATTATCTACAAATGCTGATGTTATACCTGAAACCTGCAGAAATGAAATGAAATCCATTATTTTGCAAGTTGGATATTACATCACTTTTGGCCTAGTGGGTAAAGAACCAACCTTTCGAGTATGAGGGTGTGGGTTCGATTCCAGGGTCAGGCAAGTACCAATGCAACTTTTCTAAGTTTGTATGTACTTTCTAAGTATACTTAGACACCAATGGCTGATAAAAAGGTGAGGGGAAACATCTTGAGGAAACCTGGACTGTATAGTCTGAAATCACCAACCCGCATTGAGCAAGCGTGGTGATTAATGCTCAATCTTTCTCCGTGTGAGGGGAGGCCTGTGCCCAGCAGTGGGACGATAAAAAGGCTGTAACTGTAACTGAGTGTCACCATGTACGCGGTCTGGAATGGCCTTTTGAGGAAAGAGCCACATCAGGCTGGAGCTGACCAGTCCCAACAGACGGCACGCATGCATCAGTCGTCGTGTAGCTCAACCATATCTTAGGGAGCTCAACGACCTGTCACACGACGATACCAGATCTGCAGAACATTTTCGTACAACTTAGGTCATCATCTGCCTAGCCTTATCTAACCGAGGAGTATTGGGTTGTTCGGGTAACTGGGTTGAGGAGGTCAGATAGGCAGTCGCTCTTTGTAAAACACTGGTACTCAGCTGCATCCGGCTAGACTGGAAGCCGACCCCAACATAGTTGGGAAAAGGCTCGGGAGATGATGATCTGATTAGCCTTTTCCCAAGTAAGGGTGCGGCTTCCAGTCTTACTGGATGCCGCTGATTACCAGTGTGTCACATGGAGTGTCTGTCTATCTGATCTCCTCAACCCATTTGGGAAACAATCCATGCTATGTAGAGGTAGTTATACTGGTTGTCTTTCTAGCTTCTGACTACCCGTAACGACTGCCAAAGATGTTCAAATGACAGCCGGTGCCCTTCAGTTTTTACAAAGCACGTAAATGTCGGTCCTGCACCTGATCTCTCTCCGGTGGTGTCGGATTGTCGTCCCATCGCGCTATGAGAGTGAAGGAATAGAGAGTGCACCGCAGTCCAAGCAAATGCTTGTGCACTATAATATGTCCTGCGCAGTTGGCTGATCTCCTTACATGAGAACAGCCGCCGTAGCCGATAATCGGCTAGAAGGACATCATCATCAAACTTGCAGCTCCCTCAAAGAAAAAATACAGAAATAGGTACATATCTACACTTACCCATAACATGAGTACCAATGCGACTGCCAAACGGTCATTTTCATGCACTCTCAGAATTAAAGCTTCAGTCCAACCCCCAATGTAGCCTATAAGACCTAGTTTTGATAAAGCCTGAAAACACATAGAAATATAGTTATTTATAGGCACACCAACAGGATTACAAACGAATTCTAGTTCAGAAAGAATAAGAAATATTATATCGGGTGTGTCATACCTAATCACATTAAATCCTATCAAATAAACTTTACGATATTCTATGGCGAATTGTAAAAAAATACCTAATCCATTCAGTGGTTTAACCACAGAAATCATTTTTCCTTTTTATAATTTACAACATCATGTGTAAAGCAGAGATAAAGTTAGGAAAATCGAATGTTTTGACCAGTTCATAGTTGTCAGTTTTCAAGGGAGATTTTCCGTTGTTTATAAGAACTGACTCTTATATTTTGTTCTAATTCTCGCCCATTTTTAGGGTTCCGAACCCAAAGGGTTATATTTTTTCTTTGTGTTAATCACATATAATAAGCAGTATATTGACGTATTTAATTTAATGTGATTAGGTACGCGACACTTCTCCATGTGAGAGGAGGCCTGTGCCCAGCAGTGGGACGATAAAAAGGCTGTAACAGGTACGACACACCCGATATAGAGAACTAACCCTTGACGCAAAAACGCCGGGGTATTATAAGTTTGACGTGATTTTGTAAATGTGTATGTGGCATCGTAACTCGCAAATGGATGATCAGATATTAATGCAGTTTTTTTTTCTCTCCATGAGATTAGCTCATACCTCCATTAATACAAAGAGTGCTGCGAAGAACAGCAGTGTGGACCACTCGATCCTGTGCAGCACCGGCTCTAGATCCTCGCGATCAGCTAGTGTCAGCAGCAATAAGGCACCTAGGAGTGCCGACCAGCCCAGAGATACACGATCTTGGAAAGAAAGATGAAACTTACCGCTAATATTGTAAGATGCACATAGTATTTATTTTTCAAATTTTTGTACACACACATAATATAAAAAGACGTGTTATGTGTTTATTTATATACTAGCTGTTTCCCGTGGTTTTACACACGTCCCGTGGTAACTACTACCCGGGACAAAATATAGCCTATGTTACTATATATAATTAAGCTTACTATCATTGAAAGAATTTTGGAAATCCGACCAGCGGTTCCAAAGATTACCCCTACCCCCTACATGCAACCTTACAAATACCTATTTATAATATTGTATAGATTTACGTAGTTCATGTTACTGTTCTAATATTGGTTATATCTTCTTTATCTACACAGTCTATCTATATCTCTTTTTTATTCTAACTCTCATAGCTCTTGTCTCTAGCATTCCTCATAGCTTCTGAAATAAGCTGTGCCTTTGTACTGTATATTTTTTTTTCTTCTTGTCTGTGTTCTGATACCATTAAGTAAATAAAATAATTGTTAACTTGGTGCCTGATAAACCCATGTCATCATGACCATGTGTTGCCATAAAATATATAGGACCTATTACACTTCCCTGTGGCACCCCTTCTTAATAGAGCAAAATACACAGATTTTACTAAACGCTATAGTACTAGAAATGTTGTAATGTAAATAGTATTTTAGAAAACAATCTAAACCTTTGAATAAAAGTGCAAAATGTTCTTAAATGCATTATTTGTTTGCAGTTGTAGCTGAGTTAGTGATTCGAATGCATTCTTCACATCTTAAAGCACCGTCTAGTACTAAATTGATATATTTCAATGTCATCCCATCTGTCTCGCCATAGTGGCAATCCAGAGTTTTAATCAAAATTTCACCTTTCGAATATCAAGAGTGATATTATGATAATAATACTTACTGAATTCAGGTAAGGAGTGGAGAAAAAATACGATGACCACGAAAGCTATTGTGACGGAGCATTTGACTAGAAGCGCCTTGTCCCTTATTTTGTACTGTAAAACAGAACACATTTATTAAATTTTTAACGTTTCTCTGGAGAGATATCAGTTCGGTATAGTTTGAACAGTTGATGAAAGTTGGTAAAGATAGACAAACTCATTGGAACATAACCGCTATCCGTAATGTAATATGGCGGATTATATAATACTGACACAGGAGTTAAACTATAAATGTTAGAAGACACCCTTATGTTGATTCACCCTTCTGCCCTTATCCCAATTTTAGTAGTGGTTAGCGAAGCATGTTTTCTTATTTAATTTATCCATTCGCGTAACACTACACTATCCTTATCTTGTCTACCTGACCCAGGCTGAGCTGGACTCCCATTCGGTGTAAACTTTAGACATACTGCGCACCGCGCCGTTAATTTCTGTTTGCATTTTATGTTTCTCTTTTTACCCATCTTTTGTTTTGTTTTAATCCTTATTGTGTATCTTTGAGTCTTTTTGTTTGTGCTGAATTAGTGTTTTATCTATCTATCTTATACTGGCTAAAAATACAAGAATACCTACCTTTTCTCTCATATCAGCAAGCGTAGCTTCAAAGTCTTTTTTAGGGCAAGTCCTAACTTTACCCTCTTTAACCAAAAGATCAAGTTTAACCATCAGTTTAGATATTTTCTTGTCAAGTCGTCTCTTAATGATTAAGTGATCATTGCTTAAATGAGGGAGAGAGTCGGCTGCGTGTCGCCATATTGAAATCTGACGACGGATTTCTGAAAAAAAGGTTTTGAGGTATTTATAAGTTGATATGGTGGTGTGCTGCTCTCGGCTACGGCGGCTGTTCTCATGAAAGGAGATTAACCAGCTGCGCAGGACATATTATAGTGCACAAGCGTTTTCGCAGACACAGGTGCATTCACTATTCCTTCACTCTCATAGCCCGATGGGACGGCAATCCGACACCACCGGAGAATCAGGCGCGCGTCAAATAGCTGAGTTCATATGGCGAAGACTATTTAACTAGACAGATGAGATGGAATTTCATCATCATCATCCTCCTGCTCTTATCTCAATTTCATTTGAGGTCAGTGAAGCATGTTTTCTCCTTCCGGATGAGAAGGAATTAATTATAAAAAATGTAGAGATGAAAGTAAGTCCTCACCTTGTATTTCCTCAGACTCGCTGATCCTTAACTTATTAGGGTCTCTTAATAAGAACCGCAGTTGAAAATAAGTCTGGATAGCCACGAAAAGTATGCCAAGGGTCATGTGAATAGTAAAATTCGTGAAATTGATGCCCTGAAGATAAAAAAAAAAACAAAATATTAATTACAAATTCTTCCGAGTTTCAGAAGGTACCATTTGAGGTGTCATTTGAACATCTTCGGCAGTTGTCACGGGTAGTTAGAAGCCCAGCAGTGAGATGATAAAAAGGCTGTAACGTGGGAAAAGGCTAGGCAGATGAAGATTTTTTTGTAGTATTTTAGTTATTTTTACTTACAGCTTGTACAACTTGCTTGTTCGAAGCGATGATCACATTAGGGGGATCTCCAACTGGTGTAGCAGTCCCACCAAGGTTGCAAAACATCACCATTGAAAGCAGAACTGGTACTGGATCCAATTTCATCACCACACAAAGTCTGGTGAGTTCAAGGTCAAGGTCACGGCCAAGTTCAAGGTCATTTATAGTTTTAGAGTTCTCAAAAAAGTGTGAATCTTTACTGATTATAAAGCTGAGGAGTTTCTTAAGTAGTTTGTTTTCTTAAACTCTCTTAGCTCAGGAACTAGTGGACCGATTTGAAAAATTATTTCAGCTTTAGGTAGGTTAATTATCGAGGAAGGGTATTGAATACTTTATCCGAGTGCGGGAAGGAGTTCCTTCAAGTAGCTAGTACAAATACTATAGCATTGGATTTAAATACAGATGACCCCAAGGTCTGTACTTAAATAAGATGACCCACGAAGAGTTGCAGAAATGTTTTAAACAGCAAAAGAAAATATATATAAAATAATACTTATAACTAAATCTTACCGTATAGTAACTGGTGTCATTAGAAGTACAGTCGTCACATTGTCCAATAGCAACGAAACTACTGATGTTATCACACATAGCAGTGTAATTAACGGCCAAATTTTGCCTTTTGCTAACTGAAAACAAGATATATCAAAACTGTAAATACTTGAACACTTTTTGGAAACTATCATATGTATTTAAAAATGAATCCCTATATCTCTAAAATTAGAGGGGAGGTAGCTTAGACCCGGGAGAAGGACATAGGATATAAATGTCGGTCCTGCGCCTGTTCTCTCTCCGGTGGTGTCGGATTACCGTCCTATCGCGTTATGAGAGTGAAGGAATAGTGAGTGCACCTGTGTTTGCGCAAATGCTTGTACACAATAATATGTCCTGCGCAGTTGGCTGATCTCCTTACATGAGAACAGCCGCCGTAGCCGATAATCGGCTAGGAGGACATCATCACATAGGATCTGCAAAAGACCGTATCTGATGATCTTTGCCTAACCAAGGGGTATTGGGTTACCCGGGTAACTGGGTTGAGGGAGTCAGATAGGGCAGTCGCTCTTTGTAAAGCACTGGTACCCAGCTACATCCGGTGAGACTGGAAGCCGACCCCAACATAGCTAGGAAAAAGACTCGTAGGTATCTGATGACTTTTTTCACTTACCTGAAAAGTGAGCACAGCAAAATAATCAAAGACCCCAGTTTCAGCAAGGAAAGCGACTAGGACCATCATGCTGAAGAGAAGAAGAAGGGTCTCTACATCCAGCCAGGAGATCAGCTCAGGGATGGACGGTCTTTCTCCAGCTATAGCTAGTGCAGCTAAAGATGCCGTGGATAATAGGAGAGCTGCCATAGTTCTGTTTATTACCTGAAGAATTTTATAGAGGTAGTAAGAAAGAAAGACCAGTTTTTGGTGGTTAAAAGTTCGAGCTATATTCTGCGTAACTTGCCTAACTTGTACTTACATAATAATTTAATTAGATAGTTAGTTCGACTTTTTGAACAAAAAACACGACGTTAGGCATATCTTCTAAAATCTTCTTGTTTTGTTACACACCGTTTACATGTCACGTGTAATAATTTTTTATCATGAATGAGTTTGGGAAGTTACATCATTACTTTGACCTAATGAAATTCATAAAAGTAATATTTTTGTCACCAGCGTTCAGATCCAAATCCAAGTCGGTGCAGCCATTTGAGAGCAACGATGCTCCCCAAAGGGACTCACAGACAGAGGTCAAACTAATAACATCCCTTTTATGTGTCAGGGGTTGAAAAAAGAGAGGATAACGCTAGTGACGAACGATGACATGAAAAAAATGTACATAACACATATAAATACGCGATCAAAATCTATTTAACAAAAAAACCAAGCTGAAAAAATCAAAAAACTTACCTCAAAAACGATAAGAGCATACAACGAAGCCAGCAATATACACGCATAAACCAAACCCGCGGTTCTGTCCAAAGGGTCCAAAGTATAGCTCAATGTAAAAGGAACAACTGTATGGGAAGTAGAGGATAAACGGACAGACAGGATACTGCTATTAGTAGATAAAGGAGGCAGTTGTAATATAGAGGAACGGGTTTCACTTTCGTGAAAATCTTCCATCTGATTTTCTAGGAGAATCGTCCAGTGGTTTGAGGTCTAAAAAAAAAAGAAAAAGTAGGTATAGCTACATCTGTTAATGAAAAGGTTATTTATTCAAATTAGACTGAAAATCAGGCCTTTTTGAAAGTATATTCTACGAAAAACTTTCTTGCTTTCTTAATTCTTTCGCTGGGAAGATGTGGTGGAAGAAACGCCCAAGCAATTTGACTAGGGCAACCCAACTTAGATAGATACATAAAAATCCTAACTTAAGTATGTTAAGTAAATCCAGTCTTTCGCAAGAAAATAAGCGAAAGATAGGTAGGTAATGATAAACTTTTTGTAGAACAATAGACAGGCAGGTAAGTCGCTTTTAGAAGATTTTCAAAAAATATTCCAGGAATAATCCTAAACCACAGTATTTTAGCTACAATTATTTAAATCACGCTTACTTATTACTCTTTTTGGATAATATATTTCTTCATAAACCTTACCTGAACCGCATCATATTTGACATCACCATCACTAGAATTTCCGTTCACAACCCACTTTTCAATCCATATGTGCAATTTATTCATATTCTTTCTCTCACTGTAATTAAGTTTTTTCTCATATTGCTCTGATAAAAACGGCCCCGTTAGCTTCAAAAGTACTGACAGCTTGTTCTGATCATTTTGTATAATGTAGTCTGAAATAAGTCGTTGAGTCAGTAACTTTATTCGTTTCAAATAAATATTAACTGTTACAGCCTTTTTTTTAGTAGTCGTGGTGGGTTAGTGGGTAAAGGACCAACCTCAAGTATGATGGCGCGGGTTCGATCCCAGGTCAGGCAAGTACCAATACATCTTTTCTAAGTTTGTATGTACTTTTTAAGTATATCTTGGACACCAATGGCTGATAAAAAGGTGAAGAAAAACATCTTCAGGAAACCTGGACTACAAAGTCTGAAATCACCACCCGCATTGAGCAAGCGTGATGATCAATTGTCAACCCTTCTCCGTGTGAGAGGTGGCCGCAGCCCAGCAGTGGGACGTTAAAAAAAAATACTAAAGGCAAACAATTATGCTGTGAGGAAGGTGATGAGTATGAACGTGGACGGATATAGTGGAAAAGGACGACCAAAGAAACGATGGATGGATTGTGTGAAAGTCGAAAAGGTAAGAAAGAATGTTACTTATTATAGCCCCCACAAATACAAAACGAACCTTTTATTTTTTCAGGTGCGACTGACGAATGTCTAGTCACCTCTTCCTTTTCATTGTGCATTAGAAAAGCAGCTGTGAAGAAAATCCACACTCCAACTAAAATGGATATTTTAACTGTCTGTCTGGCTTGTGCCATCTGAAAATTAAGGAAAAATATACATAATCTCACAATGAAAAAAAAAGTAAGAATTGGCGTGTAAAATTTTTTTTTTCGAGGTTGAAAATCATCAGACGATCCCTGAAGCGAGCCTTTAATACGGTCATAGTATTTTAGTTGTACATGCACACAAACTTCTAAGCCTGCCTGAAAATAGCCTGAAAATTATTAAAATAAAGCAGTTTTGTTGAAATTTTTGTTTGGTTGACTTCTACTTCTACTTTTCTAGTTTAAAAAAAATCTTGTAAAACTCACCGTTGAAAGCTTTTTCGATGTTTCCAAACCTGCAGGCATATCATCGGGTCTGCGAAATAAAACCGTCTACATAAATTTCCCAAAGAGTCCAAAAATCTCTCCAATACAAGTTTAGACACAAAACTATGGTACCTACACTCTCTCCTGCTTATTCTTATTCTCCATTTCTATCCTAGTTCCTTTAGCTCCATTGAGGATCCTAACATCATCATCTTGGCTGCCAGCTTCATGTAAATGTGGCGCCGAACTGACTGAAGGCAGGCGTTTGGTCACCGTACCGTTTTTTGAAGACCTGTGTGTAGTTTCCACTCCACCTGGTAATGGAATTGTTTATTTTAACAGAAAAGTTGTCTGTGGAGATCTTAGGGGGAGGCCTATGTTCAGCAGTGGACATCCTATGGCTGAGATGATGATGACGACGATGAATAGAAGTTAATCGCTCAAGTAGGAGTGTGCGAGATCTGGCAAGCACAATCGTAACTTTTCTCTAAGTTTGTATGTACTTTCTTAGTATATCTAAGGTGAAGGAAAACATCTTGAGGAAACCTGGACTATAGTCTGAAATCACCAACCCGCATTGAGCAAGCGTGGTGATTAATGCTCAATCCTTCTCCGTGTGAGAGGAGGCCGCAGCCCAGCAGTGGAACGATAAAAGGCTGTAACAATCGTTCAAGTGGGAGTTACCAGTGAACTATCAAGGTTAACACATCTGTCGAAGAATTTGATTTTTCCAAAGTAAGATGGCAAAGCCAGTAACGTTCCTCGTCCCACGCAGGTCAAGAAGGAGATATGATATGGCAAGTACAATTATAACTTTTCTCTAAGCTATTATGTACTTTCTAAGTATATCTTGGACACCAGTGACTGAGTAAATATGAAGGAAAACAGCTTAAGGAAAAATGGACTCTGAAATTACTGAATAATTAAGGCTCTTTCCTTCTCCTTGTGAAAGGAGGCCGCAGCCCTGCAGTGGACATAAAATGGCGATAAAAATTTTAGAATCGCCCAACGAGGCTAAGATTTTACTATGAGCATAAAATAAAGATGATGGTAGATACTTTTTTCATGGTGTAGCCCAAGATCATCGACAACGTCTGCTTTTCTTAAACAATTGTTTGCTTTGAAACTCGTACGTTAAAATTTATAGTAAACAGTGGTTTTATGAAAACTGACGTTTATGTTGTCGGTGAATTTGGGTCTATAACATACCTACATACCTATCTAAGTTTAATCAGACATTTTAGGTAACCGGACTTTAGACGGTTGACATTTTAGCACTATAATGTAAAATCCAAAATGGGCTAGTAATTGTAAATATTAAATCACAAATAAGGTGACCGTGCCAATTTTGTAGAGCAAATGTTTGCATTACGTAATTTTGGCAATGTGACATTGAAAAGTTAAAGGCTTTGAAGTTATCCTTAAAAAAAATCTAACCGTCTTACCACAAAAACTTTTAAACGTCAGTTTATGCCTTGTCTAAAAAAATGTCAAATTATGACGTTGACATATGGTTCATTTTGCAGCCAAAATTTTATTAGACAAGTGTAAAACAGGGTTTAAAGTTTTTGTAGTAAGGCCCTATATGTTTATTTCATGTAATGTCTTGGGGTATATTTTAACGAGACAATATATACTACAATACAATAGAATAGAATATAATTTTATTTTGCAAATATGAGAAGTAATATAAAATTACTAGCTTCCGCCCGCGGCTTCGCCCGCGTCGAGTTCGGTTATATCGCGTTTCCAAGAGAACTCTTCAAAAGTCCGGGGTAAAAACTATCCTCTGTTCTTTCTCAAGGTCAACTCTATCTCTGTACTAAATTTCATTAAAATCAGTTCAGTGGTTAAGACGTGAAAGCGTTACAGACAGGCAGACAGACAGAGTTACTTTCGCATTTATAATATTAGTAGGGATGATATAAAATTATAAAGCTGAAGAGTTTCTCCTAGTTTTCAGAACCTATGTATGTTACAGCGGCAACACAATTATCTCATATGAGAACAGCCACCATGGCTGACAATCGGCTAGGAGGACATCATCATCAGTGATGCTTAAAAACTCATTATTTTTAAGAACACTCACGTTAAATTGTGAAGTCGAAACGGTACAAAATTTAACGAATTAGTTATGCGATCTGAAAATAACTCCAATTATAATGGAAATATGACAAATACTCAAAGAATCTTAACTAAATTAATATTTTTATCACTATGTGAACTAGTTGGTCATGCTCTGTCATCCGTTATACTAATAGTAAACCTTGGTAACTATTTTTAGAACTATCTTGATGCGTGACCAACTAAACAATTGTTTGTAGGTAGCTAGGCAACAATACTCCTTATGAGATATGAAATGGGTTGCTTTTGTTTTTATGAAGTCCTAATTAAATAAAGGTTTTGTTCTTGGATACAACATTCTTTTCCTTTTGTGAAATGTTTGAAGTTAGATCCAAAAAGTGTAAACAGACAACTATATTATTACAAATCATTATCTATCTAGCCCTCTCCCGACTATGTTGGGGTCGGCTTCCAGTCTAACTACGTAGATGCAGCTGGGTACCAGTGTTTTACATGGAGAGACTGCAATATCTGACTTCCTCAACCCAGTTATCTAGGCAACTTCGATATCCCTTATTTGTCAGACTTTCTGGCTTCTAACTAACCGTAACGACTGCCAAACACGCTTAAATAACAGCGGGGCTAATTTATGAAATACACTTTCCGAAACACATATGAGTGGATTTTACCAACCTCGATAAACGTTGCTTAACTTTATGATCAATCAACCCTGGTCGAGCTCTTCCTAGTTTTACATATAGTGATTGATAAAACATGAACTAATTATATTGACTTATGTTAATTTAATTTTCTATTATGTTAATTTTCTCTAGGGTTTTTCCTAGGCAGTTATAGCTGGCATATGAAACATATCAGCTTTGAACAATGCATCTGCTATGCATTTTGTATTGCACATAGGTACCAGGCTAGGCATTGATTACCTACTACCGGGAATTTTATGGTTTATATTACAACAAGCTGGTCCTAGTAGTTTCCGCCGCGGCCTGAAGGAAATAATGTCGGGACACTTTCACACTCGGTTTCTAGAGTGTAGACCTTGTACTAAACCATCGTTAATATCATCATCATCTTCCGAGCCTTTTTCCCAACTATGTTGGGGAAAACCGGAAGGTCTAACCGGATGTAGCTGAGTACCAGTGCTTTACGAGGAGCGTCAGCCCTATTTGACCTCCTCAACCCAGTTACTACCCCTTGGTTAGACTGGTGTCAAACTTACTGGCTTCTGACTACCCGTAACGACTGCCAAAAATGTTCGATGACAGCCGGGACCTACAGTTTAACGTGCCATCCGAAACACAGTCAAACCATCGTTATGATATCAACGTTATTGCAATCCGAAGATAACCGATTATAGGAACTGACTTTGAAAATTCCCTTAACACGTTTAATGCCACGTTTTATGAGCATCATCGAACTATTTTATCGTTTAAGTACTCATAAAAACTTGGAAAAAAACAGCAAGATATTTTCAGCCCTGACATAGTTTAGTAGAAGGCTCGGCAGATGACGATAACATCAGCATACAGCCAACAATATATGTACCTACATTAAAACCTTACCGTGTCTCTCATAGCGTTTTTTGAAGAGTTCCCAAGAAGAATCAGTCCTGACTTCCTCAGGTAGTCCAAGCCACAACTGCACAGCTTCTTCCGTCAAGTCTTGGGAGACCAGGGAGTACTGGCTTCGGGACAACTCCTCGACAACTCGAGGGGTTCGCAGCTTGCAGGCTGTTAGTAACTTCTCCATATTTTAGTTTGTCATGACGTGGTGGCAGTTCTGTAAATAAATAAGTATGTGTAAAGATGAAGCTCTAATCGGAAATTATGTATGAGTAATCTTTTTGAAACTTGTGGCTTAGTTACAGCTGCATTTTTTACCTGATCGTAAGGTCAAGCAACGCTTGGGGCGATCTGTCCGTGGATTATCTGTATTGGATTTCTCTGTATTTCAGAAGGCAAGTTTTTGTAGGTCCCAGTTGTCATTTTACATTTGTGGCAGATGTTGCGGGTAATCAGAGCACAGTCTTACTTAAGTAAATGTTCGGAAAACCCACATAATAATTTGTGCCCGACCAAAAAATCGAACACGAGACTTATGCATGACAGTAGCGCTTTCCGACCACTAGACCAATGCAGCACCGACTACCTACCTATCATCCAACTTATAGAGGTACATTATAGATATAGTTTATCCATAGGACATTTAACTGATAGCAAATGCACATATAATCAGCTCAAGATCAAAGGCTTATGTGTGTATGTTATTAAGAGGAACTCATCTCACACTACCACGCACGGGTCTACACTGAATTAACGAAAAAGAAAGCCCTTTTTTTAACGACGTCAAAAATCATCGAATGACCCCTCCCGCTGTGGGTTAGCAGTGGTGAGGGAGTGTCTCTTACTGACTAAAAACCGTCGTGTTCCGTTTTAGGCCTTTTATGTACATACGACGAATGTTATCGTAAGAGCTCATATCTTTACCACCACGTAAAAAATCACGTACCTAAATTGAAATTCATCCGGTTAGACTCCTGGGTCTTGCCGAAATCGCTTTGTGCGTAATTTGGTGAGTGCTCTTGTGTATGCGCAAATTTATGCTTTTGCACTACCTATAATATCACAGATTACTTGATAATATGTCCTGCGCAGCTGGCTGATCTCTTTATATGAGATCAGCCGTTAGCGCCGGGCCGAAATTGGCCGTGGACATATCATTACTGTGTGTCACCTAACATTATAATGTCTATGTGTTTATAATATGCCTTAACAGTAGTATAGTATAAATAACTATTATAATAACCATGTAATCAGTCTATGTTATTTCCTGTTTTGAGCTCTCATCAACAAAGATTTTTACTGTACCTACATACTGATGACTTGGAAATAAATGACGGTCTTTATCGGAAACGAGTATGAATGAAGAATTATATTATACTATCTGCTATTTGTGTTTTTATATCATGTATTATTTGTATTTTGAGACGTAGTAGACCAGTGGCTAAAGCGGCAGTATCTCAAATACCAGCGTATAGGTTCGATTTTAAGGAAGTACTCGGGAAGAGTGTGAACCAAGTGTGAACCAACCACTGTTTCCAACAGTGAAAGAATTTTTCAAATCGGTTTAGCAGCTTCGGAGGTCTTTAGGGTACAAACCAACAAAAAAAAAAATCCTCTTTATTATACAGTTATCGGCACGGATATTTAGCCCTGACCTTCACCTGCGCAGAAGCGATTTACTGCCTTATTGCCTTATACGTAAGGGTGCGCAAAGCGATCCCTACTCTTCCGCCGAGAGCTCAATATCCGTGCCGGTAACTGTACATATAAGTATAGGTGATGTTATGTGTTTATCAAAGAAATTGATACTTCGGTATTGTCTTACAATGAATACTTACAGCAAATAACTTATGTTCAATGATTACAATTAATTGCATTATGTCTGCACAATTTGTTGCAACTGATAATATGGTATCTACGTTGTAGTGTGAATTATTATATTTTATGAGTTTAATAACGTCGAAATTATGATAACAATGCTAGTGGACGTTAGTAATATTTGTTCAAGGAGCAAGGAATGAGCGGAGATGCCATAATGCAGGTAGGTCAGGCGCCTTCTTCTAGGTCAAATACGGACGGTGGGCATGACGAAACACAACGTGGCCTAGTGGGCAAAGAACCAACCTCGAGTATGAGGGCGCGGGTTCGATTCCAGGTCAGGCAAGTAAAAATGCAACTTTTCTAAGTTTGTATGTAGGTACTTTCTAAGTATATCTTAGACACCAATGACTGTGTTTTGTTTCGGATGGCACGTTAAACTGTAGGTCCCGGCTGTCATTGAACATCCTTGGCAGTCGTTACGGGTAGTCAGAAGCCAGTGAGTCTGACACCAGTCAAATCAAGGGGTATTGGGTTGCCCGGGTAACTGGGTTGAGGGGGTCAGATAGGCCGGTCGCTTCTTATAAAGCACTGGTACTCAGCTAAATCCGGTTAGACTGGAAGCCGACCCCAACATAGTTGGGAAAAGGCTCGGAGGATGATGATGTCATAATGCAGGCAGGTCGGGCGAATTCTTCCCTATTTTGGCGCGCTACTTTCTTAGGAGATTTTCTGTTACGGCACCTCCGCTAGTAATTTTGTTCTCCATGTAGGTATTTGTTCGACTCAATACCGTTTATATTGGCTAGTATGAAGCATTGGAAACAGAGTGCCTAGACGTTCCAATGTAGGTATGCGTAGACATTTTGATCGCGCTGTGAGAAATATAGGTACCTATGTCGCAGTCAAAAAGCCCTTTTTTGATTGGAAATCATCAAATGATCTTTCCTGCATCAAGTTAGCAGTGTGAGGGAGTGTCAGACTCTTACTGACTAAAACCCATCATATTCCTTCTTAAGCTCTTTATGTAACCAGGGCCGCGGTAACTACAATAACGACCAAATACATATGGTTTGAAACTCAACAAATGACCCATCTCTCTGTGGATGAAGTAAATGAGTCTGTCAGTCTTTTACCAATTAAAACAGTCTTCCTTCTGGAGCCTCTCATGAGCCTCTCGCAGACCCGTGGTAAGTCTATAGAACACGGCACAAAATACAGCTTGGACCAACAGCTGTCACTGAACATCCTTAGCAGGCGTTACGGGTAGTCAGAAGCCAGTAAGTCTGACACCAGTCTAACCAAGGGGTATTGGGTTGCCCAGGTTGAGGTCAGATGGGCAGTCGCTCCTTGTAAAACACTGGTACTTAGCGGCATCCGGTGAGACTGGTAGCCGACTTCAACATAGTTGAGAAAAGGCTCGGGAGATGATGATGACGGACGGCTAGGCGTACTTCCCACTACGCTGGCTTCTCTAATCATCTAGTCACGTAAACTCAACATCTATGAAAAAGATGCTCATGCTAGTGGTCTTAAATCAAGGAAATACTAAAAAAAAAGGGGGGGGTATTTTTTTTAGTTACGTGAATTGCCTGAAACCAATCGATTCGCTTAGGTACCTGAAGCCAATTAAATTGTGTTCAGCGCCGTATAGTTAATAGTTGCTTCGTAGTAGCTACGCCTAAGTAGTAGTAAGCCTAAAATAATAAGTAAATACGTAGGAATTTGACATAGCATCCATAATGATCACCCATCCACGTACCGACCGCGCCGAGCGTTGCTTAACCTTATGATCGATCGATGTATATACGCGGTTACAACTTAGCCACGAGCATTAATAATCGGATAGATACATTTTTTTTTGTTTTTGAAGACTCATTAAGCGTTTTTTTAATATGTGTATGTAATTCTTACTAAGTACCTAAGTAAGAATTATGTTATGCGAGATTATTAGACTGAACAAAAAACCTGACTGTTTCATAATTTTTATTTTATGTCTTACCATAGGCCGATGCGTAGAGAAGATTCAGCCAGGTCGTTAAGCATCTGTTGTAGGTCCTGCAGCGTTTCCGCCATGATGACGATATCGTCAGCAAATCTCAAGTGAGAGATGTGTTCGCCATTGATGTTGATGCCGCGTCCTTTCCAGTTCAGCGTCTTGAACATATCCTCCATTGCATTAGTGAACAGTTTCGGGGAAATAACATCCCCTTGTCTCACTCCTCGATGCAACGGTATGGGCCTTGTTTGCTGATTCTGTACTTGGACGGACATTGTAGCGGCTTCGTAGAGACATCTCATCACTTGAATGTATCGCCAATCTACTTGACAACGCTGCAGGGACTCCAGAACAGACCAGATTTCAACCGAGTCAAAGGCCTTCTCATAGTCCACAAATGCTAGACACAGGGGCTGATTATACTCTTCGGTCTTCTGTATAATCTGCCGCACTGTGTGGATGTGGTCTATGGTGCCGTATCCGCTCCGAAACCCAGCCTGCTCCGGTGGTTGGAATTCGTCGAGTCTTCGCGCAAGTCGGTTCGTGATCACTCTTGAGAACAGCTTATAGACGTGGCTTAGGAGGGAAATGGGTCGATAGTTCTTCAACTGGGTTTTGTCTCCGTTTTTGAAGAACAGGACGACAACACTCCTACTCCACGCCTCTGGAGTTCTCCCTTCAAACAGGACGGCATTAAAAAGCTTCTGGAGCTCCCCCAGTACGGGCTTACCTCCTGCTTTTAAAAGCTCTGTTGTAATGCCATCCTCGCCAGGGGCTTTTCCATTTTTGAGCTGTCTCAGAGCGATCTCGATCTCGCCACTGCTGACTTCTGGCAGGTCTTCGGTGAAATGGCGTGTTAATGTGGCTCTAGAATCCTCATTTCCGGGATCAGGTCGAGATGCATGCGATGCGTATAACCGGCCATAGAAATTTTCCACTTCCGAAAGGACTGCCGGCACCGAAGAAACGACTTCTCCACTTGTTGTGGTCAGCTTCGTCAAGTGGCTTCTTCCAAGAGATTGTACGAACACCTTTGACCCCCGATTCAGCTCAATTGCTCTTTCAATGGCAAGAGTATTGGAGTACCGGAGGTCGCGTCGTACGTGCTTGTTGATCTCTTGGTTTAGAGCCCGCTTAGCTGACGAAGTGACAGGCGGGTTTTCACGTCGTTTCTTCATAAGCCCTAATGTCTCTTCCGAAAGCTTTGATTTCTTGCCCTTACGCTGCATGTTACAGAATCTCGAACCTTCCTCCCTGAGGATCCGAACCACATATTCGTGGTTCTGGTTAACGTCTGTTGTGGTTTCCACGGCGGCAAATCGGTTCTCCAAATTTGACTGGAACGTTTCGGATCCTGTCATGGTTTGGAGCAGTGTTGGTCGGAGCCTGGCCTTCATCAGACGGAAACGTTCGGCCTTGAAGTTGATATTCAGAGAGCCTCGGACAAGTCGGTGATCGCTACCGGTATTAAACCTATTGATCACGGAGACGTCTCTGAATATGTGCTTCTTGTTCGTCATGATGAAGTCAATCTCATTTTTAGTCATAGTGTCGGGGCTTTGCCACGTCCACTTCCTTTGGGGCTGCTTTTTGAAACGCAGCTACGCATCGGCCTACGGATGAACTTGGACAAAACCAAGGTCATGTTCAATGAACATGTTCTACCGGAACCGATTGCGATACACGGCGCCGTTCTCGAAGTTGTTCGGAAATATGTATACCTCGGGCAGACATTGCAGTTAGGTAGAAACAACTTTGAGGACGAGGTGAATAGGAGAATTCAGTTGGGTTGGGCTGCATTTGGGAAGCTACGTCGAGTCCTAACATCGTCGATTCCACAGTGCCTAAAGACAAAAGTCTTCAATCAGTGCGTCCTACCTGTCATGACTTACGGAGCCGAAACGTGGACACTGACGGTACGGCTGGTCCACAAGTTTAAAGTCGCTCAGCGGGCTATGGAAAGAGCTATGCTCGGCGTTTCTCTGAGGGATCGCATCAGAAATGAGGTAATCCGTCAGAGAACCAAGGTCATCGACATAGCCTACCGAATCAGCAAGCTGAAGTGGCAGTGGGCTGGCCATATTAGCCGAAGAACCGATAACCGTTGGGGTAAACGAGTTCTAGAGTGGAGACCGCGCCTCGGCAAACGTAGTGTAGGACGTCCTCAGGCACGGTGGAGTGATGACTTGCGCAAGACGGCTGGCAGGAGCTGGATGCGAGAAGCCGAAAATCGATCTCAGTGGCGTGCACTTGGAGAGGCCTATGTCCAGCAGTGGACTGCGATAGGCTGATGATGTGATGATGTGATGTCTTACCATACCTAAATTACATTTATAATTACCCTAAAATTGCTTACATTGCCCCGAAAAATACATGTCAACAGAAAAAATAACACCTACCTACCTACGTTAATTATTGTCGTATATATTTTACTACATGGAATAAATAGCTATTTGGCTTTACCTACGCTCTTTATGACCTTTATCTAAATATAGTTAACGATCGCAATAAAATTAAATACGAACTAACCTAGAAAACTTTACAGTACCTACAACCAATAAAATTAATTTTTATTCATAAATTCAAATTCACTTTTCTTGGAGTCAAAATCACAACTAATTAAAACTAGAAACAGCCCTATTTACAATGACTAAACAGGAAAACAAACAGTATTTACATACATGATTATTTCAAGCAAAAATTGGCGAAAATCCAAATCACAATTCACGATCACAACACTACAATTTTCATTAAAAAACTTTATTTTGCAAAACTATTTGACAGTTCATCGCAAAAATGGCGGGATTCCACAATAAAGTTTTGTTTTTTTTTTTCGAAGCAAAGAACGTGTACGTTCATCCGCGCCTTGTTGCTAACTGAACGGCCTCGATTCGAATACGTAATTCGCATATATGATGTATTTTTATCAGTGCGTGCAGAATATTATTATCTAACGATCTATTAGGTTTGTTTATAGTATTGACTTGGTGTTAATGACCTTAGTCTTTAAAATCGTTAATAATCCGGTTACAACATTTGAAATAGCGGATCAGTGGCGGTCTACTGTAGTGCGTACGGCGCCAACCAACTACCTATCCTAATTTACTCATGTAAGTTCCCCCACGTGCCTGAATTTAAAGTAATTCACATATAAATACTTTACCTATGTAAATACCTACCTAAGTTGTTAAGATAAACCGCTTATCAAAAGAAACTTTCTGAGATCATAAAATGATAGGTAGGCTAATGCTGTTAAAACCGTCAGAGTATTAAAAATGCTGCATATACTACCTACATATAGCAGGCAACAATTTGTGACACTCACATTCCCCATTTAAAAGGAAGATTTATAAAACTATGGTCAAGGAGAATAATATGACTTGTGGCACGTAAAGCTAGCGTACCCGAGTCGTACTCAGTAGCAGTCGTTGCAATTCCACATCAGGACCATCAGGTGCGCCGGGGCTGCGGGATTGTCAGTAAGAGTCTGACACTCAGTCACCGCTGCTAACCCACAGCGGGAGGGGTCATTTCATGATATTTGCCATTGATAAAAAAAATGGACAGTCAGGTGGATTTGGGAAAACTGTCATCATTGTGATTTAAAACCTTTAAAACGTGCAGTGAGTACTGTTCACTTGATAAGATGTTTGATTATAGCTCCATCTAGCGTACAGTAGCGGAACATAAATTTATTAAATAACGAAAACTTTGATTACGGCACATTACATTACATCATTGCATAATTAATATTGGATTTATGTGGTACCTAGGTACCTAGGACATTCATTCATTTTGATGAAAATAAAAAATATTGAATGAATTTTGATCAGACAAAATCTTCATGCCATAATATGCAGCAATTCAATCTATCGCCAGCAAAACAATAGGTATTTAGTCAAATAAAAACAATTTTGTTAAAAAATAAAATCTCTTTAATAACACAAGATAACTTTTAAATATACATGTCACAAATTATTATACTTATTCCCATTTTTATACTTAACCAGTATAACGTTTTTTTTATAAAAACTACTCAATAGAAGCATTTCTTAAAAAATATATAATTCACTAGATATATGAGTATTTCACAGTACGTAACATTGTATTTCTAACTAATGGTAACTGGTATTGAGTAAATATAGCTAAAAATAATTTTATTTACAAAAATAATAATCTGTAATAATTATTATGCTATTACATAGGAAACAAAGAAAATAAATAAAAAAGTATTATGTCTGCACAGATGATAAGATAAAAACAATTCACATATAATATTATGTAGTCTGTAATCTTTACCATCAAACTAAAGGTACGTTTTCGAAGCGAGCCGCCGACTGCAACTGCCGAAATCGGTCGATAACTAAGGGCAGACTGACCAGACAGCACATGCTATACAATATGCTTCTTCCCAGCAAAAACACATAGGAAGTGGTGAAGAGCGGGCGTTTTGGGGGCTGTCTTTCGTTTCTGACGTTCGAAATGTGCTGGGGCCCGATTCTCCTAAGTTAATAATGTCAAAATCGAATATAAATTGAATCGCAATATGATCGCAATAGCAGTTTCAATCATATCGGGCATTCTGCTACTAGTATAAGACCAATCGTATTCCAACGACATTCGATTGGTTTCCGATTGGTCTGCTATTTTGGTGATCTTGGTCTATACGGTAGTTTGCTCTACAATCACATTGCAATTGTAAATCATTTGCAGACAAAATGATTCATTATTGAATGAAAGAAAAGGATAAAAACGTTAATTTCAAAGAAAAAATAGCGGAATGCCACATATGCTTCAATCGTAATTGATTCGGGATTGGATCTCAGTCGAGTGTGAATAATGTCGCTTAAGTAAAATTAGGAGAATCGGGCCCCAGATTTATCAGCCTATTTTGAATAAACGTTTTTGAGTTTGAGTTTGAATACATACAAAATAGTGCAGTTGCAGTCGGCAGCTAGCATTTAAACCATACCTTTAGTCATCTCACGAATACTTGCATGATACTGCATAAATCTCAATGTCAAGATTATTATTCTTGTCCAAATGATAAAAGCAAGGTAACATACAGACGGAACATACATACATAGTGGTCTTTGTATATAACAAGCAATATAAAATCATATGATTATAAGACTAGTATTACAAAATCATCATCATCTGCGTAGTCTTTCCCCAACTATGTTGGGGTTGGCTTCCAGTCTAACCGGATTCAGCTGAGTACCAGTGTGCCACTGAGAGCGTCTACCTCACTAGCATTACAAAATATGATTTTTTTGTCTATACTAATATAATAAAGAGGAAACAGTTTTTGTTTGTACCCTAAAGGCTAAGAAACTAATAAACCGATTTGAGAAATTCTTTCCCAGTTTGAAAGCTACACTCTTCCTAAGTAACGTAGGCTATAATTATTTTATCCTGGTATGGGCAGTAGTTCCCACTGGTGTCAGGTAAAACCGCAGGACAAATGGCTAGTACAATATATAAAAAAGTTAAAAATATTAAAAATATTATGGCACATTTTTTAAATCATTAATCAACCAAACTATTTAGTAAAGCGACAAAATCATCCCATAGACAAAATCCACTATCATCAGTTTTACAACCCTCCAATTGCAAAGGGGTAAACTCTGGAGGGTTATCCATAGATAATCTTCTACCTTCCCTCATTTGGTTGGTACACTGGTAAACATATTCTACTTTTAAATAACATATTCCAGAATTATTTTCTTTCCATTTTTGAAAAACAAGTTTCCCGCCAGCCGGAGTCATTTCATATTGACCTTTTAAACTATATGGCTTAAAATCTAGACTTTTAAGTACCGTATAAATATTTGCATCATGTCCCATTAGAAAACTGATTATATATTTTTTATCTAATATTAAATCTCTCATGTAAGTCAATAACGGCTTTGCTAAATCCCTAGCTATTAAAGTTGTGTTAAATATAACACTATGATACCCTTTGCTTAAGTCTAAGACTAAATTCCACTGTTCTTTATTATTTAATTGTCCCCATGCAACCTCATTTTTGGGAAAGCCTTCATAGTTCTCCATGATGAACGAGTCTATGACCGATTTTGATATTTTCAATGGCCCTTCTAAATTAGGTTTGACACCAACGTTGACAAAGATTTTATTTGTATCTGTTAATAAATTACATTTATGTTCTGTTAGACAATATTCTGATTGCTTATAGTTAAGTATTTCTTCTAAATCTACATAAGAACTATTTAAGTGTAGCGATTTTAGTAACATTTTCATTTGTTCAATGGCTTCTAGTTTAAATAAAGCTGAGGTATTATGTACTACAGGGTTAAAAATTGGGTCTTTAGGCTCAGAAGTGTGGTGTATTTTTACTTCACATCCTGGGAACCCTTTATTCACGAAAGCTTTAGCTGAGGCTAATGTCCGCTGTGCGGTATTCGCATAAACAAAAAATATATCTTCTTTCGGACACTTTTCTTGCAACAAACCTTGTTTATTCAGCCATAGAGCGAAATATTCGCCCATATATCCTTCCAGTAAGGCTCCCTTAGCTGTTAGGTAGCCAGATTTTTCTTTCCAAGCCGGCCAGTGTTTTGGTGTAAAATCTGCCAAGTTCTTAGACAAAGGAGTCCGCACATTATGTCTGCTAAGTATCAACACTTGTTCTAACGTAAAATTCTGTACACAATAACTTTTTAATGCTAGTAAAAGTAATACTAAAGCTTTTAAGTACATTTCTCACAGTGTATATTAATTAGGTGCAAATACTTCACATTTCTTGAGAGATATGGTTTGAATGAGAGTGTATTAGAGCCTTGAGTCACGTGATACAGTATTAACACAAAGGGAAAGTAAATTATATAATGAACAAACAAGTATACACAAGTATTATTATATAAACAAAGATATGAACAAGTCACTTTCAGCCTAGGCGATACAATCGCAGGTCTTTCAAACGAGTATGAAAAATACGCAATGTTTTATACTTGCCTGGATAAGCGTTATCAATTTCTATGTAATAAGTCATTTTTTATCAATTTGCAATTGGTAATATTACAGGAAAACTAAAAAAAAAACAACTTTTGTGCCATCAAATACTGACTGACTGACTGTCAAAAACTGTTTTGACAATGTTGACATTGACAAATGACAAATAAACACAGACTTTCATGAATACAGCTTTTGTCAGTTACTTTTGATCAAAAAATATTTTTATTATTTCTTTATTTAATGCAATAACTATATAAAATTCAATCAAAGATAATGTAAAGTCAATGAGACATTGTTGTTTGATTGTTTCCCTATCACAAATATTGCTCCAAGATAAATATTCATTGAATTTAAGAACTGCATGCTGTTTGGTTGTAGCTTACTTTACAAACGCTTATTTGTAAAGATTCGGTCACAGTAAACTAGATGGCGCTGAAACAAAAAAGTAGTAGTTCAGTGGTTAAAGCATCTGCCTCTCAAACTCGAGTAGAAGTTTACGTTACGGGTTCGATTCCAGGTCAGGCAGGCAGGTACCTATGAATCTTGTATAACGTATATACTTCCTAATTATTTTGTCAGCTAATAAATTTTGCAGAGCGTGCCTGGTCTTTGTCGTCGGATTTTCGGTCAGTTTTCACCAATACTTACACGATGACATTCATGATATTCACCACTCCAACTCCTTTTTTCAAATGACTCCTTCCTCTGTGGGTGCAGCGTGAGGGAGTGTCAGACTCTTACTGAGTAAAACCCACCATGTTCCTTCTTAGGCCCTTTATGTACCAGGGCCACCGTAACTCGCTTACACAGCACGTGCATCGGGCCTTCGAAATAAAATTATTTTACGATTGTCAGGCGTGCATACCAACATAAGTTTACGATCGTACATTTTATTACTTACTTACTTACTATTCCAATGCAACAGTTTGAAATTATTGAGACTATTTGAAACTTTCCCCTTTGGATGTCGCAAATGATTTTGCGAAACAATATTTGGTGATACTTACTTTTTGTATTTTGTCTGGTTGCGATGCATCTGAATGATTCGTAGATATATTGTCAGCTTCTTTACTTTAGGTACTCTAAGAACATCCTTGCGTCGTTACGGGTAGTCAAAAGCCAATAAGTCTGACAACAGTCTAACCATGGGGTATTGGGTCACCCGGGTAACCGGGTTCAGGGGGTCAGATAGGGCAGTCGCTCCTTGTGGCACACTGGTACTCAGCTGAATCCAGATAGAGTGGAAGCCGACCCCAATATAGTTGGGAAAAAGGCTCAGAGGATGACGATGATGATGATACTTATGTACTCTAAGAGCCGTTCCCAATATTCTATCCTGTCTGTTGATTTACTTACTAGCGATAGAATTCTGACATTAGCCCCCCTATACAATTTATGTAAAATGTTTATCTACTTATGGATATTTGTTCATCTGTCACGTAAACCACTACCTACTAGAAGACGATTGACGAAACTTAGCAGTGATATATCAGTAATATACATAGCTTAGTATACATATCAGAATAATCAAAATCAAACCATTTATTTAATTTAAGCAGTTATGGCAGCTAGTTGCCCATTCCCAAACTTCCTATAGAGAAGAACTATAGGATAGGTACTTTTTATGTAACGGGACTGGGGCAGAAGCTAGTATCTATATATTACGCGATCACTAAGCAAACCCGTTTCAAATGCTACCTCCTCATTAACTATGCATATAACATGCATGACTTGCACGGCCTATTTTACATAAGATAATATTAATTAAGCACCAGTAAGTACCTATTTAATTAACTTTCAACAAGAAACTTGTTATCGGACGCACAAGAAAAGCAAAAAAACTAAAATGGCCAATTATTATTTATTTTTCCTTTTCTGCGAATAGAAGGTCAAAGTTTATCTTCGAAATGATTAAAATGAAACATCATTATGAGAATGTGTTTAATTTCAGAAATTCACTCCAAGGACAGAGGCCGGCGGGCGACATTTTGCAACCTTTTGGTATTAACAAAACTCTTTGGGGAGGGTCCAGACGCGATAACTTTTCCCCGTTCCTCAATTGTTTGACGGTTGGATAAACATATTCTATTTTCAAATACTTCTCGTTCGCATCGCTCCATTTTTGAAATATAACCTTTCCGCCAATAGGGAACGGCTCAAACTGTCCAGGAAGCACAAACGGTTCAAAATCAAATGCGTTGATCACACCGTTCAAATTCGAATCATGGCCGACTAGAAGAGTAAATTTCGGCGTGCCACTTTTGAAAATATTGTACATGTATTTTAGGAGCGGTCCAGCTACATCCTTTGATGCTGATGTTAAATTAAATCGGACATTTAGATTTTCTCTTGCTATGCTAGTTAGGAGTTCCCACTTAGTAACATTATCTTGCATTTCTCCCCAAGCTACATCACTTAATGGCATTCCTTCATAGTAGCTCATGATAAACGAATCGACGATTGCATTAGCGATAGATAAGGCTCCATTTACATTAGGTTCCTCACCATCTTCTGTGACTATATCAGATTTGAGAGCCACCAAATCGCAAATCGCCAGTTTTTTGCAAACATCTGAAGACTGCATGTTTAAAATTCTTGTCATTTCTCTGTAAGCTTCAGTCAAATCAACTTCGTTTAATTTTCTCGTCATTTCTTCGCGCGCTTGTTGTTTGAACGCAGCCGTTTTATTGTGAAATATAGGCAAAAACATAGGGTCCATAGCTGCCAAGTTTTCATGATGTTTCACTGTGATATTGCAATTTTTGAACGCGGATTCAGCAAATGCTTTTGCAGAAGCTATCGTACGTGGTTTGGTATTTGAATAAACAATTATCTCCTCTTCTTTAGGGCATCCATTGAAAAAGTTTTCAGTTGCAAACCAGTCGGCTATATATTCGCCCATATAACCTTCGAGTTGGTAACCTTTTCTGGTCAAAAGTCCGGAAGAGACGTTCCATTTTGGCCACGGTTTCGAAGAGTACATTTCTAGTTCCCCGGTCAACGGCGTCCTCACATTATGCCGGCTGAGTATTAAAACCTGTTCCAAGTTCAGCCTTTGTACATCAATACCTTTGCCTAAAGCAAAAAGGCATAACACAAATGTCAAAACTGTCAAAATTCCCGCCATTTTTTTTATATATTTTCACTTAACTATTGTTTAACTTCAATTAGTTTTTAGTCAAAAAGTAAATTGAATAGTTTTTACACTGTTTTAAACATGATTGGAGTACACTTCCCGCGGCTGAGAGCGAACTAAGACTGGTTTGATTCGCTAAGCGATTCGATAAGCATGTTTCATCATGCGACAAAAATGATAAATACAGTAGGATTTTATGACACCGTAGTGTAACTAATCAGTTATAATTATTTCACTTCGATTCTGGTTCAAATTGTTATTTATATTGCATCTACCTACTAATATAATAAAGAGGAAACCTTTGTTTGTTTGTTTCTACTCGACCATAAAAGTCGCGAAACTACTAAACCAAAATGAAAAAAAAAACTATTGGAACGCCACAATCTTCCTGAGTAACATAAGCAGTATTTTATGCCGGTACGGGTAGTAGTTCCCACGTGACGTGTTGGTTACCGCGGGAAAAAAATCTAGTTATTTTAATACAAAAACCTTGATGGGATCCTTATCATTTTCACAAATACGTAGAGGTATATAATTCAACAAATAAACTATACTGCTTAAAGTAAGGATTCAATTGAATTTAAATTGATTTATAACAGCATTTTATTTTTAAACAAAAAAGTCGTACCCATCAAGAGCCTTTTGACTTTTGTTATGTGCATAGGTACTCAAATGGAGTAGGTGTATGTACCAACTTTTTTTTTCCGACGTCAAAAATCATCAAATGACCCCTCCCGCTGTGGGTTAGCAGCGGTGAGGGAGTGTCAGACTCTTACTGACTAAAAACTGTCGTGTTACATCGTAGGCCTTTTATGTACCAGGGCCGCGGTAACTCTTTCGAACAACCCGCAGCAAGTGCCTAGGTACTCAAATGGAGTAGGTGTATGTATCTACTTCAGTCCTGGATTTATGAATAGGCCGTATAGGCCGCGGCTTAGGGCCGGCAGCGTCCGTCACAGGGGCGGCAGATTTCAGAAGATAAAATAAAAGCCAAAAAAGCAAGGTCCCCTTGGCCGAATTTACTACAAATATGGAAAATTATTATTTACTAGCTTTCGCCCGCGGTTTCACTCGCGTCCCGTAGCCGGATGGTGACAAAAACTTTCTCCCGGGTCTAAGTAACTTTACCTCAAATTTTCAGCCAAATCGGACAAGCCGTTTTCATGTTATTTCGTGAAAACGGAAAGCTTGTTTCATTTTTATAAATATAGATAAGGTTTTTACATGTAAAAAGTAGCCTACTCTCATTAAAAATATAAATCCGGCACTGATTTACTTACAGTAAATCCAAAGAAATCAGTTACAGTTCTTGTGGAATACCTACCTATAATAACTTGCGACTCCCCAGTTGGCTAGTCTGCACCAGGACCGCCGTCACAAATCACCGATCCTCTAATACATATTGAGAGTTGCTACCTAATTGCTACCAGCTACCATTAGTTGCTACCAATTGCTACCCTCGTAGTTTTGAAGATATTCAGCATCCTAAGGTGATAGCCATTCTGATATCAGGATGGCTGTCACTTTTCCCGGTGTGAAGAAACGGCGCAAAAGTATTGCGTTTTTTTTTCAGCCAGAGTTGCTACCTAATTGCTACCCTCCAGAATTAAATTTTAGACCACATCGATTCTGTGGATAAAAAGATATAAAAAAAAATGAGTTTTTGCATTTTCAAAACTTGTTTTAAGTACCTAATTTAAATCACTTAAGGTGAATGCTTCGATCGTTAACGGTAAATTCAATTATAAAATGGTTTAGATACGAGGCGTGATCTTATCGTTCGCGGAAATAATATACCTACCTTAAAGTAACTGTTCATGTCTTTGTTTACCTCCTAAAGTTGCTAGTAACTATTATAGTAATCTGTGCTATTACTATTATTATGTACAGTCAACTTCAGGTCCGTGGTAACAGTTTTATAGGAAAATCGTACTTATTACTATTGAGTTAAAGTGCATGACAGTTACCACTGATGTGCAGTCTGCCGTACATACCTACTATTCAAATGCTACCTGATAAATGTTTTGTTGAACCAACAGAACCAATATCATCATCTCCCGAGCCTTTTCCCAACTATGTTGGGGTCGGCTTCCAGTCTAACCGGATTCAGCTGACTACTAGTATTTTATAAGAAGCGACTACCTATCTGACCTCTTCAACCCAGTTAGCCAGGCAACTCCTTGATAAGACTGGTCGTCAAACTTTCTGGCTTCTGACTACCCGTAACGACTACCAAAGATGCCTGATGAATGAGAATGATGATGAAATGAGATGAATGACAGCCGGGATCTACAGTTTATCGTGCTTTCCGAAACACAGTCGTTGGTGTCCAAGATATATTTAGGTATTTACTTATACCGAGCTCAATCCTTCTCCGTGTGAGAGGAGGCCTGTGCCCAGCAGTGGGACGATAAAAAGGCTGTAACAGAACTTCTACAAGCACTAATATCGGTGTAAATAGTGCTACTAAGACAATATTTGCATCACACGAAGCATAAACATGCATTAGGCAATAGTCAGCTGTGGCTAGGTAACCTATATTTTAGACTGGTCTCACAATCTGTTTTACAGCCAATAAACCTACGCTATATTTACGAGTAAAGCTGAAATCGTTACGTATTTTTATTCGTTCATTTGCTTTATGAGACCGTTACATATATATTATACCTTTAGGTACCTACTATTAAAAGACACAGCCTTATTACAAAATTTAAACAGCTGTTGAACACTTGTCTAAAAAAAGTGTGGCTGCATAATGGACCTTATTTCAAATCAAATCAAAGTCATTTATTTGCTCAAAAAAGTTACAACGTAATAATCTGTAATTTTTTAGACAAGTGTTCAACCGACGTTTAAAAGAATTTGTGGTAAGACGGATAAATTATGAGCAGTACCTAGAGTAGTTATTTATTAGTTCTATAGATATAAATTATGTCTAATATCCATCTTTTATCGCAAAGTTATGTAAATGCAGTTATTGCCTATAGATTGGCTTGATCAATGTAAAACACTAGTAGCTAGGTGTTTCCCAACTCCTGGTGAAATCCTACGCCGCTATTCAAAAAAAATCCTTTACAGATTTTACTTTCTAAGAAAGCATGGTTCATTTAAAGTCATACGGGCAAAGCAGGGAAGGTGCAATTTTTCTAATGAATTATATAAAAGGAACCTAGTGGCGGTCAGGCGTGAGTAGGTATCCCGGATAGTACTTACTCAGCTGCATCCGGTTAGACTGGAAGCCGACCTCTGTCATAGGGAAAAAGATGGGCTGGGTAGGCTGTTTATAAGATTTTATCATCATTGTCGTCATACTACAGGGCAATAACATGACACGTACATGCGTTGATAATACTCATTTTGTTATTAGATAATTGAAGTTATTATAATAACAAATGTTTTTTTTTAGTTTGATAAAAATAGGTTACTATTTTTAGGGCGATCAACCCGCTCTGTCTTTGCACGTGTAGGTATTATGTGTAAAGCAGAGATAAAGTTAGGAGTATCGAATGTTTTGACCAGTTGACAGCTGTCAGTTTTCCAGAGAGAATTTCAGTTGTTTGTAATGACTGACTTTTATATGGTGTTCTAATTTTCACACATTTTTATTCTATTTACTTTGTTTGAAAAAATCATTTTTTTTATTTTTACATATTTTTCTTTTTTGTTTGTATTAATCGACATATATTAACCAGTATATTAACGAATTTCATTTAATGTGATTGTGAACGACACACCCGATATATAACTCAACCAAGTTACCCGGGTTATACCTAAGTAAGACTGGTTGACAGACATTCTGGCTTCTGACTACCCGTAACGACTGCCAAGGATGTTAAATGACAGCCGGGACCTACAGTTTAACGTGCCATTGGTGTCCAAGATATACTTACTTAGAGAGTACATACGAACTTGCATTGGTACTTGCCTGACCTGGAATCGAACCCACACTCATACTTGAGAGGTTGGTTCTTTACCTATTGCCCAACCGTGTGACCCAATGAATATTCCCAACATTACTTAAGTTCCAATTTGCCGGCCACTACAATGTCGGTGGGAAAACAGTTTTAAAAAAGAAACAATATGAGTTGTTTGTAAATATATTCCTAATGTGAATGAGCCATTTCAAGAATGTCGTCAATGGGCGCTCGGTAAACACAATATTTTGTAAACAATTAGTAAATATGTAATGGTTCTTGAATGTCCAGTCTAACTAAGGAGTATTGGGTTGCCCGGGTAACTGGGTTGAGGGGGGCAGATAGGGCAGTCGCTTCTTGTAAAGCACTGGTACTCAGCTGCATCCGGTTAAACTGGAAGCCGACCCCAACATAGTTGGGAAAAGTCAATGTAATAAAACAAAGAAAATAGGGTGTACAGCCTTATTTATTTTTTACAATACATATTAGCATAGTCACTCAATGTTTTCACATTACATATTACTCTTTTTTTAATCACTAAAGCATTTTTTTATCAATAGTTTGTGACAGCATTTCACAAATTTAAATTTAGGGACAGTCAGCATATCAAGCTACTACTAACTGTCAAAATTCTTAAATGGATTTTCAACTATATGTCTTAAGCTATAAGGTTTAATGTCGATTGAGATTTTCACAGATAGGAGTAGCTTGATGTGCTGTCTGTACAAATTGACAGTATATAGAAGAATTTAAACACACAGAAATTGACAATTATTACTTATAGATAAATAGATAAATGTGAATTTTTTGCACAGCAAATTGACAATTTTGTACAAGTTTTTTACAAACAAAAAAAAACGTGTGGGTGCATTTTAATTTTTGATTCAAACAAATCATAAGAACATATTTTAAACCAATATTAAGAATTGTATGATGTTCAACTATTATATTAAATTTTAAACATTTGCGACTAATCGCAGCGATTGTCTAACCAAAATTCCATTTTGTCTTTCCCAAATCATATCTATACAGGAGCTCATAATTTTTGAAGACAAAAATCAAAACAGAATTGAGAAGCTCCTCCTATTTGGAAAGTCGGTTAAAACAAATGTTTTGGAAGAATAATAGTTAAAAAGTGGAATGATTATCTCTGGTAAAATTTTGGATACGGTAAAACAAAAAAACGAGTAAAATTGACAAAAGTGTACCTAATTTTATCACTTCATTCTTAAATATTTCATGCGAAAGATATTGCAAGCCCGAAAATATAACTTAAACTTCACATTTGTTTACTAGATATATAGAGAAAAATATTCAAAATCGACTGGCAAAAACAGTCAATATAAGACAAGAATACAAACTATATTCCATTTGGGTACTTAACTAAAGATAAACAAGTACTCGAATAGAGCATAGTTTTCTACCAATAGTTATTATTAATAATGTCCTATTAATTAAGCAAATTAAGTAACATTTAATATAACAACTAATTACATTCTAATCACAACTTGTGAACGTGTGAAGTCTAATATAATAAAGGCTGGCATAAACGTACGACTTTGCGATTTATTTGTCGCAAGTGTATACTCAGCTTAATTAAAGAATATCCTGAATTATGGGTTAATAGCACGGAGTAAGGAAAAAGCGGAGATGCCATAACGCAGGTAGGTCAGACGCCTTATAGGTCAAACATGTACGATCAGTTACGAGTGAACTAACGAGGCGTTCGGGTTCTTTGAGACATCTGTGCACGAATTTTGGTATTACCAAAAATGGGCGGGTTCCAAAGAAGGTTTATAAGGGTGGAGCTAGTAACGTTCCTCGTCCCCCTCGCCCCGCATGTTGTCGCGCTACTTTCTTAGGAGATTTTGCGTTATGACATCTCCGCTAGTCATTTTGTTATCCATGGTACATATTAAGTGTATTTTTATGGCTAAAAAAAGCATGTTAATTATTTACAACAATGTATAGGAGATCGTGTGACTTCTATGTATATGTAGCTAACTTTTTCTCGTGATTGCACCTGTATTAAGTAACTATTTCATTTTAAACTATAGCATCTCAAAAAATATCAAATTTCATACGAATCGGTCAAGCCAATTTTACCGAAAAAGCGTTTAAACTCATATTATTTTTGTATTAGTTCTCATAAGACTGTTAAGTTCTAAAAATGATTTAGAATAAACATTTTTATAAGGTTATATTTCCCAATGTGTATGTCTAATAAATAAATATCAAACAGCCGAATACATAAACGCCACTCAATTTTAAAGACAGCTCAAACATCATTCTTTAATCATCGGCACGAATCTTGAGCTCTGACCTTCACCTGCGCAGAAGTAATTTATTGGGTCCCTTTTGTGGTATGAAGTGAGGCGCGGGGGCAGGCTAAAGCGGTGATTGGCCCGCAGCGCATCGCGTCATAGCCGTCACTCGGGATTGGTTCTTTGCTAATAAATCACTTCTGCGCAGATGAAGGTCAGCGCTCAAGATTCGTGCCGATGATTCTATCTCTGTATGCTTTTAAGTAGCACTTGAAGATAAGTAACGTTTGAGTATATCGAGGTAAGACATTTTATATTAATTTCCAAAAAAACTGTTTTACTATAGTAGTTTCATAACATAGCTTGTGATGTCAAATTGTATTTGTTTTCTAATAAAATCGAAGTTATTTACATACACTAAATATTTGAGAATGAATAAGCGTCATGTTTTTTTCATAAATATTTGATAAAGAAAAAAAAAACAATTTTGAAATCTATCATCCTCATCCTCCGAGCCTTTTTTCCCAACTATTTTGAGGTCGGCTTCCAGTCTAACCGGATGTAGCTGAGTACCAGTGCTTTACAAGGAGCAACTGCTCTATTTAACCAATTTAAAATTTTGAAATCTATATAATCTTGAAATCTATAAAATAAAAGAAAGCCGTGTTATTTATGCTACTTATATCTCAAGAATGGAGCTTTCAGCTGAAAATAAGAGTCGGGTATCTTACACCCGGGAGAAGGACATATGTTAGTTTTTGTTAGCCCCCAGTAGAAGGAAGCAGATATCTCAGGACGGGGTGAAACTGCCAGTGGACGCAAATATACAGTATTTGTAAATATCTAGGATTTTTTAGCAAAAAATACCCCATTTATAGACAATTAATACAATCATTTATTAGATTACAACTACGAAACATCTTAAAGTCCGATAAATCTATACTTTTGTTAATAGCTGGGTACCAGTGTTTTACAAGGAGCGACTGCCTATCTGACTTCCTCAACCCAGTTACCCGGGCAACCCAATACGCCTTAGTTTAACTGGTTGTCAGACCTAACGACTGTCACAGATGTTCAATGACTCAATTTACTAACAAACAAATTAGTATAAATTTATCAGATTTTAAGAATAAATTAATCTCCCCAAAAAAGGAAATTGAGCTTAAATACGAAATTTATTTAATCTAAATACTTAAAAACTAGAATAGAAATAAAAATTGTGATATCGAATGATTTAGTCTGAAAAAATATAATCTATATAGACAAAATAGATTATTTAATTTTTAAATACTTAAAAGTCGGATTGCATCATTATTTACGAAATACCCAGATTTTTATAAGTTTTTATTGAAACTAATACAAAAGCTTATGTATTTAATAATTGTTGATTAATTAATTGAATTGAATTATTTAATTATGTGAGTGTAAGAAAGATGGTGCTTAAATATTTGTATACTAAAATATTAGAAAAATAATTTTGTTTCCACTTTTTTTCATAAAGAAACAGACTGATTGATGAAAATACATTTATTTTTGTACTCAATAAATAATGGTGTAAACCGACTTTTTAAACAAATATTTTGTGAATATAAAAATAAGTTTTCTTTTTCTAATTTGAAGAATGAATTCTTGATATAATTTTCGAATACATATACTAAATTATTCTAAATTACATATTTTTATTCTAAACATTTATTTGATGTTAATACTTTTACAATGCATATTACTATTTAGTGATTTCCAATAACATATTTGTGGAGTACATACTTACAAAAAATATGCAAAAAAAAATATATCTATGGAACGCCTAGATGAGACTAAAGTCAACCCTAGGTTATGGGAAAACCCCACTTTTCTCTATTATAATCAATTTATTTCATTAAAAGCTCATTTACAAAAAATATTGATAACTTTTGACAAGACTCGGGTATCAAAACCAGTTCATAGTATGCTTCTCGGCCAACTTATAATGGCGTCCACAGCCCCTTTCGGCTACGGCGGCTGTTCTCATTTAAGGAGATCAGCCAACTGCGCAGGACATATTATAGTGCACGAGCATTTGCTTGGACTGCGGTGCACTCACTATTCCTTCACTCTCATAGCGCGATGGGACGACAACCCGACACCACCGGAGAGAGATCAGGCGCAGGACCGACATTTACGTACCGGCCAACTTACAACTTCAACTATGGTCTAACCGTTTTTGGTGTAGTTAAAAGTGGCTTTAAGTCGGTACAAAAAAATGCTTTCATTCCTTGTAAACTGACAGCTGTCAACTGTATTTAAGACGCGGTGGCACCATACAACATATTATTTCGTTAATATTCATTTATATTCTTCAAAATCAAAACATGCACAATCTATTAAACTTCACTAAAGAAAAGCACATTTATCGGAAATCACCAAAAAGTTGCTCACTAAGCCACGATGGCGCTGACACCAAACTGCGAAACGGATTCAAATATAGAACTCAAAGCACTCGTATCACATAAAAGTTTTTGCACTACCGTCGTTTTCGTACGTTTGTACGTTTTTAACGGCGCAAGTCTTCTAAACTGCTGTATCAGGCGCCCACTTTGTTTCTTCGTTTGTTGAGAAGAGAATTGTTGCTCTGTTCCAACGCTTTGATTTGGACCTGTAAAGAAAATTTATAAATTAGTTATTTTATATGTTGGGTTTCAGTGTGTGTTTTCAGAAGCCAGTAAGTCTGACACCAGTCTAACCAAGGGGTATCGGGTTGCCCGGGTAACTGGGTTGAAGAGGTCAGATAGGGCAGTCGCTCCATGTGGCACACTGGTACTCAGCTACATCCGGTTAGACTGGAAGCCGACCCCAACATAGTTGGGAAAAAGGCTCGGAGGATGATGTGTCACTGTGTGTTTTATTAAATATTAATTAAAAAAAAGTTAAATGTAATGAATTGTTTAATGTAATGTTTGATATGGATGATGCGATATCTGAAACAAATATTTTAATTTATTTATTACTAGTTGCGAGCGTAACACAACATTGGCAATATTTGGTCCGGAAAAACAGCTATTAAAGGGTATGAATGATTATGTTAACGTGTTAACGACAAAAGGAGACTAGTTGATATCCTACGGTTTCACTCGGATCCCGTGGGAACTTTATTGTGGAAGAGGAAGACCAAAGAAACGATGGATGGATTGTGTGAAAGTATATATGGTAAGAAATAATGTTACTTGTGAGATGACGGCAGATAGAAGAGTATGGAAGGAGAAAACATGCTGCGACGACCACAAATAAAAATTGGGATAAGGGCAGTAGTATGATGATGATGATGGATAAAATACAGACACTTTACTGTTGTATTTTGTCCGAGTATGGGGAGTCGCTCAGCGGGCTATAGAAAGAGGTATGCTTGGCATTTCTCTGAGGGATCGCATCAGAAATGAGGTAATCCGTCAGAGAACCAAGGTCATCGACATAGCCCACCGAATCAGCAAGCTGAAGTGGCAGTGGGCTGGCCATATTAGCCGAAGAACCGATAACCGTTGGGGTAAACGAGTTCTAGAGTGGAGACCACGCCTCGGCAAACGTAGTGTAGGACGTCCTCAGGCACGGTGGAGTGATGACTTGCGCAAGACGGCTGGCAGGAGCTGGATGCGAGAAGCCGAAAATAGATCTCAGTGGCGTGCACTTGGAGAGGCCTATGTCCAGCAGCGGACTGCGATAGGCTGATGATGATGATGATGATGGGGAAAATAGCTAGTGAAGGGTACGAATGATTATATGAAGGTGTTAATAACAAAAGGAGACGGAACACTCGCCGTCACCTGATCGTAATCCACCCGCATGGTGGCCAGCGAGCGAGTCATCTCATCCTGCACGTCCGCCCACACCTCGCCACTCTCCCGCAGTAGGGTGTGAGTGTATAGGGGTGTTTGGGGGACTTGGGTGAACTGGCGGATCCAGGGGCTTGACATTACCTGGGGGAAAAAGAAAATATTAGTAAATATATAATGTTCATTCATATATCTGCTGTATTGGAGTTAAAGAGGCAATATTTGTCAATCAATAAATTCGATAATTTCCATACCTAGACAAAGTAATCAATAAAGAGGGTTTTTTTGTTTGTACTGCAAAAGCTCTGGAACCACTGAACCGATTTGAAAATTCGTTAGCTGTTAGGAAGCTAGGAAGTAGAAATTCGGAAGTAATTGTCTTGTGCTTATATGCCAAAATTACTACAAAAAAGCGAATTACTTTCAAACCAGGATAAAATGTAGCCTTTCTCAGTCTCTATCTACAATATACTAATTTTCATTTAAATTGCTTTAATAGTTTTGGCGTGACTGCCTGACAGTCAGACTTACATACTTTCGGATCTATAATATCTATACTTATATTATAAAGCTGAAGAGTTTGTTTGTTTGTTTGTTTGAACGCGCTAATCTCAGGAACTACTGGTCCGATTTAAAAATTTCTTTCAGTGTTAGATAGCCCATTTATCGAGGAAGGCTATAGGCTACTTTTTATCCCGGTACGGGAAGTAGTTCCCACAGGATGCGGGTGAAACCGCTGGCAGAAGCTAGTTAGTAAAATAAAACTAGTAATTAATATAAATACTAACTTGTTGTATAGACAATCTCTTTGCCGGGTCGACGGACAGCATCCCGCGGATCAGGTTCTTGGCCTCAGATGACACGTTGGACCATTCGGGCTCCGGGAAGTCGTATTGTCCTAGTCTGATGCGCTGAAAATATATGAAAATCACATTATTTACAAGAAATGTAGGTCATAATATCAATATTTTTTTTCTTGGGAATCAGTCAGGAATAAAAATGATCTAATATGTCGATGACTCGGATTTATTGCATGCAAGTGTATAAAACTTTTTTTAAAAAAAATTATACCGACTTTTAAAATTATTATTTCATTAATTTTAGTTAGTAAGTATATAGGTATAATTTGTATGTAAGTACTTAACAAATTTTATAATTAAATTATTTTTAACTGAAAAAAAACTCACTCCAATAACCTAAAATCTTCCCCCAGTGTAACCAAGCCCAAATCTATGCTGAAAACCGCTTCAAAGTTGGTTCAGCCAAACATGAGGTAATCTTGGTCATACATACGTACATAGAGGTCCAACTGAGAACCTCTTTTTTCAAGTCGGTTAAATAAGGTTGTGAATTGTAAATAAAATTTACCTTTTTCATTCCAGGTGATATAGCGAGACCGTGATTCGAGTAGAACGGCGGGAATCCGCACAGAAGAATATACATGACCACGCCTAGAGACCAGATATCGCAAGATTTGTCATATTTCTCTGGGCCTAGTACCTGAAAATATATAGAAATATTTTTTTAGAAATTTATGAAAAAATTTATATGTCTGTTTGTGGCAGTGTAGCTCTTAAATGGGTGAACCGATTTGGATGAGGTATCTTTTAGTTGAAAGCTGGTTTGCCAGCGGTGGTTTTTAGGTAGATCGCATCAAAATCGGTTGAGCCATTTTAATGTTATTGGCTGTTTTGCCAACCTCTCAAGTATGAGTGTATGGGGTCCGATTCCAGGTTAGGCAGGTACCTTGCAATTTCTCTAAGTTTGTATGTATTTTCTGAGTATCCCTGGGACACCATTGACCGATTAAAGGTGAAGGAAAACATCTAAAGGAAACCTGGACTATTAAGTGCAATCATCAACTCGCATCTCTCGCACGTGGTGATTAATGCTCAATCCTTCTCTGTGTGAGAGGAGGCCGCAGCCCAGCAGTGGGACGATACTCAATATTCAATTCTTTATTAGCATTCCATATGTTATAACAGGTACCCAGTCTAACCAAGGGTATCGGGTTGCCCGGGTAACTGGGTTGAAGAGGTCAGATAGGGCAGTCGCTCCTTGTAAAGCACTGGTACTCAGCTGCATCCGGTTAGACTGGAAGCCGACCTCAACATAGTTTGGGAAAAGGCTCGGAAGATGATGATGATGATGTTATAACAGATACATTTAGATTAGTGACAATATGGACCCTATAGGGCACAGCTTAAAAAGGCTATGATGATAATGGTCATTTTGTTACATACCTCCGGAGCCACATAATAAGGCGTATAGCAAGGAGTCTGCAGCGTATCTGCCGGAGTCAGAGTCTCCTTAGCGAAGCCAAAATCTGTCAGCTTGAGCACAGCATTCGGTTGTGTACTGGTGTATAGCAAGTTCTCAGGTTTTATGTCTCGGTGAGCGATGTTCGAGTCGTGTAAGTGGCGGACCGCGACGCATATTGAGTGCATTATCTGAAAATTATGAATTTCGGATTAAAAAAAAAAAGTAAAGAATGTTTATTTACTAAAAGTAACTTTTACAATGTGCTCAATGTCATTCATTGAGCCAAAAACTAAGTGCATCTTGCATCTTATTTAATTTGCAAAATTGGGACGAAGGATTATAAGTACAAAAGTTTGTAATTGTCGATAATTTTATGATTTTTCATCTGCAGTTTTTATGTTTATATTGAACGCGCAAACATATGATGCTTTTATCTATACTATGATAATTAACGGTGTGGTGATGTTCACAATTTAAGTGTCATTTAATATCCCATCCTGTCAATTGTACTAACAGGTAGGTACTTGTTTCTGGCCTCTGGGGAATCTTTGCAAATTCACAAGAATTCTATGGCATCTGAAATGAAATCTGTTTATTATATGAAATCTGTGGAATTCGGGGAAATGTAATGTTTGAAAAGCTGCAGTTTCATCATCATTATCATCTCAGCCACAGGACGTCCACTGCTGAACACAGGCCTCCCCCTTAGATCTCCACAGATACCTGTTGGAGGCGACCTGCATCCAGCGTCTTCCGGCGACCTTTATAAGATCGTCTGTCCAACTTGTTGGTGGACGTCCTATGCTGCAGTTTAATTCGCTGGAATTCCAGTATATTTGATAAAGGAGTATTTGATGATTTTCAAATTCAGGACCCTGTTATACTGACCTCAGCAGCCTGTCTTTCAGTGAAGGCACCTTCTCTGTTATCCTGGATCCTCTGGAACAGCTCTCCTCCGTCCATGCACTCCATCACGACGAGGAGACATCCTCGGCCTCCATACGTGTTTTCATATACATCGATGACCTGAAAAAGAGAAAGAAATTGCCGTCAAATATTGTTATTATTTACCTAAGTGATGGATACACAGGGGTGGATAGATCATAAGGTGAAGTAATGCTCTGCATGGGTAGTCCGTTCATGTGAGACCATCTCGTCATCTTTTTATTTATTTATTTTAAGAGTCAATTACATAAATCAAAATAGGTACATTCCTTGCGAAAAAAACTTAAAAAAGAAGGAGGAACACGACGAATTCCTCTGTTTCGGAAGGCATGTTAAATTGGTGGGTCCCAATTGTAATTTGATTATCGTTGGCAGTCGTTATGGCTAGACAGAAGCCAGCCAGTCTGACAGCTTAATTTTCCGAGGTGAATCGGGTTGCTGGGGTACTGAAAGACAGCCGTTCCATGCGGCACACTGGTACTCAGTTGCATCTAGTTAGACTGGAAGCCAACGCCAATATAGTTGGTTTAGGCCAGTGAGATGATGAGTAAAACGTGTGGATCCATTGAGATGAAAATATGTATGGGAATAGCTAATACCCTTGAGAACGTTATAGTCTACCAACATTATCCAGGTGTGAAAATCCCATCTCTTGGGAAAGTAAAACAGGTGGTAAATAACAAATCATGCAGTCTCCGTATGTAACGTTCAATCGATAGCCACCCACATCCGATAACAATGATTTAATGCACAATTTCTAGTTTATCGCGCTTATCGGTAATTACCTACTGTTGACTCATTTTCAATTCATCTTAATTGTGGTTTTATGCGTTTTATGTATGGCTTGTAATTCAGGAAAATTGTGAAGCTGAGGAGTTTGTTTAAGCGTGTTATCTTAGTAACTACTGGTCCGATTTGGAAAATTCTTTCAGTGTTAGATAGCCCATTTATCAAGGAAGGCTATAGGGTTACTTTTTATATGGTTGCGAGAAGTATTCTTACTGACTTTCTTTACTAATACGTCTATATATTTGAAATCAAGTACTGTCTCTTTTACGCTTCCCCGGTGAAACTGTTGTACTAGTCGAGGTGAAATTTGGAACACAGATAGTTAAGAGTTCAAGACAGGACATAGGCATACTTTTTATCCTGGTACGAGAAGTATTAACGGAACTCGGGAAGAACTGCGGGGAACAGCTAGTATTTTAATATATTTAGGTTAAGGGTGTCAGCTACACAATAAAAGCCTTCTTCCCGCCCTAATTATCTCCTTATAAGACATGATATGTAATATCACACGAGGCTTGTGTAAGCCGTGGGAGTTTACACGCAATATAATATAATACTATATACATATACATGAGACGTTAATACGTCTTGTTTGTTTCGTAGGAAGATCGGGAGCAATTATCCTTATTCTTACTATAAATATGACACTTTCTGTTTTGGACCAATGTCCTTCACATTGGTCCAAAACTATTGGTCTGGTATCTGAAACATTCTTTCATTGTCAATCAGTCATTCAAATACTTTGATGACGTCATTATGAAATGAGCCAATCATGGTATATTTCATTACCGACCACGGAGTAAGGAAAAATGAGTGGAGATGCCATAATGCAGGTAGGTCAGGCGCCTTCTTCTAGTTCAAATACGTAGGACGGGCATGACCAAATTGATCACTTATTTATGACAGAACTAACAAGATGTTCGGGTTCTTTAAGATTACAATCAAGGATTTTTGGTATTACAAAAATGGTTGGGTCTAAAGACTCGTCGCCCTCGCACCCGCATGTTGTCGCGCTACTTTCTTAGGAGATTTTACGTAATGACATCTCCGCTAGTCATTTTGTTCTCCATGTTAACTACTTATGTACAATAGGTAAGTCAAGCTACGTCTATTGCGGTTTCAAAACGGATGGATGACTTAGGTATTGTATATTTTCGATTCCGTCAGTCCAATCACTTTTGTAAATTGGATTTTTTTTCAAGTCATGGTCAAGATTAAGTAGAGAAGCGATATTTTTTAAGTGGTATTTTTTATCGTCCCACTGCGGGGTTGGGGCCTCTTCTCGTATAGAGAAGGAATGAGCCGTATTAGCCAGGTCAGTCCTTGGGTAACCATATTGTCATGACGAGTTTCTCAGTGTTTCGGTAGACACGTTCTCAATTCTCTCCATATGCCAGCCGGGCAAAATTAATTTAGAAATTCTGACTTGTTGTCTTGCCAAGGGATATTGGGTTGCCCTGCAAACTGGGTTGAAGAGGTGAGAAGGTAGTCGCTCTATATGAAACACTGGTGGAAAGAAGCTTAGGCAGATGACGAGAGGAATTGGATCAATTCTTAAAAAAATACATATTATTTATCTTTATCACAGCTAGACTAATTAATTAATTAGAATGAGTATTCACCACTCAATCATTCTTGCAAGTCAGTATTTTCTTACATAATTTTCAGGAAAAAGTCTGTTAGCTTTCTCATCAATCATTTTGTAGATCGATCATCGTTGGGAGGCGTGGCGAAGTTGTTATAAACAATTAGACTTTGTTTATGTTTTGTTATGTAATTTTATGCCGCCATATTGGAATAGGTAATTAGCTAAGATGGATTAGTCATTGCTTTAGGATTGCACGATGAAGAATTTTAGTACCATTACCAGATAAAGACTCCCTCCCGCTGTGAGTGCAGCATGAGGGAGTGTCAGACTCTTACTGACTAAAACCCATCATGTTCCTTCTTAAGCCCTTTATGTACCAGGGACGCGGTAACTCGCGCGAACAATCCCGCAGCCTCGGTAGGCTTCGGCCCTAGATGGCTTTTCCTGGGTTTGCCGACTCTCTTTGAGGAGCGCGTAGTACAATACCCTCGTGCTCCAATGTCATAAAAAGTTTATATTATCTTAAAGTGTGACCACATTGGAGATAAACTATGCTTATTGCGAAATTAAAATTGACAATAAACAGTATATAACAATACATAGTTTACCGCTTATTACCATCGCTGTTATGGTCATAGTAGATCATAATAAAATACTATTTATTATCAATGAACATAACAATAAATAGATTGTGTGAAAGTCGATATGACTAGAAAGAATGTTACTTGTGAGATGACGGCAGATAGAAAGAGTATGGAAGGAGAAGACATGCTAAGCCAGGAGGGTGATGACATTAAAAAGTAACTCTCTGATCTGCTCTGTGTCTCTGTCTGGTCTGAGATACCGACACAGTTAAGTTTAGAGCCTTATAAAAAGGAGATAAGCTACTTTATATCCACGCATTAGAAGAAGTTCCCTTGGGACATGGGTGGAACTACAGAGAACAGCTAGTACCTACACTATACATATTTTTGTATGGGTGATGTAGTACTTTTGATACATGTTTAAACCGTGGGGAACACCAAATAGCCTATATCATCACCATCATATTCCTGCCTTTATTCCAATTTGATTTGTGGTCGGCGCAGCATGTTTTCTCCTTCCGTACTCTTCTATGTGCCTAGTACCTAGATGAAGGTCGAGCGTTTTGGGGGCAGTCTTTTATAAATTTGACGTTCAAATAGTGCTGATTTTCAGCCCACTTTGAATAAATGACTTTTGATTTTGAGTACCCCATATTTACACGATTATTTTCCACATTACCTGGACAATATGAATGCAGCCATTTGCTCTCCAATGCAGCTCAACTTCTCGACGTGCTTTGGCGTTGTCGTGTAAAACCTTCAATGCACGTTTCGCCCCTGTGGACTTTTCTTTGCATTCCACCACCTGGTAACAAAAGAAATACATATTAATATTAAAGAACTTAATTTCAGCTTTACATAAGGTAAGTCGGAGTACCTATATGAAAGTTGAGGATAAGCAATAGTGACTTAGGTATTAGACCTGATAGATCTAAGATTAAAATACGAGTATCTCATCAAATCCGAAAAAACTAGTATTTCCAAAAATTCATTTAACAATGTTTCATCAAAATCCATTCAGTTGTTATTGAGTTTTTTGAAGATTAACAAACATTCCTAATTACTAATTTCACAAATCATCCATGTATTTGTTTTTTCTCGTCTATACTATCCACACATTGGACTAATCCCTAATTGACCAATCACAATCGTCGTCTTTTCCAAATTAACCAAAATAAATATATCTAAAACCAACTAGGCCCATCTAACTATTTTCTCTTTCATCGCATTACATAACAACATCATAATAAATAAAACGCCGACGCGTAAATATTTTGGCTCACAGATACCATGCGCCAAACTTGACCTAAATTTTCTAGACATAAGTATATAGAAATAGATACAAAGTATATTTGTATACGAACTTTCTTTGTAGCCAACTTTGACTGCATAGTTCATCGATCGAACTGTCTTCAAACATTAATCTTTCAGGTGCTTGAAATTTGACAAAGATAGCATGATTTGCCAAAGATAGGTGATTTGGCAAAGATAGGTGTTTGATATTGTAAATAATACGGTAACAGATAATGATGCATTGTAAAGTAATATAAATTGTATAAGTTGCGTTGCTGGGCAGTTTGTTCTTCATAGCTTCTTTATTCGAGTATAACACTAGAGAGTGGTGAAAGGGGGGTGTTTTCCTTTTACACACATCTTTCTGCCCTCTTCCCAAGATTTGTGGTTAGCACAATTTGTTTTCAGAAAATTCCTCTCTGTTATCCATCAACAATGTTTTCTATGTCTACCTGTCTACCCGTGCCTAGCCATTCACATTCATACTTAACACTCTCTTTGTAGCATATTTTTACAACTTCTCATCACATGGCCAAACAAACAACAAACGCTGACCTTTCATTTTTTCTGTCACTGGTGCTACTTTTTGACTGCCTCTTATATATTCATTCCAATTATCAATCCCAGTTAACCTACATATCCACCTTAACATTCTTAGCTCTGTTACAAGCATCCTATTCTCATACCTCATTTTTAATACGGCATTACAAATCAAAATTGACTATCAACCACATACGTCAACTATCAAAAAACTTGCATAGCCGGACGGCCTTCAAAAACACATTACATATTACGAATTAAACCCGATATCAACGCACCTATCTATTATAGGAGATAAGATACAAAAGACATATTGACTTGAGATTGGCGACAGGGCGCTTGAACGAACAATGATAGCATTATGACGTATGCCTTTACGAGTATGACGCCGTATTATGAAATACGTTTCCTTGCGATTTCCTTGTGCTGTAATGTTTCCTGTTTAACATCGTCATTTTATAAATAAAAAGTCATTCTAGTGGTTACTGTGACGTACTAATGTATTTTCTGGTCTACTCGATCTAGCAAACAGTAAGAAATTGTGTTTAAAACGTCTGCAAAATTGCAAACTTTGAGCGCAAAGCTACATGCTAGTTGTGGATAGGGTAGCCATCCGTCCGGGTTTTCCCGGATTTGTCCTAGTTTGGACGACGCGACGGTTTGCGATTTACGCCAAATATCCGGGTTTTTTGAATCTTTGTCCGGGTTTGGCAAAATTCGAGACGGCAGCCCTAGTTGTGGACTACCACCGATGATCATTTGACACTGCTCATCCAGAAACTATGTAGAAAGCGGCTGTCATGGTATGGGCATGTGATGTGAAGAAATAATGATTTTGTGAGAACAGTAGAAAGTTATGTAGGAAGGTAATGACTATGATGATGATGTGAAAGTATATGATGGAATGGATCACTAGTGTTCTTAAGCGTGGTTCCTGAACATTATTTATTTATATACTTTTTGCACAAACAGTACAATGGCGGACTTAACGCCTTAGGCGTTTTCTCCCAGTCTTCCTTTGGGTGGTGGGGAAATAGCAGTGGTATATATATATACAGAATATATAGACAATATTACATAAACATAATATATACATACATACATACATACATATTACATTTGCCATGAGAGACAAAGAAGTAAAAAAGAATCGAAAACAAGCTATGTCATCGATTCTGCCAATTTCTTGTGAATGTGATCGCGTAGTTTCTTTTTAAAGGAATATCGACTGTTAACCATCCTGATTTCCAGAGGAAGCTCATTCCAGAGAAGAGCTTCCAGGAAGAATTTCCAGGTTTTAGATAAGGCAAAGCATGACGATGTTTCTTGGAATTTAATTTACGAAATCACCCTTTAAATATACGTTATTTCTGTCAACTATCCACTTCTTAGAACATTCCTGATGACGCAAAATGAAGAATGTAAATAAACTAAGCAGATAAACGGTTATATGTCAACTTATTAAGCAAACAAATAAATATTTTCCTTCTCGTCACAATACATGGATTACAATTTGATATGTTCATATTAGCATACCAATATGACTTGATTGCTGTGACGGGTGAAAACCCGACAGCGATATTTTTATTTAGATGGGAACTCCTCAATTGATGTTCGCTGGTATTTTTCATTGACAGACTTATTATTGTTATTGATAGCTTATGCATATTTATTCAACTGCCTCATTGGTCTACTCCGCACTGTCGCAAATGCGGCTGTTGAGCACGAGGTCTCGGGTTCGATTCTCGAGTGGGGTCAAAATAGCTTTGTGGATTTCAAAAACTTTCACAAAGCAGCCCGGAGCCTGGAAGTTGGTGATTGATACACCCGTGCATCGGAGAGCACGTTAATGTCGGTCCTGCGCCTGATCTCTCCTCGGTCTTTTCGGATTTCCGTCCCATCGGGCTACGAGAGTAAAGGAATAGTGAGTGCACCTGAGAACTGAACCTATAGTAACCTATAGTTTTAGACCTTGCATAAATTCGGTCTCTGCGAAAGTACATGCAACATGAACCTTATAATTATAAATGAAGGTTGAGACTAATTAAAATTAACTAAGAACATTCTTTACTCAAGACATAAGCTTGTCTTTGTCACACAACTGTCTAATTACTAAAGTTAAAAGGAGACAGGTATATTGCGAATTGCGGAGTAGGCATGGAGAACAAAATGACTAGCGGAGATGTCATAACGCAATATCTCCTAAGAAAGTAGCGCGACAACATGCGGGGCGAGGGGGACGAGGAACGTTACTAGCTCCGCCCTTTAAACGTCTTCTTTAGACACCGCTCATTTTTTCAAAATAAAGTCACTTATCAATCAAGACCAATCTTTGACGGATTAGTTTTGATTGCCAAGGATACCGAAGGCCTCGTAGGTTCACTCGTAACTGGTCGTTTTGGCCATGCCCACCGTACATATTTGACCTAGAAGAAGGCGCCTGACCTACCTGCCTTATAGCATCTCTGCTCATCGTTCCTTACTCCATGGGAGCAGGAAACACGAAATGCTAATTTTCCTCCGCGTTACTTCTAATAAAAAGCTAAATTCCAATGATAATTACAACAAAGCTTTTAGCTCGAATTGTTAATTAGAATTTATGTTATTTACCGAATAATTTAAAGGAAAATTCTTGGTAATCACGCACCACGAATTAATATTATTCTTGCGTCATCTGGATTATATTATTAGATTGCTCCAATTTTGTTGAAGTAAACAAATGAATGGTATTCATCATAGATACCTAAATGATTTCAAGAAAGCTAAGTTTTATAAGGAGCGACTAATGTGACCTTCTTAACCCAGTAACCCGGGCAACTCACCCCCCCCCCCCCTTGGTAAGACTGGTGTCATACTTACTCGCTTCTGACTACCCTGACAATGACAGCAGGGACATATAGTTCACTGTGCCCTCCGACACAAGGAAAGACAGAAGTTCAGCTTCATAATATCAGTATTATTTAAATTACGTAGCCGGGGCGGGACTTAAGTTTAAAATGCAAATCAGGCTCAACAATATAACACAGACAGCCTGATCACAATTTATCTGTGTAATCATCATATCGTGCGCCTGAGCACGTGCTATTTGTTTGTCAGACGCTCGAAGCCGGCGTGTCTTGTCCGTGAATTAATTGAGGTAGACTGTCTGTTAATTAATATTGAATGCCTTGAACTTGAATTGTAAATTGAGGATGAATTGAGTTATGAAATGACGAAACAGTAGCCAGAAAAACCTATTTATTTACCTATTTCTTGGTAACTTTTATAGAATATACAACTTAACTTAACTTATTAGAAAATCCTACGAGCCTTTTTCCCAACTATGTTGGGATCGGCTTCCAGTCTAACAGGATGTAGCTGAGTACCAGTGCTTTACAAGCGACTGCCCTATCTGACCTCCTCAACCCAGTTCCCGGGCAACCCAATACCCCTTGGTTAAACTGGTGTCAGACTTACTGGCTTCTGACTGGCGTACCTACTACCAAGGATGAATAACTTATATAATTAGACTAAAACTTAATTGTATGATAGTGCTAGCTTCTCTGAAGAAATATCTTAAGAGTAAATAGCGTGATCTGTTTATTATTTTTCAATTTTATCGCGTGTTTTTTTATGAATATCAGTGTGACTTACTGTTTCACACTCTTAAAGGAGTTTATTGAGATTTTTCAACCTTAGATTGTCGACCTTATCACATTAGTAGAAGGTTGTTATTTGATTGGTAAAATTTGGCAAATTCAGGTAGTTTGACCTGATGGTGTCTTTACATTTGATGGGTACTGAGGCAACACAAACGATGCTTGGTTTGTAAAGCTCCATAGAAAATCCAAGAGTAATTTGTAAACATTCTTATTGCAAGTCAGGAAAAGAATTCACGCCATTTATCCCACAGTACCTATCCTTGAGAAATTCCCTACAAAAGAAAGTATGTAACAATAATATTGTCTTAAGAAATGCTTTATAACAATTCTTGACTCAAGACAATATTGGTCCGACTTACAAATATTTCTCACGTGTAAATACGCCATCACCACCATTGAATCGAGGATGGTTTTCCCACGAGAGCTTATAATAGAATTGTTTTATATAAAAGTAGATGAATGACTCAAGGAAATTCTCAGAGAAAATTCTTTTCATTCATTGAAGAATTCGATTGTTGTGAGCAAGTAAGTTAAGATTGTGGCTGGGTAACAGCCACACGCGATGGATAATAAGGTTAAGCAACGCTTGGCACGGTCGGTCCGAGGGGACCACCTATGTCATGATGAGTTCTCAAGAATTCCGAAAGGCACATTAGATTGGCGAGTTGAAGCAAACTAGGAAAAAACCTATCATCAATAAGGGCTAATATAATAAAGAGGAAACATTATTTTTGCTTGTGTGAAGCCAGACTTCTGAAGAAAGTACTGAACCGATCTGAAAAATTCTTTCATAGTTGGACAGCTACACTCTTCCTGAGTAACATAGGCTATATTTTACCCCGATACGAGTAGTAGTTCCTACAAGACGCGGGTGAAACAGTGGGAAAAGGGCTAGGATTAAATAATACTAACCATCGCCGTCTTACATTTGGATAAAAAGCCTATAGCCTTCCTCGACAAACGAGCTATGTAACACTGAAAGAAATTTTCCAACACTCCTGTAGTTCCCAAAATCTTCCCGTTCAAACGCACTCTTCAGCTTTCTAATATTAGAAAAGATAATTAAGGATGCTGAGACACTCCAATTACGCCAAATGACCTTGACCTTTAACATAAGAGGAGGTAACCATGTAGAAAGTATTAAGCCTGATTACTGATTACATTCGTCTTTGAAATGTATTCCGTTAAATTAAGCTTCGGAGATCATTCGTACTTGAGAGTAATTACTTACTGTTCGGGTACCTATTTGATCAGTTGCTAAGGTGACTACTGTTAGATTTTGTGTTAAATTGCTTCAGTATAGCTGAATGATAATTTTGGATTCTGGTATATAGTCGAGAGCTGTACTAGGATGTAACTATGTAAGATTATACATATAAGCCTTTTTATTTCCTCATTGCGCCCTCTTTTCACACAGCGATTGAGAGTTAATCAACATGCTCACTCAAAGCGGTTTAGAGATTTCAAACTTTTATGTCCAGGTTTTCTTAAGATCTTTTTCTTCACCTGAAACGCTCAGAAACTACATATAGCTTAAAAAAGTTTCATTGGCACTTGCCTTACCTGGAATTGACCCACTCTCATACTTGAGAGGTAAAAGTTATATTGACACTATAAAAAAACCATTATATTTGTAAACATATTTTTATTTTTTGCAAATAAATGATTTCTATTTAGGACTTGATTTGGCATGATTAATTATATTAATATTATTCATTTGCAATCCACAATATAGAGTAGGTATTACAAAAAGGCATAGAGCTAAGTACAATTGTGAACCCTGTAGGGCACAGCAAAAAATAAAAAACTTACAACTAAAAATAGACCCCTAGATGCCTCCTACATTTTCATCCGTTTCCCGGTTTATCGCCATTGACCCACAACGGTTAGTGGGTCAATGTTAACGCCCGGAGGTTAAGGGGCCTACCTCGTAAGCAGTATTCGGTACTTATTAGAGACAATGGTCTATTTTAGAAGCCATACTTTTGTTTTCGCTACTTGGTTGGTAAACTCGGTTTACTTTTAGGGAAATCCAATTAGTCAATTCGATTTAAAGCGGATTAACTTTATGTTACTCAAGGGCGAATGGCATTTTGGGAGCATTGTCAAATTAAGTAAGCTGTCAATTGTTTCTAAGTCTACCTGACCATATAAGCCGTTCGAGATTGTGCAGGGCGGAGAAACCGAGAACCAGATAGGATTGATTTTATAAGATTGTTTCAGATTTCATGCAAAGTTTCTATGGAGAAGCAGCTTTCAGGTAGTATGATACCAATAAAATATCTTGGTACATATTTGCCCTTTGACTATGTATATTGCAGAAGATTAAAAAAAGCTTGATAAAGTCGTCAAGATAAAACCCAACTTCACAGCGTCAGTTATTTGCCGAAAGTGATTCCATATCCAATATTGGTATTGATCTTGGTCTACCAATCGACTTACGTAGAAACAGGCAGCTGACGAGAATGCGCCTACGCCACATCGTACAAATGAATCAATGAATCACGAACCAAAACTGTACTGTGACATAGTTTAAAAGTATGAAAGGTAAACTGGCAATCGTTCTGCGTATAGAAACATAAACAAAGACCGCTGCCAAATTTCTAGTGTGAGCAAGAAATTACATTAGGTGTTTCACGATAAATAAAACTTTTTTTTTTGTACTGATAAGTCAGTTCCCATTTTTAAGATCGCAGTCGGTAAAGTTATAAGACATTGTGCCAACCCCAAATAAAATTGGGAATAGGGCAGAAAGAAGGAGTCGGTAAAGTTAAGAAGAGAGCGTGATCAATTCGTGGATGGGTTATCAGGACCTCTCAGTGTCTCGAAGAGCACATTATACTAATTACTTTCAGTTACAATACTTAAACCTTCTTCATGAATTGCTCTGTCTGTTTCAGGAAAAAAAATGCAAAACACTTCAGTAGTTTTCGAATTTCTCAGATGCAAACAGATGGACTTTGTCTTATAATCCGTAGTGATGATGATACTTATAATTGTTTCCGCAGATATATTTCTCATGAGACAGTTAAGTATCAACACGGTTATTTACCGGTTCATTTAGAAATGTTTCAATTAATATCTATACGCTAGATTGTGGAAACCTTCGCACCTTATGTGGCGCGTGATAAATTAATTATTGTGTGGTTCTAGATTTTCTAGGGTTGGCATTATTCTCTATACTTTAATTTGAAAGCTAGTTTTTTTGTTATGATTTTTAGCGTAACAGTTGAACTTGTGGGTATGAAGTAATCTGGGTAAAGATAACCCTCCTTCCCAGAAAAATCCACGAAAAACTGCAAGTAAATAATTCAAAAATTCTGTAAGCGAGGCATCTTTCCTCAGTATCTCTTAAGAAGTAAACATTTAGAACACCATCATCTTCTTTCTGCCTTTATTGACGCAGCATGTTTTCTTCTTCCATACTCTTATATCTGCCGTAATTTCACAAGTAACATTCTGTCTAGTCATATCGATCGCTTTCCATCGCTTCTTTGGTCGCCCCCTTCAACTATACTAAACGAGAAAGAAATGGCAGCCCTGCATTAGTAGACAGATACAGCTGCAGTAGTGTGAGTAAATAAACAAGAAATAAAGTTATTAGGAACAATTTGTACAACTGATTACTTTAGTTTTTCACAGAGAGGCCATTGACAAGAAATACATTATTGTAAAGATACTTAATGAATAGCCGCCGGAGCACTTACAGTGAACTGGATTTTCTACACATACCACGAATATTTTTCAATAATTCTTTGGAATTTTGATTTTTAATCGCTTAGGTATTACTGGACTATCAAATTACTCCATACAGTCAGTTCTAGTTACATAAATCGATCAGCTTTGTTCCGGAAAATCCATGTGGGAGTATTCAAGTGCATTTCCCAGGAAAAACCCCTCTAGCAATGATTGGGAAATTCGAAAGTTTTACTTGGTGAATCAGCCATTTTCCCAAGTTCTTTGAGATAAAAAAGAAGAAAAACAAATTGCATCATTTAGCCCAAAAGAGGGGTACAAGGTAATAATAATAATTTTTAAAGCAATCATTCAATATAGAGCATGTACTGATAAAATCATCTACATATTTCGTAATGATAACAAAACATGACATACTCATAAGTTACCGTCTCAATGCACAGACAGAGAAATTTATCTAAAGTGGCATTGATAAACTGGTACATAAGTGGTTATCATTTACTAAAAGATATAATATGTACCTGGAGCCAATGAGCAATGACTTTTGATACGTTTCTTTAACCTTTAGATAAAAGGAAGAGTAATGATCTTTGAGTCTGTTTGTGTCGTCATAAGTTCTATATGGATGACCTGATTTGAATGCCAATTTCTGTTATTGAAAGCTGGACTAACGGTCTACTTAGAGTGTGATTGATGAAAATACATCAACCCATATAAAAATCAGAAGCTGTTTATTGTTTTGTTTCAAAAGTTTGTCTGTCTGGCGTTTGATATGCAAAACTGAGTTTATTGATAGACCCGAACAAGGTAGTACTACGACTAGAAAAGCAAACCTCTTGCCCCGACAAAAGCAAGATTCACCGGTGTGAGCCAAATTGTTTGTTCTGGTTTAGTTCTCGCTCTAGCAAACAGTACATTGCTTTCGAAAATTTCATTAATGTCCACGAAATTGCAACCTTTGAGGAATTTAGCCATATCCCCATTTTACTAAGGATCCGAGCATGATATCTTATCCCATACTCCTTCATCTGACGTCATGCTCCATATCACTTTCACACAATCCATCCATTGTTTATCTGGTCTTCTAACGCGTTCACGCATTACTTTCATGACGTAAAATTGTAACGCCAATATTAACATTGTAGATAAGAAAACTGCGTTGTTAACATCCCTACTAATATTATAAATGCGTCTGTCTGTCTGTTACGCTTTCACGTCTAACACTGAACTGATTTTATTAAAATTTGGTACAGAGATAGAGTTGACCTTGAGAAAGAACATAGGATATTTTTTATACCGGACTGTTGAAGAGTTCTCTTGGAAACGCGATATAACCGAAGACTAAGTACCGAAGTATAAGCGAAGCCGCGGGCGGAAGCTAGTATAACATTAAACTGATGTTTTCGCCGACACTATCACTGTACAAACAGTGTTCTCGATGCCTGATACTCAGAATTTAATGGGGTTTAGTCGCATTAATATAGGATCTGATATCGATAGCTTTTAGGCGGCCTGACCTATTTGATACGGAGAATCGGCTGCTTTTAGGGCTTTTTATCCGATTGTAGTAATCTTATTGGCCTTTTTGAGGATTAACTTTTGTAATTCATACTGGTTTTCGACCGCAGTCCCAACCACGTCCTGAGGGAATTACTTCTCATACCTGGTTGGAGATAAAAAGTATCCTGTGTTCTTTCCCGGTTCTAACTGCCTCCCCTCGACTTTTGATAAATAAGTTCAGCCATTCTTGAGCTATCTTCATATAAGTAGTGTAATTTACACGACTTACGCATAATAGTTTTTTATCCCGTTACGTAACTTATATAAAAATTGAAATAAATGGCGATTTCATCCACATTTTCCTTGAAACATCAAAACTAGTTGTAAGCGGAAAAACATTTACGCGAACTGACGTAAATTACTATTCTACTAATAAACGTAGTTAGAACGTCACTCGTCTAATATTAGACAATGAATTGTATTAGACTACAAACCAATAGGTAGTACTAACATCTATTACTGATAGTAAACAAATTGATTGACTGACAAATAATGACGTATTTGTTTGTAGATCTAGCTTTATTAGGTCTTCAATTCGATTTACGGGACGCCCAGTATTAGTTCTAGTTTTTGATATATGGAATTGAGGATCGCTGCGATCATTTTATTTAGGAGAGGAGGGATACAAGAGAAGAGAGAAGATGGAAGATGAGAGTAATACTATCATCATCATCTGCCTAGCCTTTTCCCAACTGTATTAAGGGCGGCCTCCAGTCTAACCGAACGCAGCTGAGTACCAGTGTTTTACAAGGAGCGACTGCTTATCTGACCTCTTCAACCCAGTTACCCGGGCAACCCAATACCCCCTGGTAAGACTGGTGATGCTATATTACAAAAAAGATATCCAGTCCAACTGTGGAAGAGATAGAACGAACATTTCAGACTACCGGAACATAACCAGGAAATCAGAAAGCAGATCAAAATATTGTAAACAAAAACATCGATACAGATACAGGAAGCAAGTTTACAACTAAAAGTAAATACTGCAATGAGTCATCCGGTAATATTCCCGGAACGAGTTTCCACGCGGTTCCTTTAACGGAGCGATAATAATATGTTTCTGTGAACTTCTTGCATAATATTGATGTTTTTTCCGTGAATACAGGTTAAAGTAAACATTTAAATGTTAAGACATGCATATTATATGCAGGTAAACATGCAACAGCTTCAATATGTAGCAATATCTATCTGTAGATTTGTAGACAAGAATTTTACATTATTGATACGCGGTTAATGTCAAAAGTCTACTGTTAGTAAGCAACGCAATAGATACCTAGATAGGTTATTGAAATTCGCTCTTGCAATATACTCTTCGGCAAGATGGTGACGATCTGCAGAAGTTGTACGCGTCAAGCTGAGGATCAAGCGGTATGGGACACGTTAGGAAAATTATACAGAAAAAAATGTATAAAGCTTAACATTCGAGTCATCTTAATAAATATTCGAACTACAGCTAAACCAAAAAAAAAACAACTTTCATTCACAAAATATCTATAAAATTCCTCAAACGTATACCAAACAATGTCAGCCTTTCGAAATATTCTCACGGACGTTGTTTATCTATACATATAATAAAATGATAGGAAAGTCAAAACTGTACATTGAATATTTTTTTAAAAGAATACTTGGGGGGTGATCCATAATCGATTCTGAACCCAAATATGTAGTTTTTAGAATTTTTGTCTGTATGTCTGTTTATCTGTTTGTCTGTATGTTTGTCCCGGATAAACTCAAAAAGTACTGCATGGATTTAAATCAAATTTTGCATGACTATTACCTGGGGGCCGGTTCAACACATAGGCTATATATTATCTCGCTATCACCTACGGGGGTTGAGCAATGAACGATTAAATAAACGAAATTGCCCACGCAGACGAAGTCGCGGGCAACAGCTAGTTTCTTATAAACCTTATTAGGAAAGCATGCCATACCAAAGATGGAGCTGTCATGACGCAATTTGTGACGTCAAAATGTTGGAAACCCCTTACAATTATTGTAGACACACTTATTCATTGTATTACGTGAGCAATGTTGATCCTTGATTGTATCTTTGCTTCCTATATCTTTATATACGTAAGTAACGTCGTCTGTCTGGTTATTAAACTTGTACGGCTGTGAACTGGATTTGGATTTTGGTATAGAGATTGATTGAAATCTGGGAAAAGACATGACATAGTTGTGTGGATCCCTTGGTAAGGAGATGCGAAACCGTCAATGTAGGAAATACTTTTAGGATTAAATCCTACTAACATAATATTGAAATTGAGTACCTCCATTTCGTACTATTTTGTGACCTTGTATTTATTATGAACATAAACTAGACTTTTATAATTTATCATTCCATTGGTTTAAGATTTTTGGAATCGGTCCAGTAGTTCCAAAGATTAACCAACAATAACAAACTTTGCCTCTTTATAATACCAGAAGAGAATGAATATGCTCTAGTTTTAGATTCGGAACCTATCGAATTAAAGATACTGCATAGGATTTCATATTTTGTTCTTCTACTCTCTATCCAATTTTATTCATTTGTGGTCGGCGCAATAGCTTTAATTCCTCTCTGTCAGATGTGACACTAATATTTACTCCTTTCTTCTCAGTGTCATCTTTTAGGCAATTCTTTTTCTTTGGTCTACCTCTTTCTTTCTACTCCTATGCATATTGAACACATTCTTTTGATTTATTTGCGATTTCAAAATTGCCTTTGTCAAAAGTTATACGTCCCAAAAAGCTTAATACTCATTATCCTTTTCTAATCAAGATGTTATTTCTATAAACGTCATAGGAATCTAAATAACCAAAGGTGCAGCCGACATAGTAAGTTTAAATCGGGAAATGACTATACTATCTGTATATCCGTCCTTTTCTAAACTATGTAGTATGTTTACATATCTGCGTCTGCGGTTTTTTTATGAATGGGTGGGCGTAGCTCAAGGATGAACTAAGAAAATATATATATGTTGACATGACATAGTTTCGCACTAAAATATTCAGTTAACATACTTTTGCGTTGATGTACAACTCAACACTTTAACACATCTTTTATTTGTGTCATCTACGTCTAGTCGTGCAGTTCCGAAAAATATGAGCCTGTCAATATCAGAGAAGTTCACAATCAATCTGGAATCTCTCTCAAATAGAGATGAATCCCAATTACGATTCGAATACCCTTCTTCAATCATCCGTCACTATCCATCTTCTTAATATATTAACTTCCTGGACAGAGGTCAATGACTTTTATTGATGGACTTACATTCAATTGGTGCCATCCTATCTATACTAATATAATACAGAGGAAACTTTTTTTGTTTGTACCCAAAATGCTCCGAAACTACAGAACCGTTTTGAAAAATTCTTTCACTGTTAGAAAGCTACACTCTTTCCGAGTAATACAGGCTACATTTTATCCCAGTACGGGCAGTAGTTCCCAAGCGACGCGGGTGAAAAAACAGATAAGTTCAACCAGCTCTATAGAGGTCATTGATCGTAACACAAACCATGTGTCTTCATCTTTAATTCCTAAGTCTAGCTCAGACTACTCACGAACGTATGTAAATTCAGTTAATGCATCGAAAACCAGGTCAAGACCTCGTGGATTTCCCCATTGACCAGTGGCGTTAGTACTTGGAATAACCACTGCAATTACTGTGACGGTTTGGCAGATAATGGGCAGCCATTTGCATTATAATGTATTCTTTAAATATGGAGTCTAGTTAAAGTTGCTCTGCAGAGTCGAAGTGTGATATTAGATGGACTTAAACCAGTGGCGGATTTACAAACTTGCCGCTAGTAGGCCATTCAATTTTTGCCGCCTCTAATGATTGTGAACTTAATGATATTTTTGTCAGTTACTAGATTATTTTTGCAAGCCTCTATGTACCGAAGAGTTTAATGTTAACAAGTTTATATGACAGCGACTTTGAAGCGTAAAACCTCTGTAACTTTTAAACGGCTCAATCGATTTTCATCAAACACTAAAAAAAACTAAATTGAAATTGGTTCATTCGTTCGGGTGCTATGACGCAGTGGCGACGTAGCATCGGGTGGCACCCGGGGCGGACTACCTATTGTGCAGCCCCCCCAAAAAAAGCGACAAATGTAAAAAGTTTTCTGTTCCAAAACTTAATAATTTTGTACCAAAACGAGTAAAAAAAAACCGGCGTAAAGTGAAAAAGTCGCGAGCGAAGCGAGCGCGAATTTTTTCATAGTTTTGGTACACAAAAATATCTTATTTATTTATTTATTTATTTAGGCACACCAACAACTTATTTACAAAAACTTTCACATATATACGTTTACAATTGTAATAAGTCCTGCGTAAATATGTCAATTATAGGTGCGCACAACGTTCAAATTAAAAATAACTTAAATTAAACTAAACCAAACTATGCATAACAAAAATAATAATAAAAAAAAGAAGAAGAATCGATACGAGGCAAATGACAAGGTACTATTCAAATTGGTCAATTTTGTGCAAAATTTAATTTATAAGAGGCATTTATATTGCGCTTAAATTTATTATAGGGATCATGGAAAATGTCAAAATTGTCTGAGCTCCCGCACAAAGAATTATATTCACAGCAAATTCGTGCCATAGGCGAGCGCGAAATTTTTGATGTTTGGGACGCAATAATACCTAAAGAAATCAGAAAATAGCCACTGTCAAGTGAAAGGCGCGAGCGCAGCGAGCGCGAAATTTTTTGAGTCTTGGAACACAAAAATACTCAAAGAAGTTTGAAAAAAACTAGTGTAAAGTGAAAAAGCTGAGAGCGCAGCGAGCGCGAAATTTTTCGAGTTTCGGGACACAAAAGTCCTCCACTCTCATAAACGGCTTAGAAATCGTCAGTTTAGAGCAGTGGACCTTTTTGACATGAGGGACCACTTTGACTAAAGTTTGTCTTGCCGGGGACCACCTCATCCGTTTACCTAAATTAGTACTCATTTAAAGAAATGAGTACTAATTTAAAAAATTAAATTATTAGTTGATAAAGATCAAAAAAAAAGAACTGAATTTTTGGGTCAGTTCTACTCAAAGCTAAATGCATGTCGGCAGTTGTGTAGGTAAGCAAATGCAAATAAAGAAAAACTTCCCTATGCAGTTTCCAAATGCGCGAGCGAAGCGAGCGCGAAATTTTTATCGGACTTAAACCAAAAATTACGTAAAATTTAGCCCAAACGTACTTAACGTTTTGTTTGTTGAGAAATGCAAAAATAAGGGCCATAAAATAGTTTGTGGATACGCGAGCGAAGCGAGCGCGAAATTTTATCGGACTTAAACCAAATATTACGTAAAATTTACGCGAAATTTTAATTATTTTTTAAGACTCAAAACCAAAATTACGTAAAATGTAGCCCAAACATACATTTTCATGAATGGGGGGACTAGGTACGACACACCCGATATACGTCTATGCGAAAACCCCCGCTCGCAATTACATTGTATACCTAAGTCGATAAAAATAAAGTTAGATAACGTAAAGCAACGTCGCGAAGCTATAAGCTTCACGGACCACTTGGAATGCTTCCCGGGACCACCAGTGGTCCGCGGACCACCGGTTAAGAACCACTGGTTTAGAGCGTCAGTTGTTTTTGCTACTTCGGTGCTTTAACTTTTTGTTAGATTGAGGACTCGAAAGAGCGCAGAACAAACCAGGAATTACGAAAGAAGCCGCGAAACCGCGAGCGAAGCGAGCGGATTTTTTATTTTATTTTTATTGAAACGCTATTAGAATATTTTAAAATTCATGATCACGTAAGTAGGTACCTAAGTATATATTACAGTTTATTAATTTTGCGTTTATTAATCGTCTATTTATATGTATATGGATTGTGTACTCATATACTCAATTATAAAAAAAAACCTGTAAAAAAAAATTGCTAAATTTGCCGCCCCTCTAAATCTGCCGCTCTAGGCACTGGCCTACTTGGCCTATTGGTAAATCCGCCACTGACTTAAACTTCCTCAAAACGGGAGATATTTATGTGCAACTCCTGGGCTCAGGCATCTTCTCCTAAAGAGTAGGTAGAAGCATCAATTACCACATTAGCTTATGCATGCTTAGCATGAGATTTCAGCTGTCAAGAGCACGTTAACTTCACAGGGTCGTTTGGAGATTTCAGCCTTTCAAGCCCAGGTTAACTTCACCCTTGGTCAATGACGTCAAAAATTGGGCTGTCTAATACAGGTACACTTACTTCTGTTTAGGCTCAAAATGAGAGAAGGACACAGTCTTACTTAAACCCGATAATACTGCAGTGTCTTTGAGAAGTGCTTTGAGACAATAGAGTCTATCTTACCAACAATTAGTCTTGGTCATACCCAATCTTATTTAAAAATAGATCAGCTATGGCCCTGACAATAAGACACTGAAACTTCAAAAATGACATATTTATGGTATCATACAAAGGCGATCCCAATACATGACACGGTTGAATAACTGACCTAGCCTATTGAAATAGGTTGAGATACTCCTGATGGGTTTTTAATATTTTTGACATTGACAGTGAATATGTTTAGAATAAAGGGCATGTTCTAGTTAAAAGAAAAAGTGAAGCAAGAAGGGTTTAAAAAATATGTACCTTTGGATCGGCAATCCGGATTGCCGTCCCATCGAGCTATGAGAGTGAAGAAATAGACAGGGCACCTGTGTTTGCGCAAATGCTTGTGCACTATACTATGTCCTGCGCAGTTGGCTAATCTCCTTACATGAGAAGAGCTGCCGTAGCCGATAATTGGTTAGGACATCATCACCTTTGGATCCAAAAAGGGGTCTTAGAAAATGTCATTAAAATTGATTCATCTGGTTTCACGTTAAGAGAGCGTGAAATAGCAGCAAACAAATAAACACTCAGACGAAATTACAAACTTTAAGACCATGTAATAATTACTCTAACCTTCAAGACTAAATATAACATTTAATTACTGGAAATCTAAATTAAGATAGAGTACTGCAACACAAAAGGGTTTTTCCGTTGTTTGTAGTATTACTTGTTCTTATAAGCTTGTGCAGTTACCTTGCACCTATAAATAATGTCCGTATCAAAATCTTGTTGTAATCTAAAGAAATATGATAGTTGTTTTTCCCAAGATTGAAGAGGAATCATCATCGTCAGAAAACTGTTAGGTTGCCTAAAACATATATTATATGATCGTTTTTGGGAGCAGTTGACAGTTGCTGTCAGGCAGTACAAACAACGGTAGATATTATCCCTTGAAAAGTGACAGGTATCAAAGGCACAAAACATTCGGTACCCCTATCATACATGGGATTTGACGTCTATTGTATATTAAGGTATACGTCAAAAACTTGTCGTCCGTAGACAAAACGACCCGTTTCTTTATTTAACAGTGTATGTACACAGTTACACATACATAATACAGACGAGAAGAAAAATAGAACAGATAGTACAAAGGCTCCGATTATTTCATGAGAAATCTCTTCCAGCAGGCCCGTTATGGGAGAGTTAGAATAAAAAAGAGATGAACCGTTTCTTGCTGATGTCCAATATAATATGAACTTTATTTGATTCCATTCTTTACAACTCCCACAATAAAACCTTTCTTGTAATATGTCCTTCACATCTTTACATTATGTAATATGACGCACGCGATTCCACGATTCTCGACTGGCGCCATTCAGACTCACAGACTTCCTCTTCTGCAGAATTTTTAGGTTAATGGTACAGTTTTTGATCGATAAGGTAACTTATAACCTTGTGCAAATCTCCCTTTGTCATCCTTGACTTTGTCTCGGTGTCGAAAATACCGGTCTCTCTAGGTTATCAAAAACTTGACGAGTAGGTAATATTTCTGGCGTTTGACATACCTATAACTCAATATCATAAAGAAATACGATTAGGAACTCCTCACAATATAGAAGTAATACAAATACTTTCCTATTCGTAACATAAACGCGAAAAATTTTACTATAGATGAATGTAATGATGTTTGTTCCCCTTTCGTGCAAAAAGAAAACTAGATGCATTTTGATGAAACTTGGCAATATATCAGAATAACATATAGGCCACTTTTAATCTATTTTAGAAGAACTACATACTTCGATCGGAACACGGGTGAAACCACGAGCGGAAGCTAGTACTTAACATAAACATAGTGACATATCAATAGAAGGTATGATATTACGTTCCATAGTAGTTACAATACAATGTTACCTCAATTAAAAACATAACGATTTTGGCAATGAAATCTGCATTTTAATGTTGCGTGGTGTGTGGTCCTCGCTTTGAATAGGGAAAACGACTTCTTGTAGTCTTATAAGCAGTATATAATGTAGTTTTACTAACAACTGGTTGTTTTCCCGCGTCCCGGGGGAACTTCTTCCCGTGTCCGTATAAAATATAGCTTATGTTACTCGGAAACCGGGAAGATTTCCAATAGTGAAAGAATTTCTCAAATCAGTTCAGTAGTTTCGGAACTTTCAGGTTTTCTAACAAAAAAATATATAACATTTTAGTCCTGCCTAAATGTTTTTCCAAGACTGGATGTTCCTGCCAATGGTATAAGAAACTGATAGCTGTTATAACTCAAACGTTTACCTGAAGCCGACAGTGTGACTAAAAAAACAATTGAGTCATCTATATAAACTAATACAGCATTTACATTCGCTATAACTATAGATACATATGAACTACAATGTGATGTCCTCCCAGCCAATTATCGGCTACGGCGGCTGTTCTCGTGTAAGGAGATCAGCCAACTGCGCAGGACATATTATAGTGCACAAGCATTTGCTTGGACACAGGTGCACTTCCTATTCCTTCACTTTCATAGCCCGACGGGACGGCAATCCGACACGACCGGAGAGAGATCAGGCGCAGGACCGACATTTACGTGCGTTTAAACTACAATACTACTGGATAAAAGATTTTATTTAACCTACCTTCAACCTAGGTAACGTAGACACAGACATATACAAAGTAAACATTCAACTATAGTTTAGGTAAAAAACTTCACCTTGAACGAAGGCCGGAGTAAAATCGAGTCGATAGCGAATTAATTTTACACTTTGGTTAAGCTTATTTTTATCAAAGGTCATGATAGTAGGGTTATCAGTTAAAACTAGGTAACCTACTCGAGGTGTTTTTATTTAATTTCCAAAATAATTTTATTGGAGTTCATGGCAAAATATTCAAGAGTAAAGTTCTGAATGGAGATCTGTATTATTTCGTGTCTAAAGCTAATTCTAATGCCGAATTGATGTAGCTTCGTCTACTCATGTTTTAGGAAAGCGCGAATAATTTGACTGAAATATATTACGTACATAACTTTGCGATCAAGATTCATATACCTATGTAGGCATATATATGTAACTGATTTAAAGACAATTTGATCTTCATAGACAAACAAAAATTGTAATAACAATCTGTTTCGCGCGTTTTCATCCACGTCCCGAAGGAACTACTTCCCGTATCAGAATAGAATATAGTCTATGATGCTCACAAAAACGTGACTTTACATTGGTAAGAGACTCAAAATCGGTTCAATGGATCCAAAGATTACCACTTAAAACGTCATACACTACCTCCACTCTTTATAATAATTAAATAGTACAGGTAGAGCCATATGAATATAAATTTATTTAAGTTCAAAGTCAACCTCCTGAAAAGACAGCCCTGAATGCATGTACTAAATGGCATTAAATCCGACAATACGTGGGTTTTACGCTGACGGCGTCAAATCCATTTCAAGCGGAACAACGTTCGTTTATTAATAGTTTAATAGCATGGGAAATTGAAATAAAACTGACTGGTGACACTTTGAAGATCCATTTCGTTTTGTGAATGATTTAACGACCTGAGAACTGAGGATATTAAAAGCAGAGGTTATGGCAGATTTTATGACAGTGGTAACAGATAATATATGACAGACAATATGAAAAGCTGACTGGGGTCTTTAAGTTGATGATTGATACTCCCTTCCGTTGGGGAGCACGTTAATGTCGGTCTTGTGCTTTATACCTCTCTGGTCGTGTCGGATTCCCGTTTCTCCTGTGTTGGGCTATGACAGTGAAGGAATCTGCTTATGTGCAAATATGTCTTTCGCAGCTGCCTGATCTTATATCTGCATCTTCTCTCTGCATCGCTGGTCTATAAGCGCAAAGCTCAAAGAAGCCATAAGGGTTCCAAAATTCAGTGTAAAGGGATTTCAAAGCTTCGCAATATATTGTTGATAGCAATGAAAAGGACGATAAAACACTACGATGCTAATCGAGCATTTTTTTTTATTACAGGGCAACAGTATAGACAGCTATTAAGGAGAGAATGGCAAAGCCATTAAATTATTACTATTGTTTATTAATAATGTTTTTTAAGTGCATATAACTAACCTATCGCAACATAAAGAATGTTGCTTTTTAATGGTTTCTAGTTAAAATGACGTCATTGCATAATTATCTGAGAAACTTTGTAATTTTATGAAGCGCAATAACTCGGTACTTTACAATTAGTACTTGAGTAAATACCTAGGTATATTTTATTCAATTCGCTGGTCAGATTCTGTTAAACATCGAGATGAAACAGTATGCATATGAAAATAGTAATGAAAATAAATTCGATTCAGTAAAAAAAACAAATGACGTATAAGGAAGTTCAGGAGTTGGCGCTAGATAGGCGTAAATGGAAGGAGCTGCACCGACAAGAGCTGGGCTCTTAAATTGAAGAAGAAGAAAATAACAAATGAATATGGTTCAGGAGCTTCTTGCTGGGGAGTTTGTTCCACCACTTCTTCTTCCCAGCAAAAACACATAGGAAATGGTGAAGGGTGGGCATTTTGGGGGCTCTCTTTTGTCAATTTCAGACGTTCGAAAAGTGCTGTTTTGCAGCCAAGTTTGAATAAACGAATTTTGATTTGATTTGGAGTATTTTTGGAAACAACAACATCTAAAGGTCTTGTAAATATTGCGTCTAAATTCTTCGAACAGGATAAACATGAGAAATTCAGTCTCTGAACACCGTCATTGTTTGACATGCCATAATATACCCTGAAGGCAATAAAAGTCAACCGCCATCGCTTTTCAGGGAATTCTGTTACAGATTAACTGTATATATGTATTAAAAGACAGGTGAATCATCTCCCAGTTCGTTTTATTCATACAATTACTTACATGTAGTTACTTTTGGACTCCCCAGGTCAATAATATCGTTATATGCATACTCTCCTGCCTTTCAATTCGGGCTTGTGATGGGAAATCATCAAATGACCTCTCCTGCTGAGTTAGCAGCGTGAAGGAGTATCAGATTCTTACAGACTAAACACTATGATATTTCTTCTTAGGCCTTTTGTGTACTGTAACTCTTTCGCACAATCCCGCAGCCCCGGCTGGCCTTAACCCTTGTGGGCTCTGCTGGGGTTTGCTGACTCCTGACAGACTTTCCATAGTCTTTGGTTGAATTCCCAATCGAGTCCGAAACAATCACTCAGTCATACCTTTCTTAGATTTCTACTTTGTGTATGTGTTTGCGATAAACTGAAAATGTACATAGGTAGTATGCTTCTTGCAGTTTTCACTAATAGTAAAAGTGATTCATGATTTGCGTTCATCCTTTCAAAGCCGATTCGCTACTGAAGTGCGAATAAATTAAGCACAGTTCAATCTTTCAGGGAAAACAGTCGGAATACTACTGAGCATATATTTTCCTTAAACCTAGCGGTTTCTGCGTAGTAACCAATTAAGTTGGGAGTTGCAGATTCAATGTGTGGGAGGTTACAATAACCATCTCTGTTGTTTCATTACGCATTCAGTTTAATTTGATTTTCTTTGTTTTTCTTACCAGTTGGACGTACCACGTGGAGCCATTAATGAATTAGTCACTTCTTACGTCTTTTACTGTAAAAAGATTATATATGGCGTCTATTGGAGATATTGTGTTGTTCCAGGGTTTAGTATCTGACAGGTAAAAAATGGGAACCTTTTACTTAAGACTACCATCCACCCGTCTGTCACCAGGTTGTATCTTATGAACCGTAATAGTAAGAAAGTCGAAATCACAGAAGATGTATTTCTGTGGGCCCTTTCTTAAAACAGAGACTTACAAGTTTCTTGTATGGGGATCCCACATTTGCATGGGAACAACTTGAGTAGGAACGTGTAAATTTTACGCCGCACCTCAAAAGATAGATAAAATATGTAAAAGATACACTAGATACTAACTGGAATCATCCGCCTAACAAGGTCGGCAATCCCATAGCGGATGTTTGTACGCAATCGGGAGAGTACGCTAACACTACAGGGAATCAGTGTTAAACAGTTTATATGTACACAAATGAGTTTATATTTCCAATAATCAACCGGATATTTTTCTGATCTGATTAAGGATTGATTATTGAGGCACCATGATAAAAATAACCAATCTAAGCCTAAGATCAAAGACAAGCTTCTAAATATGAAATTTTAGAGAAAGAAAGAACACGTTAAGCTCAAATTCGGGACGTCAAAGGTTCACTTTAGTATTTTTCCCAACTATGAATAGGTCGGCTTTCTTAACATGAAACTTGAAACTAAAATAACCTAGTTACTAAGTAACACAATACATATTGAAAAAGTAACTGCCAGACTTTCTGGCTACCGTTACAAATGTCAAGGATTCAACAAGTACATTGTGTAATTACAGTAGCAGATACAATTTGCGCAAGTAAAGACGTAGGCGTAGTTTAGTTAACTTGTAAACCCAATATAACCGGACTTCATAAACAGGTTACAGCGAAAACCTTTAAAGGTCAGGAGTCCATGTATGAAACTGAACTGGAGCGTACTTGGTGCTAAATTTGGACGCGAAAATGATCAAACGATGTTTTGGAGTTTTTCTGCTATCATTTTCCGCTTAACCTGTTTTTTTTTTCATCGGTAAAGGTTGGGTCAACGGATCAGTGGGGTTTTTCGATTGAAAGGACATGATTATTGAATATGAATTTTGTTTTGTTTACAGGTTTTTCATGAAAGGATTAGTAAAGCCCATTTCTTTTATGTTTCGTTTGAATTGGTGGGTGAACATTTGTCATATTGAGATCTATCCTCATCTGCCGGGGCTGCAGGATTGTTCGAAAGAGTTACCGCGGGCCTGGTACATAAAAGGCCTACGACGGAACACGACGGTTTTAGTCAGTAAGAGTCTGACACTCCCTCACCGCTGCTAACCCACAGCGGGAGGGGTCATTTGATGATTTTTGACGTCGTTAAAAAAAAGTCTATCTTTATCAGTGTTGTGTTAAGGACTTGGTATAGATGTTAGTTTGTTTGTAGATTCAGGAACGCTCATTTGCCAGCATTGCACGGATATGTGATTTCTAAGTAATTCTTCATTTTGTACTTTGACCAAAGAATTGATAAGCAGTGAAACATATTGATAAGTGCCATCAATTATAATCGTACTTTGGACTTTTCTATTATCATGGTAAATGTGTTTCCTATTATCTATTTTTCTTCGTTTTATCGAGTGAGCTGCAAGTTTAACCACCTAACAAGCCCTGGGGTTTTGTCAAATCTTCCTGCCGGCTTTTGATCCAAAATTTTATTTCGGATTTACGAGTCCTCCCAGGCACGGGGGTGTAACGCCGAAAACTTCCGGACTCCGGGCGTCTTTAATACTTTTTTCCCGCTTTGCGAAAGTTTCTTAAACCCACCCAAACAAAACTCGTTACGCATTTAAATTATTTGCTAAGCCGATTCACATTTTTGTTCATGGAAATAAAAGTGGTCCCTAGGCCACTAATGGCCTTACTACAAAAACTTAAACACCTGTTGAACACCTGTCTAAAAAAATGGACCTTATTTCAACGTCATAATTTGACATATTTTTAGACAAGAGTTCAACAGACGTTTATAAGTTTTTGTGGTAAGACGGTAAAGGTTTTATGTAGCTGTGAGATGTAGTTAGGCTATGCGAGAATGCGTTAGGGAATGCGGATGGGACGGCGGGAAATAACTAGTATTTATTAACATAGGAATGTTGCATTCTTCTAGCTTGAAATATATCCAACAATAGACGTTTGTGTTCACATTCTTAGTGCTAATCCAAATTGCTAAGATTTTTTTCCTTTATGTTTAGTCAATAATAGAATTCTAGTTATAAATGCAACATTCTGCAATATATCATACATATCTTCCTGAACAAATGAATATTTTACACGCCATTTTAAATATTTAATTGCAGGGACATTGGAAGAATTTATATGATATTTGACTTGAACTTTTTCAATTTAACCTTGCCAGTTTAATTTAAAAAGTCAACATATCTCTTCGTCGACTAAACTGTTCCTATGTACGACTGTCTATACGCTTCTTGTAACACCAATTCCGTTCCATTATAAGGAACACATGCAGACCAGATTCCACTCCTTCAAAGAGAGCCTTTATTTCATACCACGGCAAAGCATAAGAGGTCAATGCACTCGCAATGATGACGTCATATCAGCAATGACGGATGTAGGTCACTCCGGTTCAATAAGCAGTAACTGTAAGTTGTAGTTTGAAATTATGCTGAACGATTACCGAATCAACTTGGAAAAAACATTTTGGAAAATTTTAATTAACTCCTTTAATATCACAAGCGTTTATTTACCTCACCTAAATCTTTTAACTCAACTTTGGAGTATTTACTTCCCATAGCCCCAAAGGGCGAAATTTTTATACAAAGCGGTCCCATCCGGCGTAAGAGTTAAGAAGGTTTTTTTCAGGAACTATTGGTCCGATTTGAGAAAAAGATTTCGGTGATAGATAGCCCATTTATCAAGGAAGTCTATAGGCTACTAATTATCCGAATACGCGCAGAAGTTCTCACGGGAGTTGGCTGAAACTTCTAGCAAAAGCTATAAGGATACAAGCCAAACAGCAAAAACTTCTAGCTGTTAAACAGACATACACCAGAAAAGAGGAAATTACAAAAACATACACCTGTCGGTCATCTAAAACAAGTCAGGTCTATGATCTCCAGTTGAATGAACGTAAGTCTCACCCGACTTTACCGAGTAAGTGTAAACTTTTGGCGAACACATGTTTGCAAAACGACAGCACATTTGTCAATGACAGAAACATTAAATATGATAATTAGGATAATGACAGCAAAGTAATCATGAGCACTGAGTATGTACAATATAAGGTTTTTTGTATTATTAGTCATTGAACCTTTTTCGAGTATATTTCTTAGAATGGCAGTCACAAACAATGAGGTATCGTATCCACAAACGTTTGGGTTCCTGGTACATAAGTCTGGTGTTCGTCAATTGACTTTGATTTTAAAGAATTATACATAGGTGTTTGTTCATGGAAGCAGGTGAGCTATTTTGTGTGTAAATGTACATGCACATACATATATGATGACTGACAGACATAAATGAAAGCGGAATACAAAGATAGATATTTTTGTTCTTAGTTTAGTTAAAGTAGGTGACATAATGGTCTTATCGCTAAGAGCAATCTCTACATATTGCGCAAACACCAAATAACTTGGGAACAGGGCAGGAAGAAGATGAAATCCTTAAGGATATATAAATGCGGTTCCAGCAGATTACCATTCCTTCTATTTCTATTCTCTTTTGACCTTTAAACCCGACCTTAGTTACGCCTAAATTAAGACAACAGACGAAGAAAGATAATTTGAAAATAAACCCAGTATATTTCCAAAACAAACGCCTACTTATTGTTATGATTCAAATCAAGATTGATCTAAGAGCTAGTTTTGTAAACTTAAACTTTTATACTTCAGTACTAGCAGTTTTCACGTGGTTTCACTCGCATCCTGTGGGAACTACTGCCCGTACTGGGGTAAAATCTAGCCTATGTTACTCGGGAAGAGTGTAGCTTTCCAACAGTGAAAGTATTTCTCAAATCGGTTCAGTAGTTTTGGACCCTTCAGGATACAAACACACAAAAAATGTTTCTTCTTTATTATATTAGTATAGAAGTGTCTAAACTTTAGAAGAGTATTTGAGCAGCCGAAGAATATTGATGTAAAGCAAATTCTAATATTGGTAGCTTCGTTTATTTACATTATCAAGTTGATAAATAACCAAAGTTAAACTTTAATAGGATTTCTTTGAACGACGCAGTCCAATCGTCGCGTTGGCGAAGTTTATGTACTACTTCGAAAGTAACTCAACGTTTCTTTGAAAGTTTTCTTCGGCAAATATTGGTTTTGAAATCAGTTTTAATCTTGCAGTTAAATAAGTAAGGTTTGGATTTTGTGAATGGGTTTTTTTTAACCTTTGGAACAGAAGAATAGCAAGCTGGAAGACCAGATTTTCAGTTAAAAAATCCGCACCCAAATTGGTTCGTCCGTTTAAGAGTTACAGTGTCACAGATACAAAAATAGCGGTCAAACTAATAACAGCCTTATTTGCATATGGTGTTAAAAATGTGGGTTTACTATTAACTTATTGAATGAATATAGGCGGGGCTATATGTCAAGTATTGTCAAAACTTTGAACTAATTCCGATGAGACTACCAACACTGTTTCGTATCACGCAAAAGTTTGCCCTACCTATCACTTAAAAAAATAGTAACCAGATCCCTAATTTACTTTGAATTCAGTAAAGACTAAAATATATTATAGAGAAAATATCATCATCACGAGGAAGTACTAAACAGAGTAGGAACTAAGAGGCAACTATTGCAAAATATAGAGAATAGGAGAGGAAGAATGATAGGACACCTTATACGTCACGACGATTTTATCAAAAACATCGTGGAAGGGAAGGTCGAAGGAAAGAGAGGAAGGGGTCGTCCAAGATATAGCTACATCAAGCAAATTAAAGAAAAGGTGAAGGTCGTGACGTATAAGGAAGTTCAGGAGTTGGCGCTAGATAGGTGTGAATGGAAGGAGCTGCACCGACAAGAGCTGGGCTCTTAAATTAATGATGATGATGATCATCATCACATCAGCCAATTGCCACCACTGCTGAACGTAGGCTTCCCCCCAATGAGAGCCCAACCATCCCAGTTAGGGATATCCCGCATCCACCACTGCTCGTCACAAAATCAAAAATCTTTTATTTAAAGTAGGCTGAAAAACAGCTCTTTTCCAATGTCAGAGACAGCCCCAAAAACGTCCACCCTTCACCACTTCCTATGTGTTATTACTGGGAAGAAGTGGCGCAACAAACTCAACTTCTACAAATCTTCGTTCCATCAAGGTAAATGAACTATACAAAACATAATTAGCTATATCGTCATCATTGACTAATAGTCCCGTCACTTGGTCATCACCAAAACAAGATTCCGACATTACGTTCTCGATTTTTTCTGACTCATTTAGCACAAGGCGAATTTGTATCGATTCGTCATCGATATCTAATGACTAGGACTTTCCCAATGGTGGTGTGTGTTTTCCTTGAAAATGATTCTTGTAGATAGGCTGAAGAAATTTTTGCTGGGAAGTTTGTTGCGCCATTTTTTCACGGTAAGAACACATGACTGGTGAAAGCGCATTTTTTTAATTAAGAAAATCTTCTGCTCTCTGTCGTCGATGACATGGTCAGCCGTGGATGAAGACAATTTGCATCAGGCTTCATGAATTTGCCGCTTGCAGAGTCCGTTCCTCACGTCAATGGTGACCGAGCAAAGGCTAGCCTTAAAGAATAACCATGTATGTTCTAGGGATACTTTTGTTAAGTTTTTGTGAAAATTTTCATTGGAACCAATTGTATTTTGAAATTGCTTGATACTGGCTTTATAGATGTCCCAAAAATTTGTATCAAACACCTTCGTCCCATGGATACTTTTTCATGCACGAGGACAAAAAGTAGCCAGTAGCCTTCCTCGATAAATGGGCTACTTAACACTGTAATAACTTTATCAAATATTATTTCAGTATTTCCTGCGATTAGCGCGTTCCAGCAATCAAACCAAATCTTCGGCTTTATCATATTAGTATAGATTATTTTATAACGGTTCATTATGGAACAGCCGTTTTCCCGCGGTTTTACACGCGTCCCGTGGGAACTATTGCCCGTACCAGGATAAAATATAGCCTATGTTACTCGGGAAGAGTGTAGCTTTTTAGTAGCCGAAGATTTTTTCAAATCGGTTCAGTAGCTTCGGAGCCTTTAGGGTACAAACAAACAGACAAACAAAATTGTCTGCTCTTTATTATATTAGTATACATTGTTACAATCTTTTATCGTCCCACTGCTGGGCTGCGGCCTCCTCTCACACGGAGAAGGATTGAGCGTTAATCACCACGCTTGCTCAATGCGGGTTGGTGATTTCAGACTATATATTACTAGTATACATTACCAGTGGTTTATAATAGATGTCTCCTATATTATTATCAATCATGACTGTTAATGGTGACTTGTCATATTTTCGTACAGGATTTCAACATTAATAACCGATAAAATTTTGATGACACACGGGACAATTTTACGTAATCATGACTGCGGATTTTTGTCCTTATCAATATCAACGTAGATATCCTATGCGCTTAGATAAGAAGTTTCGTAAGAATTTTGTTTTGATATGAAATATGTGACTGTGTAAATTGTTTTCAAGTTTCAGCCAGCTGTCAATCTAAATTAAAAGTTTAATATTACCCTTCATTATAAACCGTCAGAAGCGAGTAAGTCTGACGCCAGTCTAACCAAGGGGTATTGGGTTGCCCGGGTAACTGGGTTGAGGAGGTCAGGCAGGGCAGTCGCTTCTTGCAAAGCACTGGTACTCAGCTATATCCGGTTAGACTGGAAGCCGACCCCAACATAGTTGGGAAAAAGGCTCAGAGGATGATGATATAAACTGCGTCGTTTATCAGGTTTATCTCTGTAGCAGTTTTTGTTGTTATAGCCACAAAAAGCAATAGGAAGGTCATATATGAAAATAACAGTCTATCACGGTTCTTGAGATACCTATAGCCTGATGACGGATGAACAGCAAAGTCCTAGTTTTAAGTTCCCGTCAATATTGCTCTCTGAACCCAAAAAAACCTGAAGTATTTACCATGGGAAAGAAGAAAGAACCTGGACTATACAGTCTGAAATCACCAACCCTCATTGAGCAAGCATGGTGATTAATGCTCAGTCCTCCTCCGTGTGAGAGGAGGCCTGTGCAGTGGGACGATAAAAAGGCTGTAACAGATTTACCATCGGATGCGAGTAAAACCTTGCAAACAGTATAAGGATACACATTATTTCTAAGTATGTACTACCGTCTGCAAATTTAATGACTAATAACATACATACAGACGGACGATGAGGAAAACAGTAATATTTTAATGGCCTCATTAACATTGACAATGTTCCACCGTATGAACACTTACAAATACTCAATCACGGTTAACGGCCAAAATTAGTGTTTCATGTAGAACATTAGGTTTTAACATTCATAATTTAATATTCTGCTGCTGATTTTTCCTCTAACCAGGTATTTCAAATTGATTTCAAATCTTTTTTGGGTACAATTGATTCCATAATAGTTCTGTGTTTTGGAAGGCAAGTTAAATTGGTGGGTCCCTGTTGTCATTGTCAGAAGTGAGACAGTCTGACAACCAGTCTTACTAGGAGGTATCAAGTAGCCCGAGTTAAAAAGCTCAGATAGTTCTGAGCTAGGTAGTCACTCAATCACTAGAACTCAGCTGCATCCGGTTGGACTGAAAGCTGACCAAACAGTTACGATGAGTACATTTAAAATAATAAATCTCTTCAAAGTCTTCAAAAGATTAGATCATCAACACACAAAAACCTTTCCTAACATCGCTTAAGTAAAAATGTTTCCTTTAAAACTAGATTCTGCCAATGACGTCAGCCAAACATTGGTATTCTTATCATTCTGCTATTTACATATTTTTTTGTAATCTCATCGGTCTGGTTATGTGTCATCTGTATTCAAATAATGTGTAACGTCTTTTTTGTTTTGTTATTGATTAATAAGAAGTAGAAAACAGGTGTTTTGGTATTATGAGTCGGCTGTCTATTTTTGTGATGGATTCCTACTACTAGGTAGTGGGGTAGTTTGTAAGAATGTATGTTTTTTTTTACGTTTCATGCTATGATGGTTTTGACGACCCCAACATAGTTGGGAAAAGGCTTCAGAGATGATGATGCTATGATGATTTTGAGAATGGATTTTGATGCAACTTGACAGTAATATAGCTTGACCTGTTTGTGTGTAGGATCACAGATATAACTACATAAGCGGTAAATGACAATGACAATTATTGCCCCCTCACTGTCATATTATTGCGCTGCAAAGTCAATAAAATGATTGACCAGACAGATCTATATGACCAGGATTTCATCTGATCAAATTGTAGAATATTCTACTTAAAATTATTTAACACAATTATGTGTTAAATACACTGTTCTGTTTGCCAGTTCACAGAGTGTTCTCTGAACTATTATATTACTCAGAAAACCATTATTTCTTTGAATGTGTAACAAGACTGATGCCGACATAGTAGAATTTTCTTGTTGTTGTTGTTTAAATTAATTATGGACAGTAAAAAGGCAAATAAATCTTATTTATAATTCGCCTTACTTAAACTAGCATTTTCCTAGTTCCTATAAAAGATGAGTCTATTGCCTACCTCAAATAATAACAGAAAGTTACTTGTAAGATGACAGCAGACAGAAAAGTTTGGAAGAAGAAAACATGGTGCGACAACTACAAATAAAATTTGGAATAAGGTCATGATGATGTATTATTAGAAATAATATTCAAATTGGACCAGAAGTACCTGAATTTACATAAACAAACAAATAAACTCTTCAGTTTTATTTTAGTAAGGATACAGCTGGTATAATATTAGGTAATTGGAAAACCCTAATTTGTAAATTGTCATGGGAATCTCCAACTACAAAATTATTTGTCAACTCTTTACATATTTAATTACCATAATATCAGTAGTTACACAGTGAAAATAAAATTGTGCAATACATATACAACCTTATTTCAGTTATTTAAGAAATGGTATAGTAGCTGTCTTGTAAAAAAAATACTTTGAAACTTTTTTTGATGAACCAAACTTGTTTGCCATCTACGTACATTTATTTGCATGAATGATGAATAACAAAACGTACATTACATAGTTTTTAAATCTGCATACCATTATAGTTTTTTCAACATTGACGTAAAGTAAAACTTTTCAACAAAGTTTTCAAACGGAATTTGCAAAACATTATTCAAATACGCATTTGCTGTGTTAAAAGTGCTACTATTAATAATTCTTTTGTCATTCGGGCATGATGAGATAAAGGTATTAACGGGTAGATGCTAATTTTGTACAATGACGTCATATATAAACAACGAAACGTATTTCTTTTCGACAAAGTTTATGAAGTTTTTCAGTGATTTTCCTAATTAAAACCTACCTTTCCGTTGATGCCAAGGCCAAGAACAGTGTTGGAGATTTCGTAATCATCCGTGATCGGCGTAGTTTTGATAAACTTTGTGAAGTTACTCATCTTGATTCACGACACTATTTTGATTGACCAAACATAAAGTTGTTTTAACACTTTTATCAACACAATGCCACTACAACTCTGTTTAAAATTAGTATTACTATATTGTTTTGTTTATTTATGTTACACAAGAACACAGTAATTGAAATAAACTTGTGAAATTGTAATAGTTCCGTGTGTGGGAATGAGCGAACGTCGCGAAACGTTGAGTAATCGCGGAACAGTGCTGCTTCGTTCGTCACTCACTGGCGTACGAAAAAAACCAAACTCTTTCGCTGCGTTCCGAGTTCCGCTAGTCTCGTAGAGTGCTGTCAGCGATAAAATCATGTGTATTTTGTTACTGCTGAGCAAGTGAGCTCGAAATATTTTAATTAAATGAAGTGTATCGCAAACTTTATACGTTTGCTTTTACGTTTGTTTTTTTCTATTTTCAATTTTATAAGTTAAACGTGGCATAATAATTCTAGGTTTCTTTTTACTGGTATTTTGTTCAGAGTTTACTTTTTGTGGCCCCAAAAAACAAAAAGTTTTTTTGTCTCATCGCTAATTATTACTTTATTTACATAACTTAACTTCTTGTGTTCCAAAATTTACTTTTCTAAAATTCTCTAAAAGCGGCATTCGGAACGCATCTTTTGACAACATTGTCAGTGTCACTGGCCACCAGGGTCTATTCACTTGGTACAATCGTAACTTGTATGGAGAAACAGACGTGGGCATTAGTCCTATCGTTCCTCAACAGATGGCGTTTATACAACCATCTTAATCTAATTTAATCTTACTTATTATAGTAATTTAATCATAAATATTTTTTTTTATTAATTAAGAATTTCATCTTTTAAATTAGGCTAAGAATAAAATAAACAAACATAGTTTAAACCTGTTTGAATTATACTTAATAGCAACATTGCACGAAATTATTGGCGCATCCGTTTCTTTTCATGCTTTTTCGAAACAATTTCAATCTACTCACTTCTTGGTTTACTTGCATTAACTCAGTTATTTTTGTCTTTTATTTTACTGATTTCAATTAAAATTTTTATAATGTTACTATTCCTACTTCGTTTTTCGTTTTTCGTAATTACAAATATAAATAAAATATTAACATCAAACTATGAACACAGAATTGAAATGGAACGTCATTGGGTGCGTCATTGGCTAATCGGCCATGTTGGTTGTTTGTTTTTCCGGTTTAATGTACGTATGTCATTAACGGTATTTTTCGCTACAATTCTGTTTATTTCTTATAAATTGTTATGGTTCCTGCGATTTTAAGACGACTCGGCTGTGTTACATGGATTTTGGTGACTGTGCTCTTAAACGATAACCTTGCTCTCTCTTTGGACTCCGACGATCGTGTTCGTTTTGTGACCCCGGCTACGTTTTATGGACAATCTGATAACATGACTTCGGAAAAAAATTGCTGTGTGCCATTTTGCGGTGAGTGATACTTGTACCTATTTAATTATATGATCGTATCCTAACTCAGAAATCAATATTAGTGTTTGCCCTCAGTTTTTCGCGCGATTAAGTATTTCTGTATTTCATAAGTAAATACACTCGTAATTTAAAAGACAAAGCCCAGAAATGTATGAACGAAATACCTGGAATAGATTACAATCGTTTATAGTTAGCAAGATAAAGTAGACATACCTACTATATTCCAAATACAATATTTTTTTCGACTAAACAATCACCAGTCTAAAAAAAACCGGCCTAGAGCGAGTCGGACTCGCGGACGAAGGGTTCCGTACCATAAATTAGAAAATGAGCAAAAAAATCGCGTTTGTTGTATGGGGGCCCACCAAAATATTTGTTTTATTCTATTTTTCAGTATTTGTGAAAATTTCAACACTAACTATCACTGTTCATGAGATACAAAACAATATAGTCCCGTTTTACCCTTTGGGTACGGAACCCTACAAACATAAATTCATAGTTTTCACCAGAGGTTCCACCCACAGAATGTGACTACAGAGTGACAATACCTGTACACAGCACACAGGTTACTTGAATAAAGTAATAGAAGCAACTAAAAGTGTTTATTTTACAGGTTCACAACAGCAACCTCTCCATAAGTTTCCTAACCCTGATAAAGATCCGGATCGATTTCGGACTTGGATATACAATATTGGAGGTGATATTTTGAGTCTTCAAAATGCCATAATATTTAAACGTCGCCGCGTCTGCCACTTGCATTTTGAATCCAAGTATCATACAAGAAGCAAACTATTGTCTCCTAATGCTGTACCAACACTCAATTTATCAGGTATTTTTTTTATTTTACTGATTAGAATAGAATAGAATATCATTTATTGGTTGGAGTGTAGCCTTAGGGGCGCTATGGAGCAAGGACTTAGAAAAATTTTCGTATTTTTTTTTTCGAAAACTTGCCGATTTTTTTTGCAGAATCAGTTTGACCTTGCCTGCAGCAACCATTTATCGTTCAATTCTTTTGGATGCTTAGATACTTTATTTATTTGCAATTTCTATAATTGTGCTCCATTATTTCTATACCATACCTACTACGTAATGAAATGAAAGTGCTCCACAAGCTCTATCAATAATAAATTGTATCTATTCAAAAATTTGATACTTAATCAAATGATTCAGAGTTCTTACCAAGTAAATGACGGCCATTACCATAGTTATAGTAATATTAGACCTCCAAAATTACAGAAATAATGTTATTCTAAAAGTGTAATATCTGGAAGGTGCAGGTTACCTATTTTTTTGGGGTTTTTTAAACAAATTATAGTATTTGTTGGTAACATTTTGTTGCTTCTGTGTTCAATTGGCATGGCAAAGGCTTCTCAATTTCTATCTATTGTTTCTTTTCTAAATTTTTTAAAACAAAAATTATATTATGTATTTTGTATTTCAGGATCTAGAAAACGAAGACTTCCTCTTGCAGATATAAGCAATCCAATTGTAGCCAGCAGCTCTAAAGAAGCTGATACGATATCATCACCATCTACTGTTGAAGATGTTCTGCCACTGCAGCAAGTAAAGGCTTCAGATGAAGTGAAAATATGCAAGCATACTATGAATGTCGTTAAAGGTAAGTACTCATATATTACTACTTAACCAACATCATTGATTTGAACCCACAACCGCCTGATTGAGAGTCCAACGATCGAATGGTTACACAAAGGAGGCATTTGATTTTATAACAGATACATGTAAAATAACTTGCCTTGGCTGGGGATCGAACCCAAAACCTCCGGACACGGAACTGACAGCCTAGCGTGCTAACTATAAGGCTAAAAAGTCATTTGTTGGAGGAGGCTGAATATGATGATGTTTAATAATCCTATTGTTTTGATTTCAGGGTCTAGAAAACCAGTCAAATGCGAAAAATTATTGAGTGCTGAAATATTAAAACTTAGAAAAGAAAATGACTCATTCCGAAGAAGGCTGGAGAAAGCCAAATCGTTGTCCACTAATTCAGCATTTCAAATAGCTCTAAAAAAATTTAAAACCTTGGCTGCCATATTTACAGTCATGCAATTTAGAGAAATAAGCAAATCAAAATTAGGACGTCGATTTACGAAAGAGGAAAAATGTATGGCATTAAGCATGTACAAAATGGGACCAAAGGCATATAGATGGCTAAGCAATATATTTGTTTTACCTTCTCCAGTAACTCTCTCGAGAATGATATCGCGAGCAAATCTAAAACCTGGCATTAATGAAAATTTGTTTGACCAGCTAAAAAAAAGAATTCAAAAAATGAAAACTGATGACAGACTGTGCACATTAGTCTTTGATGAGATGTCACTTTCTCCACACTTTGAATACAATAGAAAAAAAGATCGTATCTCAGGCTTTGTGAATTATACAGGAGAATCCAAACAAAAAATTGCAGACCATGTGCTTGTTTTCATGATAAGGGGGGTCACAAGAAACTATAAACAGCCTGTGAGTTATTCATTTTGCTCAGGAAGCACACCCAAGGAAATATTGGCGACACAAATAAAGGCAATTATAACCAAATTACAAAATATTGGGTTTATTGTTTTAGCCACTGTATGTGACCAAGGCACGTCTAACACAAGTGCTATTAATTACTTAATCGAAGAAACCCGAACAGACTATTTAAAAAAGAATGAATGCCTTAGATCATCCATATTTGAAATCCAAGGACAACAAGTGATTCCCCTCTACGATGTGCCCCACTTATTAAAGGGTATAAGAAATAATCTCCTCACGAAAAATTTAAGATTTGTTATTGATGGTGATGAGAAAGTTGCGAAATGGGAACACATCACTCAATTATACGAAAATAACCCGACCTACAAAGGATTGAAATTAATAAAAAACTTAACAGAAAACCACTGCAATAAAGATAAAATCCCAAAAATGAAAGTTAAATATGCTTCACAACTCTTCAGCCAGACTGTTGGGAAAACAATGGGTTATTTAGCAGGTAATTAAATAATTATTATGTATTTATACCTATAATCACAAACTGACCTCTTTGCTATTATGTAAGACTGCCTCGTTGGTCTAGTGGTCGCAAGCACGGCTGCTGTGCTCGAGGTCTCGGGTTCGATTCCCGGGACGGCCGAAATCGCTTTGAGGGTTTTCTTAAACTTTCACAAAGCAACCCGTAGTCTGGAAGTTGGTGATTGATTCACCTGTGCATCAGAGAGCACGTAAACGTCGTCCTGCGCCTGATCTCTCTCCGGTCGAGTCGGATTGCCGTCCCATCGGGCTATGAGAGTGAAGGAATAGGGAGTGCACCTGTGTCAGCACAAATGCTCGTGCACTATAATATGTCCTGCGCAGCTGAATGATCTCCTTAAATGAGAACAGCCGCCGTGGTCAAAATTGGCCGTGGACGCCATTATTATTATGTAATGTACTTACCTACATGCATAGCGAGTTAAACTAGTTTTTAGTAAGTTTAAGATTTTGAGTTTTTTATATATCCTGTGTTATGGGCACCACCTTCTTACTAAAATACTTATTTTTTTATCTTTCAGAAAATGGCATTTTGGCAAAAGAATCCATGGACACTGCTGATTTTATTTTATTCATTGATGACTTATTTGATTCGTTAAATGGAAGTCAGAAAAATTCAAATGTAAGGTCTGGTAAAGATTTACTTTGCAATGTTACTCCAAAATCTAGACACAGAGAAATTTGGTTAAAAGCCAAAACAGTTTTAAAGTCGATGAAATTTGTGAATATAAAAGGTAGTGCTGGCACTGTACCATCAATCAATAATTTTATAAAGACAATTGAAGGCATGGAACTTGTTAGAGATAAACTCATAAATGATTATAATATTAAATCCTTTTGGTGCAGACATTTGAACCAGGATCCGTTAGAAAACTTTTTTGGAAGTATACGTAGTCACGGGTTTAGAAATATTTCACCGTCATGTGCTGCTTTCGAAGCTGCATTTGCGTCCCTTTTGGTGACGAACCTAAGTAGCAATTATTCACCAGGTGCTAATTGTGAAAATGATTTCTGTACAACATTAGAATCATTTGAGGAATTATTTTTCAAAAAAAAAGATGAAAAACCATCAAATTGTGAGATTGATTTGAATGACGTATTAAACGAAAATATAGATAATTTTGAAAATAAAAAAGAAAACCCACGAATGATTGCTCAGCTGGAATATGTGACGGGTTACCTGCTACGTAAATCCAAAAAAATTTTTAAAAACTGCAAAAATTGTAAGATATATTTATATACGAACGATCCTGGTTCAAATAAGTATATTAAAAAAAGAGAATATTTTAAAGGTAAAAAATTATTAAGTTACCCAAGCGAAAAATTAACTAAGATGTTCTCAGAAATGCAAGATACTCTGCACCAAATATTAAGAAATAAAAGCCACATAAATAATTTAAAAAATTATATGAAAACAATTTTATATTGTAATTTAAACACAGGCTTTATTAATTGTAAAATACACAAAACAGAATTAATAGAGTTTTATATGGAGTTCTCTAGCAGATTCTTTGCTAATAATTGGGCAAGAACTACAAACCAGATTTTGAATGGTGCCAGCAAAGATGTAGATACAGCAGATAATGTACAAAATCTTGCAATAGTGTATAATAAAAAAAGACAAAAACAAAAATAAAATACAATTCTTTTTAAATTATGTTGTTTTATTTGCCCATTTTTACCCTAAACCTCGACTTTTTGGTATATACCTCGTGCAAGATAGCTTTGTGATTTTGGCATAAAGCTATCTTGGACGAGGTATAATCAAAAATATTAAAAAAATTAAACTATTAGATCCTGGTTGTACCTACTACGTATACATTATAGCTATAGTTAGAGCTATGGCAAAGTGTGACTGCATCGTTAGCCGAGAGATGGCGCCACACCAGAACAAAGAGTGAGGTCTCTATTACCGTATATATAAGTTACTCTATGCTGGCCACGTCTGTCATCTGTCACTGACCATTCCACAGCGTTTAAGTTTGAGAATAACGCCATCTACTGGTTTCTTCCAAAACGGTAATATTACAATTTCCCCAACGACGGCCCTACGTTACTATAGAACAACATAGATGGCGCTAAAATAAATTATAAAAAACAAATTGTTGAATGAATAAATCTTAATAAAGTGAGAAAGAGTCGAAAATTGAATAGATTTAAAAGTAGGAAGTCATAACAACGTCTAACAATGTTTTTGAGTAATGAACTTGCATATAATTAATTCGTTTTAGTACCAAATCAAATGGCATTTGCGTTTTAAATTCGTATAAATCTATTATGTAAAATGTGTGAGTGTTGTGAGTTGCTAATTCCTGTTTGTTCTTACATAATCTGCTTACAGACTAATTAGAATTGCTAAACCGGCTGCCTTGCCATTCAAATAGTTATAACACTATTACGTGTAAATAGTTCATTTGAATAATGATTAAATAATTAGGACTACGAGGATTAGAAATCTACTATAGTCCTATTTTCCAGCCACAATAGTTATAATGGGATTCAATGGGTACCTATGTCAGTTACAAGTGAACGCATGATATAATTACCCGGGCTGGGGGATTGTTCGCGAAAGTTACAGCAGGCCTGGTACAGTGGGTTTAAGAGAAGGAACATGATGGGTTTTAGTCAGTGAGAGTCTGACACTCCCTTAGGAGCCGACAGTTGATGATTTCATCAAAAAACATCTTACTTACTAAGAAGCTTCAACTTTAATGGACCTTTGTGCCACTGACGGTTATCTGGTACCTATGACAAGTTAATTTAATTGAAGAATTATATGCAACCTAGTAGGTATTTTTTTAATAAGCTCCTTTTACAGTAGGTAAAACGGCTGCACCATTTAACATGACTTTTTGCCACAGAGTTCTATACCATGAATACAGTTAAGGGTACCTAACTAATTATATAATTTATGTACTTGGCTTTTAACACTGAGTAAATAGAATAAATAAATAATAATAAAAAAAGTAAGTGACGATTATACACAAACGCATAGCTCTTCCAGCACGCGAGTAAAAACCGCGGGAATAAGCTAACAAAAAAAAATATCAGTACCATACTCATCTAAAATGCAAGTTATTTAAAAAGAAAACATAATAATAGTGATTTTCACACTAGAGTACTTTACTATGTCAAGGCTGTTAGTCACCCGAATGCATGGAGCGTGAAGATTTTTTAACAAAAAACTCAATTTTTCCACCAATGTATTACGTGGTTTAGTTTGAATATGAATCATAGGTTACTCTGAATTTTTTGGTGGTACAATACCTTTATTTATATACCTGGTAACACTAGCTATGTACTTACCTACAGCATTATGAGTAGGTACCTATGTTTGTGACTGAAAGTAAGTCTGACACCAGTCTAACCAAGGGGTATTGGGTTGCCCGGGTGACTGGGTTGAGGAGGTCAGATAGGCAGTCGCTTCTTATAAAGCTCTGGTACTAAGCTGCATCCGGTTAAACTGGAAATCGACCCCGAAGCAGATGATCAACCCAGTTACCCGAGCTACCCAATATTCCTTGGTCAGACTGGTTGTCAGACTTATTGGCTTCTAACTAACAATTGATAATGTCAAATGACAGCCGGTACCATATATCTTTGCCGGTACCTTCAGTAATTTATCGTGTCATCCGAAACACTTATTAATATTATCGTCATTATATAAGAACGTTAAGAACAATATGAAAATAAATTGCTTATCAAAATAAAATATAAAAAATAATGGCTTTCATGTAATACAAGACATTTTGGTTGAAACTCAATTTATAGCGCAGCGCCAAATATTGCTGATTTTATGGCCATAACGAGAGAGACAGCCAGACTGCGTTTTGTGTGTGGCCATGAAATAAGCGAGGGATTTGCGTCATTTCCTTTGTCTCTTGATTAAGCTTAGTTTTAAATATATAGCGGTAAATGCTCATCTTTGGATAAAAAAGCTGAATAGTTGGTTTTTTCGAGCACGCTAATTTCAGGAAGTAGGTACTGTACGGATTTGAAGTACTTATTAGATTACTCATTTAGAATTGTATAATTTGTATCCGATTGCACCAACTAATTCCTCCGAAATCCGAGTGACATGCTTACTCATTAGAACAGTTTACGTAAAAGTCAATGTCTATTTTCAATGGAGTTGTATTAATTATTCCTATTCCTTACGTAACATTCCTAGCTTTAAAACTCAATAACCAAGTTCGATCTTCTCCCAAGCCCCAACCAAAACGGTCCAAATTAAAACGCTGGTTTCTTGGCCCAACACAGGTGAGTCACGCTACTCGCTCACGACAGGGAAAGTGGCATGACGTCATCACGAGTCGTGGGACGACCAACTAACTGGCTGTTTCATTGGAACATCTCAAACGAGGATAGAGGGTAATAAATATGCTTACTGCGTTTGTACATAACATACATAAAAAGGCAGGTAAGAAGGGCTCATGGCTAAGTAACAGCCACCCGGATCAAAGCTTGGCATTGTATGCATGAATGTAGACGGATGGAGAGGAAGAGGAAGAGCTAAGAAAAGATGGATCTATTGCCTGAAAGATAAACTGAATAGGAAGGAAGTGAGTGTCAGTATCACGAGTGACAGGTAAGAATGTAAGACAGATTGCCCCAAATAAAATTGGGAACAGGGTGGGAAGAAAAAGAAGGCTGCAAAACAGCATTTTAAGGAAGACAGCTCCTAAAAAGCCCATCCTTCACCACTTCCTTTATGTTTTTGCTCAGAAGAAGTGACGAAGATGGGTGGGATGGGAAGAAAATGGGTGACCATCTAGTCATGACGAGTACTTCCGTGTTTCGGCTGTGATCGTTACAGGTAAGCCTGAAGTCTGACACCAGTCTTACCAAGGGGTATTGAGTTGCCCGGGTAACTGGGTTGAGGTAGGTACCTAATCAGATAGGCAGGCGCTCTTCGTGGCACACTGGTACCGAGCTGCATACGGTTAGACTGGAAGCCGACCCCAATATAGTTGGGAAAAGGCTTGAGAAATGAGGGCCACTTGCGAGAATAAAGGCAAATTAACATGCTAAGTGTTAGATTTGTACATAAAAACATACATAATGATTATTCCTAGAATTTTTCGAAACTGCGGTTTCGTTAGAAGGAAAAAAATGCAGGAGTTTTCCTTGTGTCGCAGATAAAAATAAGGACATTAGAAGGTTACTTCAAAATTTAAAGATGTTTCAAAATTTAATGGTGTTTTTTTCCTACTAAATGCCTTCCACGTAAAAACATAGTCTTAATAACTTCTGTTTTTGTTTATAGATTAAGTTTACTTATAATAATCATCATCAGCCTCCTCCCCTTATCCCAGTTCTATTTGGGGTCGGCGCAGCATGTTTTCTTCTCCCATACTCTTCTATCTGTCGTCATCTCACAAGTAACATTCTTTCTTACCATATCTACTTTCACACAATCCATCCATCGCTTCTTTGGTCTTCCTCTTCCATTATATCCGCTATATATATATCCGTATACTTTAAAATAATGTACAGTTAATGTTTAAATATAAATACTATATCTTACTGACTATTGCAACTACATAGGTACATAAATAATGCAATTTTGAAGTAAACTAAGTAACTAGTTTGTACAAACAGTTCGGACGTAAGCATTCAGAAACGACGTTTTGAACGCTCATAAATAAAAGTAAACCAGTTTTGTTATTATGCTAAGTGCATTGTAATCAAGTATAGGCATTAATTAACTTGAAATCCTTGTTATATTGTTTGTTTTCACGATACTCATTTTTTAACCACCCACGCTGAAAACGGTGTTATAACTTTGTGACAGCTCTTAAACGGATGAAGCAATTTGGATGCGGTTTTGTCAAGTTCTTCTTCCCCCTGTTCCCAATTTTACTTGGGGTCGGCGCAATATGTCATCCTCTTCCATTTACCCTGTCACTCGTCATACTGACACTCACTCCCTTCCTTTTCATATCATCTTTCAGGCAATCCATCCATCTTTTCTTAGGTCTTCCTCTTGCTCTCCATCCATGCGGTTTTGTCAAGTTCAAAGCTGGTTTTTCAGCGATCATTATTGGATAAGTGTCAGCAAAATCGGATCAGCCGTTTTAAAGTTATTGTGACTTTTCGCCAAGGAGTGGTGAAAAATAATAACTTAGATTAAGGTGACGCTAAACGATATTCGAACATTCATAAGAATCGAAAGTAACAAATCGCGTGTCAAAGCCATTTAATATTCAAATTGCTTTTAATAATAGTATAACACTTATATAATCCTTAATTAAGTTATATATGTATTTTTACTTTTTACTAATGACTTTATCGAACAATTTGATTGTCACTTTAATATAATCTTAATAATTAATTTATCTGCTAATATATTATCTATTTATAATAATAGGGGTTAAAGTATGAAATTGCCGATTTGTACTGAAAACCTAAATTGTATTTTTTTTTAATTTTTAACAAACTTATTTAATCAAAATAGTTGCCATTATTATCTATACATTGCGGTCATCTAATAAGAAGGTCATTTATGCCTTTACGATAGAACTCTGAGGATCTAGACTGCACAAACAGTGTGAAAGAATTTTGTTCTGCCTCCTGGGAAGAAACTTCTTGTGACGTAGATAATTGTCCAAATCACAAAAAAAAATGGTCGTCCGTTAGAGCAAGGTCTGGCGAATATGGAGGAAGACGAATAGTTTCCAACTGCAGTTCCTGAAGAGTTAAAACGGTTTATTTTGCTGTATGAGGCCTCGCGTTGTCATGGAGCAATAGCGGTGAAGGTCGATTCATGAGTCGTGGCTGTTTTACTGCTAATTTTTTCAACATTATTCGGTGTTCGGCTGGGTATCTGGGTAGTTTGACTAGGATCGGCGTTCACCGTCTCTCTTAATTTCTCGTTAATCACCTGTCAGGCGGTCTTTCTCATGGCTCGTTCTTCAAGTCGAAGTTTCCACCACGAAAGCGTTTAATCCAAAATCGCACGGCGCGTTCTTTAGCAGACACCTCTTCAAATGCAGCATTGATATTGCGGGCTGTTTCTGCCGTTCAATCCCGCGTCGGAACTCATATTCAAAAATTACTCAAATTTTCGCAGTATCCATCTTTCTTGTTTAAGTTGAATAACAAAAACAATTGAACATCGATAATCAAATGTTTCACATTTTTTAAAAGAAGAACATCACAGAAACCACGTGAAAAAAGTTCCATTCGAAAACCTCAAACCATGAAGACTCTATGGCAATTCAAAAACCTACTAGAATAAAACGGCAATTTCATACTTTAACCCCTAATATTATAAAGCCGAAGAGATTGGTTGAAGTGCTAATCTTAGGAACTACTGTAATGGTCTGATTTGATTAATTTTATCATTGTTAGATAGTCCAATTATTGAGGAAGGTTATAGGTATCGCGATGTCACTTAAAACAAGCATAAACTTGTGTTATTAGTAGTTATTTTAACTGAAATTCTTCCATGTTACATACATAAATAAATAACAAATGTGTTTTGGAATTATTTTATTTTTTTCAATTTTGTTTTTCCGGAAGCCAACAGCATATTTTTGTCACACCCCGACATTATATTAACCGACTACCAAAACAGAGCAATACCTACAATTATTCAGTTTTTTTTGACAAAGCTAATAAGCGGCCTTGTTTAGAATTTTAATGAACCCTAAGTAGGTACCTACAGAACAATGTCAAACATATTTTTTTCCAAAAAAAATTGAAACAAAGCCATTACCGGAATGCTTGTGTTACAAGAACAATAAAATTAGTGACCTCAAAACTAGGGTCATGTATAATGTGGTCAGAAACCGTGGAAAGCCACGTTTGTTAGCTTTTGTGTTTGAAAATATATGGGAAAGTAATTTGAACTTGAACGCGCACCTACTGCAAATTGGTGCAAGGAGTAGTTCGTTGGCTGCGGGATTGTTCGCGCGAGTTACCGCGGCCCTGGTACATAAAAGGCCTGCGACGGATCACGACGGTTTTTAGTCAGTAAGAGTCTGACACTCCCTCACCGCTGCTAACCCACAGCGGGAGGGGTCATTTGATGATTTTTGACGTTGTTAAAAAAAGGAGTAGTTAGGTAGTTACCTCGGGACATGGGAGAAACTGCGGGTTAAAGCTAGTTTGTAATATGATGACGATATATCATTGAACATCCTTGGCAGTCGTTACGGGTAGTCAGAAGCCAGTAAATTTGACACCAGTCTAACCAAGGAGTATGCCGGCCAGGTGCCCGGGTAACTGGGTTGAGGAGATCAGATAGGCAGTAGCTCCTTGTAAAACACTGGTACTCTGCCGCATCCGGTTAGATTGGAAGCCGACCCCAACATACATAGTTGGGAAAAAGCTCTTGAGATGATGATGACGATATGTAGGTATGAAAGGGAACCATTGAAGGTTTGTTATTTCTCAATCTTCTCAATGGAAGATAGCAATTAAGTAGCGTAATAAATAAAGGTACATAATCGTATACAATTAGAGATTAGTCACACCTTAGTAATAATTTGTTACAAAATGTAAAGAACTGCAATATTGTTATACCTTTTTTCCGGCTGCGGGAAATAGTTACTTACTAAGAGACGCTAGTCTGTATTAATCTATAATTCTAATATAAAGAGGATTGTTTTGTTTATCTATTGGCTCCGAAGCTACTGAACCGATTTAAAAAGGATTTCACTGTCGGGAAGCTACACTACCTCCGGGTGACATAGGTTGTATTTTTGCTTGGGAGTTTGTTGCGCCATGAAGAGCGGGCGTTTTGCGGGCTGTCTTTTGTTTTTGACGTTCGAAAAGTGCTGATTTATCAGCCTATTTTGAATAAACGTTTTTGAGTTTGAGTTTATCCCGGTTCGATAGTTACATAATAAAATCTTTGCAGAACGGTGCGTTTTATTTCTCCGTATAATTCAGAACTGCGCTTACAAAGATCTACTTAAATAATTATGTGTATAAAAACTCAACTTTTTGTTACGTTTAGTCACCTTCAAGTACATAGCAAATTATGTGTTTGATATCATTGTATGAGCAGTTTTTATGAGAATAAGCTTCAATCAGCACCTTAGAAATTACTCCGCGCACCTGCACAAGTAGCGTAAAGTAGCTTTTCTTGATAATTGGGCTATCAAATTCGAAATGAATTTCCCGCTGTGGTTTAGCAGCGGCGAGGGAGTGTCAGACTCTTACTGACTAAAAACCGTCGTGTTCCGTCGTGGGCCTTTTATGTACCAGGGCCGCGGTAACTTTTTCGAACAATCGCGCAGCCCCGTAGCACATAGGCTCTTAATCCTACTTTGTAATTAAAAAGGAGGACGTTATCAGTTCAAATATTTGTATTTCTTTACGTGTGTCAAGAAATGCTTCATGTTACTTTTATTTTGAAGTGTACCCCCGGGATGCTGGTGAAACCACCGGCAGAAGCCAGTTGCATTAACATGTCGTAAATCTTTTACTTCATTCTATGAAATTCAAGCCCTGACGTAATTTCGACTATGTTAATAGATAATTATCTAAGTTACATGTTAAGTTAATTACGACTATCAGTACATGAACTTAGCGCAGTTTCCTATAATTAAGTTTTTAAACCATGTTATTTTATGTGGTAAAGTGGTAGGTAATTATCAGATTTTGTGGGCATTTTGTTAATTAGTTACAATTAAAAATGAGTAGTTGTAATGTAACTTAGGTTAAGCAACGGTAGCTGTGGTCGTTAAGAGGATGGGTGACGCTTCAGTTTTATAATTGTGTGTGGCTATAGGTAGATTTATCGTAAGTAAGAGCAATCTTTAACAACCTACAAAACTGAAAGATAAGATTAAAACTTTTATCCTATAATATAGTCCTACTTCCTACTTATATCCTACTATTCTACTTCCTACTAATATCCTACTATCCTACTAATATTATAAATGTGCAAGTTTGTGGGATGTATGGATGTATGTTTGTTATTCTTTCACGCAAAAACTGCTCGACTGATTTGGTTGAAATTTGGTACGTAGATAGCTGATACACTGGATTAACACATAGGCTTTTTATTAACACACCACGCGGGCGTAGCCGCGAGCGAAAGCTAGTTTATTTTATAATTTAGAGAAAAGATTAGGATATACAATTAGAATGTTTTATACCTATCTTCGAACACAAATCCATTTTGTAATAGGTAGGTACGTTATTGCAGTAACGTGCAATTTATTGGTGAGTGCGAATCAATAAGATTTAAGATCGATATATTGCAAATAATCGTATTTGATGCATAGCATAGTTTCACAATAGTGAGTGTAATAATGTATTTTTAATATCGAAATTAGAGAGTACATCGAATGCAAGTGTACCCTAAATTTAGTAGAAGTGTTAGTATTACCTAACTGCATCATCTCCCGAGCCTTTTCCCAACTATGTTAGGGCCGGCTTCCAGTCTAACCGGATGTAACTGAGTACCAGTGCTTTACAAGGAGCGATTGCCCTATCTGACCTCCTCAACCCAGTTACCCGTGCCACTCAATACCTCTTGGTAAGACTGTTGTCAGACTTACTGGCTTCTGGCTCCCCGTAACGAATGCCAAGGATGTTCTATGACAGCCGGGACCTACAGTTTAACGTGCCCTCCGAAACACAGTCATTGGTGTCCAAGATATACTTAGAAAGTACATACAATCACAGAAAAGATGCATTGGTACTTGCCTGACCTGGAATCGGACCCACACTCATACTTGAGAGGTTGGGTCTTTACCACATTAATCAAGGTTAAAACACAGAATGTCTGAAATAATCTAGACTGAAGTGTTTATTTCCTAACTGTAGAACGTTTTTTTTCAAACATTACGATATAATGAGAATTGTCTAAGCGTGAGAGGAGATATAAAAAATATTGCACTGTGAGAACTGTTTGTTAATACCTAAGACTTAGGTGCTAATTGAATAATTATCAATAAGGGGGAGTACATAAGGGATCCGGATTATATAAGGGAGTGTACACAAGGGGTAGTACAAAAGGGAGTGTACACAAAGGGGAGTACATAAGAGATTACATAAGGGAGTTTACATAAGGGGTAGTAGATAAAGGAGTGTACACAAAGGGGAGTACATAAGAGTGTACATAAGTGAGTATATAAGGGAGTACATAAGAAAGTACATAAGAGAGTACATAAGGGAGAACATAAGGGAGTACATAAGGGAGTACCTCTTCAATTTGAAACTGTTTGCTTTGTTTTTTCTGAGTTGCAATATTCTACATTCTTCATTCATTCCTTTAAGGAGGCAAGTAAAGCCGCGGTATAGTACCTATGTCTAATCCATCTCATGCTTCACTCTCACTTTCACTCATTCCGGTCTATACTCATTCAATGAGCCGTTAACTGAATGTTTTCAATACAGTTACGTCGGTTTAACTAATTAAACTGTACAGTTAACAGGCTTCCTTTTAACCAAAGTCTCGTTAAGTTATCGAAATTTGAGGTTAAGCATCTTTTGCCGCGGCCAAGATATAGATGGGTGGCCATGCTTCGAATGTAAAGTGGCTATAGTATCCAAAAAGCTGTGTGGAAACCGGTTGTCATTATTCCTTCACTCTCATAGCCCGATGGGACGGCAATCCGACACGACCGGAGAGAGATCAGGCGCAGGACCGACGTTTACGTGCTCTCCGATGCACGGGTGTATCAATCACCAACTTCCAGGAACCGGGATGCTTTGTGAAAGTTTCTACAACTAACAAAGCGATTACGGACTCGACCTGAGAATCGAACTGGAGACCTCGTGCAAATCAGCCGCGCTTGCAACAGCTAGACCAACGAGACAGTTCATACTTAAAAGCCTACTGCGTAAAACGCGTAATACATTAGTTTGAGTTTGGCCCCGTCATTTATTTTATTTCCGTGCTTTTTAAGGTACAATGACTTATTGCATTATTATGTAGGTATTGTATAAAATAACAATAGGTTTCACTAACAATTGGCAGTTTATTTTAAGGTTCAGTGAGAGGCCAAATCGAATAACGTTAAAAATGTAACGTTTTAATACCTATTATTATATGTTTTGGGTGATGTCAAAACTCTCTTATAATCTTATCCTTAAATACTAATATGTACTTACTGTGAATGCAAAAGTACCTAACTCTGTCTATCTGTCCAGTTTTCACGCCAAAAGTACTGAACTAATTTAAAGGAAATTTTTAACATAAATAGTTCAGAGCTTGAAAAAGGACAAAAGCATACTTTTTATCCCTGTACGGGAAGTATTTCCCTCGGAGTATTTATGGAACTGCAGAAGTATTTCATGGGAAACCGCCTGTACCGACTAGATGGGATTTAAGGTGAAGATACTTATAGGTTGTTTTTTGAAGATAAGATTCAGAGTCTGACACTCTCTCACGTGAATGGGGTCATTGATGATTTCCCACCAAAAAAGGGGAACTATAGGTGTTTTACCTGCATCTTATATATTAAGGACACGAGAAAAACCACAGGCCTAAGCTAGTGTTCATTAGTCATTGGTGACACATATTCTTGCACCAATAGCAGACAAGTCTAACTGGTTTGCTGATGTAACTTGGAAACTTACCGTCTCGAGAGCCATGGAAAGTAAATTAGTTTACTAATGGTAGGATTATGTGGTAGCTAGCATAATATTTAAGCTTCGATACTAGAGGCCTGGTGGATAAAAATCAAAAATATAGATAAAAACCACTCAAGTATGATTGTGTGTTCTTTCTAAGTAAGTATATCTTGGACACCAATGGCTGATTAAGGGAGAAGGAAAACATTTTGATGATTAATAATATTATAAAGAAGCTCAGAATTCAAAGATGTTCAAATGACCCTTGTAACTGGGTTGAGGAGATCAGATAGGTCGCTTCTTGAAAAACACTGGTACTCAGCTGCATTCGATTAGACTGGAAATCGACCCCAACGTATTTGACAAAAGGCAGATGATGATTATGGCAAAGTTTGTGTTGCTAGGGAGTTTTTTGCGCCACTTCTTCCTAGCAAAAACACATAGGAAGTGGTGAACGGTGGGCGTTTTGGGGGCTGTCTTATGTAAATTCCTGACGTTCAAAAAGTGCTGTCTTGCAGCCAAGTTTGCATAAATGATTTTTTGAATAATTATTCCCACACCTAAAAAAAATAACTTTGTACAGTGAAGGACATACAGTTAAAGTTGGAACCTTCGTAGTTATTAGCAAATGTTAGTTAAACGATGACGGCTGCCCCAGTTAAGTGGGTTACTAAATAGCCTGTAGAACAATGACTTACCGTGTTATGAACGTTAGGGTAACCAAGTGTTGTTTTTTGCAGGATCTACCTATACTTTTTCATAAAGAAATTCGTGTAAGTTACAATATCTACTGATTTTTATTTAGTTACGAATATTTAATTTAATAAGACCTAAAAAACCCATACTTGAAAATAATGCCCTATTTACATTATAACTCAATGGTCCTATTCTGTTTTATGCCTCAAAAACGACTCTACTGAATTGCCTGAAAATTGTTGGGGAGGTAGCTTAGAATCAGGAGCATGAAATATATACATGACTTTGATTCTAGTTTCCTTGGGACTGAGGTGAAACTGTCGGCAGAAGATAGCAAATATTGTAAAGTTGCAGAGATTGTTTGTTAAAACGGGCTATATTGGCGATTTTTGAAAACTTACAAAGCAGCTCTGAGTTAAGATTTTTTATAAATTATGAACTAGCTCCCGCCCGTGGCTTCACCCGCGTGGTGTGTTGATAAAAAGTAGATATTCTATGTTAATTCTAGTACGTGTACAAGAATTCTAGTATGTGTCACCAAGAATATTATGTATACTTCCATGATGATCGTATAAGTCGTTTTTACGCGAAAGCCTACTTTCGCACTTATCAGTAGGATAAATAGGACTTAGGATAAATAGGACTGGTCCTATCTGAAGTCCTATTAATATAGTCACCCTAGCCGTAATGTTCTACTGCAACCAGCAAGGAACTATTGTCTCTGATTAACATCATGTTGCAACCACCATGAAGTTATTACTTAATTGTTTATCTTTACGCCTTCATTCATTTACAGGTTAAAGTATTATGTAAACTTTTCCATGTAGGAAAAAACCATTACCTGATATCATCTTCTTCCTCCTGCCCTGTTCCCAATTTTATTTGGGGTCGGCGCAATATGTCATCCTCCTCCATTTTCCCCTGTCACTCGTCATACTGGCACTCACTCCCTTCCTATTCATGTCATCTTTCAGCCAATCCATCCATCTTTTCTAAGGTCTTCCTCTTCCTCTCCATCCATCTACATTCATACTTAGCACACACTTTGTTGCATGCGTATCATCCCTCCTCATTACATGCCCATACCATGACAATTACCTGATATCATCTGCCTCAATGCCTGTATCAATGCCTATCCCTTTCCCAACTATTTGGGGGTCGGCTTCCAGTGTAGTAGAATGCAGCTGAGTACCAGAGTTTTACATAGAGCGACTGCCTATCTGACCTTAACTCAGTTACCTCGACAACCCGATACCTCTTGGTAAGTCTCTGGTTTCTGACTACCCGTAACGACTGCCAAAGATGTTCAAATGACAGCCGGGACCTACCAATTTAGAGTGCCTCTGAAACGCGAAGATCTTGTCATGACAAGATGATCCATCAGTTTAATATACCTTTCGTTATATAGATCGAAGATTGATCATCTTGAGCTGTGGGATTGTTCGCGCGAGTTACCGCGGCCCTGGTACATAAAGGGCTCCAGAAGGAACATGGTGGGTTTTAGTCAGTAAGAGTCTTACACTCCCTCACTGCTGTTAACCCACAGCGGATGATTTCCCATGGAAAAAAATATTGATCATGTTAGATATCGGTAAAGGAAAAATAAATAATGAACAATTATATTCTCACAGTTTTCTAGTGTTTATAAAAAAACATGGTTTAAGCTTATAAATAAAAAATAACATGGAGTATAAATGGTGTCATTTACCTATGGACCATATGCGATAGATATATTGAATTGCAGGAAATGACGTAGAAAATTGGCTCGTATTCCGAAATATAGCCGCCGATGCGTGCGCGCATAGAATTTGTGACGATTTTGAAATCTGCGTTAGAGTAACTGTTGATTAGGTTTATTGATACAGTAACTGTATACTGTGGTCTCACTCAAAAGCTGTATATAAATTGATTGAACATTTTAAAGGGGGTAACAAACACACTAACTTATGCACATGAAAACAATGTTCACGTACAAGTAAGATGGTTCACCTGTTTTCGTGAGATAAGACATCTATATACGCATATACTCTCCTTCACATTTTCTTTCCTTCTCCACAATCCTTTTGAGTAGACGTTTAACTAAAAATAAACAATCTTGATTTAACTACATATTTATTTAAAACTCAATTTAAATAATATATTTGTAAAAAAACAATGTAAATAAAGAATTACTTAATCAACTGAATCATTATTTTAAGCAGTATTTTTTTTACAATTATTCAATTTTTATTTTATTCAATTCATATTTACATTTACTTAAAAAACTATCCTATTATCAAACTTAAAACTATACCTTATTTATTTGTATATGTTTAATAAGTCCTATCAAGATGGGTTTACATTTTAAACGGATATACGATATAGCTACAACCTCTTCCTTCTTGCTAAAATAGTAAAAACAAAAGTATATTTTACTTCCATAAAAACCGCCCATTATTTAACTAAAACAATAGCATACACACAACAAAAATACATCAATAGTTTGTTGAAATTTTCCCAAACAGGTCAATGAATGCCACTGAATGAGTGAAGCAATCAATTGAACGAATGAATGAATGGGTCACGGTACGGTTAATATGGAGGTCCGTTTTTATTTTATATGGATTTTGCATGGTCAGCATAGTATTTAGAGTGTGTAGGTGATGAAAAAGTTACTGGTAGAATTAAGAAAAACTACCTCTATTATGTCATTGAGATCTTCACAGTTGCACTCGAACAGTTCAGTATTATATTAGTTGTTTGTAAGTCGCGCTTTTAGACCAAAACTAAGTACTGAAAAGGTTTTGATAAAGGTACATAGAGTCAAGAAATGTATATAGGAATATATGTACATACTACTGTAAACTGCTGTTATTTGCATACAACGTTGCCTTAATTACATATTAATTATTACTTTAGCGTATAATTTTTTATCCTTACAAATGTTTTAACTTACGTTTGTCGCGCTGTCACACCAAAACTACTGACCTAATTTGAATAGGTACTCATCTGTGTCTAGTAGTCTAGAGTAGTCTATCTAGACTAGAGCCTGGGAAAAACATAGGCTACTCTTTATCCTGGTACTCGATTTAGTTCCCTTGGAACTCAGATGGAACCAAGACAATCATCTAGTTATTAATAAGCCAAGTTTTTTCATTATTTAATAGGATTAATCACCACAAAAGTTCAAGGAAATAAAAGCTCACGTGAGTAAGGCTACTTTACTTAAGATTTTAACGAACTGGGTCGACTGTAAGTCAATTCTGTACGCGGATCGCGTAAGTTAAGCAATGTTTAAACCGGTTGGCAATCCGATGGGTCACGCATTCACGATACAATGTGTTGAAGGAGAATCTTTAAAACTGAGGGTAAAATTTTCCACTGTTTTTGTAGAGTTTTAACATCATCTGTGTAGCTTTTTCCTAACTATAATTAGGTCAAAGTCAAGAGTTTTTGTTTCCAAATAAGCCTTTGCAGGCTCTTATAAAACGTCACACTAGTTGCACTGTTCCAAAAAGTTGGTCTCATGGAGAAGAACCAGCTAGAAACTCCATCCAGGTTGGCTTCCAATCTAATCAGATGCAGCTGAGTACCAGTGTGCCACTTGGAGCGACTGCCTGTCTGATCTCCTCAACCCAGTTACCCGGGCAACCCCATACCCCACGGTTCTGACTGATTTTCAGTGTTTCTAGCTTCTGATTACCCGTAACGACTGCCAAAGATGTTCAAATGACATTCGGGACCCACCAATTTAACGTGCCTTCCGAAACTCGGAGGAACTCGTCATGTCATAGATGGTCACCCATCCGAGATACGACCGTATTAAACCTTGCTTAACCTTAGGATATAAGTTGGCATATTTTATCTTATAATATTGCTGAAATTGGATTTTTACATTTAGTGTCACCCTTGTCATTGTGTTAATTAAATAACTAATTGAAATTAAGACGTAGATTGATTACACATAAGCTATTCGGTTAAAACAAGTTATTCTCTTGATTACCTGTGGGTCAAAAGTTAATCGCATTACATTTTAATGAGGAAAACAATTTATAAGTTAATAATATGTTGATTAATAACTAGCTGTTTCCCGTGGTTAGCCCTATGTTATTCGGGGATAGTAGCTTTTCAAAAGTGAAATAATTTATATAGTTTTTGCAGTTCAGGAACTCTTAGGGTACAAACAAACAAATAAATGTGTCTTCTTTATAATGTTAGTGTATATAGGTTAGCCAGCATTGCACGGGTGTAAAATATAGAAGTACCCAAATGTCATGTTTATTTTTATTTTTCATCAATTGTCATGAGCCATTGCACATACGAAAATCCTTTTTAAGTTAATCACCAACATACACACATTCGAACTTTGTTCTTTTAATATGTAAACAGTGAATCATCAATCCTTAAGCGAAAGTGATGTTTAAAATGCACCAAACATAATTTGCATTAACATAAGATATAAAAAAAGATTCCGATTTAAATAAATGTTATGTGAGAACTTATGTTTTATACAAAAACAAGCTATATTGATGTTATTTATGTAATACTCGGCCGTTTTGTGAATTTTAATGTTGTTCCTTGAAGCCTATGGATTGTACCTACTTAATATTGTAAATGCGAAAGTAAGGATGTACGGATTTGGGTATGTGTGCTTGTTTCTCTTTCACATTTAAGTACTGGATGGATTTTGAAGAAACTTGAAAGTAATATAGCTTATATATCCGAACATCATATATAGGTTTTTTTTGTTGTTGTTGTTATAAAGTTGATCCCTCCCTTGGGACATCGGTAAAAAAGCGGGCTGAAGCATTTACATTCAACTTGGTTCATTCGATCCAAAACCAAACGCACATTAAAATCTGTTTATTCGTTTATCAGTTCATTGCAAACAGAAGGACAGATGTCCCCAAATATTTTACTAAAAGTCTTCTGGTTATATGCATAACAGTTTCTAAGATGTCTTAACAAATAAGTTCCCGGAATTGCGCTAGAATGCACTGTAGGCAGCAGCTGTCGCAGCTATGCAATATCTTTGTTTTGGGCACATCCCGGGAAAAAATAATTGCCTAATATCTGTCGTTACGGAAAGACAGGCGCAAACATTTGCATAGGTCATGGTGGCCTAGTGGTTAAAGCATCTTCCTGTCAAGTACCTAGGTATGAGTGCGCAGGTTCGATACCAGGTCATGCAAGTAATAATATTTAGCTTTTCTAAGTTATATCTAATTTCTAAGTGTATCTTAGACAATGACTGAGAAGACCCCGTGGCTAAGGAAGAGCTCTTAGCTAAGTCAAAGCCGAATCGACCAATCATAAGGTTAAGCAACGCTTGGAGTGGTCCGTGGATGGGTGACCATCTTGTCATAATGAGTTCTTCCGTGTGGTGGCACGATAAACTGGTGGGTCCCGGCTGTCTTTTTAACATTCTTGGCAGTCGTTACGGGTACCTAAACAGAAACCAACCTATCTGATAATCGGTCTTAGAAAGGGGTTGTTCAAGTTAAGTGGGTTGAGAAGGTCAGACAGGCTAGTCGCTCCTTGTAAAACACTGGTACTCAGCTGCATCCGATTAGACTGGAAGCCGACCCCATCATAGTTGGGAAAAGGCTAGGCAGATGACGACCGCACCGGGTAAGCGTGTTTGTGAGTGAGTGGTAATATTATTAAAATTAATTAATATAACTACAGATTTTTCCTGTATCTGTCAATTAGTGATTTGAATTAATTATATAGACCCTGTTTGTTAATGAAGCTTGTGACATAATCTTAGACTATAATTTTAAGCCGGTACACACGGTATGTTTCTCTTAATGTTGATGCTTCGCGCTGCAAATCTAAATGCAACATTAAAATTATTCAATAACATTGAAATGGCTTTATAAAATGGAAAATGAGAATTCTTTTGGGTCCTAAAACGTATAAAAAGTTTGATTTGAAATGTAAAATAACATACAGTATTTTTATTTAGTAAAGTAGTTTAAGTTTGTAAATATAAAATAAATTATAACAATGAAGTAAAAAAAAATAACATCATATTTATTGAAGACCTTATTAATGTAAATAAATGTGATATGAGACTTAAAATTATTCTATGAAATATTACTTACATAGTGTATCTAGTTTTAAATTAAGGAAGTTGTAAATAACAGAGATATAAAAGTTCAGGCTCGAAGTATCCAGGATTAGATAGAATATAAAACTTTTATTCATTACAAAGAAAAATCATCATCATCATTATCATCATCTCAGCCATAGGACGTCCACTGCTGTACATAGGCCTCCCCCTTAGATCTCCACAGATACCTGTTGGAGGCGAACTTTATAAGGTCGTCTGTCCGGACGTCCTACGCTGCGCTTGCTGTTCCGTGGTCTCCACTCCAGCACTTTTCGGCCCCATCGGCCATCTGCTCTGCGAGCAATATGACCTGCTCATTGCCACTTCAACTTGCTAATCCAGTGGGCTATATCGGTGACTTTAAAAAGAAAAATAGCAATTTAAAAAAAGCATTGGCCTCAAAAATTTTATTCCAAACACTATCGATTGCAAGCGCATTCGTTTTCGCACATCAAAAATTCGCGTGTACACCATCCCTAAACGAATGAAACTTTCACCGTATCATCAATAATAGCTTAGACAGACAAATTATAACTCCGATCTAGAAAGTTTCCAAACCATTTGTAATCGTGACTCGCCAAAATTGTGGTCCAATTCACTAAATTATTAATGCAAAATGATATCAAATATGACGTTACTTTATGAGGTAATAGCCACATAATAGGCCTATAAAATACCTACATTATAAATAAGCCTACTAATTAGCAAAAGGTTTCTTTCAACTCAGAAAAAAATATAAACATTGATCATTTGTGTCATGACGAGTTCCTCCGTGTTTCGGAAGGCACGTTCAATTGGTGGGTCCCGGCTGTCATTTGAACATCTTTGGCAGTTGTTACTTGTAGTCGGAAGCCAGCATATCTGACACCCAGTCTAACCAAAGGGGTATTGGGTTGCCCGGGTAACTGGGTTAGGGGAGGTCAGATAGGGCAGTCGCTCCTTGTTAAGCACTGGTACTCAGCTAATCCGGTCAGACTGGAAGTCGACCCCAACAAAGTTGTTAAAAAGGCTCGGAGGATGTGTTACTCCGGAAGAGTACCTATAGCTGTCGCAACAGAGAATCAATTTTTCAAATCGGTTCAGTAGATCCGGAGCCTATTCATTGGAAACAAACAATGTACAGACAATCAAATATTTCTTTTTTATTTACTAGTAAGTATATGTAGATAAGTACATCTTTTGATATTTCTTATACCTATTGAACTGATCTTTACCACGAGTGTCTACCGTCATAACAGACCATTAGAATAGAACGTAATGATCTAGGAATATAAACGGTATCTAACCTTGAATACTCAATCTAGATTAACTTGATCTATTCGCCTACACTTAATAAAGACTCGAGTCTTTGTCCGTCTACCAAGAAATTGATATACTCTGATATACATGTATATTAAATTAATACTAGTGACATTTTAACACAATGGTCAATGATTATCTTAGCTTCCGTACCTTATTTGTTAATGCCGAGACAAAAAAATGGGACCTAATTTTTTATGCTGTGACATATTTCTTTATAGTAATTCTTCCTTGTGGCTATGTATTTCGAGGTCATATGCTAAACTATCTCTAAAAATCGGTCAAATGCGAGTCTGACCCGCACATCGAGAAATCCGTTCAATGCATGCAGAATACTCATCAAATGAAAAAATAAACTTTTAGGAAGCAAAATTGCCGTTGGAAAACTGTTATCACCCCCCCCCCCCCACACACATTAATCTATCTGGAATACTAGTTAAGATATGTAGGATTCCATAAAATATTAAGAGCAGTCTTCTTACCACACAAAACACACATTCACAATAAAAAAAAACTTTTTACTACATCATCTACATTTAATTTCACACCTCCTTCAAATTTAAGCATTAGCTACAATCCAGTTAGCTGCTGAGGAGACACGAGCATTGACCCCGGGGTACTGGGGTCTGGCACACCCCATACCGAAGGAGCAGACCCCCACGAGGACACCATGGTGGTATACTGGACCGCCGGAGTCCCTGTAACAATAATTATGGGGTCAGCCGTTACTTTGGGGAAACCAAAAATGTGCTCATTTTAGAGAGATAACATAAGGATCTCATGTAAGGCGATCAGCCAGCTGCCCAGGACATATTATAGTGCACGAGCATTTGCGCAAATACAGGTGCACTCACTATTCCTTCACTCTCATAGACCGATGGGACGGCAATCCGACACCATCGGAGAGAGATCAGGCGTATTACCAACATTTACGTGCTCTCCGTTGCACGGGTAAATCAATGACCAACTTCCATGCTCCAGGCTGGTTTGTGAAAGTATAAAACCTACAAAGCCATTTTGATTTCGATCTCGGGCTTGATATGCACATGCAGTAAATATATCACGCATATGCTTAAAAAAGACAGTCGACAAGTATCTGAACAATTTTTCGACACGAGTTTCGCTTCTCCACGGGGCATCCTCAGAAGATGATGACTCGTCTACTGCTCTAACTTGCTTAAAAATATTAAAATAGCGAAGTATTTTTACTAACCTGTAACATTGGTCCTTCCCCCCAACATCCAGGATGCCAGTACACAGCATATTGTCAGTGATGACAGAACCATACATGCGAAGACGACAAGCCATCTGGTTGATGGTGTAAACTTGCACGTGACGGAGCTGCTCTGAACTGGGTCCTTCCTCCTGTGGGGTTCAAAGAATAGAGTCTTAGAATAAGGAAATTGCAAATCAAGTAATAATAAAGGCGTTCAGACCGATTGTTGGTTATTACACGTTGTTGGTTATTTTGGTCTAGCTCTAAGATCAGCCATACATACGATATAGTATCATCATCATCATCATCATCTCAGCCATAGGACGTCCACAGATACCTCCACGATATAGTATAGTGCACAAGTATTTGCGCAGACACAGATGCATTCTCTTCTATTCTTTCACTCTCATAGTCCGATGGGATGGAATTCGGAGAGAGATCAGGCGTAGGACTGACATTTGCGCGCTCTCCAATGTACGGGTGTATTATATTTTGAAAACCATGTAGTTGCGCAATGTGACTGCAAGATTAGGTAAAAAGATACCAAATCAACAAATATTAAAAGAACTTACCGTAATAAATCCCCATCCCGCAGCATAGACAGGCTCATTATCTTCCAAATTGTAATTAGGACCAGCGATCGCAACGGGTCTAACTTGGTCACTGAAAGCGAAGACTGTGGCCGAACGGACGATAGAGAAATCAAAATCTACAAAGGCGGCAAGATTGTATTCAGGATGAGTGAAAACTTCCTGAATAATGTAAATAGTTCCACCACTGTTGGCATAGGTAGACCCTGCACGGATGCGCCATCTGTGCATATTGTTGGCTCTGCAAAAATGAGAAAAAACATGGTCATTATAACGGTGAATTACCGCGGCTCTGGTACATAAAGGGCTTAAGAAGGTACATAATGGGTTTTAGTCGGTAAAAAAAGTCTGGAAAAAAGTCATGATAACTATATTTGGCAATTTCGTGATCGTGTTTTTCAACTATGTTGGGGTCGGCTTCCAGTCTAACTGGATGCAGCTGTGTGTCAGCTTTTTACATGGAGGAATATCTGATCTCCTCATATCAGTTAAGACTGATTGTCAGAATTTCTGGCTTAAAACTACCCGAAACGACTGCCAAAGATGTTCAAATGACAGACTTCCGAAACACGGAGAAACTCTCCAGGACATAGATGGCCTTATGGTTGATCAACCCATGTGGTTACTTATCATTAAAGTAAGACACTTAAATATAAATCAAGTATTGTCTACATTCCAGAAAGTTCCATAATGAAATAAACTTACCGCACACAATGAGCTGCAGTCAGAACTGATCTATTATTGAGGATGGTACCACCACAACCCTGAGTAAAGTTGATCAGGTCAAAGGAATCCAGCAGGGCTACGATCGAAGGATATTGCTCTATAGTGGTTACAGAACCACCCACTATCCTTTGGTTGGTTGGCACCGCTGAAATAAAAAATATATTTCTAAAATTGGTTTCGGCAAGAGGTTTTACTGGGGACCACAGCTAAAAGTTGGATAAATGTAACATAAAGCTTCCTTCGACAAATGGCCTATTTTACAGGAAATATCTTTGTCAAAAAGAACCAGCAGCTTCATATGTCTCTCAGTATATCCTAAGTAGACTAGCAAATCCCGAAGCTATATTTTTTTTTGGAACCCTGAGTAGACCGAAAACTGTTAGTTTGATTGTTAATCAGTACGAGTTTGAAGATGTATGGTATAGTTATCGTCACGAATCTTGAGCTCTGACCTACATCTGCGGAGAAGTAATTTATTAGCAAAGAACCAATCCCAAGTGACGGCTATGACGCGATGCACTGCGAGCCAATCACCACTTCAGCCCGCCCCCGCGCCTCACTTCATACCACAAACCAATAAATTACTTCTGCGCAGGTGAAGGTCAGAGCTCAAGGTTCGTGCCGATAACTAAAGTGGACATATTACAACTACAGACAAAACTGTAGGCCAACTGCCGGTCGACAGTTTAGTCTCCCGTCTGCGAGGATTCTTAGAACATAAGAAAAATTACAAACCTGCCACCACCGCAGCACAAAGGGCTAGAATAGCTATGACGCCCATTTTGACTGCCAACTGACTACTGAGCGTAACTTCTCTTGTTTTATTTATATGAACGTAAGATAAGGGTTACTATCTTTAATTGAATGAATTACATATTTTTATCAGATTACCTACTAGTTATTTTTGGTAGGTAATAAGTTTGACGTGTCTGTGTGTTTGTGTGTCTGTGGTATTGTAGCTCCCGAATGGATTGACCGATTTTGAATTGTCTTGATTTTATTACTATACGAATAGTCTTCACATCTTAATTTACATAGAAAATATACAGGTACATACAAGTACCTAATTAATTCATGAAAAATATAGATATCAACACTGCTTTGATAGTATTAACTTATCTTCACTTGCATAAATTACTATTCATGGTTGAGTAATATTCATCAATGAGTCTATAGGTCATAATTAGTCAACTAGCTTTCGCCCGCGGTTGCAACCGCGTTCCGAGGGAACTACTTCCCGCAATGAGATACAAAGTAGCGTGTATGTCATTCTGATATATACCTAAGCTCTGTTATTGCCAAGTTTCATCAAAATCCATCCAGTAGTTTTTTCGTGAAACAGGAACAAATATAATATCCATACATATAATTATACACTTTTTAGAAAATAGCTGTTTTAGCGTGGTTTACCCGCGTCCCGTACGAACTACTTCCCGCACCGGTGTAAAAGACAGCCTGTGTATTCGGGATAAGTGTAGCTTTCCAATAGTGAAAGGATTTTTAAAATCGGTTGTGCATTGTTGGAGCTTTTGCGGTACAAACAAACAAACAAAAAAAAGTTTCTTCTTATATTATATTAGTACAGATTACTCATTGTGTTTCAATCACCAATCATAGATTATACTGTTACCAATACATATTCTAACAAAGAGATAGATAATAGTTGATATGTACCGATTTCATTCTGCTGCAGTGTGAGATAAAAATGGATAAGGTACAAGTATTCAGATTAGTCATTAATAGATAAAACGATGTTTTGTTAGCTTAGTAGATTTTTTGGGTTCAGTACTAAAAGGGTTAACCGGGACCCCATCTCTCTCCTGATCTCTCTCCGGTGGTTTCGGATAGCCGTCCCATCGCGCTATGAGAGTGAAGGAATAGTGAGTGCACCTGTGTCCAAGCAAATGTGCGTGCACTATAATATGTCCTGCGCAGCTGGCTGATCTCCTTATATGAGAACAGCTGCCGTGGCCGAAATCGGTTTCTGTCTGTCCCTTCGACTGTCTCACAAACGATGAATCGTCATATACATGACATATATCAAGTCAGAAATTATGTATTATTGTTGCTGCTAAAACAACAAATTTTGAAAAATATAATGAAATAAGTATTTAGGATGTGTCATTAGTACCTTGTAAGATGTACCTTGTGATACGCACCTATGTAATTATTAAAATTTCAATATATTAAAACAAAAGACAAAGAATAAAACATCAGACGCTTAGAATAGTAGTAAAGGTTGGTGCATTCAGTCCATAGATGGGTGACCATCTTGTCGAGTTCTCCCGTGTTTCGGAAGGCACGTTAAATTGGTGGGTCCCGGCTGTCATTGAACATTTTTGGCAGTCGTTACGGGTAGTCAGAAGCGAGAAAGTTTGCTCACCAGTCTTACTGAGGTTTTGGGTTGCCGGGGCAACTGTGTTGGGTAGGAGGTCAGATAGGCAGATAGGCAGGCATAAAACACAGGTGCTTAGCTGCATCTGGTTACTCTGGAAGCCGACCCCAACAACACAACAATTGGTAAAAAGCTAAGCAGATGATGATGACTTAGCATAGTAGTTAGTCGACGATCAAAATGTAACCACCTACTTCTTTTTGGGAAGTCGGTTAAAACAAAAACTCTTGGTCTATATTTTCCTTAAGGCTTGAAATCTGTCATAGCGCCCACACGATGACGTCATAAGTTCAGGTAAAATGTAAACATTGGTCACGCGGCCTGTCATATAAAAATCGACGTGGTTAAATACAAAATACTAGAGTAAAGTAATAGTTTTAACGTAAATGTAAAACAAAAAAAAAATTCATTCGCATTTATTATATTAAGTAGTACCAACGTATCTGTCAAACTATACGTACAAATATTCAAAGTATTATACAGCGCTTTCACACTGGAGAATTTTCCGCACGTTCTTTCCACGCGTAGCAAAACCAAGCGTATCCTTGAGACACAACGAGTGGCAAAATCATTCATTCATTAATCAATTGTTTTCGTACCAGTTGTCAATTGTTTACTGACCCGATATACGCGCGACAACGTACGAACCCAACTTTGTCACCACGTTGTTGTCAATACCGGGCGGAAAATCCGTAGTGTGAAAATGCTGTTAATAAGTAGATATCTAAAACGTCAAAATGATTAATTTTTCTTTACTTAAAATCAAGTTACCTTATAAAGTTCTTGCTATGTAGTAGGTGGAATCTAGATCAAATATGTTCCTGAAATAATTGCCTGTCGTTGACTTCCTAGTTATTATATCTATAACTAGCGACCCGCCCCGGTTTCGTATGAGTTTCCATACTAATATTATATTTAGAGCTCTTAGGTATTTGAACGCACGAATCTCCGGAATCTCAGAAACTGATGATGATGTCCTCCTAACCGATTATCGGCTACGGCGGCTGCTTCTCATATAAGGAGATCAGCCAGCTGCGCAGGACATATTATAGTGCACGAGCATTTACGCAGACACAGGTGCACTCACTATTCCTTCACTCTCATTAAATAACAACTTTTTTTGGTTTCCTATGACCTCTAAAACTCTACCAAAATTAAACATAATGTTAGAAATGGCTACAAAATATGTCACAAAAACATGAAATAGGTACTCAAAAGCCACGCAGACAAAATCACAGACAAAAGCTAGCTAACCTATACCAATACCTAGTATTTCTAAAGCTCCCAGTCAATTGTATAGCGCTTTGAATTCTGCCTTTCGCGGACCGTCCTTGAGTCGTCATTTGATCTATCGAAAGTTCTAGAATCTGTACAATAACAATGAATTATTACTATTAAGTATCAACAAAGAAGAACTAAGATATAATAAGATTATAATATAAGGTTAAGCAACGCTTGGCGTGGTCGGTTAGTGGATGGGTGACCATCTTTTTTTAATGGGAAATCATCAAATGATCTCTCGCGCTGTGGGATCGCAGCGTGAGGGAATGTCAGACTCTTATTGACTAAACCCCATTATTTTCCTTCTTAAGCCCTTTATGTACCTACCAGGGCCGCGATAACTCGCGCGAACAATAGAGTACCTACCGCAGATGGGTAACCAACTGGCTATCATGTTAAATTCATTCTTCCCAGCTGATATTTGTATATCTTTGGCAGTATTAAGGTAGGTAACTGGGTAATGGAAGTCAGATAGACAGTCGTTCCATATAAAGAAATGGGTTGGAGTGGAAGGAACGCGACGGGTTTTAGTCAGTAAAAGTCTGACACTCCCTCACGCTGCTAACCCACAGCGGGAGGGGTCAATTGATGATTTCCCATAAAAAATAATTACTACCGAAAGTGGAGTATATTCCATGAGGATTTTCCCTTTCTAGAAGAAAGGCAAAAGGAAATAAATACAGTTCAAGTGTGTGGACTCATGCAGGAAGAGTTCTATAACCATTATCTGTAAAACAATAAAAAATCAACAATCACGTTTGTTGTATGGGAGCTAGACATTATTTTATTTATTCCACTAAGAATTTGTTATTATAGCGGTAACAATAATACTTACTGTGAGTCTATTTATCACGGTTCATGAGATATAACGTCATGACTGTCAGACAGCGAAGTCTTACTACGGATTTCAATAACCTATCCACTGTTTGTATGTACTTTCTAAGTATATCTTAGACACCAGTTACTGTGTTTCGGATGGCACGTTAAGCTGTAGGTCCCCGCTGTCATTGAACATCCTTGGCAGTCGTTAAGGGTAGTCAGAAGCCAGTAAGTCTGACGCCAGTCTAACGTAAAGTATCGGGTTGCCCGGGTAACTGGGTTGAGGAGGTCAGATAGGCAGTCGCTACTTGTAAAGCACTGGTACTCAGCTGAATCCGGTTAGACTGGAAGCCGACCCCAACATAGTTGGGAAAAAGGCTCGGAGGATGATGATACACTGTTTAGGGGTCAGAGATTGAAAATCAAAAATTATATGAAGCTAATGATAACATTTAATAACGGATAAATAAATAAATCATTTATTAACTTCATTTGTAAGTACAGTCCAGTTTGACAATAATTTGCTTATGCAAAGCTACACTCTTCCCGAGTAACATAGGCTATATTTTATCCCAGTGCGGGCAGTAGTTCCCACGGGACACGGGTGAAACCGCGGGGAAACGTCTAGTGCTAAATAAAGTCTACATTTCTAACGTTCGCATGAGTCATGTAATAACCATATTAAAATTTATAGCAAACATACAAGACTACTTATTTGTGTACCAGTTTATAAACTAGCTTCTGCCCGCGGGTTCTTTTACCTTATAATTGATATTTTTATCCTCTAATAAATAAAATAGAGGATTCAGTCAATAATTTCATCTAAATTAGTTCAGTAGTTGTCGCTTTTTTATTCTCTCTTTATCAAAAATATTAAAATCACATTTATCTGTTATTTCATCTTTTCGCATATTTCAATCTATTCCTCACACATAATTTATTACTTACAGCCATTTTACCTTAAATTGTATTGTTATTCACTGTAGAAACCACATGTAAAATAAGTTAGTAGTTTTTTAAGTTGTCGCGAACAGACAGACAAAAGCACCGGTGGACTGTTTTTATATAATAACTAGGGTTTATTACAAATGACAGAACTTGCGTGATGTATCTAAAACTATAAAACTTGTTAAATACTCGAAAAACAAATGAAAAGTTGCTTACTTAAAAAAATAAAACACGAACTGATTCATTTGCAATCGTACGAAAAAGGTTGTATTTGAAATGTTACGTTTTGGTACTCAGAGTCAACTAAAAAATTTGGACTATATTTTATCCGCATGCGGTAAGTGGTTCCCACGGGAGCCAGGTTAAACTATAGGGAAACAACTAGTATATGAGTAAAGCAACTTTTATTGTTTATTATAGGGTCAAACATGACTAATTATAGATTAGGAAGTAATAAATTAAAAGTCCACCCTGTTGTTTTTAATTTAATAACGAAAGCAAAGGTCATTGAATCATACAGCTTAAAATAAGGAAAAGGTCGATATGAATATATTTTTTGTTTTTGTGCTTTAATCGAATATCAGCTACCTCTTTCCCGCAATCCGAATCCACGAGAACGTATTTCTCAAGTAGGAAGTATGATTCATTCTATTGGAGATTGCATTATGCCAGGATATTCTTCCTACGCCAACATTAGGTAGACTCAAAACGGAGATAAGATCATAAAAAATAATAAAAATTTCACAACAAAAGCCAACCCTGAGAGTCATGAGAAAAAAAAATATAGTCGGCCATCTTGTACGCTCACTCCCCGCCTGACAGTTGGCATAAAAACGCGCGAAACTCAAACTTTTGACTCAGTCTCGGTGCGACGTTGACGCGTACCTGTCAAAAAAAGCGCGCGAAACCAATCGATTTTTTTAAACTATTATTTTTTTTATCGATTCGGCACTCGTGAGGTGTTGTACAAAATGAAATATTTCGTCGTTTTCGCCGTTTTTGCTGTCGTCTTTGCGGCTGAAGAGCAGAAGGAGGATGAAAGGCCGAAGACTTACAAGAGGCTGATCCCGGCCGACGTGTTAAGAGGTCAGTTCCTTTAAAAAATACTGGCTGTATGTAGTGCAGAAATTGTAAAAGTAGGCTGAGTAATTTTGGAATCAGTGCCTTTTGTGACTTCGTAGATGTCAAAAATATTAAAATAACAAAATTCATGTGATAGATTCGCTCCAGATTTTTTTATGAAAACAAACGATTTTATTATAGAAAAATATAGTATTGTAATATAGATTTTACCGCAAAAAAAATACACAAAAGTACCTGGGGTAATTTTTAAATGAAAAAAAAAATATCCATAAATTGGATTGACCCATACGTTTTCAAGTGCTCGGTACATAAAAAATACGACAAATTGAGAGAACCTCCTCCTTTATCGAAGTCGGTGAAAAAGATGCGATCCCATCTTATTTTAAAATGGTCAAAATCACATATGAAAGGTGAAACAAACGTCAGTGAGTTGTTCCAAATAAATAGTAGGTAATCGAAAGTTCTAGAATAGTAAAAGTGAACGCTACGGTAAACGCGTTTTAAGTAATCTGTTACAGCGATTAAGTCATTATTACCTAAATCTGTCCAATCAATTAAAGTTGGTTTCTTTTGCAGTTCGTTATTTTTTATTTACATTACCGAATATAAAACTGTATTACGTATATAGTATATTGTATTCGGTATATATAATATTATATTAGGTATCTAGAATTCATAAGTAATTGATGAATGTTTTATTGAGTTGTACATGAAAAAATATGTCTAGAATTACTAATAAATTGTATTCGCTCCGTGCGTGATTAAGTTTAAGTTAAGCATTAATAATTACACGGAAAAACAAATTATTATTCGTAATAATATCAATATAAATAAATATTATTATTATACTAATTGTAAAATAATTATTAAGTTTATCCCGGAAATGAAAAAAAAAAATTTTTTTTTGCAAATTATCATGGCATATAATAATTTGTTTTGATAATTGCACTACGTTCCCTTTGGACCATATCTAGATTGTTTTCCTTTAATTAACTGACTACTGAAATAAACTATAAACAGGTAGACAGTTTACGAACAATGTTTAGAACAAAGACTATCTATTTTCATAATAATTATCAATATTCAATTGAGTTTCCATTTGTTGATTCCATTCCTTGTCTATTGTAATCAATCTAGATCATATATTTATTTTCTCAGAGCGTTGTTATGAAAAGATTGTAAACGCGGTTTTTTCCGGTGAATAATATTATTCACGGATTTCAATAATTTTTAATTATTAGACATCTCGGAAATAGTGCTTTATGAAAAAAGAGATAATTCTGAAATAACCTATCGATTCTTGATAAGTAAATATTATACTTACCACTTTAAAATTGGTCTAGATAGGTACTGTTGAGCAGACACTAAAACAAAAGAGTGCCAAAAAAAAATATAGAAAAAAAACAAATATGAAAAAAATATATAAATGTTAATGTCGGTAATATTCTCTGCCATTATAAAAAATAATTCAGTTCATTAAGGAAGGAAAATTAATCTGCTTCATAATGATAATTAATTTTCCATTTGCCAATAAAATAAATCAGAACGTAACTCAGACGTATCATATAATTATTTACATAACGTGCATACTTTAATTAAAATAATAATTAGTTTCTTTCATCTATACTATATAATAAAGGGGATTTTTAGTTGTTTGTACCCTAAAAGCTTCGAAACTACTGGACGGATGTGAAAAATTCTTTCATTGTTGGAAAGCTACACTCTTCCCGAGTAACATAGGCTATATTTCATCCCGATACAGGAAGAGAATTCCCAAGAAAACAGCTAGTAACTTTGACAGCTATTCATCAAAACCAGTCATCATCATCAGCCTTTTTATCATCCCACTGCTGGGCTGCGGCCTCCTCTCACAAGGAGAAGGATTGAGCGTTAATCACCACGCTTGCTCAATGCGGGTTGGTGATTCAGTAATATTCAGTAAGTCGGTAATATTCCTCAAAACAATAAATGTTCGTATTTGACGTTGCGTGTGTATTTAGCGTGAAAAAAGTGTCCCGATTGCGTAAAAGATGGTCGTAACATCGTAACAAGTCGGTTTGGCAAGGCTGTCGGCTGTCAGAATACATAAATGGAACTTCTAGATCTTTCCGAGACAAAGATTTTTTTGAGTGTTGCGATTTGAGATGTATTTTTGAAATAATTTAATTATTATGTTAATTTTTTTTTGTTATTTTTTCCAATTTTAATTTAAAGATCTTAGTTATTATTATCTAATCATATAGTCGATTCTAGTAGTAATAGTTTTTACTAATAAAAATATTTATAAATTCTGAAAAATAATTATAAAAAAATATACAGACCTTTATCTATTATTGTACATTTTATTCTCAACTTTCAAATCATTTTTTATTTCTTAAATTTATTAACAACTTTTTAAAAATAATTTTGCAAAATAAAACCTTTTGTCAACCCTATTAAAGACAGTCAGTCGCAGCGAATGATTTAACAGTGAAATTGACGAAAAGACCGGTTTAACAAGTTTATTTTAGCATCGCGTGTAAACTGCAGTTCCTTATAAAAGTAGCACTTTTTTACTATTAGCAACGCATCTGATTGTGCGGTATTTGGCACTTTTTTCTGCAATACTGTGTATGCTGAAATTATGTCGTTATATTAGAGAAGGTATATAAATATAGGATTAGAGAGACTGTGTATAGAGACATGTACTTAGCAGTTCGATATTTTTATTCAGAGGGAGACATTAATATTTTCTAGCGAATATAAATAGATATATAAAAATGTACATGCATTACGGTCTTCTCTTTTTCTTTATCCACTCTTTACCGAAAAATAAATGATATTATATACCAAAAAATATAGCTATATAAGCACTTCACATCACAAAAATTTGTTATGTCGTAACTTAACGGCTTAATAACCAAAATCTCCTTAATGACATAATACCAAGAACAACATTACATAACCTTAACAAAAAAGGAAACAATAAAAACCAAACAAACATAATAATATAAAAACATTAACATATATATTATTAACGTTACTAGGTCAAGGAAATTGAGAAAAAGATGTCAGCCGAAACCGGTCTCGCAAAAAGTGAAGAATAATACTTTTTGACCGTGACATTCATGTAGATTAAACAAAAGATATTAATGTATTGAAAATTAATTAATAGGATTATTTGGATTAATGTAGCAGCCCCTCCTTTTAAAGCACTGGTACTCAGCTGCATCTGGTTAGACTGGAAGCCGTCTCCAACATAGTTGGGAAAAGGCTCGGCAGATGATGATGATCTTTGTCCCGTAAAATGATTAACACCATTTTTTTCTAATGCTAAGTGTATTCAAGTCTAGCCTTTACCAAGTACATAGGTATGAACTCTGAACTGGCATTTAAAAATTAGATCAACCACGCCTTAGCTAGCAGATTGTTGTATATTTATCGCTAATTCGATCTGAGTCTAGTCTTGCCTAACTGGTTTATGTCTTAGTCACGATTTAGACTGAAAGGTTAAGTCAGACTATTATATAATTTATAGTTCATAATGATAATTCTTTCATCATCATCTGCTTAGCATCCCATTTTAACCAGATGCAGCTGAGTACCAGTGTTTTACAAAGAGCGACTGCCTATCTGATCTCCACAACCCAGTTACTAGGGCCACCCGAAATTATTGGTAAGACTGGTTGCCACTCTAGGACAAAAATCTAAAATACCTAGTGTCTCCCGAATATACCTTAGTATTTTTTGCGATGACATATATTTTTCACTTATTTCCTTAATCAGTCTATTGTAGCAAGGTGCATGAAATGCAGCCTACCTTTTAGAAGCGCAGTTACAGTCTTTAATCATAATTTGTAATCGTTTGAACTGATCTAGGTGTGCCAAGATTTTAAGCTTATTTTAAGATACTATTCATGCGCAGATGGTAGGTAACTCTTAATTTTGTTGATGGATTTCTATTATTAGCATACATGATTTTGATGAATATGTTTGACATTTCATCTATCAGATTATTATAAATTGATCACCAAGATGGTCAGATTGCCATATTAAGAAAATTACATTGTTTTGCAAATGGATCTTAATCAAAGTCATGATACTATATTATTATATACAAAGCTTTCAGAGCATAACGGGTTTCTAACGTAATAATATTGTCAGTACTACGTAATAATTTCAAGTTGGTTAGGTATCATAATCTAGCTAGATGCTAATTAATTTTGTAAAACATAATTCGACTTTGTCCATGCATCGGAGAGCACGTTAATGTCGGTCCTGCGCCTGATCTCTCTCCGGTGGTGTCGGATTGTCGCCCTATCGGGCTATGAGAGTGAAGGAATAGTGAGTGCACCTGTGTCCAAGCAAATGCTCGTGCACTATTATATGTCCTGCGCAGCTGGCTGATCTCCTCTTAATCGAATTAAGAATCTTTTTTTGGTAATGTCCGTTAATAATGCTCTTTTGTTTTTGCTTAAAAAAGATTGATGCTAACTACTGTAAATAAATGAATATTAATTTATTTAAAATGGATGCCGTGAATAATAAAATGGTGCCGACAATTTGTAGGAAGAATAATAAATGTATGCAAATGTAGTAAAATTCATGATTTAATTTCCGTTATTACCCAATGAAAGGCAATTTGGTGTTCCGTACTCAAAGAAAAAACGGGACTCTATACAGACTTTGCTATCCGTCTATCCGTTCGTCTGTCTGTCACAAGGCAGACTGTATTTGATTAGCAGGAGATATTCCAATTGTATTTCATAACATGATATAGTTAGACAGTTAAAATGTTCACAGATGATGTATTTATGTTGCTTGTTTTATAAAAATAAAAAATATATTTTAGAAGGCTCGCATAAAACACAACAAACGTATTTTTTTGACTGTCAAAGTGACAGTGACAGATAACACAGTGACAGTGACAGTTACCTATCTACAGAACTTCATGCTTAATTCCGACTCGCGCTTACCAAGTTTTTCACTAAATAGTCGATTGCGTATTATTAAGGTTAAAAGGAAATGTCGTAAGCAGGATTCCCGGTGTACAATCGTAATAAGGTTTGTCGTAACTTCACGGATATTTTGTAAGGGCAGATACAGACATACAAGTTAGCTTGCGGATATGGTAATTTTTGTGTATAACGAGTAGTTATTGAAAATTATTTTGATGTTTATTGTGACAGCTGTAGTTTGAAATTTTAACCTACTTTGAAAAGGAGAGCTTCTGAATTTAATTCGTTTATTTATAGATATTTATTTATTTACAAGGCACACCAACAACTTATTTACAAATTACTTTCGCATATATAAGTTTACAATTATTTTATTATGTCTTTTGATTTAGAGTATGTAACATACTTTTGGTGTTAAAAAATATGGTGATATTATCGAAGTTCTCTGAGTAAAAGTAATTATAAACTGTTTTCCTGAATGAATGTCTTACAAACATTTTATATCATAAAAGTATTTTATTTACGCTATGTATCTTTTAAATAGCTCATCTTTTAAATGACAGCCGGGACCTACAGTTTAACGTGCCATCCGAAACACAGCCAATGGTGTCTAAGATATACTTAGAAAGTACATACAAACTTAGAAAAGTTGCATTGGTACTTGCCTGACCTGGGATCGAACCCGCGCCCTCATATTTGAGAGGTTAGTCCTTTACCCACTAGGCCACCACGACGATTTAAATAGCTCATAATTATTTTTATTAACGACTGCTACGCTCATAAAATAATTTAAACGTGTAATAGAACCAATCATAATAATTTTAAATTACTCTTATTTTGCGGGCCAATAAAAAGTTATTATATGTTGGTAGAGTCATAAAAATTAAACATCATCATCATCTCCCGAGCCTTTTCCCAACTATGTTGGGGGCGGCTTCCAGTCTAACTGGATGTAGCTGAGTACCAGTGCTTTACAAGGAGCGACTGCTTGTCTGCACTCCTCAACCCAGTTACCCGGGCATCCCAATACCCCTTGGTGAGACTGGTTGTCAGACTTACTGGCTTCTGACTACCCGTAACGACTACCAAAGATGTTCAATAACAGCAACTGGTTTTAATGATACAGTCATAAAAATTTATCAAACACTCAGGAATTAATACATGTCATTGTTTATCTATACAGACATTCTTTTCCTTTAGTTTGTTTTTTGTTATGCTTATCTTTACTAATACTATAAACGAGAAGAGATTGTTTGTTTGCTTTAACATGCTGAGCTAAGGAATTACTGGACTGATTTGAAAAATATTTCTGTGCTAGTTAGCCCATTTATCGAGAATATGTTTATTCATATAGTACTTCCCAAGGGACGCGAAAACCGCTGGTGAAAGCTGGTCCTGAATATTCTTTCAATATCATTAATTTATTGTAGTGAAAGTACAAATAAAAAGCTGAACGTGAAAGGTTGTAGTCAAAATATAGGTAGATATCTTCAAATAAGCAGTTAGCACTTTCGCTCACAATATTTGTCTAGACAGAAAAGTTTTGAACCACGCTTGTTAAGAAGTTATTAGTACCTACCATTAAAAACACAAGACTTCCAAAAAATCTAATCAAATTGATTTAACATTTTTACAATCATAACAAAGGAAAAAATATATTCCTTTTCCAAAAATAATCTTCTCGATCAATAATTATTTCAAGATGGTTGCTTCACTGTAAAACTTGCTTTTGCGAAATAGGACATCGACCTTACATAACAGGGTTGCCACCGCAGATAAATCAAATTATGATTTACTTATAGAATTTTGGTAGATAGATCCCCTTGCATATAAAACATATTATTATGGGCTTGAGCAAATTTTAGATACAATCAGATACAAATAAAGTTGAAATTGTAAAGAAGTCTTAAGATTTTTGGTCGATAAACACAAAGTGAGATATTTACCTATAAGTACTTACATGCATTACTTATACAAAAAAATACCACGAAATGATAGCTTAATCTTATTACATGTCAAGTTTAAAATCCAACGCTTTTAAGTTTTTAAAGAATCAGTTCGCCCAGAAACGTACAACTTTTCATGCAAAGATTACCATAAAGAAACAGACTTTTTTTAAATCGTTGACCCCAAACTGCATGGCCATTTTTGGACGACCATAAGTGGTTGTAAATGAGACACGTTTTTCTTTTTTGTAAAACTTAAAACAAGTTAAGCGACCCCGTAACTGGTTACCGAAAATAATTTTGCTTTATGACTATAATTATTTGTAATTTCATTTCTTGAGGTACTCTTTAAAAGATGTTTTTATTGTGTTTTTAAAGTAACTGTTTCGAGCAACCGCATAAGTATAATATAAAAAAATATATTGGGCGTTATATCTTTAAACTTAACATGCATATTTAAAAGTTTGAGCTTATTTTATGCCCATAAAAAATACCATTACAATCGGCCTATCCTTTTGCAGCCAAAATGACTTAACTTTAATTCTCATTTGTTAGTTAAGATTTTAACATTCTCAGATTAATACAAACAAGGTCGTTTAAACTCTTACTAATTAAACCATGTTCTTCTAATTTTTAATTAGTTTCCTTGCCAGCAAAAATAAAGCGATTTTACGGTGCAAATCTACATCATGGTCTCAGAAAACTCGCTTGAGACCATTTTTTTTCCAAAACAAATCCGTGTAAATTAGCTTCTTTTTTATTAAAAGCAGCTTAGAAACCAATTTAATGCATTTTACTACAGATTCGCTACAACTTAAAAAAGATACTATCAAGTCTAAATAACGAAAAAAAAAACGCAACGTTTTAAAACCAGTTTCACGTTTTTTTTCCGTCCCGTTTTTTCAACGCTTTCCTGGAAGTGTAGCGAAATAGTGTATTTAATTATATTATTTAATTTTATTTGACTTCCTGTTGACCTTTAAAAATGTAAGAGTGGTTATATGAATAAAAACAGTTGAGTGAACGATCCAAAAGTGAACGGATCGAGCCTTGGAAATATCTAGAACTGCTAGGGTTCTGATTAAGCTAAAGTTATGCATACAACTTGGTTTAACGAGGTCGCCTTACTTAAGTTATGAACATTCATCTGTAATACGCAGTATCTATACTAATATATGTAATCTTGGAATGAGTATGAACGTGGACGGATATAGTGGAAGAGGAAGACCAAAGAAACGTTGGATGGATTGTGTGAAAGTATGTAGGTATGGTAAGAAATAATGTTCTTGTGAGATGACGGCAGATAGAAGAGTATGGAAGGAGAAAACATGCTGTGCCGACCGCAAATAAAATTGGGATAAGGGCAGGAGGATGATGATATGTATCTTGGAAGTCTATGAATTATGAAGCTGAGGAGTTTGTTTGCTTTCTTGAACGAGCTTATCAGAAACTCTTGGTTCGATTTGAAAAACATTTTAGTATTCAATGATCCATTTATCGATTAAGGGTTTAGGCTACCGGGCTACTGTTTTCCTGGATACGCGAAAGAGTATGGTACGCGAGTGAAAGAATCATTTATTTAAGAGACCACTAAAATAATTTGAATCTTTATTTTCTGCCTCGTTTGTTAATTTTATTATGCTACGTTTTTTGACCTTACATCTAAAATTAGTCATCGTCATGACAAAATGGCATCCACTTTTTTATTTCATGTTATTAAGTTTTTGCGAACGAGCGTGCATTTTTTTGCATCTTAATTCAATTCGAGCAAGGTTATACCAAAAACAGGTTATATAATAAAGGAAATGACATTTTGATATCACATTATGTTTTTTTAGAGCGTTGACAGATGTCAACCTGCTGTCAGATTTTGGAATATAATGAATTTGTTTGCAATTTTATATTTTTTTCTTACATTTTTCCTCGTAAGATATGCATAAATAAACTGTATGGGATGAAAAATTACAGTTTTTGGTGTTATTGAGATAACTAACCGTTTTACCCGCGTCCCTTGAGAACTTCTGCTCGTAAAAGGATAAAATATGGCCTATAATATTCGGGAAGAGTGTAGAATTTTTGAAATCAGTTCAGTACTTTCGGATCCTTTATGGTATAAACAAACAAACTGAAAAAGAACTTATTATATTAGTATAGGTAAAATAAATGAACGCATTCTTTACAAATTCTACCTATATTTATTTATAAGTTCGTAATCTCATTTTGCCCGTACCATAACCAATCAAGTATAGACACAATAGTCTATTTACAGTCACGTTTCATCGAACATTCTACGTACCATAGACAAGAAAACTTTCTTTTAGGAAATCAGATCTTCAATGACATTTAGTGAGCAATTGTCACGATTATTTCCTGTCTACCTTTCACCGTAAAACTGCTAGTTAAAACCGCTTGAAAAGTAAGGAAATAACCTTTTATGTAAGCAGTGGTATTGTGTGTAATCGATTCTGGAATATTCGATTTTGAATCGAAACTATAGTGACCTTTTTAGGCATCGATGACTTTAGGAGTATTTGAAAAAAAAAAGAAAAGTACGTAAAAATAATAAAATGATTTTTCACACAAAGTAAATATAATAAAAATTTGCGAAAATTAGGACTACACAGCATATAAAGTCAGTCATTACAAACAACTGAAATTCTCCCTTGAAAACTGTCAGCTGTCAACTGATTAAACATTCGATATTCCTAACTTTATCTCTCCTTATGATGTTATAAAAACAGAAAATGACTCCTGTGGTTAAACCACTGAATGGATTAGGTAATTTTTTTTACAATTCGCTATAGAATATCATAAAGTATATGTGAGAGGATTTAATGCCATTGTGAACGACACACCCTGTATTAACCAGTATATTAACGTATTTAATTTAATGTGATTAGGTACGACACACTCGATATATATTTTACCTAATAACGTTACTAAGATGTGCTAATCAGATAGGTATGCAATTGTTTTGCTACTCGTCAGAATGGTATTTTAAATAGACGACAGCAATCTGCTTTCATTCGAATAGTTCGAATAGTTTTGCGAAACGATTCTGATTAATCGATACATCGTGATCACTTCAGTAAATCAGTTTCTAGGAATATTAATCTTGTTTCAATTTCAATAGATGTTTTAGAAGATTAGATCGTAGGTACTTTAAGATTCTGCATATTCGGCTAAAATATTGACTTGTATCTTGAACCTTCCACTATTGTGATAAGGTTGAAAATCTAGACAGATTTAAGTAGGTTTATGTGTTCTGTTAAATATAAATAAACAGTGATTTTCTTAGTAAATGCTGTGGTCATATTTTGTGGTTTGGCAGCTTGAACTTAATAGCAGGTGGTTTAAGTCCATATACTCAAAGTCATACTCATAGGCAAAAGCATCGCATTACATAAAATAAAGTATGTAATTGTATTATACCTACAACTTGTTTGTTTGTTGGAACGTACAAATCTCAGAAACTACCGAACAGATTTCAGGTTCATATCATCTCTTTGCAATCAGTCCATATTTTTCTTTACCTACTTCTGCCTCTCCGTCCATACACATTCATACTCACCACACTCATTGTAGCATGCGCCCACATCTCATTAACTATCCCATCTGCCTAGCATTTTACCAATTATGTCCTAATCGGCTTCAAGTCTAACCTGATGCAGCTGAGTACCAGCGCTTTACAAGGAGCGACTTCCTATCCGGCCTCCTCAACCCAGTTACCCGGGCAACTCAATATCCCTCGGTAAGACTGGTTGTCAGACTTACCGGCTTCTGACACTGCCAAAGATGTTCAAATGACAGCCGGGACAGTCAGTTACAGTCTAACGTGCCCTCCGAAACACGGTCATTGGTGTCCAAGAAATACTCCATCTACATTCATACTCTTTGCAGCATTATACGACAAACTTATGCAACTTATGCATCATATATTGCACAGCGGTTCTCAAAAAAGGACACTAAAAATGTGCCTCGATTACTGCCTTGCGACAGAGATTGCAAAACGCCAATCCATCGTTGGATTAACTGGTACGAACGGAGGTAGGGTTGCCAGTTTATAGAAGGAATTTTATTGGTAAGGTGAGAGAGTATTCTGATTCATTTTGGTTTTATATTGGAAGATGTACTTAATATGTGTTAAGCTACATGATTTTTTTTTCTTTGATATGGACATTAAATACATTTTTAATTATCGATGTAAAAAAATAGGGAAATTTTTATAAAGATGGGTCCGATTTTCACATTGAAAAATTTTCTAAGGTTTTCTTTTGAGAATAGAAATAGTCACTAATCGAGCTTTCGGATAGTTAAATATAAAAAAAAACGGTCATGTCATTTTGAAAACAACCTGGAATCAAGAGTTAACAAAAATGTTTAAGCAGTATTTTTTTTCTGTCTTTATTTGAGCATGAAAAAGAAAGTTATTCATTTGATGTGATAAACTTATTGGTAAAAGGCTAGGCAGGTGATGAAACTGACACTCCAATTTAATTGATTTATCGATATCGATAAACCTCAGATCCTTACAGTGCCAACCCTAGTCCGGCCCACATTGCGATATCTAGATGTTTGAGTACTTTCACTTTCGCAACTCTTATTGCCTTCCGCTTGCATTAAATACTAGTTTAGCACTTTAATATCACGACTTTGATTAAAAGGGATTTGTAGATATAACAGTATCATTTCACCAACTTATATCTGTGGAAAATTCAATCCTTAGCGGGGTAAAATATAACCTATGGTACCCGGGGATCGTATATCTTCATAACATTGAATCAATTTTCAAATTGTTAATGTAGTTTCGGGGTCTTTTGGGTATAAACAAAGAAATGTTATCTCTCTAGAATATTAGTGAAAATGTAATTTGTCGCGAGTATACATTCATCATCATAATATTAGACCTCAACTCACTTAAATTTGAACATCTTTAGCAGTCACTAGCGGTTGTCAGAAGACATAAATTCTGACAACGAGTCTTACCAGGAGGTAGGTAGAGGTGGGAAGATCACATAGGCAGTCGCCCCATGTAAAACACTGGTACTCAGCTGCATACAGTTAGACTGAAATAGTTCAGAAAAGGCTAGGAAAATGACGATGAGTTGTCATACTTACCAAAGAATGTTTCCTTATTCAGTTCATTTGTAGACAAGACGAAATTAGCTAGATGACACATTGGTAAATTGACTAAACTGTACAAAAATGGCGACGTTGCAGTACAAATGGTTCTAATAAGGAAATGCTTTATGTTTGTACCTGTATACACGAAAACCGTCTTTTGTCTATTATTACAAAATCCACGATGTTCAAATACTAGCGATCGCCAGCGGTTTCTAAGTATCTAAAAGTGAAAAAAGTAAAATGTAACCTATAGCCTCTCTCTTTACATAGGTTAGCTAACTATGAACAGTAGTAGACTACCTAATATTTCCTGTAAATTGTTTTTTTAACGATACAAAAAAACAAAATATTCTGTTTGATAATCACTGTACCGGTCACACAAATTGAACCAGAATTTGGAATACACGTAAAATAGCTAGTTAAATGTAACTGAATGAATACATGAATAGTTTTTAACGGTCCAAACAAAATCACCAAAATCTAGGCCACTGTATGAAAAAAAGCATTCAATACAAAATTCAATACACAGTTAAAGCATTTCACACGGATATGCTTGAAGAAAAGACCATTTATTCACTGTTCACACCGACACAAATCGCAATTTTACGGCAACTACAGTCGCACGGCATTTTTCGACAAATTGCCGGCTTTTTTCGAAAATCCTACACGTATTTGGCTCAGGGTCAGTTGCAAATGGGCATTCTATTGTTCACCATAAGCTAGTGAAAGGCCATGTTGCTATATATACTCATTTGTAAGCCAATGTAACCTATCTATGTTATTATTTACTTTCTTATGGTCGCTCTCAATATTCAATCCTTCGTTTTGCTTACTGGAGATAGGACTGTGAAATTAATAATAATAATTATGGCGTCCACGGCCGATTTCGGCCACGGCGGATGTTCTAATTTAAGGAGATCAGCCAGCTGCGCAAGACATATTATAGTGCACGAGCATTTGCTTGGACACAGGTGCACTCACTATTCCTTCACTCTCATAACCCGATGGGACGGCATTTACTGTAACATTACTCTCTATTAAAAAATCTGCAGATAGACAATATTGGAAATGTCCCTAACAGCTATATATCTCGAACAACAATGACAGAGTAATAAAGAAAAAATATCTTGAAGAAACCTGGACTATAAAGTCTGAAATTACCGACACACATTGAGCAAGCGTGGTGATTAATGCTCATTCCTTCTCTGTGAGGCAATAAAAATATTGATGACAACAATACGAGTCTTCGAGTGAAATCTTACTAAACAATTCTTAGTTATTAAAACATAGTAAATAAACAAAAACATTTAACAACTAGTCATAAAAGAAGAAACTTCTCTAGTGTACACTGCAAACTTTTAGTCGGCCGATAGTTTGTTTGGGCTCATAAATCAGTATGAAGATGAATGGTAGTATGCACATTACAAAGATCAGGTATTTAGCCGGTATTAGACCGCTTGAAAACTTTGATTGGAGTCAAGATTTTCTTTAAAAATATGTTTGCCAGCTGTCGGCCGACTGCTTAGTCTTTAGTCTGTGGGTATTCTAAATTGTAGAAAGTTCCCTTTTACCTACAAATAGACGTTTCGAGAACAATATTTGTTGTTTAATATGTAAGCAGTTACGTATGTGGCGTGTGGATAGTCAATATTTTTTTAAGTAGGTAGGTATTATGTCATGATGATTATGTGTAGTCAAATATTAGTTTCTTTTAATTTGAACTAGTATACTTACTTCTATGTAGTTTTGAATCAAGATTATTTTGGAAAAAAATACTCGAAAAAGACGTACGAAAATTATCACTACTAATTTTTTATAAATATTTATGTATATTTTACTAATTTCTGCAATAATATTAACCATCAATATAAATAAGTCATTAAAACATAAAAGGCCTGATTCCAAACACAACAAACCAGTCCCAATTATCACAAAAATAAACTCGAAAAAAAAAATGCCTCAAACTCGAAAAAAATGCCTCAACATTTTTTCTTCCTTCCAGACTTCCCCGGAATGTGCTTCGCGTCGACCCGCTGCGCCACCGTGGAGCCTGGCAACTCCTGGGACCTGTCACCGTTCTGTGGCCGCAGCACCTGCGTGGTCAGCGAGGACACGCCTCCCAGGCTCTTGGAGCTGGTGGAAGACTGCGGCCCTCTGCCGCTGGCTAACCCCAAGTGCAAACTTGACACTGGTAAGAAGTCAATACTTTAAACATACATAATTTTTTAAAGGATATATAGAGAGGGAGAGGTAGAACAAACAAAACGTGTGTCTAAAAATGACATAACGTAATTATATAAAATTCCTTGTGGCATCTACGCAATTTTTTTCTTTCTTGGCCCTATATTAAATTGGAAATGGGACGAGAAGAAGAAGACTACCTATTTTACAATCGTCCCAAAGGAACTCCATTTCAAATACCAACTCAAGCAGTTCATCTGCTTTAGCAAGAAAGCGTCACGAATAGACAAACAAAGACACTATCTCATTTACAATAACTATTAGTGATTTAAAGCATATTTTATGTTCACACAAACTAAATACATATTTCCTTTCCATTTACAGACGCCACCAACAAGACAGCGCCCTTCCCTGGTTGCTGTCCAATCTTCACCTGCGAAGATGGTGTCAAGTTGGAGTACCCTGAACTCCCCACTCCCGCCCCAGAGGCCGAGAAGAAAGAGGAAGAAAAGAAGGCTTAAGAACTCAAAAGAAGAAGGCATTTTACAACATCAGCCAACAGCCTAAAGACGAAGAGCGATTGGTCGAAAATCGCGTGATAATCTGAAAGAAAGAATCTCATTGGCTGATGAATTGTCGTAGCGTAAAATGCCCGGGGTGTAGAAATTGGTCTCAAAATATTCCTTAAATATACCAAATTTTTTATTTTACTGTTCTGTTTGACTGGCGAAAATTGATCACGGATTTATTTATCAGATTTTATATAACAAAAAAATGATATTGTGAACTAGAATTAAATTGGTCATTCAGAACATTTTTTCGTGGTTTAAATACACGTTTTTGGTGTGACTGAGTCACAAAAGAGTTCAAAAGTAGATTTCTATTTCCTGTTCTTTATTAACTTTACAAATGAATCAAACAACAGTGGGTTTAGTCATCGAGTGACAATAGAAAGTTTGTTCACACAAAAATGTATGGAACGCTGCTTGTGATTCTGCACCGTTTGGGAAAAAAATACAAAACAATAAAAATAATATAAAAAAGACGAAAAAAGTTTGTAACTTTTTTTTGTATTTTTTTTCCAACGGCGCGTTTTGTTTTTAGAAGTTATCGGCTTTTTTACTTGAATACCTAACTAATTATAATGTTTTGTGATATTGATAACATTAATATAAATAGAAAAGTTATTCAATAAAAAAATACAAAATTTCTACATTGTTGTTTTTTTGTGTACTTGTCTTTCATTTAGTAATTTATCCTTCATCGATATTATACAAATAACACTGAATGGATTATCACGTGCTTTTCAGTTCCTTATAAATATAAGGTATATAACAACAGCTTTCAACAGAACTCTGTTGTTGACTGTACCTAAATGTTTCTGTTTATTCTTGTGATACCAATTTGCTGATTTAAATCAAAAATAAATACAAAAGTTATCATATTCTATGATGTAAGACAGACTGACGGTTTCAATAAATAAATACCCCCACTAATTAACTCAATATTTTATTCGGGAATAATGAATTTAATTACAATTAATAAATACACAATACATTAATGATTGTCAACACTTTTTAATACGTGTATAATATAATAAATTTAATGAATCGTACACCTAAAAACCTTAATTAACATGAAAACACTAAAAAATCATAAACAACAATGACACCTATGCTATGCAGTAAAAAAAAATAAGAAAAAAATTATTAAAAAATGATTTCGAAGCGATTACAATCCTTATTTTTTAAACATAACAGTCTATAAATATGTTTGTAACTTTTTCATCTAATCTAACACTGATATCTTAACGTTACATGATATTACATATTACATTTTAAAACGTTATTATTTTTTTAACTATACGATAAAATATAATCAACTATATTTTTAAAATCACATTTTTCCTAATTTTATAACATTTATATTGCACAAAATAGACACAGATCGCGACTTAGTTACACCGTTTGAGCCGAACTTTTTTTAAATAAACGTCAAGCGATCACGACAAAATGGCGGATGACAGAAGCACTAAATATTACACATTTTGCAATATAACTCATTATTTCTGCCACAATACTATGTTATTTGCGATTACATGGTAACATTCAAATATATTAAATGTTATATGATTAAAAATAAATGCGATAATCACCATTTTTGGCGAACATTTCTACAAAACTTCAAAAAGGAGGATCAAATTGAAAAAAAATCGTCAATTTTACGTCTCAATTTGCAAAAAATATATTTTAAAGTTAGTAAATAAATATTAACCAACGTGAAGTAGTTTACTAAGAATACATATTTAACTAAAAATAATTATTAAGTGCGCAGTGTTAAATCTATATAGTTTTTTTCGAAAATATATATCCTTGAAGGCTTTGAAAATAAAAATGTTTGATATGTCATAATTGTACATCACAATGATTTTGGAATCGAAAAGCTTAGAGATAGGCAAAATAGGACAGTTGTTTGACTTATACATTAAACAATATATTATTATACATATGTTTATTTATAATATCAAGACATTTTATAATAAGAATTAGATTCAAGTATATATATTGAGGAAGTAAGAATCATATTTTTTAGATGATGATTTACTGAGCCAAACAACTATCCTATTTTTCGATTTAAATAATATCGCTGTTTTAGATGAAAAAATATTTTTCTCATAATTATTTAGAGTTGAAAAATATTCTGTTATAATTTATACAACAGTAAAAAATATTGATTAAGCAAAAAGAGGTAGTAATCGGAAGATGCAAAAATATACTTTTTTTTATTAAATATTTTAGGTATATTAGTATTTAATGAGATACGCTTTTTATTAGCTCAAACTTTGCATGACGACAATCAATTTTTTTTCCTATTTTATGTACATTTATTAGAATAATTCCTCTCATTTTGACCTTTCTTTTATACTTACAATATTTTTTTTTATTTTAACTTCCCTACCAATACCTGGATATGCTTTTGTTTTCAAAATTGCTGAATTCAAAATGAAATCGTTGTGCTAATTTTCGAGAATTTTTCGATTTTCAAAGATTCGATTTTTAGAAAATAATTTCAGTTGAATTGCGGGGTAACTACGCAACGAGACAATTCGGAAAATTGGATGGCTATACGACATTTTGACAGTTAAATAATAATCATTCCTTGCTTGAAACTTTCTGTAAGGCCACGTCTGTTCAGGCAGGCTAAGTGGTTTGCTTAGTGCCTATACTCTAGGTCAAAGACTATAAAACCACTTGACTGCGCATACAGTGCCCCGACGCTCGCCAAAAGTTAGTGATTTTGCGCGTACTATAAGGCTACGATCAGTACGATCCTTTAGTAGCGACCGTGAACTGACCAATAGTAGCCGCGGATTATGCCGCGTCCCCCCGCCCGCAGTGGTGAGTCGTGTTCTTAGAAGAAATTGGCGAGTGCGCTCTCTAGTGGTTATTTACTTTATGCTCTAGGTACTAGAGTCGAATGAGATCATCTCACGCCTTGCTACAAAGTATCAACACATTGTGTATATATGGATACACGCCAAGCGACTGGCTAGGTTCCAAGTGACTATGGGTCTGTCACATACATGTAAGAATGTTCCTTTTTACTAAGGTACTCTTTAGGTGACTTGCTAGACTCTGGGCACTAAGTAAGTCGAGTGCCTGCGCGGACGTGGCCTCAGAAAAACATCAAAAGCCCAAGTATATTTGACTCCTAGGGATCGGATAGGTATGACATAGGTAATCCTTCTTCTTTTTTACTAATTACCCCGCTGTTTGAACCAAGCACTAAGTGCCTTTTTATGAGAAGTTGTAAAAAAAGAAAACTGTTTTTAGGATAATGTGGTCACCTAATTAATAAAGCGTTTCAGCGTTTTAGGAAAATTAACACAATATACAAAATAGCTTAGCAAAAATAAATTGAAAAAGCGCTTCTGAGGTTTTTCTACCCCATTAAAAATACACATTTATATTCGCATAAACACGAGAGTAAAAAATATAGATCTCAGCTATTTTACTAAAATTTCAACAAACCGGTTTTTTATGATATTTTTTCTATTGTATTTCTTTTACTGGCACATTTATTCAAGTATATCTATTTACTTGAGGATATTGAAAGTGTATGTAGTCATGTTTCTAGTTCCAATTATTATCCTAGGTCAGTTACAGCGATACTTATTTCGTAAGGCTCTGAAACGGCAAATTCCTAACACTTTTACTTAAGGAACCAGTTATTTTTACCAACTCTGAGCATATGCCTATTTACAAGTAAAAACGACTAATATAGTCTTTCCTTTATTTATTAAGTATCGGTATAACTAACCATATTCATGATTTTTTAATCTAAATCTATCAATTACATCTTAAATTATTTTCTCGACATTTTTTCCACTAAAATCGGTTTTTGAAGCTCAGTTAGAGGATTTTTTGAAGTAAAATTGGGTAAAAGTTTTTTTTTTGTATATTATTTGCTTTTTTTAAACAGATGTCGTTTCTTGCAACTAATTAATATGAACATTGAACTGTCTAACACCTATAACAACAAGCTACGAGGTACACCTATATATAGCTAATATCTATAAAACTTTTATAAATGTATACAATATTTTGGATTCTGATGATTATTTTTTTTATTTTTATTTCTCAATACGTTTTAACATCAATTCAAACTACTTTTATGGAATGTAAGCTTTAACATGTAACAACAAGCATTTTGATACTATTTTTTATCATTATATTTTTTAATATCATATATATAAATATATATATTTAACAAAAAAGTTTGCTACCTAACATATTAAGCTGTCCAAAGTTGCTGGATGATTTTCAAAGAACGGCTTGCAACAACTCTTATTCACATTAAAATCTCACCTAAAATTGACCAGCCTCATACATTTGCAACTCTTTCTTAATTTTTAACAATTAATTTAGAATCTGACTCAGTATAATAAGCATTTTTAGTACAGAAAGCAAACGTTTGACACTTTTTTCTCAAAAATCTCATTTGATGTTTTTTTTTTCAATGTTAACAATTTGGCAGTTTGGTATTTTTTCTATACACTCTGATGATTTCGATTTTGAAAAAAATGTTTTAGTAAATTATGTTTTTTTTTTTCTGAAAATGTTTTTTATTGACTCGTAATTGAGCAATCCAAAAGTAAATTCAAAAATTTAGACATCAATTATTTGGTTAATTTATTAATCAATTTAATTACTTATGTTCAATTAAAAACAAAAAATACCCTTCTTTGAAGTCGGGTAAATATAATTCAAACAAAAAAATCTACTCTTCTTTGTGCGATGTGAATCCGACTTTTCATAATAATTACTACATTTTTAACAATTATTTTATAATTCTAACAATATTTTTATTATTAAAATTCTTAACATTCATCATTAACCATTACTTATTAAGTAAAACGTCAATATAGCTTGAAGATTCAAAACTTATTTTGAAATGCTGTATCATGAAATATATATATAAAAACAAACTATGAAATAGGAAAAAGGCACTAACAATAAAAATGGCATTTAATAGAAAATATTGCACTTAATAAATAATTTTGTGAATATTTATTAATTAAGATGAATTCTTCAGAACATTAAAACAAAGAAAAAAAACTGTAGGTACTTAATTAAAAAAATATTAAAATTACATGAACAGCATTTCAAAATTGTTGTTTTAGGAAAGTTAATGTTCAACACTTGATTTTTCTTTCTTTAGAAATATCACCAATTTTGATTTTTAGGTTTTTAAGACTTTTTAACGTTTTTTTTCTTTAACGATAGTCAAGATTCGAGAAGTAGCGTGTGCTTAGATGAAGGCGTAATATAATAAATATAAAACACTTATATTTTTAAATTAAATGCATAAAACCTATAACGATATATAAAAAATAACATTTAAATACATAATTGTGTAAAGTTCGAGATAAAAAAATAATAATTTCAGTGAAACGATCATATTTAACACAAGTATAAGCCGAAAAAGAAAAAAATGTGAAAAAATTACGAAAAAAATCTTTAAAAAATGCCGCACAACGCCAAATACAAGGACAGCTCAGAGAGATTGGTGTGCCATTAAATTTTTGTTAACCGTTCAGTCTTATGACGTTTTTTGTGTTTTTTTTATTTATTTATTATTTTTTTCTTGTTCGTTCACTCGGGCTTGAGGCGATGCCATTGGACGATCGTCTGTCGCGGTTTCGTTATCATGTCTTGCCAGTGTTTCGTTTCTGTTGCGCCGGAGCCGTTTTTACCTGAAAAAATTATAAAAATATATGTTTTAATATTTTTGCTATGCATGTATACTAAAGTTTTTTAAAATAAGTTGTCTTTAGCGTCTGCCTGCTAGCAAAAAAACTCAGGAACTAATAAACGTCTACGACTTTGAGCTTATTAAGTCTTGTCCTGTCATGAACGAGCTCTTTTTCCTCGTAGTTTTTACTCTTATGTGTGTTTTAAGAACTGGAAATGTAAAGTGATAACAATTTGGCGTACAAAGTCGTATTATCCAGTGACACACCTACATTATTACCACTCAACTAAGAAGAATGCTCTAACAAATCATTTAGGCGCTAGATTTTGTCTGGAAGAAATCGCTTTTAGCAATAATACCGCCCATTACGTCTTTCGTCAGTTTTTAGATCAAAAATGTAGACCTATATAATTTCAAAAACATAACCTTCTTCTACCAGTCACTCAAAAAACCACAGTCCAACTTACCAGCAAGCAATATCCTGCCAATAAGCTCGTTCCTCCCGATATTATCGAAGTCCATGACCTGGACATCCAGGGAGCACTCCCGGATCTTCTCCCAGGGCACGTTGAACGAGAACGAGTCGTTGAACACTGGGTTCAGTGTGCATTTAAAGATGGCCGTCTTGCGTTTTTCTATGCGCTTGTCGCCGAATTGAAGCCAGACTTTTACGTATGGATCTGTAATGAACAAAACAAATATTATAAAGAGGATTGTTTGCCATCAAAATGCCATGAAATTGCTGAACCGATTTGAAAAATTTCCTTCACTGTAGTACAGCTACAGCATACCCGAGTGACACAGGATATATTGTATTCGTTTACGGGAAGTAGTTTCCACGGGAAGCGGTTGAGATACCTTGGAAAACAGCTTCGTAGTATTTTCTCACCTAGATTTAGATTTAGATTTTTTGACACTGAATCGAAATTGGGAAATAAAGTGAAACAGACGTTTGACATGTGCTTAAAAAAAGTCGAATAAAATATTTTACGAGGGTGCTAATCACCTTTAAACACGGAACAAACGTCTGTTTAAGTTTTTTGTAACAACCGCGCACTATAATGATTCTCTTTGGAGTTAAAAAGAATTGACATATCAATACCAGGTTTTATGAACACTGAAACAAAGTCAAAACTGTACTAATGACGTAGTATGTAGGGTGCCCTGATTACAGTATTTCTGAGTGGGACACGATGAGTGCCAGAAGCGTGTTATCGAGTACGTAGTACATAATTATGTCGGGGCAAAAATGATATTTTTTAACAAGTGATTTTCATAAGGTTTGTTCAAAAGAGGCAAGTTATATGTGTGTTATGCAGATAAAGAAGTAATATTTCTACTTCCTTCTTTTATTAATTTTTATTATATCTTGTGTTTTCAAAATGGTTATTTTTATTGGGGACGAATTTTTTGACGCTTTTTAGTTGTTTGTTTTACTAGGATAGTTTTTGATTTTTATTGTAAATATGTATTGTAAATATCTATGTAAAGATTATAAAATAAAATGTTTTTTTGTTATGTAGATTCTAACGTTATTTTTTAAGTTTTTGAGATAATATTTGGTTCAATGGTGAAACTTACATTTACTTGCGTAATATGTAAGAAGTTAACGAGATAATAAGTTTTAACAAGGTTTCTTATATCAATAGACTAGAAAACTAATAAAAATGCGTTCAATAAAAAAACTTTAATGAACTCCACGTTAATCTACTCGAAATGTTCTCATGAAAATTCTTCAAGAATCAAGCTATTTCGCCTTAAGCTAGGGCTGTGCGGAAAAGGTTGAAAATTCCGGGAAAAATTCCCGGAGTTAGTGTTAAAATTCCGGAAGTTTTCAAAGGAGTGAAAGGTACTTAATTGCGGTTTAATTAATCTATTGGTGTTTTAACATTTTCTTGTTGCTTTGGTAAATAAGTTACGAGTAAAGAAAACTTTTGCTTGGTTCTCTTATTGACGCAAAAAGATAGGTGTTATAAAAACCGATGTTTGTCTAGCTATCTATGTACGCTATGTGTGCCTGAAGCATCGTAGACCAACAGATGACCCGATATTTGTGTCTGTTTTTAAATGAAGCTGGTGTTTTAGCCGTGGTTTTTGATTGTTTCATCAAAAGTTATATTGTCGAGCGGTACAAAATCTCAGACATCACATTGAAGATAAATCATGTATAAAAAATAAAATTACTAACCATTTACCTAAAAACCGTGCCAACCTTACTCAACGATCATTAAACAAAAAACTTCTACCGAGCATTTTTCCATCGGATCCAGTTACCGTGAAAATGGAGCCCACACTTAATTGGGACTCCGGTCTCCGGACTCCGGGACTTCTAAGATTCATATCAAGATTTATGAACAACCCTACGAATTGGAGAAGTACTAAATTTGACAAAAAATGGCCTCATCTACATTTACAAGAGTCCAATTTAAAGAGCGTTTCAATTTTACGATTGAGTGGTGTTATATAAGGTTGGAGTTGTGTACTTAAGTGTACCTATAAGTATGAAGTAACTTAGGTGTTTTTATTTTGTGAAGTTATTTAAAAAAGGTAATGTATTATCGGAAGACGCTGGATGCAGGTCGCTTCCAACAGGTATCTGTGGAGATCTAAGGGGGAGGCCTATGTTCAGCAGTGGACGTCCTATGGCTGAGATGATGATGATGGTGGTGATGTATTGTCAGAATGTGATTTTTAAATGATACGACGAAAAATGATTGTGGTGTAATTTAAAACCCCTGATGCAAATAAATAGAGGTATTTCAATATTGAGTGTATATAGCAACTTTTTCAGTATAAGTACTCTCAGTATTGTTGTTTTAATTCAGGAAAACGGGTCAGCTATATATATAACACTTGTGAGTGAAAATGTACTTATATGCTCACTATATATCGCTCCCTCGGGTTTAAGCTACTTCCCCACTTATTTGCCAAATCGATTCACACGTTCATGAATTACAAATAGTGTAACTTACAAGACTTACCTAACCTAACCTAACCTATTTATTGTGAGATACACTATTTGACAATAACGATAAACGAAGCATTTTCAGCCTTCAAAGTCGGCGGACTTGACTAATTATTTATGGGCGGCAAATATAAGGCTGATTATGGTTTGGTTATCCTTATAGTCTAAAGGTGCACGCCTAGGTTTCTTAATATGTATCACAAACATTACTCACCTGATTTCCCATTAATGTCCTTGGCCTTCAAGTTCCTCGCCTTCAGCAAGGTCAAGGTCAACACGCTGTTGCTGGGATGGTAACACAGGGAGGTCAGGAGCTCCCCACACTTGTCCTTGGCTGGGGGCTTTAAGGCTTTCCAGAATGACGGCTTCTCACTGAGATCCACCTGGAATTTTAAAGGATATGGTTAATTGAATGTTGAAGTAGTCTGGAGTATGAATAGGTATGGTTTTATTGTCGTTGTTAGGGGTTAAGACACCTGCTTCTCAAGTACGAGTGCGCGGTACTAGGTACCAATGCAACTTTTCTATGTTACGTAATTTATAGTTACTTTCTAAGGCTGACTGCATCATTTAATTTACTTTTATTTACTTGCTGTTCATTGGTCGAATCGGTGATTAGACAGTTGAAAATGTTTCGGTTATCGTTAAATGACGACGTAGGTACGTACGGTACGACGCCGACGTATGGTGGGTGCTACCCACCGTAAGAGTATCTTCGAAACCAATGATTGAGTTTGAGTAAAGGTGAGTTTAAACATCTAGAGGAAACTTAGACGTTCAAGTCTTAAGTCGCCAACACACCTTGGGCAAACGTAGTGATTGAAAAGAAGCCTGTGCCCTGCAGATGGACAATATTATGTATCTAGCCGGAAGACGATATATGACAATGGGGTAAGCCTGTATTATTATTATATAGTTACTTTATTTATAGTGACTTCACGATAGTCAAAATGGACAAACAAAAAACTGCATTTTCATAAAGTAACGTAGCTGTAAACAAAAACAAACATCGCCCATCATTAAAAATTCAATACCTACGTGTTACCATTTAATGAAAAAATAAAATCGTATATTCGAACTACCTTAAATTGGTTTATACTGAAAAACAAGTTTGTTAATTAAAATATTCGGAACTCAATTTACAAAATAAATGAAGACAAACATTGCTGTTGGTATATGGAAAAATATTCTCACTGCGCCTTTTATTATTTTGATAGCAAGACCATATTTTGATGCGGTGTATAACGTTGTTTGCAGGCATTATACAATTGTTCTTTAGAATATGTATTTTAAAATCTGTTTTTCTTTAACCTTAATAGCGTAATAACACTGAATTCTTGGGATTTATTTAATTAATACTTAATTATAAAGCTAAGTTTTTTGGTGCTTTTCACTTTCTTTGCGATTAGCTGTAAAACTTGACTAAGCTCTGGTTTCACCCGCATTACCGTTGGCAAAACTCCGCGCACCCAGACAAAAAGTAGAATATCTCCTTCTTTATAAATAGTCGAACTTACACTGAGCGAATTTTCCAAATCGGTGTAGTAGTTTTTCAAAAGAGCGCGTTCGAACAAACTCTTAAGCTTTATAGTATAGTGTGATTATATTTTATGGAAGAAGTAAAGTCACATTTGATTCCTATATTAGTGTAAATTAAGACCTATCGGATTTAATTATAATGTCTGGACATAATGTCGGGACACCTTTTCACACACGGTTGGTTAGCCCCATGGTAAATTATTAATTAACTTGTGTTATGGGTGCTAACACAACTGATAAACTACATATAGCTACACATATACATATTTATAAATACATATTGTAACACCCAGACCACGGCCAACAAGCATGCTCATCACACAAATGCCAACCGAACCGGGAATCGAACCCGGGACCTCAAGTACGGCAGTCCGGCTTGGTGACCATTGCGCCGTAGAGGTCGTCAATTGATTTAAAGTAAACATCATTGGGGACCAAAATGAGTTATTTTGTGGTAATGGATTTGTGGGAACAAATGAATTCAATTCGTGATTATACGGGGCGATATGTTTTCTCATTAAGATTGGATTAATTAAATAGAATTGTATTTTTTTATATACCTTAGTCATCAATAAATAATCTACTGATGGAAACGGACAACATCCTGATGGAAGCTTTATCAGGACTGTTAGTGGGTTGTTTAGTTATTACCATATGCCTATTTTACTGTATGATTTTAAGTGCCATTTTTTTTTGCAAATAACCCGTTTATGGATAAGTAACCGTTTTTCCGCGAGTACAGGGGATTTTTTTTCTTGAACCTGGATAAAATTTTATATACCCTGCGTTAATCAAGTACTCTACTTTCCCAGTAGCCAATATTTTTTTTAAATATGTAGTTTCAGAACTTCATTCATGTGATTCACACCAACTTAATCCTTCGTTAACAGATAAACTAACAAAACACAATCTCCCTAAAACACAGAACATAAAACAAACATATTGCATTTTGAAAAACCCATTTGTTTTAGTAAAACAGACTCCCGTTGGTAATAGTTCTTGTCGCACCCCTAACCGCGAGATAATTTATCACATAGTTGTTTGTAAACTGGTTAAATGAAGGTAGTACATATGTTTAGTTAAAATACCTGTATAAATATACATGGTCTGATATGGACCAAAGTATATTGTGAAGGCATAATTTTGTTTTAAGATTCTTCAAACCTAGCAGACAAACATGTGTTGCTGGGGAGTTTGTTGCGCCACTTCCTACCAGCAAAACATATAGGAAGTGGTGAAGGGTGGGCGTTTTGGCGTCTTTTGTTTTTGACGTTCGAAAATTGCAATTTTCAGCCTACTTTTAACAAATGCATTTGAATTTTAAATATTTTATTTTTTTAGCTTTTTTTACTGTCCCACTGCTGGGCTGTGGCATTTTCTCATGCAGAGAAGGAATAAGCGATTAATCAACACGCTTGCTCAAATTGGATTGTTGGTTTTAAACTTTTAGATCCAGATTTCCTCAAGGTGTATTCCTTCACCTTTAATCAGTGTCCAAGATATACTAAGAATGTACATATAACATAATATAAAAGTTGCATTGGTCCTTGTCTGACCTGGAATCGAACCCGCTTTCTTATTTCAGAGCGGTAAGTTCAACCACTAAGCCCAAGCTACGCCCATTCATTAAGAAAATTGCAGACACATTGTGACCCACACAATTACTAATATAAGGAAGTTTTCCGGGTTTTTCCTGGTTACAATTTGTAGCTAAGTAAACCAAATAAACAAACTTGGATGGAGGTACAAATTGGCATCACATGTACTCCTTGCTTTTGCAAAACATTTGTTTTCTTGTAAGTATTTAAGTCGTAGAAAGAAGTCAGACTGATCCGTTATAAGGTTAAGCACTTGGCGCGGTCAGTCCGTGGATGGGTAACCATCTGGCAATGATGAGTTTTTCTGTGTTTCAGAAGGCATGATAAATTAATCGGTTCCAAATATCATTTGAACATCTTTGGCAGTCGTTTCAGGTAGTCAGAAGCCAGTGAGCCTGAAACCAGTATAGCCAAGGGGTATTGGGTTGTCCGAGTAACTGGGTCGAGGAGGTTTTATAGGCAGTCGCACCATATGGCACACTGGTACTCAGCTGTATCCAGTTACTGGAAGGCCACCCCAACATAGTTGGGAAAAGGCTAGGCAGATGATGTTAAGTCATGTGGTGGCCTTAAAGCACCCGCTTTTCAATAACGAGTGTGCGGATTCAATAGTAGTTCCTTCGGGATGTGGGCGAAACCACGGGCGGAATTTATAGTTTCATGAAAAACATTGTTGCCGTTTTCTCACAGTTTACTGAATTCTAGTAAAACAAATGTAGTTAGTACTTAGTTTAGTTTTAGAACTGAAACTAACTATGAGTTAACGATAGCTCATTTAAACTTTATTTTAACTCTAACTATGATAGTTAAGATATATATATATATATATTTACTGTATTATTTAACTGGTTTATATCGGGTGTGTCGTACCTATTATATAATACTTTATGATATTCTATGGCGAATTGTAAAAAAATAAATTAACCAATCAATTCAGTGGTTTAGCCACAGAAGTCATTTTTCGTTTTCATAATTTACAACATCATGTGTAAAGCATAGATAAAGTTAGGAGTATCGAATGTTTTGATCAGTTGACAGCTGTCAGTATTCAAGGGAGAATTTCCGAGAATTAAATGTTCTAATTCTCGCACATTTTTATTTAGAACATAAAAAAAAAACATTTTATTTATTTGTACGTATTTTATTTTTTTCTTTGTGCTAATCGACATACATATATTAACCACAGTATATTAACGTATTTAATTTAATGTGATTAGATACGACACACCCGATATGTATGTCGTAGCCATATCGTAGAATTGACCACTTCATGAAAAGCTTGAGCATTTCATGAAATGGTTGCGTTTCATGAAATGTTCATGTTAATTTGACCAGATCGTTAAATCGTCATCATTTCTCGATTTTGTCATCCACGTCTGGCCGTATGGTATAATAGGGTATCCATAAAATATTTCATATAAATCCACAATATTTTGGGTCGACCCATTAGAATTTAATTTCATAAAATCTATACTATGTGTGTTATTTAACTGGTTTCTATTCTTCTTCTAGTTGTCAATGAGTTGCAGTGCGGGTTTGATTCTCAGGTAGGTAAAGTGATTAGTTAATGAAGCAGCCAGTTATTAAAAAGGCTTATTTTACGACATATCTATGTACCTATCATTCCGAAATTTGGCAATTAGATACTTCCATTTCAGTACATAAAAGTTTTCTTTATGGATAAATAGATTAAAAACTGACGTTTCTAACACAGACACGTGACTATGTAACATCCAAAAACTTTGGCAAAATTGTATTCGTTATAGGAAGTAACTTCACGCTAATTTTCAAAGTTACACAAAAGAAATTATTTGTTTCACGCAAACTTTCTGAAGCCTGTTGACAAGACGATCAATAATAATAAAATACTGGATGTTTTGGCACAAGGCTGAAATATAAAGTATCTACTAATATCATATTGTATAATGAAATGTATATCCTACTTATGAAGACTGACAGAACAATAAAGTACATTTTTTGGAAGTGGAAAATCATCTAAGGAAATTATTCCGCTGTCTGAGATACTCACTGTAAAGCATCGTTTCAGACTCTGACTAAAACCCACCACGTTCTTTCTGGATCCCTTTGAAAACGAGGGCCGCGATAACTCTTTCTTCCGGGTTTGAGGAGATCAGATCACCCAAAATGTTCTGCTTAAATCCTCCAAAGTGTCTTTTCTTAAAATTCCACCGTATTTCAGAAAGCACTTAAAATTGGTGGGTCATGGCTATCATTTAAACTTTGGCAGTCGTCACGGGTAGTCAGAAGCTAGAAAGCCTGGCAACCATTCTTACCAAGGGGTACCTGGTTGTCTGGGTAATAAGGTTGAGGAGATCAGATAGGCAGTCGCTCCATATAGCACACCTATACTCAGCTGCATTTTTACCCTGGAAGCCGTCCACAACATAGATAAATGCTAGACAGAAGATGATGGTTGAATCCCTGTACTGAAAGCCAATCCCAATACAGAGAAAGGGCTAGGCAGATGGTATAGACTTACCTGACATAATGGCAGAAACACTTCTCCAATGGAGTCATCTCTCGAGAACCGATCGTAATCAAACACGTGCAGATGAAGTACCTGAGAACAAAGTAATAACAATTAAGATTATTCAGGAAAACGGCTGAAAGATGGGACTTTTCATCAACGTCAGCAACATTTCACTCGAGTAAATTTTCAGATCTAGGATGGTCGATGATAGGGGTATTGAGTTGCCCTAGTAGTTGTATGTGTGAGGTTGAGGAGGTCAGATAGGCAGTCGGTCCTTGTAAGACACTGGTATTTAGCTTCTTTTGGTTATACTAGAAGCTGCCCCTTAAGAAAGAAAGAAAGGATGCGCATAATATTAGTATAGATATTTCATTTTACGCATGAGGGGAAACCATGTCTACTTAAATATGTAAAAATGTACATGAACATTGTCCTTAAATGACTCTGCAACTGGACTACTACTGAGCGCTCCTGAGCTTACACACACAAAGACAATATGTATGTAAATTTACACACATATACGTGGCTGACCCGCTTTCGTGAAATAAAACATAGTGAGGTATACAGTCAGTCACAAACAAACACAATACCCAAATATCTTCCATTCAATTTGGACTCGCCCAAAACAGTCCATTCCGAATTAATTAAAACACGTTAACTAATGCTATTACTATTCCCCGCGGCGTCTCTCGACCAGGGCACGCACAAATGCCAATTTATAACAATTTGTAGAAACGAGTCGCCCTTCCTTCATTGGTATTTTAATAATTTTCTAGCAATTCATCAGTTGGGGGCTGATGGAAAAGGATGGTGATTGTCATGCAATTGCTTAACAGAATAATACTGAAAAAATTCCTAAATGATTATTTGCCTTTTATTTGAGTAGAAATACCTCATTGAGGCACTTTTTTTTCTAACCACGAAGGGCAAGTAAGTATATCTTGGACTCTAATGTATAAGAATATCTTGAGAAAATAAGGACTAATAAGTTTGAAATCGCCAATCTTTTTCAAGCGTTCTGATTAACGCTCATTTCTTCTCTTGCCGTGCATTTTGACTGTAAAAAGGCCGATATAGAGGGCGTACTATGCCAAATCGAATGACAAATAATCGAATATCAATTGATCGACCACTATAAATCGATCGTCTATATACTCGAACATTCATAATATAGAATGGTTATTAAATCGAACCTTCAATACATCGCGCAGTCGTCAACTATCCGTGTTCAAAATATCGCATATTCATCCTATCGAAACATCAATATTTTTTTATGAATACAAGAAAAACACAAAATAGATACCTGGATATAAAACTCTCTTAATTTCATAACTCAGTTCATGTATTAATTGCCTACTATAGCTCAGTAATAAAAATATCTTACCCGGCTCTGCAACTTCTGTATCGGGAAGCCCTCGAAGTAGAAGGTCTCGTTCCACCGCGGGTTGAGGGTACGTCTCTTGATCTTGGTCTCCAAGCGATGTTTCTTGTCAGGGAGTAAGGTTACTCTCACGTAAGGGTCTGATGTCCCGCTTAAATCCTTTGCAGGTAGCTCTTTACCCTGAGAACGAAGAATAAAGTTAGTCAGAAGCAAGAAATTTGTAACTTTTTTTTTTAACGACGTCAAAAATCTTCAAATGACCCCTTCCGCTGTGGGTTAGCAGCGGTGAGGGAGTGTCAGACTCTTACTGACTAAACACCGTCGTGTTCCGTCGTAGGCCTTTTATATATGTATCTGCTGCGGGATGTATCTGCTGCGTCCTGGTATATAAAGGGCTTAAGAAGGAACATGGTGGGTTTTAGTCAGTAAGAATCTGATACTCCCTCACGCTGCACCCACAGCGGGAGGGGTCATTTGATGATATCCCATAAAAAAGGAGAGATATCTGTCTACACTTCTTTCAGTTTGCTTTTGTTTCTTTTTAAAAGCTCCGTAACTTCTTAACTGACTACAAAAAATATTTCACTGTTGGGAAGCTACACTAATGCCAAGTGACATTGTCTATATATTCTGGGAAGTACATAGTTTATACGGGACGCGGAAGACAGCTAGTTTGTACTATCTACACTTATAATATTATAAAGTCGCTTTTTTGATGGTTTGAATGCACTTATCCACGGAAACATATAACACCTAAAACCATTCAGATTTGACTTTTGAAGAGGCCCTGTTTTAACCAATACAAATTGTACTACAAATATGACTACAATATATTTTTCCATTCATAGTGTTTGATGAAAACATTACCATAAGTTTTCGTGACCATACAATAGACTAAAGCATGATTATTATTTGTTTCTTTGATTTACAGACAAACGTAACAATAATGTATGAAAAGAATTTGTAAATAATGTGTTTGTTTGCTCGTAAGTCAAAGTTAGGACTTTAAACTTGTTGGTATAAGACAAAAAATAAACTAAAGTTCTTGGAAATCCGGATTTGGTGACAAACATCTCAACAACTTGACTGAAGTTGTGAGGGAAATATTTCCCGTACCCGGACAGAATTTGGCTTGTGACACTAACAAATAACGTGGTCTCTGAAGATCCAGAGATTTCACCCTACAGTTTCAAGATATTTTGGGTGTTTTTGGAAACCTCAGGAAATCGCCATCGTCGGCACGGCTAAAAAGTCCAATTAAAACCGCCCACTGCTGGACAAAGGCCTCTCATCAATCTGAGGGGATTTGAGTTGGGGTGAGATATTTTTATCTGCGGAGATGCTGCTCCCATCTCCGAGTAAGGCATTTAGTATCCTACTTATTTATATGCTGGCTATACCACCACCAGTTGGTCGCCAGAGCCTTATCCGTTTTTCAGTAGAGAGCACCACGGCCAGCTAAGTTGAGGTGTTACTGTAATTTAGACTCTAATACTAAAACATAACTTCTAAAATGGCACGATAGGCGGATAAGGTGACGGATTACCGCAATTTAGACTCTAACACTAACACACAAAATCTAAAATCCTTTACCTGTATAATCCTCAGGATCAGAGTAGTGTTCTGGAAGTCGTATTCCAAGCTGAAGTGGATCTGACCGACGTTCTCCGAAGGCTCCGAGTTGTCGATATACATGTCCACCAGCGAAATGGATCGGTTCTGAAGAAACGCCATCTGTCAGCATAAATTTGAAACTTAAAGCGTTTGTAAGGCCGACGCCATTTTTGGCAAAAGTGCGATCAGAATTTTGATGAATTTTTTAGAAAATTTTAGTAATTTTTTTGTAAAAGTCAAAGGACACACGTGATGGAAAACACACACAGAAAAAATCACTCGGTGTTACACTCAAAATTAAGAGAAAAAAATAGGTTGATTAATCAATTTGGTGGCCATTTTTTTTTTTTTTAATTATAACTAAATGGACTGTAATGTTACTTTTAAATAGAAAAGCTATGAATACGGATATAAACTGATATTTTGCAATTGGTTAATTAACCTTTCTCATATGAATTATTTTTTATTTTATTACATTTAACTAAAAATATTAACAAAATTCAATATTTTTCACTATTTTCATCAAAATTCTGTTCGTTCATATTATAACGTGCAATTTACAAAATCATGATTTTTATGTTTCTTAGAATTAGATACTTACTTAAATAGGTGATGAAAATGTATGTTTTTTTTAAAGTAAAAACAGAAAATATATATTAAAAATCTTTTTTTTTTTAATAAGTTATGTACAGTTTTTTTTACTTCGACTATCTAGTAGTTAAAAAAGCATACATTTTCTCAAATGTTATTTGCGGGGTAGACGTCACAAAAATCAAAAGGGTTGGTACATGCAAGATAATTATGTACTGGGGTATAATTTCCAAAACATATTTTTCCTCTTCTAGTTACCAACTGTTTTAATAGGTTTAGGTTTATCGGATAATTTTGAAGAGTCTACGGGGTTTGTACCTATAATTATTAAAAAAGATTTTTAGTGACTTTTTATAAAAAAATATTTGCAATAAAAGCAATTTAAACTATAGCTAATCTAGACTATTAAGTCTATCACTACATAATATTTTTAAATTGAATTTAAAAAAGTTTTTTGAAAAGGGATTTTTATGCTTTAGCGTCATTATTTAAGTTAAAATTGCATAATTTTGATTTAGTAAAAATCTTAAAAATAATGCGAGATTGCAAATATTACAAATAAAAAAAGATTTTAAAATATTTTTTTGCCAATTATTGTTTTGAAATCTCACACTATGATTTTTGTAGCTATTTTACAAAATTACTAAAATATAAAATTTGTATGGTGAGTGCTAAGCTATTCTAGTTCCTATTTACTACTTTTCTAAGTCTAAATTTGGACTTATTTGTGATAAAAAACCGTGAATTTTCAAAACAAAACGGTGTTTTATTTAATTCGTGAAATCACACTAAAAATTGCTACTCCACTCCTCATGTGGGATTGTCATAAAATTGTGATTTTTGTAGATTATTTTATAAAGCTTAATATTTCAACTTTTTGCGCAGCAAATATTTACAAAATCATTTTTTAGCTTTCGGCCGAAACCAAGCGAGCTCGCTGAAAAATTTTAAGCATCTTATATTTAAAAAATGTGTACAAAAAGCGAAATTTTTCAAAAGCGTTTCGCTGTTTTTTCGTAAAATCGTCTATTTCTTTCATATACAACCTCTTCTACCTACCATGTTTGAAGGAGAAAGCATGGAAAGAGAATTCATAGTTTAGAAAAACTCCACCGAAAATAAAAATAATAAGTCAAAAAAACTAAAAAACAAGGAGCACAGTTCAAAAAAAGGACAGTTCGGAAACACTGATAAAAAATACACTCGAAAATATACTATTTTTTCTAAAATTATTATTTTTTTTACTAAAAAATACACTTTTTTCTCTAATTTGTTTTTATTTTTTACAAAAAAATACACTTTTTCACTAAAAATATTTTTAAGTTTTACGTTTGTAAGCTATTGCTGTTAGACTGCAATAAATCGTGATAGAATAAGATTATTTAATCTGTATCTGCGTCAGATATTGGTTAAGCGTGATCGTACAATTTGTATGTAAACATCGCCTATGTATTTATACTAATATTGTAGTATGTATTATTATTATGTTATGTCTTTGAAATAAAATTATAGTTTTTAAGTTTGAATACTTTCACACTAGTGTAGATATATAACAAAAAAACGAGTAGAAAATTCGCTAGTGTGAAATTACCGCAACAATGCTTAAGCAGTAAAATACATCTGCTCGTTGATTTTTTGTATTTTAATTGTACATTTTATTTATTACATAATTACGTCCGTTCTACACCAACTAAAGTAATTTGTGTTTTATAAATAGGTATTCAATGAGTACTTACAAAACCTATTACTTGACTATTACATAAGTCATTAGTTTAATTATCCTGTCAATACAGTACATGTACAGTCAACGTCAGGTCAGTGGTAACAGTTTTATAGGAAAATCGTACTTATTACTATTGAGTTAAGGTGCATGACAGTTACCACTGATGTGCGGTCGACCGTACCTATCCATTTTTAAACCTCCATATGCCTACTAAAATCCAGCATCAGAAAATAAACAAACTTTCTCAAATAAGTAATCTAATTTCTTCAAGATTGTCTTTGAAAAACTACTTCAACAGAAACTGGAGAATTTTCTATTGAACCGTCCATACCAACTGCGGAACTCAGTTACGTAACTGACGGTTAAGAACCGGGTAAACTTAAGTTCCTAACTGTCTGGACTGGTCATGAATTGGTCACGAATAATTGGAGGTGCTCGTGGCTAAGTAAAAGCCACAAGGACCTATCGATCGTAAGGTTAAGCAACGCTTGGTGCGGTCGGTCTATAGATTGGTGACCAATTTTCATAATAGGCTTGAGTTGAGTAAGAAAGGGGAGCCGGGTAATGTGTTGCTGGGGAGTTTGTTCCGCCACTTCTTCTTCCCAGCAAAAACACATAGGAAGTGGTGAAGGGCAGGCGTTTTGGGGGCTGTCTTTTGTTTTTGACGTTCGAAAAGTGCTGATTTATCAGCCTAATTTCAATAAACGTTTTTGAGTTTGAGTTTGAAGATAGGCAGTCTATCCCTCTAGCACACTGGTACTCAGCTGTCTCCGGTTAGAATGGAATCCTACTCCAACATAGTTGGTAAAGGGCTAGGCAGATTCGATGCAAAATTACATCTAAATTATGTACAGCTATTAAAAAAAAACACTGTGAAACTTTTAACCACTGTAAAAACTGTTACCACCTATGTTCTAGATGCAAATAAATGTTTCTTTTTAGGGTTCCGTAGCCAAAATGGCAAAAACGGAACCCTTATAGTTTCGTCATGTCCGTCTGTCCGTCTGTCCGTCTGTCCGTCTGTCCGTCTGTCCGTCTGTCACAGCCGATTTACTCGGAAACTATAAGTACTACAGTGATGAAATTTGATGGGAATATGTGTTGTATGAACCGCTACAAAAATATGACACTAAATAGTAAAAAAAAGAATTGGGGGTGGGGCCCCCCATACATGTAACTGAGGGATGAATTTTTTTTTTTCGATGTACATACCCGTGTGGGGTATCAATGGAAAGGTCTTTTAAAATGATATAAAGTTTTCTAAAAAACATTTTTCTTAAAGTGAACGGTTTTTGAGATATCAGCTCTCAAAGTCGTAAAAAGTATGTCCCCCCCCCCTCTATTTTTATAACTACGGGGTATAAAATTCTAAAAAAAATAGAGGTGATGCATGCTAATTAACTCTTTCAACGATTTTTGGTTTGATCAAAGTATCTCTTATAGTTTTTGAGATAGGTTGATTTAACTGTAATTTACGGAACCCTTCGTGCACGAGTCCGACTCGCACTTGGCCGGTTTTTTTTTCTTTCTAACGCACGAGTGAAAGTGAACCCTCAAGAAAGAGCTAGTTTATTCAGTAAATAAACTAGAATTTATTATTTTTCAAGTCTATCTTTTAATGTTAAATGTGGCGACCGAAATCTTATTACCTTCTCTCTTTTTCGAATAAAATCAGTAGAATTTATATGTAGAGGTTTCTTTGATTTTTCTTAGGATAGTCTTAAATTATTTGGATTGAACTCCTAAGAGAATTTATTTTTGACTAAGTAGATTTATTTTTTAGGTTCTAGTTGAAGAGAGAATTTTAGATTTTTGAAACAGGATAGATTATGTCAGCAAAATAATGTTTTTACTAGCTGATTTTAGCGGTTTCACCTTCTTGTGGTAACTGCTACACACATCCGGATAAAAAGTTGCTTATAACCGCTTTCGATAAATGGGTTATCCAACACTAAATATTTTCAGATCGGACCAGTATTACCTGAGCTCAGTGCGTGTAAGCAAAAAAACATTCTAAAGCTTTATACGTTTAATATTTGTAGCTAAAGAATTAAACTTAAGCGTATTTAGAAATACCTACCCTTATTTTTGGGTAAGGTCATTTCAGCACTTATTCTAGAACTATTTAATAGTCAATCAACGTAATACAATCTGGCAACCCTAGAAGTGAGGTTAACAAAGTATTCGAACTCATTTTTAGTCCAATGCACAAGTCCACACTAATTTGTACCCACATTTTGTGTGTGGTACAAGTTACAAGCGATTTTGAAAGACACGTAAAATCTGAACGCTCACGTCAGACTTTTGGTAGGACAGATAATCGAACCGACTTTTTGTAGCTCATTTTGTCTGAGATCGTATACCGACTTTATGTAGGAAGTGTGCGTTGCACTATTGCTATCAGTGTGTTCTATTTTTCTTCTTCAAAAAATCTGTCACCGATTGTCGGATGTGGGGCGGCCTTAATTGTTAGTCCTGGGTTTCATTTGTTATACTTTTGGTAGCCGTTACTGGCAGTTTGAAAGTTTTGAAACAAGTCTTACTACATCGGCTGCCCGGGTTGAGGAGTTCAGATAGTAAGTTGCTCCATGTAAAACACTGGTACTCTACATCTGAATAAACTGAAGTCCAACTTGACTGCGAAAAGCTGGGAAAAGTGCTGTAATCCCAATTTAAATACACGAGTAGTTTTTAATCTCCGACGCAAAAAGAGGGATGTTACAAGTTTGATCGCTTTATATGGGTGTCCGTGGCACCGCAGCTCTTAAACAGATGAACTAATTTGGCCGCTTTTTAAGATGAAAATTGGTTCACCAGGGCTGGTTCTTAAATACCATAGGCAATTATGATGAAAATCGGCTTCGCCGTCTTAAAGTTAAGTGACAAGCTTACGATATGTTCAGAACATAAGGGCTCACTTTATAATAAGTTCAGATTATAAGGGGTCATAAACCTAAACGCCAAAATCTTTCAACTTGTACCACACAACCCCAGTATATGAACAAAATGAATTATTCAAAGTCCATTCCCATTTGTAATGGAAACAGTTATAGTGGTACGAAATCATTGACAATTCGACCTAACGAGACCTTACATAAATTCTATATAATTCGGTTACGCTGGCTTCAATCCGTGCGAAGGTATTTTCGTGATTTTGGTATCAAGTTTATCTTAACTGGGTTTTGGCTACGGTTTTACCCGTGTGCCGAGAGAAATTCTTCCCGCATCGGGATAAAAAGTAGTAAAAGTAGCTTCAGCCAGCGGTTTTACCCGCATCCCGTGGGAACTTCTGTATGAACCCGGATAAAAAGTAGCCTTCTTCGATAAATGAGCTATCTAAAACTGAAATATTTTTTTCAATTCGGACCAGTAGTTCTTACAACAAAAACAAACTCTGTAGCTTAAAATATTAGGTATAGATTCTGATATGTATATAAGCTATATTACTGCCAAGTTTCACCAAAATCCATCCATTACTTTTTGCGTGAAAACGCAACAAACATCTATACATACAAACTTTAGCCTTTATAATATTAGTAGGGATACCGGGTAATCATATACAAAATAGGACACTGATTACAACGATTACCGTGATTACATAAGATAAGGGTTGGTTGGGAGTAATCGTTAGATTACATTACGGTAATTTGGTAGAGAGAGCTCGCAGCAATAGCCACACGGATCGACCGATCATAAGGTTAAGCAACGCTTGTCAAGGTCGGTCAATGGATGGGTGACCATCTTGGTATGATGAGTTCGTTTGTGTTTCAGAAGGGTAGTTATATTGGTGAGCTGTCATTTGGAAATCTTTGGTAGTCGTTACGGGTAGTCAGAAGCCAGAAGAGCTGACAATCTGTATTATTAAGAGGTTTCGGATTTCCCGGGTAACTGGGTTGATAAGGTCAGATAGGCAGTTGCTCCATATAAAAATTTAGTACTCAGCTACTGCCGGTTAGAATAGAAGCAAACTAAATATAGTTACTCGTTATAAAACACTGATACTCAGCGGCTACAGGTTAGACTAGACACCAGCCTCAAAAAGTTGGAAAAAGGCTAGGCAGGTAAAATATTTGCAAAGACAATGTGCATACATATACACACAAGTTTGTCTTACCTATTTTCATGAAATAAAACATCTCGACTATATTCTTTCTCATATTATTTTCACGACTATAAAAAAAATCGTTCCCTTTTTGACCGACATTTTCAAGGTCAAAGACAGTACCGTTTAAATAAACAATATTATTAGCCTTTCCCAGCAGTATTACAAAGTAGGGACAGAACAAACGCGAGAAGTGTCGGCATTCCGATATAATCAAGGGCTTTTATTTTCCAACTGTACTTCGAAGTATGAATATTACAAGCTATTTGTAAGAAGGATGAATAGTGTATGAAAAATACTGGGTTGTTTTCAATCTTACTATCCAACCTATGTATTAATTGGGTGAATTATATGTTTAGATTCATGTATGTAAGTAGTTTCTCATGTATGTCAGCTACCAGACACTATAGTTAGTTAACATGAAATAATAATCTTTACCCACTTATTTTATAACATTAACCTATGTCTATGGAGATATTATTGATGGAGATATTATATAAAATTGCTAGTTGATGTCATTAATTCTGTGTCAATTATCACTTTATCAAAATTGAGTAGATATTATAAATCCAGCTAGTAGTAGTAGATATAGCTAGATAATATATATAATATCCAGACTTATTACTTTGGCTGTAACACATAAATATGGATGTTTGGACCTCTTTCACGCAAGCATTACCGGATAGACTTTGATCACGCTGGGCAGTATAACAATTATTTATCCATGTGCGGGTGAAACCGCTAGCAGGAACTGGTTATAAATACTTTCGCCTCTTTTCCTAGGACAAATGGTCTAAATAAAATTGTCTTTCTTTCCAATCTTTTCTTGTTTATGGGCGTGGCCAATATAATAAATAACTTCTTCGTGACATTATGCAAACCCCTTATAAATATTTATACAATAATGTATTAATTCAAAGATTCTGCGGTCCTTTAATAAAAAGTTCCAGAAGGAACATAAGAAAATTCTACTCAATAAAAGTCTAGAAAAGAATATTTTTAAGTCATTTTACTCGAACTTGGCCGGTTTTTTTTTACTTCTGATTTTTTTCAGAACTCCGTACCATTATTTATAAAACGGACAAAAGCCCTCCAAAATCTTGATTTAACTATAGTTTTCAGTATTTGTTGTTATAGCGGCAACAGAAATACATCATCTGTGAAAATTTCAGCTCTCTAACTATCACGGTTCAAGAGATACAGCCTGGTGACAGACGGACGGACAGAGCAGCGAAAACAATAGAGTCCCGTTTTACCGTAAAACGGGACCCTATTGTTTTCGCTTCCTGTAAGTTTTACCCTTTGGGTACGGAACCCTAAAAACAGAATTGTGGCTTTCTTTCAACACAATTTTCTCACTCCCTTCATAACAACTTATTAATTCCAAAACAAGCGCTCTACATACAAATACATACTTCCAACCAGTTTTCCCTAACATTCAGACTTTTATATTCCCGCTATTGGCTCCGAAAGGCTCTTCTACATTATTCATAACAATTGAACAGGCAGCCATCTACCCACTGTTTTCACAAACTGATTTACGCCCGGTTCCAATATGCAATCCATCTATGGTTCCTTACCAGAGATAGGAATTTAATATATACCTCATCTCCTCCCGAGCCTTTTCCCAAATATGTTGGGGTCGGCTTCCAGTCTAACTAGATGCAGCTGAGTACCAGTGTTTTACAAAGAGCGACTGCCTGTCTGATCTCCTCAACCCAGTTACCCGGGCAACTAAATACTATGGTTAGTGTCAGACTTACTGGCTTCTGACTACCCGTAACGACTGCCAAAGATGTTCAATGACAACCGGGACCTACAGTTTAACCTGCCTTCCGAAACACAGTCATTGGTGTCTAAGATATACTTGGAACGTACATACAAACTTAGAAAAGTTGCATTGGTACTTGCCTGACCTGAAATCGAACCTACGTACTCTTACTTGAGAGGTTAGTTCTTTACCCACTAGGCCACCACGACTAGGAATTTAACATTAATTGTATGGGTCTATAAAAATTCTATCTCCAGTAACCGAAACACCCGATAGATCGAATATAGGTAGCGGCCCCTAGTTGGCACGGCGAGAAATATTATGGTAATACATTCATATTTATATCAAGTGGTTTTTGTAAGGGATTCGGTGGAGTACTTGGGAATTTTGTCACATTTTTTTGTGAGGGAAAAACATTGATTTTTGGTGTGTTTTTGGATTTAGCAGCCTTTCCTTATACACTTGAACATAGACTGAATTGAGTGTTTATTTTTCATGTGATTATGGAATTATAATATTTCTTCTTATTGAGTAAGCTGCAAGTCTAAGTGAACTTGTTGGGTGATAAAAACCTACATTATACACTTGGAAGAGTTTTCTTAACCCGTGAAATTGTAAAACAACTGCCACTGAGGAGCATTCGGGGACCCCGGCGCCAAGTACGGATCCACCATACCAGATTACCAGATACGGGGGTGTAACATCAAGTTCCAGGCTTAGGAATGATTTTGAAATTACTCAGAAACCAGAAGGTTTAACAACTAGTCTTATCATGAAGTTCCTTGTTCCTCGATGACTTAGTTGAGGAGGTCAGACAGGCAGTCGCTCCTTGTAAAACACTGGTACTCAGCTGAATCCAATCCAGTTAGACTGAAAGCCGACCCCAACATAGTTGGGATAAGGCTAGGCAAATATGACGATTCTGCTGACCCTTAAGATACATTCATTCATGTATCTATACTATAATATACATAGAACGTAGGTATTAAATACACAAAGATACAATATACAGCATATCTTCACTTGCTTCATAAGTACAAGACGAAGTATGCAAATTTAATTTAAGTTAGAACTTAGAAACTTGATGAAATGAAAGAGATTACTTCGGGAAGATGTGGCGACACGTGTTCTTTATTATATACTAGTTGCTATCTGTGGTTTTGCTCCCATTTTACTATAGGATACTTACATATTTTATTGAGTAAAGGCACTAAGTAAATACTTATCCTATAAATTGAAAGTTTCGTGTTCAAATAGTTATATTCGCACTGATAATCATAAGCAATATGAGGATTATTGTCGTACCGATATTAAGTATTATGGCAATACTTTTATTATTAAGATAATATCGATCAAAATGGTTTGGAAAAAATCCTTTGGGTTTTTTGTTAATAATAAGTAAGACGTGAATATTGCAAAAAAATCCTTACCAATATCAAGTAACTCTATCTGTCGCTATTATTGTATAAAGTCTAGAGCCTGAAAACAAACTTAAGCAACTTTGTATCCAGGGGCGGTAGGTAGAACCCGGGGCTCGGATGGAACCGCAGGCAATAGCTAGTACATACATATCTATGTATCTTTTAACATAAGAAAAGGTAAACTCTATACCAACAATGTAGTAGTTTAAGCCAACAATTTCTCATCTAAATATTTTAGTTAATTATAAATTAGTTTAGACTCAAATAGAAGTGTAAATGAACTTCAAAGTTTAGTGCTTGCTCATAGTTAGTTTAACTATAAAACTGTTACGTTATATTAAATCAAAAAGTTATAGTTTGAAGTGAAAATTAGAAAAGCGTAAAGATTTTTTCATAAATTGAAAAGAAAACTAGGTATTGTGATCCTTTAATTGCATTTTTTAAATGTTTTGAACGAGGTAGGAAATCAATATCAATAGGTTAGTTGTGTCTTAAGTATTTAGACAGTAAAACACACAGGAAGTTGTAAAGGGTGGGTGTTTTGCGGGCTGTCTTTTGTAATTTTTTGTCATTCAAAAAGGTCCGATTTGCAAGCCAGGTTTGAATAAATGATTTTGAGTTTGTTTTTACTACTCATCATAATTCTGAATTGAGCATATTTCCTACACAACACCATATTAAAGTAAAAATTTAACTGAAAAACTGCTCAACAGATTTTCAATCACTTTTCACCAATAAACAAAGCAATTCACGACAAACATTCAACTGTTTTGTACAACTGCCAAGCTAACCATACTTACTACAAGAAAAAAAAGCAAAAACACATAGCTATACGCCTTTTTGCTTACACCTGCGTCTGTTTAAAGAGGGTCTTTATTACTGCACATGAATTATTTATGCTATCTCGAACGTGGTCTGGTTTACAAGACTAATAAAGGCCCGTGTTTAGACGCGTTTTATTCGATGTTTAAGGAGAAAAAGGTTTTTTTCTTCTTAAAAAAAGATTTCAGATTGGTTTATTTCAGTTGGTGCTGTAGGTATGTACCTAAGTTTGTGCGCGATTATATCGTGTTAGGATGTATCGATTTTGATGCGGTTTTCAGCATAGTATTTATTAGATTAGGAGAAGATTTAAGTATAGTTATTATTCAAATTGGTTTCAAACCTATATTCGGGCGTTATAAATCTTGTTAATTCAAGTTTCCGTACTGTCCCATTTTTGAGGAAAAAACACACATATAAGGGAAAGCTTTATAGATTATATGAGTAGACAGACATCTAGATTTTTTGCAATCAATCACAGTTTGCTAATTAACTAATGGAAATCCATCCATAAAATTGTAAGTCACCCATTGCTATTTATAAAAAAAAAAGTTTGTAACCGCACAATACAAAATATTATGATTTTTTGACCGATTTTTATTTAAAATGCCTTAACATTGAAAAATATTAAATATCAATAAAACAGACTAAAAATAACATACGACTTTTGAAAAATAATTCTAAACTGTGATCAACCGCAAAAACTTGACATTTAACAACGAACATCAAACGATGATAACATATAGGTAATTAACACCTACATATAACAGCTATTTTTTTATGTCAACAACTTTCATAAACAACCATACACAACAGAACAACAGTAGGTATATAATAGTCATTAATATTAATTAGCGACTGTTAATTAATCAGCCTAGCCAAAACTGAAGACCTAGGTTAATTTATAATCCAATTACTGAACAAACTATTGGAATTCTGAATTCAATTATCTCTGCGAAATTGAATTGTATTAATAAAGAATATTATAAGATTAAATTGTCGGCTGACAGTTTTTTTGATAGTAATCGTGGATTCAGCCAAAGCTTTCAGTCGGTCTGATACCGGCTAAATACCTGATCTTTGTAATGTGTGTACTACCATTCATCTTCATACTGATTTAGGAGCCCGAATAAACAAACGGCCGACTAAAAGTCTGCTCTTCAAATTGCCTTTTCTGGTTATATTTTATTCTTTAAATTAATCCTAGTCTTGATGAGGACTAAACATATTTTCAAATTACTTTCCTAAAAATATCTTCCTAATTTTTCTAATAATATTTTAATAAATCTTAAAAGTTTTATTCCAATTAAACTATATCTAAAAAAAATTTGGAAAAAAACCTTGTTATAGGTTCTTAATCAAACTTGAATTTAGTTTACCTAATCTATTTTGAAAATGCTAGACATCCAAAAATAAGTCTAACCTAAATTCAGATTTATAACACAAAATTGATCATCAATTTGTATTTATTATAGCAAAAGTTATTTTGCTTAAATACTTATTTAAGCAATTTGCTTAGTTTCAAACTATTCAGCAACTTATAAGCATGTCTATAGTTTTCCAATATCGTTTGCTCTAAAACTTTTGATAATAACCCTTTCGTTTTGATTAACAAATTATTTCTAAGCTCATCTTTGTTTTCACACTTAATAACAATGTTGAGAAAATCAATCATGAATTTTCAGTCGGTCTGATACCGGCTAAATACCTGATCTTTGTAATGTGCGTACTACCATTCATCTTCATACTGATTTATGAGCCCGATCGAACTATCGGCTGACTAAAAGTCTGCTCTCAAAATTACCCTTTCTTCTTTAATAAATTCAAGCCTCGTCTAGGACTACCTTACAATATTTTAATACTTTTCCAAAAATATCTTCCTAATTTTTCTAATTATACTTTGGAATTCTTTAAAAGTTTTATTCCAATTAAATTATAGCTCCAAAAATATTGGAAAAATCCTTGTTATAGGTACTTAATCAAACTTGAAATTAGTTTACCTAATCTATTTTGAAAATGCTAGACATCCAAAAATAAGTCTAGTACCTAAATTACGATTTATAATATAAAATTGATCATCAATTTGTATTTAGCAAAAGTTATTTTGCTCAAATATATATCTACTTATTTAAGCAATTTGCTTAGTTTCAAACTATTCAGCAACTTTTAAGTATGTCTATAGTTTTCCAATATCGTTTGCTCTAAAACTTTTGATAATAACCCTTTCATTTTGATTATCAAATTATATCTAAGCTCATATTTGTTTTCACACTTAATAACAATGTTGAGAAAATCGTGAATTCAATCAAAGTTTTCAGTCGGTCTATTACCGGCTAAATACCTGATCTTTGTAATGTGCGTACTACCATTCATCTTCATACTGATTTATGAGCCCGAACAATCGGCCGACTAAAAGTTGGCAGTGTGTCAATAATTTGTGTCTTTTTAAATACATCATACTCTACATTTCATGTGATTTTGCCTCAGAAGCTGAAAAAAACAAATAAATGTCAATTTCCTTGTCGTTAAGGAAAATTAAATTACAAAACATAATTTCCTCCTATTTGTAAAAATTCAATAATTAATTATTTCGTCGGAAATTGTAATAGAAAGTTACCGAACGTTTTTCAGAAAATTATTTTTTATACTGGACATCTCCTTATTATAAAATTGTTTGCAAAATATTTCAAATCATATTTATTACTTAAAATTGAAGATGAAAAATTGCCTTCAATTTTTCAGACCTGTGTGAAAACTGCTAGAGCGATATTTCACAATCGTAAGAAGCACCTTTATATTTAAACCTTTTGGGCCTTACTACAAAAACTTTAAACCCTGTTTTACACTTGTCTAATAAAATTTTGGCTGCAAAATGAACCATATGTCAACGTCATAATTTGACATTTTTTTAGACAAGGCATAAACTGACGTTAAAAAGTTTTTGTGGTAAGACGGTTTACCTTTATATTTAGTTTACACCTAGACAAACGTGTATGTATGCGTGGGCAAACATCGACTAACATACATAAAATATGCAAGTACTAGAGAAGAATAATGACTCCCTGCAAAGTAATAAATTTATAAGAGCAACCCTATAAACCTTCTGCGCTTAAGTAGTATAAAAATACTAATTGATACACCTACCTATAAAATATACTATCTGTAAATTACCGTTTTTCAAAAAATATTCATCTAACTTTTTGTGAACTACCTTACCCAAGTTCACAAACTCTCCAAAAGATAAACAAGGATATAACAACACATATACAACATCAAACAAAATACCTAAATAATAAAAAAACTACACATTTAACATCATTTCCGAGTTCAAAATCCTCCTACACATAAAAGTACACCTATATAAAAACATATAAATTACCTATTAACCGTTACAACATCAACAATTCAAAAATTATCGACTTTCCACAAAACCCCTACTTTCAACTTAACGCCACTTTCAAAAGTGCCCCATCTTTCAACTTAGCCCCACTTTCAAGATAGATCCCCTACTTACAGATGGGTGCGGCGGATGATCCTGGCCCTTGACATTTTGCAGCTGCTTGTTGTGGGCTGTCGGGGTCCGTTCACCAGGTGCTGTGGAGGCACTCGCAGCCGCTCCAGCGCTGCTACCGGCCGGGGACTTCGCTTGGGGAGAGCTTATTGAGGTAGTCCTAGAAAGAGGGGGTGAAAGGTTAGTGTTTTGTGGGGTGAAGTGTGATTTAGAGGGGTGAAGACTAAAGTAAATTGCGTTACTGTTGTTATAGCTAAGATCAAAATTAATGGATCGATTTAAATGAAATTTTATATATTAATGATCTAGATCCTAAGAAAGGGTATAGACTAATGTTGTTGGCAGTAGTTCCCCAAAGATAGTGGAACTGCGTGTAACAGCCAGTTTAGAATACATAATTAAATCGACCGTTTCATAAAGCCTGATCATTCCAGAAACATCGAAAACCTGCAGGTTCTTAGTAAATACCATCCCAATCAGACTTTACCAATTCCGTAATAAATAATTCAGGAAATGACCGACAGAGTTTCTCTACCTCGTTTTGTTTTGGATACATTTACAAATCGAATTTATTAAAGGAGCAACGAAAATGTTCTGAACTGAGGAATCCTTATTTCCTTACTAATATTTATGAATGCGAGAGTAATCCTGTCTGTCTGTCTTTTCACGACAAACCGATTTAAATGAAATTTGGTACGGTCGAGAGTATGAGAAAGGAAATCTGGTAATTTTTTATCCGGGTGTGTGAAGTATCGTGGATACAAAAGGTACTTCTCGAGGAAATGATATAGCTCAGGATAAAATATAGTGAGTAAGATAGAAGTACCGTGTTTCGGAAAGCACGATGAACTGTAGGTCCCGGCTGTCATTTGAACATCTTTGGTTAGTCGTTACGAGTAGTCAGAAGCTGGAAAGTCTGACAACTAGTAAGTCTTACCAAGGGGTTTTCCGGTTAACTGAGTTGAGAAGGTCAGATAGGCAGTTGCTGCTTGTAAAACACTGATATTCGCTGTTAATCGATTAGACTGGAGGCCGACCATAACATAGTTGGGGAAAGGCTCGGGAGATGATGATATCTTCTAGCTGTTCCTCGTGATTCCACCCGCATTCCGAAGGAATTACTTCCCGAAGCCGAATAAAAAGCAGGATTCCCTTGCTTAGGATCTACATTAGACTATCCATGTATTTTTCATTTAAATCAGGTTAGTAGTTTTGGTTTGAAAATGCGAAAGACAGATAGACAGCCGGCTCCTTTTGTAGTGATAATACTTACACAAAACCGACGCTTTTTAGTGACCTAAAAATATAATGACAAAGTAATGGCTAAACCCCATGACAATGCTAATTTAATTTCCATGTAGCAATCCCATGGGTGTCATAATGGCTTTTACTGTGCCATGTCATTCCTCATCATGTCATAAGTCAGTATATTTTACCTTAGTTCGGTCTAATTTTAACTTTTTATGGGAGTCGTTGACCAAACGGAGTTAAGATCCCTGGCGTCATAATTAATGTTTTTAATTCTGATAGTTTGGGTTTACCCTGGGGATTGAAGTATGTAGATGACATTTTGTGATGTCTATTTTGTTAATTGTTGACCCAATTCTTTACTAACAGCCAGTTTCTTCATCAAAAGTTAAAGTCAAAGTAATGTCTAAATTAAAAGTTACAGTCTTTGTTTTTTCAAGGCTAAAGTAACAGCAAAATTAGTAGAAAAAACGATTTTGACCGTTACTTTTACTTTAGATATTACTTTGACTCTTACTTTGGCTTTTACTTTTGATGAAGAAACTGGCTGTAAGACTGAATATTTAGCAAAGGGAATACTACCATCAATATTGCTATTTCAGTTAATTTGAAATTATTGTGAAAATTATTGCGTGATCATTATTTATATTACGAAAATATTTTAAATAATAGGTATACTTACTCAAGTTGTGCTCTGTAGAATCCAAATGATGGTACATGAAACAAAGAAAACACAATGATTAAAATTATAATTATTGTACGTAATAATTTAGTTTGTAAATATAGTATTAGAAGTAAAATAGTAAGTTTGTATATAAATGTATTATGATTAGTTAACGAGAAAATAATCAACCCTATTGCTTAAAATATGTATTTAGGTACTTTTCTTAACTTATTAGACACAACCTTGTAAACTGCAATAGTTCTTAATAAAAAGTTACAAACTTCTGCATTCTAGATTTCTATAATAAAGATTCTTAACAAATAATGCAGAAAGTAAAACATATTTCGACACAGTTTTTGCAGTAAGAGCTACCTGCTTATAAATTACACTCCATTAAAACCAAAAAAGATAGAAGCACAAATCAAACAATTCTAGCTAAAAAATGGCTGTCACACACAAAAATACACTGTCTTGCAAAAATCTCGACCCCACGAAATCGTCAGTATTGGCAAATGTACCCCGAATGGGCAAGGCGTTTGATTTATTAACCAATAACCAGGATTTTGGGACAAAATAGAGATTTGTCAGGATTTTTGGACCCTGTACGCTTCGGTTTTATTTGTACAAGTGATATATGTCAATTGGGGGACTTAATGCTGTTGTATGTTACAATTATTATAAGTAATTTCGCTTTTGTATTCAGGTACGGTATACAAAATGAAAAGATTTTATTTTCATTTTCCATTTTTGATTTGTATAATTACTGAGTCAATTTTTTTACAATGCAGCACTTACAAGCTTGCAATGGTGTAAAAACAAGCTTTGCTAGTTTTTTGTTTTACTCGCTTATAGTATTATGTAAACTTCCAGAAAGTTAAAACTTGTTTTATAACATCCAAGTTTCACTATAAAATTTTCACTCCCATTTGCAAGGACGTTAAAGATAAAAGCCTGTTGATTTTCCCATTTAAAAATAATATGTTACCAAAAGACTCACAAAAAATATATTTTGAAACACTGAATCGCTCTAGCTGTTGGTGTTTTAAGAATCATCCAAATAAGTCCAGCCGTAACCAAGCAATCCATGAAGAATCCTAAGAAAACCTTTATTTAAGAGCATAATTTTTCAGAATTCGGTAAAAAGCACAACTTTTGTTGAGCACTAAATAAGACTACTCAAAACTTCACTACAGTTCACTAGCAAAGCTAGTTTTAAAATTCTTCAAGTGGATGACAAAGAGATACACGAGGCAATCCGAATCACGTACTAGTCGTTAAACTTAGTCGCGTACTGCCAATATAGTTTAAAGCTTAGGATTTAGAAGAGCGGAGCGGGTAGCTGAGCGATTAGCGGATTTAGAGATCGTGTTGTTTGAATGTTTGTTGTGTAAGCGTCACTTATAAAAGAGATGCATTTACTGTTTGCTGAGAAAGACGCCTGCTTTAAAAATATAAGGCATTAAAAAAAAATATAGTAATGATTTTTCCTGTGGCCACTGCGAAGATTGGGAAAACACTGAATTTCATCAAAGTTGTTCACTCAAAAGTGTCCTCTACTGGTATGTTTTTGCACCATAGATTTCCATGGATCGAATCCGAAGGTTGTAATTACAAGGAGATTTCAAAAAATTTCGGAAGCAATTTGTTATTACTGTTTGCTAAAGCGAGTAGACCAGAAGATACATTTGTGTGCGTCACAGTGCCGCACTCTGGTGGGATCTCGCTTTGAAGAACCTCCCGCTAAAAGCTCCTTTTGTAACCTAACCTTAATACTTAATGAGCTTTGACTAAATCCTTAACAGTCATGTATAGAGTTAGATAACTCAATGTGAAGTACTGTTTCTGCTCCCGTTTAGAAATTATCGATTACCTAATTTCTGTAACTTTAGGTATATATTTTATAATAGCAGTGTTCTTGCGGTTTCACCCGCGTTTCGTGGGAACTACTGCCCTTACTGGGACAAAATATAGTCTTTTTTACTGGGGAAGTGTGCAGCTTTCCAACAGAGAACGAATTTTTCAAATCGGTTAAGTAATTTTGGTACAAACAAACGAAAATTGTTCTCTTATTGTAATATCAATATGTAGTAAGTATAGATGACAGTTTGGCTGTAAATTATGTATTAATATCGCATATATGTATTATAGTCGCATGCCAACGGAACAATTTTCCGCACGCAGATAAAAATTAAGAGTTTATTCTTATTTATTCGAACTCCTGCCTATCAATAAAATACCAATAAAAATAACTATTCCTCATAGAAAAAGATAGTAAGCCAATCAGGGTCTCATAAAAATATCTTCAAGAGTCCAGAGTCGGTTTGATGGCATATATTTCAGGTTTAACTGCCGAAGGGACCTCAAGTTGGAGTCGAAAGGTTTATTGCCTAAACGTGGGGTAGTTGGTACTTATTATTTTATTGTTTTGTATAAATGATCGAGGTGAAATATATTTGAGTTGTTGGAATGAATAATTTTTCTGTTTTAAATCTTAGCCATTTACTAGATCCTGTCGGGGCTGCGGGATTGTTCGAGCGAGTTACCGCGGCGCTGGTACATAAAGGGCTTCAAAAGGAATATGACGGGTTATATTAGTAATAGTTTGATACTCCCCCACGCTGCTAACCCACAACGGGAGGGGTCATTTGATGATTTCCCATAAAAAAGACTTTTACTATTTTTTTATTTTATTTTGTGTATGTATCTACTAACAATATATTTTTTTGATTTAAGAGGCAAAATTCATTTTCTAAAATGAATATTAAATTAAAAATAAACAACACCCATTGCAAAAAGCTAGCATAAGAGTAAAACATAAATCGATGGCTGTTGACAAAACAGCTAACAGGTACCTTTAATACGTTAAGCCGATTTTGATGAAACGGATCTATAAACCTTCGCTGGAAAACCAGCTTTCAACTAACTACAAAAAGCACATACAATACAAAAAAACATATACAATGTATTATGTACAGTCAGACAGAAATACTGACATACAGACACGCGTAGATATCAAAATAACACCGATCTTTTTTCATTGGAGGTTAAAAATGCATTTTATATGTTTGTTACGATAAAAACTATGTACAAATGCCAGAACTGTACTAAGTACACGTTATGTCAAACTCTTATAAAACCTACATCATTGAAAACATTTTTAGGAGAACTCAATTATAAAGTCTGAAATCAGCAACCCGCATTGAGCGCTCGTGGTGATTAACGGTCAATCCTTCTCTGTGTGATAGGAAGCCGCAGCCCAGCAATAAGACTATAAAAAGCCTGATGACGATGATATAGATAAAAGGACTTAATTAGTATCTAGTAGTCAGAAGCTAGTTAATCTGACACCAGTCTTACCAAAGAGTATTGGGTTGTCCGGGTAACTGGGTTGAGGAGGTCAGATAGGCAGTCGTTCCTTGTAAAACACTAGTACTCAGCTGAATCCGGTTAGACTGGAAGCCAACCAAAATATAGTTGGGAAAAGGTTCGAGAGATGATGTTTAAGGTAAATGCATTTTATGTGTTTGTTACGATAAAAACTGCGGACCAAAGCAAGTAGGTACATACATTATAACTTTACCTGAAACCTACCTCTAGTATCTTTCTAGATATAGATATACAAAGTAAACAGTAAGTGCACAGGGCGAGCGATGCATTACATATTCTCTCCACTATGTCAACAGAAGCTCTGTAACGCCGGCTGTCATGTTAATGTCAGATATACACGAGAGGCCAGGAAAAATCATCATCTCCCGAGCTTTTTCCCAACTATATTGGGGTCGGCTTCCAGTCTAACAGGATGCAGCTGAGTACCAGTCTTTTACAAGTAGCGACTGCCTATCTGACCTCCTCAACCCAGTTACCCGGAAACCTTTATACCCCTAGGAAAGACTGGTTGTCAGACTTACTGGCTTCTGACTACCCGTAACGACGGCAACCTATCACCCACTACCCCTTGGTAAGACTGGTTGTCAGATTACTGGCTTCTGAACACCCGTAATGACTGCCAAGAATGTTAAATGACAGTCGGGACCTACAGTTAAACGTGCCATCCGAAACACAGTCATTGGTGTCCAAGATATACTTAGAAAGTACAGACAAACTTAGAACAGTTGCATTGGTATTTGCCTGACCTGGAATCGAACCACACTTGAGAGGTTGGTTCTTTACCCACGAGTTTCTGGTCTCTAGTAAATGTTACTAGATATACAAAGTAAACAGTAAGTGCATATCACAGGGCAAGCGATGCATTACGTATTCTCTCAACTATGTCAAACGCCAGCTGTCATGTTAATGTCAGATATACACGAGAGGCCAAGGAAAATGGGTCAGGTAGAAAAAATATCGATAGAACTGTGACGTATTTTTTTTTAAGTGGAGGTATGGATGTTTGTTTCTCTTTTAAGGAAAAAGTAATGGAAATCTTTTGATGAAACTTGGCATTGATATAGCTTATTCTTTGGACAAAGAATTAGCATTGCCTTTAAACGTGGCAATGCAGCCAGTCTTCTGGGCACGTTTCCGGAGGACAGTGATGCGGAGGAGTACTTCGACGCTTGACCAATGTTCTTTTATGTTTTGTTTATAGTATTTAATTTTTAGTAAAGTAGTTTAAGATTATACGAATAGCTTATATATCAGAAAAACATGAAGGTTCCTTTTTTTATTTATGTGTAGGGAGTAGTTAAATCGAGACGCGGGAGAAACCACGGTTGAATTCAATGGTTATAAAACCGTGGATCAAAATTATTATAATTTACATTTTGTGTACTTACATTAAAAGTTACTCCATTTTTTATGATGTCGTAAAATAGAAGTTAAGTGATAGTATTAACTTCATAATATCAAAAGTTATGAAACATTTTGTGACTAGCCCGAATTTATTGCACTCAAGTGTATGTTCACACTAATGGACAATGAAACTGACAGCTGTTGCATGTCGTTTAACTAAAGTCACAATATAGCTTTAAGGCTATATTTTAAAAGGGAATAGGCAGAAATCATAGAAGAACCCAACCCTTATTTTACATATATATCCACAGTATCTATTCTAAAGCAGTATAAATATTTTCTCTTTGCCTACAAATTAATAATGCTTAGAAATATTAACAGTTGAACATCCTTGACAGTCGTTACGGGTAGTCAGAAGCCAGTAAATCTGACACCAGTCTAACCAAGGGGTATTGGGTTGCCCGGGGTTGGGTTGAGGAGGTCAGATAGGCAGTCGCTTCTTGTAAAGCACTGGTACTCAACTGAATCCGGTTAGACTGGAAGCCGACCCCAACATAGTTGGGAAAAAGGCTCGGAGGATGATGATGAGAAATATTAACAGTAGCAAAAAGTCTGTCTACGCAAAACAATATTAAAGCTTGCAAACTCAATGAAAATATTAAACCAGTCGTAAGAAGTTAAAAAACACTTTCAAATTCAATAATAAAATCAAAATGTCTTCTTTCCCGCCTAAAATTGTTACCCACAAGCAGAGGCCATGTTTTCATTTTAATATCTGGAACCCATCTATTTTATATTAAAAATATTGCCAAGCGGAAAAAGGCTATAGCACACCAACAACACCGTCCAAAATCGCTTGGCAGAATTTACAATCCTTTAGTTATATTAAAAGCAACGCCAAGCTGAAATCGGCTTTAAAGTTTAAAACACTAAGTTGAAAATCGATTGTCAGAATTTACAATCCTTTAGCTCAATTTTGTTCGAACTAGCAGCGAGTTTCAAGAGAAAATCTATCCTATTTCAAATAGCTTAGGGTTTAAAATCGTCTGCAGATCTAAATTTTAAATATCGAATTCCATGGCCTGCTTCCAATAAGGTTTTTATTAATTTTATAAACTTTTTCATGTAACGTTTTTAATTATTCCAATTTTGATTTATGTATTTGTTTACTTTTTTTAAGGTAATGATTAATTTCATAATTGGAACCTCTTTTTCATAAATCTCCTGTGTTTTTTTTTCAATAATGAATTTGAAATATGGATGTGTAATTTGAAAATAATTTATAGAGGCAGGCCTGGGTTTATATAAACGAATTGTTTCTGGCGGTTTCACTTAGAATTTCTACCTTATTATTGTGCCAAAACACAAAAAAAAATAGCTTAATAATAATAATTCTGGATCATGGGACTGATTCAGAAGGCAGTACTCTTTGTTACGACGCGAATTGTGAGGAGGTTTCTGTCTCTGGGGCCCTAACCACCGGTACCTTGGACCCTGTTGGCAACCTATTTTTTATATTTTTTAATGTTTTTTATTTCTATATTTAATATTTAAAAATATAATTTATATGTTGAAAAATAAATAAATGAGTGAAAATATTTCTATAAAGAGATTTTTTTATTTATTTGTTTGTAAAGGCTCCAAAAGTATAGACAAAATATTTCACAATTGGGCAGCTACACTATACGAATTTCCCTGATAAAATGCCAAGAAACACGTAGTCTTACATAAAAAAAAACTTAGCACCAACAAGCAAACACAAGAAACTAGCATACAAATACAAAACACATTGATTCTTGAACGTCCACACAGCTGAACGCTCATACAGGTGAACAATATCTGTCCTGTGACATGGACACAATGGCTTGTCAGCCATTGTCGTTTGATCGGGACAAGGAAATTGAACTTCTAGGTTCTATACTTAGAACTTTGATTTAAACGTGTGTTTGATTTGTTAAAGAAGTGTAAAGGTATCATGTGGCTAGCCTTTTCCTAACTATGTTGGGGTCGGCTCCCAGTTTAACGGGGTGCAGCTGAGTACCAGTGTGTCACATGGAGCGACTGCGTATCTGACCTTCTCAACCCAGTTACCCAGGCAATCCAATACTCTTTGGTAAGACTGGTCGTCAGACTTACTGGCTTCTGACTACCCGTACTGCAAAACATGTTCATTCTAAAGATGGGTCCCACTACTTAAGGCTTTTCAAGACATGGATGAACTTTCCATGATATAAATGGACACCTATCCACGGGGTGACTACGGTAAGAGCACCTCACTTTTGATTGAAAGACCCAACCGAAGAAATTAATCCATACTAAATATAATAATTTTACTATTATAAATGCCAATGTAATTTTATCTGTCTGTATTCATGCTAAAACACGTAATGGATTTTGATGAAAGATGCATAAGGCTCAATTCCCACTGAAAGAGCAGCGGCCGGCAGCGGCCGTAAGAGCACGGAAAATGTAAGAGCGCGGCGCCGCGCTGCACGCTGGGCCGCGCCGCGCCGCGCAATCAATCCCTTGCATTTACGGCCGCTGCCGGCCGCTGCTCTTTCAGTGGGAATTGACCCTAAGAGAAGGACTAAGATTACTATTTATCGGTACGATGGGAGTAATTTCCCTGGAACGCAGATAATGAAGACTATTTATAAAGACATAGTGCGAAAAACAATATCTCCACATCGCATCCCCTTTATTAAACAACGCTATATTAATTTACAGCCTTTAATTAACTTAAAGATTAAAATTACTAAAGCCGAGTCTCTTTTAATTAAACATTTTCGAGGAAAAAATAATTCACGAAGCTTTATAATCGTGTCTTTTACTCTGTAAGGCGTTAAAACATTATTTTTAGGATTAAAATTGGGTTACAATGGAATTTTTGAAAACTGAAAAGGGAACCCGCTTCCCGAAGAAATTAATTACCACGACCAGATAAAAAGTCACCTACTTGTTACTCTGACAATAAACTAAATGACTACCAACTTTAATTTACTAAAAACTGTTCAGCGGTTTGCGCGTAAAGAAGATAAAAAGTGATACAAACATACATACACACACTCACATTCCGCCTTTATAATAGTATTAATGTTATGATGTGATGTGTAGTGTGATGATGAAAAAATAGTTGTTTTTTTGTTTGAACGCGCTAATCTCAGGAACTACTGATCCGATTTGAAAATTTCTTTCAGTGTTAGATAGCCCATTTATCGAAGAAGGCTATAGGCTTTTTATCCGGGGTACGGGAAGTAGTTCCCACGGGATGCGGGTGAAACCGCTGGCAGAAGCTAGTATTTAATATGGTTTCAAAACCAATCTTTTAGCACAATAATATTGGTATATGCTTATGTCATGTAAAAGCGATTCAGTGTCAAAAAAGTACATATACGAGTATGTATGTTTCATCTTTGTAACAAAACCCTGTCTCATTTAACACTAAACATGTTTAAATTACATTTTCCTAATTAAAAAAAAGATGACCGTACATACATGCTATCCGCAATCATAAACACATTTCTTTGCAGTAGGGTACCAAATAAAGGTGAACCTTTTAAGGTACATACAAAGTCATGAATATATTTTAAGGGTTATCGCGCCTCGTCACATTTTGCCGGGTTGACGAGGGTTTCCTAATGTCATCGTTCTTAGGAATATTTTATTACTTTTTTACTGTATACTTTTGTACCAAGGTATTGTTAGCTAAGGCGGAATTTCTAAAAAAGTGTGTAAGCAAGTCCACAGCTAAATGTGTTCGCGCACAAAGGTTGCAGTTTTGCGGCCATTTTAGAAATGTTCGCACGCACTGTGTTACTGTTTGCTACAGCGAGTACACCAGAAGATACATTTGTGTGCGTCATAGTGCTGTATAACTTTCCTTGTAGACTAGCTATCTAAGGCTTATTTAAATATGTATTTTTCGCAACTTTTAATTATAATTTAAAAATCTGTAATCATATTTAGAGTCATCATCATCAGCCTATCGCAGTCCACTGCTGGACATAGGCCTCTCCAAGTGCACGCCACTGAGATCGATTTTCGACTTCGATATTTAGAGTACCTATATCCATACCATGACAATAGGTAAAGTACCGTTACCGTAACGTACCTTACCAAAGTTACGTTTTTATAACGTTTTGCAAAAAAATCCTTTCTTTCCTACACAGATATATAAAAAGCAGTACTTTAAAGTTAATATTGAAATATAATAATTGAGATACGCATGAAATCATAACTAAGATTTTATACCACAACCGGTTGAAAACAGAATGAATTTTAAAACTTTTCTCGCTACGAAACCTTCATGACTTTTCCTGAAAGTCGATAGAAATATGCAAAGTTGAGGGAACTGAAATATTGAATACAAGACGTTTGAAAAGTGGAACATTTTGCATGAAAATGTATTGAAAACTTCGAAATTAAATTCTGAATTCTGAAGTTTTAGATTTTTAAAGTACTTGTGCTATTTCCTTGTTTTGTATGTTAGCCCAGTGGTGGTGTAGTGGGTTCAAAAAGAACCAACTTCTCAAATATGAGTGTGGGGGTTCGATTCCAGGTTAGATAAGCAAACCATTTTTTTTAAGTTTCTGTGTGAAAATGGGGACGTATACCCGAAGGATCCATCCTCCGAGCCTTTTTCCCAAACTATGTTGGGGTCCACCACCAGTAACAGTGCTTTACAAGAAGCGACTGCCTATCTGACCTCCTCAACCCAGTTACCTGGGCAACCCAATACCCCTTGGTTAGACTGGTGTCAGACTTACTGGCTTCTGACTACCCGTAACGACTGCCAAGGATGTTCAATGACCTACAGTTTAACGTGCCATCCGAAACACAGTCATTGGTGTCTAAGATATACTTAGAAAGTACATACAAACTTAGAAAAGTTGCATTGGTACTTGCCTGACCTGGAATCGAACCCGCGCCCTCATACTCGAGAGGTCGGTTCTTTGCCCACTAGGCCACCCATGAATTTTTAAATATTCTTTTAGTTTTAACTCAAGTATATTCCTCCAAATATTGGTACAAGCTACTTTTTAGTACAAAAACAAGAACAAGAAAAAACGCAATACAGCAAATATTTAGTATTCTCCCACCGGTACGCAATAAACTGTATTTATAACTTTAACCTTGTAAAAGCTCCAGGTTGCCTCAAATTATCTTTTATTAACCACGTAAAAAGTAATACTTATTGCTAAGAGGAAATGTCTTGGGAAGGTAAATCTTAAGATTCAATTTGGGTTCTTTACTTCAATTGCAAAGGTTCTTTCTTTTAAAAAGTATTTTTGGTCGCGGCTTACCAGCGTAGCAAGGGTACTTCAAATCTTATCGAAACTGCTTAAGACGTTTTATACTTATAATGGAAAGCACAAAAATCACCCCCTTTATTTATGTAGAAATTGCATAGAAAAGTTTATCATGCTTGGATTACCCTGTGAGTGACATAGATGGTCATCCATCTACAAACTGTCCGCGCCAAGCGTTGCTTAACCTTATGTTTGATCAAACTCATGCTAAGTCCTGTAGCTTAGAAACATTCAAAAACTGTTTTCTTGATTATGATCTTAGTTAACTTAAATACTTAAAATAAAGGTGTGAGTTTGTAACTTATTTACTCAAAAACATTAAGTTTAAGTTACCAAACGGTTTGAGTTCAAAACTTTTCATTTCTCTTACTTATACTAAGACGCTTTTCACCTTACTCAAGTAATTTAGTTTACAAAGTTTTGAAGGTTTTGCTCCGAAAGAAATAAGAAACGTACACTTAGGACGGAAAATGTTGTAACACAATTTTGTTCGTTTTTGTTTTTTGAAGGCGACTAACAAATTGTGTTGTTTTTCTTCTGTAAACGAGGCTAGAAAATGAGGTCATTCCAGATAATTTTGAGCAGTTTACTGTTCACTGGAATTTTTTAGTCGGCCGATATTTTGATCGACCTTATAAATCAATATGGAGATGAATCACGGCCGGTATTGATTAGTTTATTAGTTTCTGGCAGTCAGACTTTCGGGCTTCTGACTACTTCTGATAGGCGCGTGCCTCCCGAAACACGGAGAACTTGTTATGATCTAAAGGGTCACCCATCCACGCACTGACCGCATCAGGTGTTGCTTAACCTGCGATTACTCGACCTACGATGATTATAATAACTTATGACAGATAATTATAATTAAACCAATCATTTAAAAGATCAACAGTTTTAACCACGATCACTTTTCTAGGCTCGGCCATAATCCGGCTTAATACTTAACAACTACGGCCCACATTAATTACAATTTACTGGACTTTGACTAATACCTCCGTTGTACACTTCAGATTATACATAATCTGTAATTGGGTAACAAACTTTGGTTTTTGGTAACAAGATTATAATATGTAGATGATAGAATGTCTATACTGATATTATGAAGCTGAAGAGTTTTTTTGAACGAGCTTATCTTGGGAACTACTGTACCCATTTGAGAAATTCTATCAGGGTTCGATAGCTCATTTATTGAGAAAGGTTACAAGCTACCTTTGATCTATGTTCGAGAAGTAGTTTCTTCAGAAAGCAGGTTAATCCACTCATAGGTGTTTCATCGCATATGTCTGTCTGTTTGCGCAATAAACTCAAAACCTGAATAAGGAAAGGAAATTGGACCATGGAGATAGTTGTTATAATAAAAAACGGTTGTCTGTAAAGTCGGTTTACTGACGATAGTCGAACGTGACAACGTCATAAGAAATTGATCGTCAGATGTCGAACGCTGCCGAAAGCGGAGGCCGATCGTGCCTCTTTGTCTCTCGTTGCGTGCTCTCGCTTGCACTCCAACGATGCCTTAAACGGAACGCCTCAGAGCGAGGTAACGCCTCAGAGCGAGGTAACGCCGCATGAGTCATGTTTTTTCGTCCGTGCAGCCGGCTCCATCGATTTATAAGACGTTGTCACGTCAAAAATATAATATTTTTTATGAGATTTGACACGTAAATACTTTAAAAGAAGATCACTTTTCAAATACATGAAATACGTACAGTTCAGCTCCTTCAGTACACAAGTAACGCTGCGAGCCATTGTAGTATGAAATATACCTCTAATGTACATTACACATTTTTTGTAAAACCATTCAGACTACATGCTTTTCCCACTAAGTACTGAAAGTACTGAAAACATAAAAATGTACTTAAGCATTTGTTTTATTTCATTCTGTATGACGGTAACATGTGAAAAATGCTCTGCTTATTATCTAGGTATTATGTTAGCAGTACAATACTTTCACACTAGTGGATTTTCCGGTCGGTTTTTTTGCACGCATTAAAGCAAACAATGGACTACTACAATATTTAGAGCGTGCCAAGTTTTATCCAAATCCATGTAGTAGTTTTTGAGTGAAAGAGGAATCAATATCCCTAAATACATATGTACATACGTACAAACTTTTGCATTTTTTTAAAATATTAGTAAGTAGGATATATTTTATGAGCTCACACGTGAATTCGATTCAAAGATTCAGCAATTATACTAAGTAGAAAAATCGATCACAAACGCGCGATATATCCGCGGTTGTGAAAGGGAACATAGGTGTAATTTCATATTATAACATAGGTACTACATTATTTTTTATTTGAAGTAGAGCATTTTTTGTTGCTTATCATTTTTATATTTTTTAATACAATATGTGGAAAAAGCATTTGCATACATTAGTAGGTATTGTTAACACGTTTTTTATTAGATCGACATTTACTTATGTGACTATGTACGTAATGGAATCTAAGGTTACAAATTTAACCATCTTCCAAGGATGAACGTAGCGTCATGAAAATTGGCAGCTGTAGGTATGTAGTTCTGATGACAATACTATACTATGGTACTGTCGAACTGATCTGATGATGGAGCCGGAAAATATGAACTGGAACTTCATGATGGAACTTGTATAGCTGTGTTTGGACTTGTTAGAAAAGTCTTGTAATGATTTTTAAGTGCATTTATTAAGTGTAGTGCAGTTATTATAATTAAGCGTTAACATTTCCAAATATGAATCGTCTTACCACACTTTTAAACGTCAGTTTAACACCTGTCTAAAAAAATTCAAATTATGAAATTGAAATTATGTCCATTTTGCAGCCTTTTTTTAGAAAAGTGTTTGACACATGTTTATGTTTTTGTAGTAAGACCAGAAAATTTTAAGAGATGTTTTAGATAACTTTACGTTTCTAAAGTTCAAAATAATTAAATAATACCTCACCGGGTTTACAGTAAAACTAACTAAAAGGACAGAACTTACCCAGGTAGTTTGGGAACTCGTAAACTAACTGACGGTTAGAGTAAACAGTTGGAATTTATGTTGATTAAATAAAACTGGACGTATGTTTTCAGTAATGAACGGCTTAACTTAATGTTGTCGGTTTTTGTTTGATGTTGTTAAGATGAGATATTTTTAGTGCTGGATTTAAAGATTGGAATTTAGATTGCTTTTTACAATTTTTTTAGAGATGAAAATTTAATTATATGAATATCTAACTTTTGGTGATTAAATCAATTTGCAGAAAAAAAAAACCGAATTGATAACTTTTTTCTATTTGAGAATTCGGGAAATTCTACCTATTTTCTCTCGCATCTTGCGGGAACTACTTCGTGCAACTCGATTAAAATAATTGGTAAACAGCCTATTTAACACTGAAAGTATTTCTTAAATCGGTTTTATAGTTTCTAAGATTAGCTAGCGTTCCAAAAATAATGACTAAAAATACAACTTCGCATTAATTTACACCAAAAACCTATAATTCTATACACCTACTCCCATTTAAAAGTACCTTCAAGTTCTTAACATACCTACCCCCATTTAAAATCTACCTCGAAGTTCAAAAGTCCCCCTTTTAAACGCCATCTTAGGAGAGAATCTCCCTTCACAGAATCATATTCATTGTACCCTCCCCCATTCATATCCGGAGCAGCATAGCTTTGTCTGTCTGTGTGTATGTCTGTGTGTAGGCAATTTATGTAATAAGTGCTATTTATAGACTTTTATATAAGACTTCGTAGGGATAGACTTAAATATGATGCTATCCTACAATAATGTACAAGATATTTTTTATGTACCTATTATTTACTTAATACATAGGTAAGTACATCTTGGACACCAATGACTGTGTTTCGGATGACTCGTTAAACTGTAGGTCCCGGCTGTCATTGAACATCCTTTTCAGTCGTTACGGGTAGTCAGAAGCCAGTGAGTCTGACACCAGTCTAACCAAGGGGTGCTCGGGTAACTGGGTTAAGGAGGTCAGATAGGCAGTCGCTCCTTGTAAAACACTGGTACTCAGCTGAATCTGGTTAGATTGGAAGCCGACCCCAACATAGTTGGGAAAAGGCTCGAAAGATGATGATAGGTAGGTATAAAATATAATAAATAGTAATAAGTATATCATAAGCTCTCACATTTACAAAGCCTGAAAAAGGCCGTTAACCTGTACTTAACTTTACCTAATTAGTAACTTTTGTAAAACGCCTTTACAAGCGAATACATATTTGAGTTTGAATTTGAAATAATAATTTATACATCAGAATAACATACAGATTACTTTTTATCCATGTGCGTGAAATACTTTCCTCGACGAGTAAAACCGCCATAATCAGCTCGTTTCACAAAGCACTAAAGAAAATAATATACCTAATCGATTTCATAACTTAAACCAAGTTATCTATACTTCAGTTAACTACATCCGATTACTTAGCAACAAGTTACAGGCTACAAGATTTCCCAAGTAAGATTAAGTTACAAAATATGACTCCTACTTAGAGATAGTATTACACTTAAGTTCATGGAGAACAAAATGACTAGCGGAGATGTCATAACGCAAAATCTCTTAAGAAAGTAGCGCGACAACATGCGGGTGCGAGGGGGACGAGGAACGTTACTAGCTCCGCTCTTATACGCCTTCTTTGGACCCGCCTATTTTTAGTAATACAAAAAATCGTTGACAGATATCTCATAAGCTGGGTACTCACTTAGCAGTGTAGCACGTAACGTGTCAGATACGGTAACAAGTGAGTACGTAGGCACGAGCCCGCTGCGAGCCGCTCGCGCGTGGAGCGCTGCAAGCTCGCAGTGACCCGCCGAGTGGCGGTTTCGCTGCGAACACAAAGGTGGCTCGCAGTGTGCTCGTGAGGACCGTGGACGAGCCGTACCCACTTGCAGGTTGATACCGTATCTGATACGTTACGGGCTACACTTCTAAGTGAGTACCCAGCTAAAGAACCCAAACGCTTGACTCTTAACTGATCGTTTTGGTCATACCCACCGCATGTATTTGACCTAGAATGAGGCTGACCTGCATTATGGCATCTCCGGTCATTCTTCTTTACTCCGTGCCTAAGTTTAAGTACATGTTAGGGTAGAACTTAATACGGAAAGGGGAGGGGTAGGTTACAAGGGTAATTTAGAGGGTAAATTATGTGAGATTCTGGTATTTATTTTAGGACTTTACAGGTAGAATATAAGAGTTAGTTTCGCTGAACGAAAAATCATCAGTCTAGTTTTTTTCTAAGTATGTTGGGGTCGGTTTCCAGTCAAACATGATATAGTTGAGTAACCATGTTTCACATAAATCGACTACCTATCTGACCTCCTCAACCCAGTTACCTGGGCAACTCGATACCCGTTGATAAGACTGATTATATATCAGACTTCCCAGCATCTGACTACCCGTAATGACTGACAAAGATGTTCAAATGATAGCTGGGACTTACCAATTTAACGTGCCTTCTGAAACGCAGTCATTGGTGTCCAAGATACACTTAGAAAGTACATACAAACTTAGAAAAGTTGCATTGGTGTTTGATCGACCTATGCGTCTGATATTTAGCCACAAGCACCTTCAAGTATAGTTAATAGACATGAAATTACATCAACTTGTTCTATAATAAAATTATATTGTGAAGTGTGTAGCTCCTAAATTAATTTATAAGACCCAGAATTAGTTCGCGCTTGACGTAACGTTTCGGTGTTATAATCGTGTCACGTGTAAATTGAATTTTACATGCAAATTAAGTAGTTACTTTCAGCTGTTTTACTTGGGTATCTTTTATAGAAGTTTTCCATGTATTGTCCTCTCTTGAATAACTCAGCCTTTTCGCGTAAAAGAGAAGGAATGGGCGATAACAATCATGCGAAAGGTACATAGACGATCTTGGCCTTTTTCACTCCTTCACGGTTAATCATTATTGTCCAAGATATATAAAAGTTAGTACCTGCATGGCCGGGAATCGAACCTGCACACTCGATTTTGAGTGGCAGCAGCCCAAAAATTATGAAGACGAAGTCTTTTTTTTAATATTTTTTGTTGTAATTTCTGGCTAAATTGATGCTGAAGACCGACGGAGCTCATTCAATTTTTTTTTCTCACTCTTACATTTAGAATGATACATGTTTAAATAAACTCTATAGTTACCTAATTAAGGTACCCTACTTTCCCTACACATCATTAAGGCTATTAAAATAACACAGTCGTACCTGTAAAGTTAACGAGACCTTTTCAAATAAATGGGATATTTAACTTAATGTAGGTAACTTCGTGTTAAAATTCTGTCGAGTTATAAGGGGTGTTAAGGTATATAAACTTACCTACTAATTTTAGACCATATTATATGAAAAAGTCTGTGTGTTCGTCTGTCATGTTTTAATGACGAATAAAATATGGTTACATGCTTTTGTGTAAATTAAAGGCTTCGGCGAATTTTGAATACCGTTTTTTTGAAGTCGGTTAAAAACCGTTTTGTAATCGTACACAAGAAACATGTAAAATTCATAGTGAAGACAGATAAAAGAGATAAATACGGCCTTTGTATATAAATGGTCTATATAGCCGTCCTTTAACAATATATTCGTAAAAAAGGTAAGTAGTTCCTGACATTAGTATTTTCAAACAAACAATTTTTTAGCTTTAATAAAAATGCCCTACATGTAGAGATTTCAGCAACTTTTCTAAACCCAAAATACGAAATTTTCACTATCACTAAGAGCTCAAACCATTTACCTACTTAAAACTAACCATTAATCTTTAAGTTATCTTCAAACCAGTTGACAGCCTTAACGATAATCCGCAAGTTTCAAATTGATTAATTTCCCTTAAATTCGGTTATTTATGACACCCGTCACAATGTTTACCGTTAAATTATGGTTAAATTCCTTGAGTGGGAGGGTTAAGGGGGTAATTTATTTAATGTACGGGTTTCACTATCGTTAAATATATTACTGAAATGATACAGGAGAATAAGACATTCTCATAGTTACTGCGTCGATTAAAATTTAATTTTATATCTCGACTACGTTTCACCAGCATTCCTTATTTATATCATCCATAGTACGTATATTATAAAGCTGAAATTCTATTCGTTTGTTTACTTGATGCCGCAAAATTCAGGATTTACTAGACCAATTTGAAATAAATATTAGTATTCGATAGCCCAATTATTTTATCGAGCTATCCAGGGAGTATTTTTTTTTAAAGGAATGCTTACAGATGAATAACGTCACTTACTAACTATAGGTTAAACTTACCTATTGCTAATTATAAGCCCAAACATACATAATTATCCTGGTACAGTAGTCACCACGCCTGCCACGGGTGAAACCGATGGCAGAAGCTAAATAATGCTTGTTCCCCTTCAATCTATAAAAGCGACAAATTCCAGTCAAATAATTTACAAAACCATACACCAAACATTTTTCAGTATCACGCCCCAATCAACACACAGACCACTGGCATAAAAAACCGGCCAAGTGCGAGTGCCTCGCGCACGTAGGGTTCTGTACCATCCAAACTAATATTCTATATATATTTATGGATATCGAGCAAAAATTTGCAAAAAAATCACAGTTATTGTATGGGAGCCCCCCAAAAATGAATTTAATTCTAGTTTTCAGTATTTGTTATTATAGCGGCAACAATAATACATCATCTGTGAAAATTTCAACTCTCTAACTATCATGGTTCATGAGATACAGCCTGGTGACAGACGGACGGACGGACAGAGGAGCGAAAACAATAGGGTCCCGTTTTACCCTTTGGGTACGGAACCCTAAAAAATATACAAAAAAGGTACACCAATGTTTCAACCTTCGTTCTTCAATACCTGAAAAATGACAGTATTTTTTTTCATTGTTGATATTGAAAGCAAACAATTTTGAAAGCTGAAAATGTTCAGTTAATATTGGCGTCAAAGGGTTTGTCACAGCGTCATTTTTGCATGAATATTTTTTTGGCTTTCAGGCTTTTTTTATTTAGGTCATCATTCGCTGCCTATTGTTAGGTAAGAACTGCCTCGTTGGTCTAGTGGTCGCAAACGCGGCTGCTGTGCTCGAGGTCTCGGGTTCGATTCCCGGGTCGAGCCGAAATCACACTTTGTGGGTTTTCTTAAACTTTCACAAAACAGCCCGTAGTCTGGAAGTTGGTGATTGATTCACCCGTGCATCGGAGAGCACGTAAATGTCGGTCCTGCGCCTGATCCCTCTCCGGTCGTGTCGGATTGCCGTCCCATCGGGTTATGGGAGTGAAGGAATAGTGAGCGCAGCTGTGTCTGCGCAAATGCTCGTGCACTATAATATGTCCTGCGCAGCTGGCTGATCTTCTTAAATGAGAACAGCCGCCGTGGCCGAATCAGCCGTGGGTGCCATTATGTTTACTTACCCTTTTTGCGTCGGGGGTCAAAAAACCAATTACACAGCTGTCTCCATTATTTCACTAATAAGTTTAAACTGACATTAACAAACTACAGTAAAACTTAAAACTACTATAAACAAGCTCTTGATTAACTACGATAATTTATCTCGCTTACAAACCATTTTAACTTAGACAGTTAATTAGTCGAAATAATAACCTAGACTAAGTTAGGCCGGTGTCATATAAATTGTCTGTGAAGACAGTTTTGTAATTAACTGTGAAATTATACCTATGTGAGATAACTAGTTGTTACCCTCGGTTTTACCCGTGTCTCAAGGGATCTACCTACGGCTGCGGGATTGTTCGCGCGAGTTACCGCGGCCCTGGTACAAAAAGGCCCACGACGGAACACGACGGTGTTTAGTCAGTAAGAGTCTGACACTCCCTCACCGCTGCTAACCCACGACGGGATTATTTGATGGTTTTTGACAGAAAAAAAGGGATCTACCTTCCACAGTTGGATAAAAAGTAACCTATGTAATTTTTCAGGTTTTAGAATAACTGTGTTCCAAATAGCTTTTACATTGGTTTAGTGGTTTTGGCGTGTATGTGTGAAAGACAGACAGAGTTGCTTTTGCATTTATAATATTAGTTAGCTTTACTATTGCTGTAAAGAGGCAGTTTCTAGGTGGTTTTAAGGTTTGTAAGTTTTTCACTTATGTATTAAATGTATACATACGGCTAAAATTGTTACAGTTTAAAATGTCAATCCAGTTTTCTGTTCCATTTTAATGTGACTTTAACGGCTTTTTATCCACCATGAAAATTACAAAAAACGATAAATATTAAATTACGATATCCATATCAAATCGACCGTAACATTTCCATCATTGTCAATTACTAAAAAGGCCCGAACACACCCGAAGCTCTCCGATCTCTCCCGAAGCTGATAATCGTCGAAATCGTTTCAAAAGGTACTCTTGATATATAAACGTAAATCATTTGCAATAAGGTCGTTAAGTTAACGCAATCACCACGCATCTCTCACGCTAATGCCACGCACATTCATTGTCTAACGGAGGAAGTAATGATAGCGGAGATACCATAATGGCGTCCACGGCCGATTTCGGCCACGGCGGCTGTTCTCATATAAGGAAATCAGCCAACAGCGCAGGACATATTACAGTGCACAAGCATTTGCGCAGACACAGGTGCACTCACTATTCCTTCACTCTCATAGCCCGATGGAGGACCAACCAGGCAGGACCGACATTAACGTGCTCTCCGATGCACGGTGCCATAAGGCAGATAGGCAACTTCTTGTAGGTCAAATAACGTACGGTAAGCGTGATCAGTTACTAGAACTAACGTGGCGTGAGATGTCATTGTGAAATCAAAAATTACTTATTTTTATTTCGAATATAATGGGTGGGTTCCATAGTCTGTCACTTGAACATCTTTGGCAGTTGTTATGGGTAGTCAGAAGCCAGTAAGTCTGACAGAGTCTTAGTCTTACCCAGGGATATTGGGTTGCCTGTGTAACTGGGTTGAGGAGGTCAGATAGGCAGTCGCTCCTTGTGGCACACTGGTACTCAGCTGCATCCGGTTAGACTGGAAGCCGACCCCAACATAGTTGGGAAAAAGCTAGGGAGGTGATGGGTGGGTTTCATAGGCGTGTAAGATTGGAGCTAGCAACGTTCCTCGTCCCCCCCTGGCGCATGTTGTCGCGCTACTTAGGAGATATTGCGTTATGACATCTCCGCTAGTCATTTTGTTCTCCATGGTCTCCCTTTAAAACGAACCATTTCCTTTTAATTTTGTAAAGAGCCCCATTTACACTTGGGGACAAAATTAATGAGCCAGCACTTAATATAATTTATTTCTTATGGAAATGTGCTATGTTTTGCTAATTTTGTTTTTTAATGTTGTATTTGGTATTCAGAATGTGTTTTTATGTAAATGCCTGTTTTACAGGGTTAGGGTGATTGAATGACAGTGAAAAAATAATGTTAAGCTATTTTTTTGACGAAATTACTATATTGTAGTATGTTATTCACAGAGGTAGTCCTCTGTGAATGCTCTGTGAATGCTCTTTCTTGTGATTTTTTTTCAAATATTGATAATTTGTTATAGATAGATATCTATAGTTGGTTATGTGTCTTTTGTCTACTACTACTACTACTACTACTACTACTACTACTAGGCTAAGTAAACTTTCATGATAGTTTAGAGTGGAAAATAAAATAAATAATTATATTTTTTTTTACTAGGGTAGGTTTTTTATGTAAATATCTATGTAAATAAATGGAGTTTTTATTTGAAAAAAAAAATAAGGACAACTTAAAATTATAATATAATGTTCCTTTGGTCTCTCAATATTTTTTGAATCAGAATGATTAAATAACAAACACACCAACATACATAAAAAATATACTTCTAAGAGCTTTTAAAATACATATACACACAAAATTTTACACAGTTATTTTATTGACACTTTGCAACAGCAATCACGAAGTTAAAACTAGGAAATTTCACAGCTCGATGCTAGAACAAATTTTAAAGTTGGATAGTCTGAGTAATAGGGACTTGCCGCTGTTCCCTTGTAGTTGAAAAGTGGCGCGAAGTGTAAAGAGAAACTGTTTCACAATAGCCTATAAAAGTCACTTTTTGTAGGTTCAAGTTGGTACAAAAAAAGTGCTTTTTAAAGTAAAAAATAAGTACTTTTAAAGTTTTTTTTATTTAGGTGTTTTAAAATGAGTCAAACACATTTGCAATACAAAAAAAAAACTAGATCAGTATACACATTGTCTTTCTTGTTGTTGTTACAGCCTTTTATCGTCCCACTGCTGGGCTCAGGCCTCCTCTCACATGGAGAAGGATTGAGCATTAATCACCACGCTTGCTCAATGCGGGTTGGTGATTTCAGACTATAGTCCAGGTTTCCTCAAGATGTTTTCCTTCACCTTTTTATCAGCCATTGGTGTCTAAGATATACTTAGAAAGTACATACAAACTTAGAAAAGTTGCATTGGTACTTGCCTGACCTGGAATCGAACCCACGCCCACATACCTCGAGAGCTTGATTCTTTACCCACTAGGCCACCACGACTTATTGTCTTTCTTAGTCATTGTAAAATGATCAAACAATAACAAAGTTATAATAAAATACCTTAGTTTCAGAGTTTTTAGACGCGTCCTTTAAGAACAACTCTACACAGCTAGATAAAAAGTAAGCCATAATTATATTCTTAGCCTTCTTCAATAAATGGGCTATCTAACATTGAAATACTTTTTCAAATCACTCTAATAGTTCCTGAGATCAAACGAGTAAACAAACTCTTCATCTCCATAATATTAGTATTCACAATGTAGATTTTATCTCACATTTCCTTATACGAAACAAAAAGACATTTACTTCAAAGAGTCATTTCCAAAACGAAATTGATCATCAATACCAACTTAAAACCTCGTCTGACCTTTTCTAAAAAATTCCGTCTACCTGTGTTTAGCCGATGGGGCAAAATATAAATTGAATTTTCCCTAAATTGAACCTCTAAGTTAGAGGCCGTCCTATTCCCTTCTACTTACTAAGCTATTTTTTATAGTATACTAGATGTTTTATACAGTTTCTTCCGTGTTTTGAGAGAAGTTCTTACTGTGATCGGATAAAAAGTTGGCTGTGTTAGTTTTCAGGCTCTAGATAGGCTTCAGAGTTTGTTTATCTTCGATTTAAATTGGTTCAGTAGTTTTGGCGTACAAACGAACACAAGATAGACAAATTTATTTATGCGTAAATGTATTATTAGTAAGGATAGAACCTTATTTGTGAAGAAAGAGGTTGAGAATATTATGCTCATCTATACTAATATTATAAAGAGGAAAACTTCGTTTGTTTGTTTGTTTGGTTGTAATGGATAAACTCAAAAACTACTGGACCAATTTTAAATATTCTTTCACCATTAGAAAGCTATATTATCTGCGAGTAACATAGGCTATATTTTATCCCGGTGTAGGTGTTATCAGTAGCTCTCACGGGACGCGGGTGAAAAGCGGGAAAACGGCTAGTATTAATATAAAGACAAAATAAAAGTATCGTATTTAACTATCAGTAAATTGAGAGTAAATTGATATAGGTTTTTGCGTGCTATTCAACGGAGTATCAAAAACAACCACGCCAAGCGGAGCTTATGATCGATCGATCCACGTGCCTGTATGTTCACTGATGATATTAAGTGAATTTAACTATCTCGAAAACTGCAACACTTCCAATCTTTAATATTAGTCCATTATGCCATAGGGAAGAAATTACCTTTGTATGATAGTTATACCTAGAGAAAAGGCTAGTGTGCTCCAAAATGCAACAAAACTTCAAGAATCATAATTGGCTTATAAAACATTATTTTCTTCTACCGAAAATTTATATTGGCAAGCTTGCAATATACGGCAATGCAGGTCCAAGCACGGATCAACTACGTGAGGATTTTACAGAATTTTCTTTCCAAAAATCTTGCAAGAATTTTGGCAAGAGTTGGCCAAAAAGTTAGAAAATGCAATGCAAATGAGTTGAGGGATAGAATAAAAAAATAGAACTCAGAGTAAACTTCTCTTCATGTATGATTATGGTTAAAAGTGGAATAGTAATCACCCTGTTAATTTATTTATTGTATTTATCCCCAATCACAAGAAAATAGGGAGGCAAACATTTTTGTTTTACTCTACTCTTTTATTGTTACAAAACAAACAAACAAAATCACCCCTGTTTTCTGATAGAAAATCATCAAGTAACCCTTTATGGGTGCAGCGTGTCAGACTGTTACTGACTAAAACCCACCATGTTCCTTCTGGAGCCCACAGTGTACCAGGGCCGCGGTAACTCGCAAGAACAATCTCGCAGAACAAAAACACTTCTTAGAGAAATTTCGTACCCTTCCTTCTTGCGTAGAAAACACTACCCTAATATTTAACCCCGAAAGTCAGTTAAAACAACCAATAAACAGTTGTTTTCTAAGTTAAAGTTTACCAACTACTTCTAACTTTAGCTTTTGAAGTGATAGAAGACAGAGTTGCCTTTTAGACCCAACTACGGCAAAAAGGATTATGCGTTCAAAAATCTATGTTTATTTTTTCTTCATCTGGTAGCTACTGACGTTTTATTTCACAAAGCCATGTCTGTGTATGTAGAGGTAAATGTCGTAACATGCACATTTTCTTTGTACGAGTAAGTAGTTGCGGCTGAGTTGTAGACACACAAATATAATGTGCAAGTTTATTTACACAGATAGGGTAATAGCTTATCAGCTCATAGCGTGAAATTCAACATCTAATAAGATTTTTAAGGGCTATGAAAAAATTGCTTTCAAAAATCTCCTCTTTAGCTTTCTAAGTAACAATGAACGTAGTTTTTTGTATAACATGATAATCTAAGATATACTTAGAAAGTACATACAAACTTAGAAAAGTTGCATTGATACTTGATACCTGCAGTGTGATTCTATAAGCTTCACTCTAAACTTCGCATCTGAATCCGCCGTGAGTGACTACACTAGCGCTACTCTTGCGAGCGTGTTTGCGAGTTGAATTAAATTAAACTCGAGATTTTGACAGATAAAGTATGAGATGACATTTAGAACGTTTTGAACCGAATGTCAAGTGAGAGTGAATAGCGAAGTGAAAAGTGAAGTGAGATGCGAGTTGTTGTTCGAATTTTATAGAATCGACGTACTGACCTGGAATCGGACCAACACCTCATACTCGAGAGGTTGGTTCTTTACCCACTAAGCCACCACAACTTTTTAGCTTCTCAACTTTAGTCTGTGTAAAAAATGAACGTAGTTTTTTTCTACAACATGGCGGCAGGAAGCCATTTTGTCGGATCTTTCAGCAACTGTCCCCTGACCGGTAGATTACACAAGGGTGAACAAGGGTCACCGATGCCCTTAGCGTTCTCATGTAAACAGTCATGAAACTACATGCTAAATATCTTCATCCTCTGAGCCACTATTTTCCCAACTATGTATTTTGGGGGCAGCTGAGTACCAGTGCTTTACAACAAGCGACTTCCTATCTGACCTCCCCAACCCAGTTACCCGGGCAACCCAATACCACTTGGTTAGGCTGGCGTCAGGCTTACTGACTTCTGACTACCCGTAACGACTGCCAAGGATGTTCAATGACAGCCGGGACCTACAGTTTAACGTGCCATCCGAAACACAGTCATTGGTGTCTAAGATATACTTAGAAAGTACATACAAACTTAGAAAAGTTGCATTGGTACTTGCCTGAAATCGAACCCGCTACCTCATACTCGAGAGGTTGGTTCTTTACCCACTAGGCCACCACGACTTTTTAGCTCCACAACTTTATTCTGTGAGAAAAATGAACGTAGTTTTTTTTCTACAACATGGCGGCAGGAAGCTATCTTGTCGGATCTTTCAGCAACTGTCTCCCCTGACCGGTAGATTCCACAAGGGTGAACAAGGGTCGCCGGTGCATTGTAGCGCAATAATTTGTGCTGAGGGAAAATGTAGCACGTCTTTTTATAATATATATGGCTTGGAGATAGATTATTTTATCATGTTATGTATTAAATGGGTAAGGAAATTTGAGAAAAGCTTTTGTTAAATTTGGTTAAGCTTTAATTGTATTTACTTAACTACTGTCATTTCTCTGTGATCTGTGTACCTTTCTTTTAAATTGGTTGACTAGTTTTAGCGTGAAAGTTCGACGTATCTACTATTGTTAATTTTATCATTATTTTTAGTAATTATTAGAAAGCTTCTTTGCAGATTTCGATTGCTTTTCTGACCATGTCATATAGCTATAGATAATGTTTGGACAGCGCACTGTGTACAGAGGAATAAGACTTCCAAAGAAACGATGGATGGATTATGTGAAAGTAGATATGGTAAGAAAGAATGTTACTTGTGAGATGAAGGCAGATAGAAGAGTATGAAAGAAGGAAAGGAATAAGGCAAGGAGGATAATGATGACATAGACAGAACACCCATTATAAATTATCCTAATATTATTATCTGATTGTTACCATGACAACCATCAATGTCAAATTATTGTGTTACATGACACATATCCCGTTCCCGTCAATTCAGTCACGTTAGCGTTGATGACTAGTCAGCGAAATAAGGTCATCATTTGCATTGTAAATGTTAAATAATTGTTATAGGTAACTATTATACTAATCTGTGGTCACAGGAAGCTGGGCAGGTATTTAGAATACCTACAGATGAAGGTAAAGAGAAATAAGAGCGCGTTAGTCGTTAACACAGTGATAATATGTACAAACTAAAATAAAAACAGAACTACCAATAACTATTAAAAAAAATATATTTGTAAATCATTAAAAAAAGAAAAAAAAACAAAGTATCGATCCCAAAAGGCTAGCTGCATTGCTATTTGAATTCTTTAATACAGTGCAAAATGCTTTAACAGAAGCATATGCCAGCCCTAAACTACTAAGCTCATCTATATTATAATCCATACCATACTTTTGAATATTTTTTGTAATGATTATGTTTCCTGACTCATCGTCGCTTATGACAGCAATTACACTACACTACATAAAAATTGGGTCACCGAAAATGATCTAGGTCTCTTACAAAATATTCAATGTAACAAAATAACCACATAATAAGCCCAAAAGAAACAAAGACTCTTCCTTTTTGGGAAGTCAGTTAAAAAAAAGACTTTAAATCCATAAAATATCTACTATACCTATATAAAAAAATACATAAGTCCATAGCTTCGTGAAAGGACATACAAACAAACATGCCTACCATATCCCCAGTGCTGTCAACTGCAGCCTACACAAGTTACTACATAGTTGTGCAACATTCTAACCGATGCATTTTATTTGTGGCAAACCTGAACAAATATTTGCAAGGGTAAAAAGTTGTATTAAAAATATTTTGAACTGGTATTTGAGTTATATCAATTGGGTTTTGGAGGAAATAAGTATTTGGAACTCTCAACAGACGTCAAACACGTTTCACTTATGCGAAAAAAAATTATGTGTCCATTAAAAGGAAGACTATTTTGAGTAAGTAGTCTCAGGATACGGGCAAAATAGGTTACCTAATAGCTAGTCAATATTGATCTATAATGGACAAATTTCATGTTTTTTTGTTTCTTTGTTTGTACCCAAAGTGTGCCCAAAGGCTCCGAAACTAATGAACCGATTCAGAAAATTCTTTCACCGCTAAAAAGCTACATTATCTGCGATTAAGATAGGCAATATTTTATTCTGCTACGGCAAGTAGTTCCCAGACACGAGCCTATTTTTAAAGGAACACTTTTGTACTATGTTTCTTGAAGTAGTTTCAGGACACAGGCAAAACAGTATTAAATAGCTAGTTCTAGATAGAGGTTAATTTGTAAACAACATGGTGCTCACAGCCTGGTATCAAGTGCTATTGACGGAACGAACCAATCTCGCGGAGTGTTAGCAAATATATTGTAACTGTTAGGCCTTATTACATTAGATTGTGTTTGTTTTAGTAGGCTGGTTACCTACTATAATATAACAACCAATAATTAGGTTGAAAATTATTTTATCTGGTTATTTATATCTAGTTCCTCTATGTTTCGGCAGGCACATTTTTGTGGGTCAAGACTGTCATTTAAATATCAGTCATATAGTAGAACTATGACCACCAGTCTTACCAAGGGATTGCGAAGGGAACTGAGTTGAGGAGGTCAGATAGACAGTTGCTCCATATAAAACACTTGCACTCGAATAGACTAGAAGGCGACCCCACTATAAAGAAAGGCTTAGACAGTTAATTATAAAACCATGTGTTTTACCGCACTTACCTTTCCTCCTGTTCACGATTATATCAAAACTAGTGACCCTACATTAATAAATAGAGCGATCAATAAAACATTTTGCTTTACGTGGAACAATAAGAACCTGACGATGACATCATCCTCATCCTCCGAGCCTTTTTCCCAACTACGTTGGGGTCGGCTTCCAGTCTAACGGGATTCAGCTGAGTACCAGTGCTTTACAAGAAGCGACTGCCTATCTGACCCCCTCAACCCAGTTACCCGGACAATCCAACTGGCTGTCGTCGCTGGGTGTCGGACTTACTGGCTTCTGACTACCCGTAACGACTGCCAAGGATGTTCAATGACAGCCGGGACCTACAGCTTAACGTGCCATCCGAAACACAGTCATTGGTGTCTAAGATATAATTAGAAAGTACATACAAACTTAGAAAAGATGACAAAAACCTGACAAAAACCTGAAAGATGATAAAAAAATCTTAAAATTCCTTTACACAAATTCTATAGTCCATTTTCTCCTCAAACACGAAGTCTGCTACAAAATATACAAAGCTATACAGAATTACACTTCCTTTCAAAATTACAGGTACAGTAAAACGAGGGGAACAATTGGAACGAATCTACGCCGTATACTGACAAAATGTTTTATGATATTCTGTGCCAAAGAGGAAGGAAATATAGCGGAGATACCATAAGGTAGGTAGGTCAGGCGCCTTCTTGTAGGTCAAGTAACGTACGGTGGACGTGATTAGTTACTAGAATTAGAGCCTTTCGGGTTCCTGGTCAAAACAAAAACAATCTGTCAAAGATTAGTCTTGATTGATTGGTGGTTTTATTTTGATGATAATAGGCGGATTCTAAAGTCAAAGTTCAAAAAGTCGTGGTGGCCTAGCGGGTAACTGGGTTGAGGAGGTCAGATAGGCAGTCGCTTCTTGTAAAGCACTGGTACTCAGCTGAATCCGGGTAGACTGGAAGCCGACCCCAACATGATTGGAAAAAGGCTCGGAGGATATATGGATTTAGGCGCTTTCTAAAGTAAGGGAGCTAGTAACGTTCCTCGACCCCCTCGCACCCGCATGTTGTCGCGCTACTTTCTTAGGAGATTTTGCGTTATGACATCTCCGCTAGTCATTTTGTTCTCCATGGTCTGTACACTTGAGGACAGAATAATTGGGTTATGTCCTTTGTGGAGTTCTTTGAGTGAGGAGTGGTCGTACCTCTTTAAGTGGAGTTTTAAAGTGAATTGGAGATCAAGTTTGCAGTAGTCAGTAACTATTAAAGAGGAAATTCGTGTAACATAGCTGGGTATTTTTTTGTCAAGTAAAATAGTTTCACAAAGGCAGGTGTAAGCAAATATATTTTTACTATCGAATAACCTTTACTATGGTAAATGCGAAAGTAGCTCTGTTTCTCGGACTTTCACGCCAAAACTACAGAACAAATATATTTCGTACACAGATAGCCTGAGAAAGGACATAGACTATTTTTTACCCCAGTGAGGGAAGTTGTCGGTTCCAGACATAAGTGGAAATGCGGAAAACAGCTATCAGCTAGTCCTATATAATAAAACAAAGAAAAAACTTCTATCTCATCACACATCTCGGCCTAAAGAAAACAAAAGAATATTAAAGACACTAGAGACATTACATAAAGTTAGAGAGAGACAAAAATTCTTGGCATAGTCTTGTTCGTGTTAAAATAACTTAGGACATCGTTCAAGTATATGTAAGTATATTTTATGAGGTGTATAGCGTTTGTGAGAGAATTCGTGAGAAGAAAAGTGAGTCGACTTTGTAACGTTTAGATATTCTGTGTCTAGATAAAATTATAGTGAGAAATTACAAGACGTCTGTGAATTTGTTCTGTTTATTCTCGCATCCCGTGGTAAATTTTCTGTGCAGTAGGACAAAAGAAGCCTATAGCCTTCCTGGCTAAATGAGCTATTTAATAATGAAAGGATTTTTCAAATTGGACCTTTTGTTTCTAATATTAGCGATTCAAACAAGCTAATAAACAAACTTTTCCCCATTATAATATTACCATAGATATTTGCAACTTAAACCCAAAATTTTATAACCGCAAAATGCAAAATTTCCCCAAGACAAATTCCCCACATAGAAACATTTCCATAAACGGGATATATATTCAGAACTTTGTCCAATAAGACAGAACATTTGGCAACTGTGCCGTTTCCCAGACGTTGTTCAGAAAAGTAATAAGACGTCACTTTTAAAACTTCGGTACGTATGAAAATTTGAATAAAAACCCAAGGAGATTTTGTCAATTTTGTGGTTAGCCTTTTTTACGCTTGTCGCTAAAAGTATGCGTCCCACTGTAAGGCATTTTTGTTAAAGATGGGTGTTCGTTTACGTCTACACATGTTATAAGTTTTCAAACTTTCATTCATGTGCTATTTAAAAGAACATTCACGTTAAAAAAATCGATTTTTTGTTCGCACACCTTTTTTGGTGGTAAATAATCAAATGACGGCTCCCGGTTTGGGTGCAAGGTGAGGGAGTGTCAAACTCTTACTGACTAAAACCCACCGTGTTCCTTCTGAAGCCCTTATAGACATCTATTTAATTTTGTGTGACAATACCTATTTCATATATTTTTAAGAGGTTACTGGCCTCCGCCCGCGGTTTCCCGTATTGCTTAATTTGCTTCCTGTAGCCGAGTAGGGACAAAAATCCTATGTAATTCTCCTGGATTAACTACCTCCTCTCTAATTTTTAGCTTAATCGATTCAGACGTTCACGCGTGATGGCGAGCCCAAGGTATATAGGGATTCATTTTTACATACATAGGCATGAGATCCGCACTGCTCTTGACTCCACGGTGCAAAGTGCCCTTCACACCGCCAGAGACAGAAACAGATGGAAGAATATCATCCTTTCGACGGTGATGAAACAGGGAGGTCACGACCCTCAGCATTGAGGAATTACGACGCAAGGAGCGCAAGGAGGGAGGTATGATCTCAGTGGCGTGCACTTGGAGAGGCCTATGTCCAGCAGTGGACTGCGATAGGCTGCTGATGATGATGATGATGAGGGAGGTATGAGATTGTAAAATATGTATCAAAGACGACTTAGGTACACTTAACCATTATAGTACCCAAGATGTCACATTGCTAAATAGGTACGCCTTACAAATGATTTATCCCCGAACAAAGCGAAAGCTTTTAAAATAATCCTATTCATGCCCGTTCACCTATTGTAATAAAACTTCTCGACCCGTGACCCTATTGTACATTGTTACATTTTAAATGAGAGTATGTGGGTTCGAGTCCGGGGTCCGGAAGATGTTACTTCTCCTATGCATAATGGGAGACTTTTCATATTTCAAACGTGCTGTTAGTTTTCAAGGTCGTGTTGGACTGAAAATGGTGCTCTTTTGGTACGTGGGTAAAATGGTGTAGTTATCCTTGTTAATTTGGCGTTCTGTTTAAAATTTTATTTTGAGCTTAGATGTTATTTATATAAAGATTTTTATTCAGCTGCGAGGTGACTATTAATAAATGCCGTCAATGTTATTTATCGCTAAAGACCTGAAAAACCAATACCTTATTGTATAGTTCATATTTGAATATGATTATTTTTGCCGAGTTATATCGGAACTGCTTTAGTTAGCTGCAACTTTAAACTGACTCCAGTAATTTGTCATTAATTTTATCTCAATTCGTTCAGCCGTTTAAGGACCTATTAAGTTAAGGAACTAGTCTAGAAGTCAAAACTCAAAGTTAACTAAAGGGTGACAGAGCGTAATGACCTTATAATGTTTGACTCAGTGAATTTATACGGACTTCAATTCAAAATAGATATCTTGAATTGAATTATTGAATACAGTTAATATTTTAAAGCTGAATTATTTGTAGAAGTCGAATATAGGAGACCATATTTTTTTATTGTATCGACTAAAACCTGGCAAATAAATAAATTTCATTTCATTGTTTGCTCGATCGCGCTTATCTAAGGAAATACTGGTCCAATTCGATTTTTTGTTGCATAAAGAGGAATGCTACATTTTGTTTGATGACGAGGCCTAACTCCTAGAGTTGAAGTAATTGTCATAGTAGAGAAGCGTTTTTTGTTCATTTGCACCAATTTCACTGTTTCATGTAAACTATGTCATTGGCTGTAATTTTGTCTGGGAACAGGTAGTGGTTCCCACAAGACGGGGATGGAACCACAGGAAAGCAGCTAGTTATATTTCGAGAGAGCCTAAGCCTCATAAAATTTCTAAATCCTATATCCATAGTTTAATTTGGAGTCACCGAAAACGCTATCCATTTGTAGTCAATTTCGGAAAACGACTGAAGTTTCACAATTTGCTGAACTCAGATTAAATGATGACAAAGGGACCTCACCGTTTTAATCTAAGTATACTTGGTGATATAATTGAGCTGTTAAATCTGTCTGTTTTGAGATACCTACGTTAATTTTGGTAACAGTTTGTTGAATTTGATACGCCTAAAGCAATATATTACTATCTAAAATACTACTACATATCTAATATTATCATACGTAAATTAGTAACTAAGAAACAAAAATATTGAAACGATTTAAATGATAGTCGAGAACCCGAGAAAGGACATAGGCTACTTTTTATCCGGATGTGGAAAATAGTTCCCTCGGGACCACGGTAAAATCTAAAACTCGTATATTTAAGCCATTTACAAAGGCGATATATCATAACTTAGGAGTCAAAAAATTAGAAAATATACGGGCTGTCAGAAATTCGCCGTTACCCGGGGACGGGTGACACCACAGGGCAAACTAAATTTATTATGTCTGCTCTTTTTCCCAAGGGTTCGAAATAATGGGGTCGTTCCACGGAGGAAGGAAAGATAGCGGAGATACCATAAGGAAGGTAGGTCAGGCGCCTTCTTGTAAGTCAAGCAACGTACGGTAGGCGTGATCAGTTACTAGAACTAACAAGACGTTAGGGCTCCTTGTCAAATCAAAACTAGGGACTCAAAGATGGTCTTGATTGATTGGTGATTTTATTTTGAATATAATGGCCTAGTTCCACAGAAGGCTTGTAAGAGCGGAGCTAGTAACGTTCCTCGTCCCCCTCGCACCCGCATGTTGTCGCGCTACTTTCTTAGGAGATTTTGCGTTATGACATCTCCGCTAGTCATTTTGTTCTCCATGGTTCGTTTCATATAATTGTGATATGGACCAGGTTGGATTTCTTTTAGTTTTATCCGATTAAGGGTTGGGGATCCGGATCTTTTTAGCTGACTTTCGGATTATATTGGGATCTGTCTACTTTTAGAGTTGTGTATGTTTGTCTGTGCATTTCAAAATTGATTTTGTTTTCTTGTTTTTTTTGCACATGCAGTGTAGAAATGAAATTACAATTGAAATTGCATTAGCATCCCAAAAACCTATTTCAGCATTTGAAGTAGTTTTTCCAAAATTGAACTTTCTCCATAAAATTTGAATATGAATGTTTGGGGAACGGTTATTATCTTACAATTTTACCTTTATTGGTTCAGTCATCCTGTCATGAAAGTGTACCCAAAACATAAACTCTCATGCGTATTTATCATATGAGCAGGGATGTGAGATTAACTCTGTGTTTTGTTTTTGAAAATACAGGAATTAAAGTCGGGTGAAAGAAGTAAGAAAATGAATGGAGCTGCAGTATATAGCATACCTATCAATATAGCCTAAAGCCTGTAAAATATAGGTACTACAATGTCTATTTCCCTTCAGCATTTTCAATTACATATGAACACAAATCAAATTGGTACGTCAATGCGTACCATTATTTAATAAAAACAGAAATTGGTGATTTTTCGGCACATTTAACAATTTCAAATTGTTAATAAATAAACGAAATGAAAACGTTTTAATTTAAATTCTATGAATGTTTCGTATATTGTAGAATTTTAAATGAAAATTGAAAATATGAATGTTGATTAAAGCACTATTCGCTAGCCAGTTTGTGGTTCCTAAGTACAAAAGTATATTTAGTTCTATAAAAAATGAAGGAGTATAAAATATGAATGTTAATAATATTAGAAGCATCAAATGCAATTTACCTCAGTGGACAATAAATTACTATTGGTCTTGAACTGTCAAAAATATATCTTCTTATTGCAAAAGAAAGTACAGTTTGTTGGTTACATCAAAAGCCTTCTCAAAAATATCTACTAGCTGTAGAAATAAATAAACATGCAAAAAAATAAAGTGAAAAAAAAACGTCAGAAAATCATTTTCCACGAAAAAGAAAACAAAGAAAAAAGATAGCGAGCAATCTTACGTTACGTCATCTATTCAAAATCAAAACAAAAGGACCGCTTGTCGTTCATTCAAAAGACATCAAATCATTCACTCGTTCAGTCGTTTAGAAACCAGAGAATTGTTCACTCACCCACGAACGTTTGAAATTGGAGTTCCGAAAACTAGTTCTAATTCACGGAGGAAGGAAAGATAGCGGAGATGCCATAAGGAAGGTAGGTCAGGCGCCTTCTTGTAGGTCAAGTATCGTACGGTAGGCGTGATCAGTTACTTGAACTAGCGAGACGTTCGGGTACCTTGTCAAATCAAAACCAATCTGTCAAAGATTGCTCTTCATTGATCGGTAATTTTATTTTGAAAATAATAGGCTACATAGAAGGCATGTAAGAGCGGCGCTAGTAACGTTCCTCGTCCCCCTCGCACCTCATGTTGTCGCGTTACTTTCTTAAGAGATTTTGCGATAACAACGAAACAATAACTACGCATATATCTTCGACAGCAACAGAGATCTAACCCTCGATATGTTCTCGATAAACAGTGGCAGAGTTAACAAACATGGAATGAGAAATATCTACAGTCGAATTATGGATAATATTCTTGTTGATCAGCACCTGTCAGCAGTGGAAACAGCAAGAGAATCCACACAAAGCAGTCTTCAAAGTAACGAGCTTTTTCTCGTATAAACACATGTACATTATGCATCAGAACGTAGCTGGTCTTCTAAATAAATCGGACCTAATGGCGCTGCATATTCAAGAGCTGCAAACTGAGAAAAACATAGACATTGACATTCTGTGTATTACTGAACACTTTGTTATTTCTGGACAAGAATCGCTGATTAACATACCAAATTTTAAGCTTGCAGCATGTTATTCAAGAACTACACAAAAAAGAGGAGGCTCATGTATCCTTATAAAAAATAGACATGATTTTAAAGAAATTCCCAATACGTCTATCACTGGTATATTTGAGTATTGTGCAATAGAGTTGAGTCATCAGGGAATTATTGTAGTTTGTATTTATAGGCCACCAAAGATGTCATGTATTGATGTATTTATAGAAAATTTGGATAATTTATTACGAAAACTATGTACTAAAGCTAACAAAAAAATCGTCTTATGCGGAGACTTCAATATTAATATACTTAAAAGAAATTCTTACACGCTAGATTTTGAAAATCTACTTTTGAACTACAATCTTAAACTAGAATTTAAACAACCTACTAGAATAAAAAGTGGCACCTGTCTTGATAATTTTGCTCATAACTACAACCAAAGATGCGAAAGTTCTATAGTTGATTTTGCTTTGTCCGATCATACGGCTCAAATTATGAAAATACAAGTTAGTAAAACATTTGTTTTAAAACAATGGCGTATTCGGAAACGCGACATTTCGAAAGATAATTTAATATTATTTAAAAAGCACCTTCAGTGCCTATCTTTTTCGGAAGTGCTAGAATGTGATAACCCAAATGACGCATGCAATAAGTTTATGGACCTTTTTTGTTTGATTTACGATTTATGCTTTCCTTACAAATTAATCACCGTAACTCCGTACAATAAAGTAAAATGGATTTCCCGTGGAATAAAGATTTGTAGTAAAAGAAAAAGAAACCTACTTTGGAAATATAGAAAAGCTCCTTCGAGTGAAAATAAAAACATATTTAAAAACTATTCAAAAAAACTAAAAACAATTATTAATCTTACACAAAAAGTACAAAACAATTACTTCATTAATAACTCACAAAACAAAAACAAAGCTTCATGGCAAGTAATTAATGCTAATAAAAATAAACTTATTGAACCAATACTGCAAATAAGTAAGGGCAATGAATTAATCAAAAATCCTAAACAAATTGCAGAATCATTTAACAGCTATTTTATAGACCAAGTGCAAGATATCTCTAGTAATAATTCAGATAGTAAATACGATATTCCTAATAATCCAAAGTCTTTATTTATGCATCCGGTAATAGACCGGGATATTACACGAGTGATAAAAAACTTAAAAAATAAAAATAGTTATGGCTATGACGGTATTCATACGGTCGTAATAAAGTATGTGTCTGATATTATAGCGAAACCCTTAAGTCATATACTTAATGCTTGTATTAGCACAGGTGTGTATCCAGATAAATTAAAGATAGTTGTGATAAAACCGCTTTTTAAAAAGAATAATAAGGAAGAAATGTCAAACTATAGGCCCGTGGCATTAATTCCTATATTTTCAAAGATATTTGAAAAAATTATATATGAATCTATTTATTCATTCATATCTAAAAATAATATATTATGCCAGGAACAAAAAGGATTCCGTAAAGACAAAAATATAAATATGGCAATATTTGATTTCTTAAAAGTTGTCATGAATAACATTGATAAGAAAAATCCCGTATGTTCAATATTTACAGATATGTCAAAGGCATTTGACTGTGTAAAATATGAAACTCTGTTAAATAAACTTCACAGCTACGGTATAAGAGGCAACGTTTTAAATTTAATTAAATCATACCTCACTGATCGGAAACAACACACAGAATTAACTAGAGTATGTACTAAAACAAAACGGGAGATCAAATATCTATCAGACTGTAGAGTCACTAAATTTGGAGTACCACAAGGTAGCGTGCTTGGCCCATTACTATTCCTGCTTTACATAAACGACTTACCTGCTAATGTTCATCAACCTACGACATTATTCGCGGACGATAGTACTGTAACAATTGAATGCGGTGATAAAAGAAACTATGAGAAAGAAATAAATGACTCACTTAAATCGTTAATACATTGGCTGAATAAAAACAATCTTATAATAAATTTACAAAAAACTAAAGTCATGCATTTTTACCAAAGAAAACTTCCTGATAGTGTAGAGACTAAATATAAAGACCAAACAATAGATACAACCAGTGTGACTAAATTTTTAGGAATTAATATAGATGACAGATTGACATGGCGTCCTCATGCAGAATATTTATCCCAGAAACTAGCCAAAAATGCTTTCGTGCTTTATAACTTGTCAAAAAAGGTCAATTTAAATACGTTAGTATCCGCGTATCATGGATTAGTAGCTTCCGCATTGAGATATGGTATAATATTCTGGGGTAATTGTAGTGAAAGAGAGCGTATATTTAAAGCTCAAAAGCGATGCATTCGTTCAATGACCGGTCTTAAGTCTACGGAAAGTTGTTTACCACAATTCAAAGCATTAAAAATCCTAACCTTTCCATCTCTATATATATTGGAAGTAGCGCTATTTGTAAAAACAAATCAACACCTATTTACATCACTGACTGAAGTTAGGAAACGTGCCGGACCAATGAGGTCGCAATATAAAGATAAGCTGTATACCGGTGGACACAAAACCGCTTTACTAAAAAAGAATATTCTACATATGGGCCCTCAGATATACAATAAACTTCCGCAAAAATTAAAAGAGTTACCGTCAAAATTATTTAAAAAATCTTTAGTTAAAATTTTACAGGACAGATGCTACTACAACATTAACGATTTCCTAAATGATGAATTAGATTAAAATTTGTTACTGTAAATAGTAAATTATGAGTTTATTGTAGAGTTTACTTTTGAAATTTAATGTAAGTCTTATTTAGTTTTTTATTTTGTATTCATTAAGTTTTTTTTTTTTTTTTCTATTTAGAATTTTTTGTATTTTAGTTTTGTCGATTTTTATTTTTATTTAGAGTTTGGGTAGAATTTTAACTTAAAAATGTGTAATATTATAAGTTTTTAATATAATTAAGTTAAATTGTCAACGTCAACAAATACTTTGCATGCCGTAAGGCGAAATGTATTGAGACAATATAAATTAATTTACCACCATATCTGTAACATACATTTTCAGCAAATAAACGATTTCTATTTCTATTTCTATTTCTATTTCTATTGCGTTATGACATCTCCGCTAGTCATTTTGTTCTCCATCTTCCAATCCAATAGCACTATTGGAACTTTGAAAAGCGTTCCGATATTCAATCGCTTCGTTTCAAATGTAAAAAGTTAAATTTTATTGACTCTAGTTTGCATAGGAATTGTTTGTTTAACAAACTACTCGAATGTAGATTGTTTTGTTGGTCTACTGGTCTAGTTTTTGTTGCCGGAATAGTTTTTTAGAGGTTTGAAACAGAGGAATCTAGCGTAAAGATTTTTCCATCCTCCGAGCCTTTTCCCAATCAAGTTGGGGTCGGCTTCCAGTCTAACCTGATTCAGCTGAGTACCAGTGCTTTACAAGGAGCGACTGCCTATCTGACCTCCTCAACCCAGTTGCCCAGGCAACAGGCAAAGGCAGGCGTAAAGATTTTTCGAAAGAGTTTTTTTTTTTAACGATGGTAAAAATCATCAAATGACTCCTTCCGCTGTGGGTTAGCAGCGGTGAGGGAGTGTCAGTCTTTTACTGACTAAAAATCCATCATGTTAAGGCCTTTTATGTACCAGGGCCGCCGTAACTCTTTCGAACAATCCCGCAGCCCCGGCGGGCCTTAGCCCTGTTGGGCCCCATTGGTCGAAAGAGTAACGATGACTTAAGCCACGGGGCTTCAGCAGGAACATAGTTGGGCTTATTGGTGAATCGGAACCTATCAGAATTCTATACTAAAATTAGATTATTTAAAATTGACCCCTCCGCGACATCTATAGATATCGGCACGAAGCTTGAGCTCTGACCTTCACCTGCGCAGAAGTAATTTATTGGGTCCTTTTTGTGGTATGAAGTGAGGCGCGGGGGCGGGCTAAAGCGGTGATTGGCCCGCAGTGCATCGCGTCATAGCCGTCACTCGGGATTGGTTCTTTGCTAATAAATCACTTCTGCGCAGATGTAGGTCAGAGCTCAAGATTTGTGCCGATAACTATACCACAGTGTTTTGTGTCGACAAAAAAGAATTGAACCCGGGATCATCAATGGTGACCATTGTGCTAAAGAGGTCATCATTAAGGATCGTTTTCCCTGTTGCATTGCCACAAAGCTACATTAAGCTGGATCGGCTAATAAAATTATATTGTTATGTGAATCCGTGGCCGGTGTGGCTGATAGGAACTGGCTATTATGAAGTTCAGGATTGCTATTGAGTATGAACGGCTTTCCACTGCTATTCTATTATAAGGGTTTTGGATAATCTTTTTTGATGTTATAAATGCGAATGTAGCCCTCTTTGTCGCATTTTCATGATAAAATCATGAATCGATCTACTTAAATGAAAAATGCGGTGAAAGGACATAGGCTATCTTTTATCCAGATGTGGGAAGATAGCCTAAGTCGATAGTAATTTCACTTAAACGTGGAGAAGCTATATAAAAAGCTATATAAAGCTATATGAAAAGATAGATATATTTTTAAAGTCAATTTCGTCGCTTATTAGACAAAAAAAGAATGAAAGAAAATGATTTTTATTTACACGTGAAAAGGCGCATATACACATGAACAATATATGACATAAAATAAGAAAAAAGTTAAGGGGAAAGTGTCTAATTGAAATTTTTTTAAGGGTTATCCTAAACTTAAAAAGGTCTCCTAGGTCGCCCAGAATCTAAAAACTGCTATTATAAATAAAGATCTAAATTAATTATTAAAAGACCTCGCTAAAAATAACTTTCAAAAAGTCTAACGTCTTCTCTAAAATATTCACAATTTTGTGTTATTCTTTCAGTTAACCCGTTTCATTAAATTAAAATATCAACTGTAACTGTTTGCATAGAAATTGAAAAGGACAGGTACTTCGAAATAATTCCCTTGTGGTTACAGTACTGAAGACTTTCCACTAATTGAAATTTCATAATTAAATTTCTGTTAAATTGAAAAAAAAGTTCAATCGCGAGTCGGACTCGCGCACGAAGGGTTCCATGCAATTATCTATAAAACGAGCTGAAGAAAACACACTTTTGCTATATGGGAATCGCTCTCTAAAATGTTTATGTTTTTCAGTATTTGTTCCTGAAACATACCTAAATAATGCAGCATCATGTTCCTTAAACATACCTTAAATATGCGGCAACATATCTAAATAAATAAACTTCTGTGAAAATTCCAAAAGTCTTCCTATCAAGGTTTATGAGTTACAGTCTAGTGACAGACGAAAAGACTAACAGCGGAGTCTTAAAAAAAATCTGATTTGCCCGGTTTATCCTTTAAATAAATAATAAATAAATAAATAATGTCGGGACACCTTTTCACACACAGTCGGTTAGCCCCATGGTAAGTTATTAATTAACTTGTGTTATGGGTGCTAACACAACTGATAAACTACATATAGCTACATACATATATACATATTTATAAATACATATTGTAACACCCAGACCACGACTAACAAGCATGCTCATCAAACAAATGTCGACCGAGCCGGGAATCGAACCCGGGACCTCAGGTTCGGCAGTCCGGCATGGTGACCATTGCGCCATCGAGGTCGTCAATTCGCCCTTTGGGTGCATATCTTCCGGCTCCATCATCAGATCAGTTCGTTAGTACCATAATTATTGTATTGTCATCAGAACTACATACAGCTACCAATTTTCATGACGCTACGATCCTTGGAAGATGGTTCAATTAGTTACCTTAGATTCCATTACATAGCCAGTTAGATCGACGTTTCAAAAGCGTGTTAAAAACAATTGAATTACAAAATTATTGTATATCATCTAGAATCGTATTTTAGATTAGTAATTTATCAAATAAACCAAATCTATTAATTATAGTCCTTATCCATTTACTTCTAAGACTTAATCGGGGCGTTTTGAACCGAACATTTTGAACCGGGTCTTTTAGGAGAACGTTCGCAAAAAGCTGAGTAATTTTGGAGAATTGATTTGATTAATGGACAGGATTAATCGAGTGATAATTTAGGTCATGCCAAACGGAACCGGGTAACGCTTTCACAGAGGGTAAATACATAAAATCTAATGTTTGTTTTTCTGCATATTAATCATCATCATTATCTCCCGAGCCTTTTCCCCACATGTTGGGGTCGGCTTCCAGTCTAACCGGCTGCAGCTAAGTACCAGTGCTTTACAAGGAGCGACTGCCTATTTAACCTCCTCAACTCAGTTACCAGGGCAACCCAATACCCCTTGTTTAGACTGGTGTCGACATAGACATAAATAGATTTATTTATATTTCAGCACTAAATGTCAAATGTGAAATAAAACCTCCTAAAGGAAAAAATATCGAAAAACACAAGCTAACAATAAATTGTGATCACATATATAATGTTTTGGTAACATGACATTTTCCGATATATGGGGGTGTCAACTTAAAGTACGAGCACACTACAAACTTTTAGTTTTTTTTTTTATTATTTATTATTCAAAATATCAGATTTACAATTTGGTTACATAACAGTAAATATACCGACACAAACCATCGCGGGTTTAACAGTGGTATATCAGCCACGGCAACTCGGTGACACATTTATACATAGGTATACATTATATATACATAAGGAGTTACTTTCTAGATCTCACTGCAGTCTAGAAAGTACTTCTTTAGTATCTTTTGACAGTTTTTAGGATTTATTTTACTGCAGAGTTCAATGGGCAGGTCATTTAAATATGATGGTAGCATACATTCCCACGTCCTTGCTCCATAGATATTATTAGATTTAGGTATGATAAATGTAGGTAAATATGTTAAACAACGCAACGACTTTAGCCTTTCGTATTTACGGATATTGAGAATATTGTGACAATTTTCACTTATAACGCGTAAACGTACCTTATCAAATACATTAACAATTTGACAGTGCTTAAATAAACCCGAGTCATCATCTTGGAATTGCTGTTTTATTTTTTTGGGTACTATCGTTTTTAAAATGCGTAACTGTAACTTGTAAATGTCTTCAATATAAGTCTTGTATGTTCGTCCGTAGCTACTTAGGCCGTAATCAATTACGGAATCAGCCAATGCCAAGTACAATGTTCTAAGTATTTTATATGGTAGTTTATACTTAAGTATCGATAGTTTTGCTATTATAGACCTGAGCTTATTGCATACATGATCGATGTGCGGCCTCCAGTGGAAGTTACTATCTATTATCAGACCAAGGTACATATGCTGAGTCACTAGCTCCAATGAGGAGCAACTACACGCTTTGACCGGTCGGTGAAGACACAGGTGCTCATGAGCAACGACAGAAGGCACACAAGACGCTGTCAGGTAAGGTGAGTGTATGTAAATTAACTTAGTTTTTTTTGTATTAATTACAAGACCAACGTCATGGGCCCACTTGCATAAGAGGTCGAAGTTACACTGCATCATTCTCTGCGCCTCACGTATGTCTTTATGTGCAGCAACCAAACATGTGTCGTCAGCAAATTGGTACACGGAGCCTTCTGTGAAAATGTTACACATGTCGTTCACGTACAGTAAGTATTCAGTTGGCCCGATAATTGAACCTTGTGCTGTGCCTTTATCAGTTGAGACCATGCTACTTAACGAACCCGCGACACACACCGACGTGTAGCGGTTCTTGTGGTAGTTTTTGAACCAATCTAATAATGGACCCCGTATACCATTTTGCTCTAATTTATTAAATAGTGTATTATATTCCAAACAATCGAAAGCTTTACTAAAGTCAATGAGGACAACAAGTACATGTTCGCGATTGTTCAGGCACTTGTTGACCCCATTACTAAAATTAGATAATAATTGTGAGGTATTTTTATTTTTTTGAAATCCGTATTGTTTATCATTAATAACATTATTTTTTGTCAAGTAATTGTTAATTTCTAGTCCGAGATACCTCTCAATTATCTTATCGATACATGATAAAATAGTAATAGGCCTGTAGTTGTTTACATCTTTGTACGAACCATTCTTATGGATAGGTCTTACTATACCAATCTTTAATTGATCAGGGTACGAGGACGTGGCAATGCATCTGTTAATTAGGTGCGTTATAACGGGGGTAATTTTTTCATGAATATATTTTAAATCTTTGACGCGGATGCCATCGAAACCTGGACATTTCCTCTCATTGAGGTGTTTTATAATAAAAGATACAACCTCCTCTTTGGCCTTCTGTAGTCTCATTGATAAGTGACATTTATTAATATAGCAATTATCGTCTAAAATAGGTGTGTTACACTGAAATTTGCATGTATTTTTGACATTATTTCTGAATTCAGAGGCGAATTTATTGGATACAACATTTGGCAATAATTTAAAGTGTTTTATAATTATTTCATCTATAGATTTATTTATTTTTCCACAAAGGGTATTAATAGTTGCCCAAATTTTTTTAGAATTATGAAAATTTGATTTTACCTCTTTCATAAAGTAATTATTTCTTACATTATTAATATGTTTATTTGTTTTATTTCTGTACTTATTATATAATAGTCTGTTTGCCAGATTACTTTTATCTTTAAGCCAGATATCTAATAATTGATCTCTTTTTTCACACATTTTTTCTATTCTGGTACTTTTCCATATACAAGTTTGTCTTTTACTAGTTTTAATTTTTATATTATACTTGCATTTCTCGTACACATCAGAAAATTTATCCAAGATAAAACATAAAATATCTTTAGGGTTGTCGTAATCCAAGGCCACACTCCAATTAATATTAATCAATTCATTTTGTAGCTTACAATTATCTAATTTACTAATGGTTTTGTATTGAGTGGCTTTGTTTACATACGTATTGTCGACTAGCGCGCAACCGGTTATGAAGTGGTCGGCTAAGGCATTTTTTATAACAGCTGTTTGTGCAGTGCGACAGTCGACACTACGTATAAAAATATGATCAATACATGATTTTGTTATGCACTCACCTCGCTTATCTATTCGGGTAAACTGGTTTATTCCACATTCTAGACCCAATTCACAGAGTGTGTTTAAATAATGATTTGTTATCGAAGATTTTTGTTTCAAATCGATGTTCATGTCACCTACCAGGATGAAATTATTTTTTTGCGAATATTTGTTTATTAGCCTACCTAACTCTTCGATGAACAGTCTCTTATTTGTATCAGGAGGTCTATACACAACACACAAACCAACAGTTGCACCATAGTCCGTTTTTAGCTCGCCGTTTATAGACTCGAAGTTTAGTGTACGCGAAGGTAGTCTGGTGAAGCAAATGCTCTTGTGCACATACACGATGACACCGCCTCCCTTCCTATTATCACGCAGCTGAGTCTCCATGTCGTAGTTGTCGAGCTCAAACAATGATTTCGTCCAATCAGAGATGTTTGCCTCGGTGATAATGACCAGGTGAATAGTCTGAGGGCAGTTCGTAACGACGTATTCGAGTTGAGAGAAATTCTTCAACATCGATCTGATATTTACGTGAAGCATTGTTATTGAGTTATATGTATATGGTATATCTTCTGTGAATTCATTCCAATGTTTGTATGTATTTTCAAGTAATGTATTATCTAGAGTGTCATCCATTTAAGGTGTTATTTAATTGGCAGGGGGTAGATAATGTGATGAGGAACATCTTCAAGTTTCTTGATTATTTTTAAAATCGGAGACAAGTTTATGTATGTCCTTCTCCGATCGAATGTTATATGTTTTCCCCTTTTCGTGCCTTTTGACTAAAATGTGACCATTTTTACACCAAACGAATTTACATATGTTTGTTGTTTTTAGAGCATTCTTAGTTGCCCAAAGTAGGTAGGCCGTGGTGGGTGATAGACTTTCTCTTAGATATATTTTAGTATCCTCACCGCTACCTAAATCCTTTCCAGAGATGGTGTGAGTCTTAGCGACTTGCAGCCATGAATCCCGACGGCCTTCCTTAAGGGTCACGACAATTGGTGGGGGGAGTTTCCCTTGTTTGGCTTCAGGTCGGTTACTTTTCTTGCGATAAGTGCAGACGACATCCTCCGCTTTTAAATTCAGTTTAATACATAAGTTCTTCACCATGCCATCCACATCCTCTGTTTCCTCAACACCACAAATATCAATATTGTTGGCTAGTTGGCTTTGTTCAAATGCGTTAAGTTTTTGTTCCACTACCTCGTATTTAAGTTCGAGGTTTTTATATTTATGTTTTAGCTCCATGTTCTGGTTATCGAATAATTTTATTTTATTTTCAAATCCATTTATCTTTAATTCGTACTCATCGATTTTGTCCGAGTAGAACTGTAGGGTACTTTGCAGTTCTTCTTTAATTATGTCCCGTACCTCTCGCCGTATATCGCTAAGGATGCGTTGGGTTATGTTATTATCCATGAGGTTCTCCGTATCTGTGATGTCTTCGTCATCAACGTCGGGCAGGATGCAGGATAGACGTTTGGGTTTGCCGTTACCCATACACGGTCGACATTTCCAATCGACAGCGTCCGTTGAATACAGTACGTTTAATTGATCTGCAGTTATTGACGCACATGATGCATGAAACCATTTACTGCACTTTGAACACTGTATACCAGGATTTTTTTTCGTCACCATTTTTCCGCACTTAGCACATTTCACCATGTTTATAGATCGATGGGACGTGCAAGTTGTTTACGAGTAAAAAGTTGGAAGCGTACGCGCACGTAAATGAGCGATAGATAGTAGATACACGTCTAATTGCTTCCGATAGTTTGTTTGGGCTCATAAATCAGTATGAAGATGAATGGTAGTACACACGTAATAACGATCAGGCATCAGACCGATTAAAAACTTTGATTGAATTCTCGATTTACTATAAAATTGGGGGCATGACATTACTGTCATATACCTATATCTACAATACATATAATTTCTTTTGGATTTGAATTTACTTGACATCATTATAATTACTTAAATTATTTTTTTTAATATTTAAAACATGGTTAACTTAATAGTAGTGTATGTGAAACAATAATGTAAAACCTCAATGTTCCATATGCTTAGAAATAATGATATTCTATTCTTTAAAAAAACTACCAGCGGGCCAACAGTCGGCCAACAGTTTATTCTGCAGTGTGTGGGTAGGCTTATAATGTTTTGTTAGAATGACATTTTCCGAAGAACGGAGACGTCAACATATGATGATACATTATCTGAACGTGGAAACATCAGGTGTTTTTGTAAAAATATAAAGTTTAGAGTAACTTTAGATGATTAGTTTTTAGAGTGATGTTCAATTTTCACTAATAGTTGGTCATGTATTTAGAAAGTAAAGCTTTTTTAAATACAATCTTGTAAAACATTGATTGAGTTATCAGTTGGTATAGGAAGAAAATTTTCTCTTTCGATAACTGAAAGTCTTATTTTGTTGTAAACAGCTGTTTTTCTTAATCAGATAGTTATCTTGTTCGCGAAAATGTGCTTAAGTGAAATGGTAAGCTTCTAGGAATAATCTGAAAAAAAATCTCTATCAGGATGTATTCATTCATAATTAATACTTTTTTTATATGTAGTGTAGCCTAGAAGGACTCACCAGACGAATAAAAGATCTCTTATCGCTATCTTACCCGACTCTCAAGGAATCTTCGAAACTTACCTGGAAAAATAAAACAGAATAATATTAGTAATATTATTTATTCTAAATTAATTAAGGCATCCTAACTCTGCACACAACTTAGATGGTATTGTATGCTCATAAAACATAAATTCTCGTTTAGGAGTAAGGAATGAGCTTCTAAAGAGAACGCATTTAGCTTAGCTATATGTAAAGCTAATACGAAAATACATACGTATGTAGACGTACCTAAGCTCTTAGGTAAGATTCTACCAAAGTGCAGTACGAAATTAACAGCACTATGACTGCAGGTACAGTCAACTTCAGGGCAGTGGTAACATAGGAAAATCGTACTTATTACTATTGTGTTAAGGTGCATGACAGTTACCACTGATGTGCAGACTACCGTACGGTTTATATGCAAGCTGAAGACTACAACTGCCGACCGCACGTGCCGATATTGCATTAAGTCTGTGTTTAAAAGAAACTGACTGTTAGCCGCCGAAAGTGAGCGAATGATAAAGATAAATTTATTTGTTAAATACAATATTATTTACAGTTTCAATATGTTTTGCCATGTCAGGCGTACTTTACATTTATTGAACTTAAAATCTAAAATCTATATTGGGATACTAAATCAATTTTAAATATTATCTTTTAAGAAATCATCTACCTTATAGTACGCTCTTTTACATAAAAGTTTTTTGAGTTACGCAGTTTATTGTATTTCCGTGCATACTCAATTTTTGGGTCATATGTAACTGATGATAATTTATTTCATTATGCGTAGATGCTGACATTCGGCGGTAATGGCGATATCGCTTAATAATTATTATTAGTACTTTTCTAAAACCTCCTATCTGTTGATTCTGTTTTTTTTTTTACTACAGATTGCCATTTTGATATTACTTGTACTAGGCTTAGGGCTCATGGCAAAGTCCATCTCAGGTAATGTTGAATTGCAATCTCTTTTAAGCAAATCAAAAGATAGATAGCTTATTGAAATTCACCGTAACATAGTGGCGATATGTAAAATTCATAACTTTCAGCATCACCGCCTAGATTATTTCCATCTCATTATAATTTCATGCACGTGATTCAGATTTAAATGCAAAATATAGAGTATAAATTATAATAACAGATATGAAAGCTCGCTCAATGCTCGCGGAATTTTAACTATTCATAATAGCTATCCATTTTAATTCCTATACAGCTTTTGGCACTGAAAATTTTGCAGTCAGATTTATTTTTTAGTAGCCGTTATCCCGCGGTTTCACCCGCATCTCATGAGAACTTCTGCACATACCGGGGTAAAATATAGCCTATGTTATTTGGGAAGAGTGTAGCTTTCTAACAGTGAAAGAATTTTTGAAATCGCTTCGGTAGTTTTGGAGCTCTCAGGTTTCAAACAAACAACCAAAAATAGTTTCCTCTTTATTATTTTCCTACATACATGTCCCGAGCCTTTTCTCAACTTTGTTAAGGTCGGCTTCCAGTCTTACCGGGTGCGGCTGAGTACCAGTGTTTTACAAGGAGCGACTGTCTATCTGACCTCCTCAACCTATGTAGTTACCCGGGTAACCCAATACTCCAAGGTAAGACTGGTTGTCAGACTTACTGGCTTCTGACTACCCGTAACGACTGCCAAAGACGTTCAATAATAGCCAGGATCTACAGTTTAATGTGCCATCCGAAACACAGACTTATTATATTAGTATGTATAGTACAAATTACAATAACAGATATGAAAGCTCGCTCAATGCTGACGGAATTTTAACTATTCGGAATCGCTATCCATTTTAATTCCTATATAGCTTTTTGAATGTTGCTGAAAATTTTGCAGTCCGATTTAATTTTTTATGACTCGTATAAAGTTATTTGCTATGATTGTTTTTTTTTATATAAAACATACGTTTATTTGTACTTACATAGGTATAAATGTAGGACAAATCAAGATTTTGGGTCCTGGGTTTTTTTCCTACATGGTTTATTATTTTGAAAATATTAGAAGTTAATTTCTGTTACTGGCGCACATTCTAGGCGAATTACTTCCTAAGTTACCATGATCAATCTATGCTATTTTTGGTTTTGTTTCGAAAAAGTGTAGAGTCGCAATTATCTCAAGAACTACTGCTCGAATATGAAAAATATTTTCAGTGTTATACAGCCTGTTTTATCGGCTCCTGCTGTAGGCAAGGTGAGTTCCACACAGTCTAAGTTTAAAACTCTTTCAAATCCACTTAAAGCGGAGCCATTTAAATATTTTACACTTACAACAAAAGCCCCAAATAATGATACTCTATAATCGATCAATCTATAGCTATTACGAAGTCCAAAACCCTCATTTCTATAATGGAAATAGTGCTTAATCTAATATTAATGACAGGTCAGAGTTATAACTTATTCAACGCCATACTGACCTCGTTAAGTAAATTAATAGATAACGGTCACTGAAAATTTGACAGAAAATAGATACTCTGAATTTTGTCTGCCTTTGTTGTGGTTTTGTGCATTTCAAATGAAGTGCCCTGCTGGTCTAGTGATCTTCCATAAGTTCGATTCCTAATTCAGGCCAAATCAACATCATTGAACATTGATGTTGATAATTTTACAAAGCAGAGGGTGAAAAATAGATAGATTGAGGTTTAAATAATGTGGGGAAATGGATGGAAAAGGATGGAAGGAGATGAAATATCTAATAGTTTATTCTATCTGCCAGATAAAAACTTATAAAGGCTTATATATTTCTACCCGGTATTGCTATCCGAAACCTATAAAATCAAAAGTTATAGCTTATCAGTCAGATAAGTTCCTGATAGACTATTAGAGTCTTTATCAATATATCCGATAAAACTAGTCATAAATATCTAAAACATCCAAATACTTGAAAAACACTACATGAATTTTCACTTGTTTCCATACAAAACGCACGGTGCAGGAACCGTACTACCAAACATCCAATTTGAAAAAACCCTAAAAAAGAAACCCGGTTCAGAAAAGCATAAAAAGAAAAAAACATTTTCCAAATCTCTTTCACTACTCATTCGTGAAATTGAAGTTTGGGAAACATTCAAAAATTCAATCGCTTTGCTTATACGGAAAAGCTATTCAGATTATTTTCTGGTAAAATACATTTCAATATCAAGTACCTTTACTTTGGAGAAAAACGTTTTTAAGACTTAATGTATCATACGGTATTACTCATATGTGGAAAACTGCTTCAAAATTTAAATAATTTATTTCATCATCATCATCATCCTCCGAGCCTTTTCCAAACTATGTTGGGGTCGGCTGCCAGTCGTTCCATGTCTATACCTGTAAAACCCGATACCACTTGGTAAGACTGTAGTCAGGCTTCTGACTATCCATAACGACTGTCAAAGATGAAAAAAAGGCATCCAAGACCCACTTCTTTAATATGCTTTCCATAACAACATGGTCACCCATCCACATATCGACCGCGATAAGCGTTGCTTAACCTTATAATCAATCGACCCGGTGCGACTTTTACTAAGCTCCAAGCTCTTCTAACTTTCATATATCTTCAACAAAGATAGATAGTGGTTGAAATAGCACAGGTGCAGGTATCTACGATGCATACAATCTCACTAAGTGCAGTTACCTAAGAGTACCACACTGCAAACTTTTAGTCGGCCGATAGTTTGTTTTGGCTCATAAATTAGTATGAAGATGAATGGTAGTACGCACATTACAAAGATCAGGTATTTAGCCGGTAACGGACCAGTTGAAAACTTTTTTCTTTCGTTACAGCTTTTTTATCGTCCTACTGCTGGGCTGCGGCCTCCTCTCACACGGAGAAGGATTGAGCATTAATCACCACGCTTGCTCAATGCGGGTTGCTGATTTCAGACTTTATAGTCCAGGTTATTTCCTAGAGATGTTTCCCTTCACTTTTAGCATCCATTGATGTCCAAGATATATTTAGAAAGAACATAAAAGCTTAGAAAAGTTGCATGGGTATCTACTTGCCTGACCTGGAATCGCACCCACACACTCTTGGATAAGAGGTTGGTGCTTTATCCACTAGGCCACCACAACTTAAAAAAAAGTAAGATTTTCTTAAAAAAAAAAATTACAACCATCGGGTCAACTCTCGGTCGACTCTTTAGGCCCGGTTGTTCGAAGCTCGGTTACGTCAAGGTTAGGGTTAAATTCTAGTTACAGTAAAATTAACCGGGGTTAAATTCAAAAAGCGTTGTTGAACGTCAAAATTTCATAATAAAAATGTCAAATTAACCGTGGTCAAAATTGACAACGGTAAAATTTTAACTTTAACTTTACCGTAACGTACGAACAACCGGGCCTTAGTCAACAGTCTGCGGGTTACCTAACCATTCAACTTGCAGGCTGATTGCAAAGCTTCTAGCTTAGATATGACACTTGATACGTCAACCTTTATACCTGTACATTTGTTGAGGAGTGTAGGTAGAAGGGAATGAAGTAATGGATTGCTATATAACGTGGTAATGCTGACAGTATATTAGGTACACTCTTGATTGGCAGCGATGAGAAGAATTTTTGATACGATATATCAGATAATAAAGAGTCTTCTATGTGATTATGAAACTAATATTATTAAGTTTAAGAGTAAGAGTTTGTTTGCTAGAACGCACTATTCCAGGTATAAGCCAAACGGTAGGTTTGATTTTTTTTTTCAGTATTTGGTAATTCATTTATCGAAGAAGGTTATGGGTTTCTTCTTATCCGGGTGTGCGAAGAAGTAGTTCCTACTGGAAGTGGGTGAAACCGTTGGCGGATGTTACAATTTCTATAATAATTATATCTTTAGAATAAAAGATTCTGTGATCCCTGAAATTAGATGCTAATGTTTTAGATTGGAAAATCTAGATCGTTTCAGATCTCTTGAGAATAGAATGACTTCATTTGCAATTCATATATAAAAGTTAAGGAAATAGGCTCTAGAATTCATACCTTATTTCCTTAGGTAAAACTACATGTTATTTGAATATCTTTGGCAGACATTACAGGTAGTCAAAAGTCAGAAAGTGATAACCAGTCTTACCGAGGGGTTTCGTAATGCCCGGGTAACTGAATTGAAGAAGTCAGATAGACATTCGCTCCATTTAACACACAAGTATTCAGCTTTTTCCGGTAAGACTGGAAGCCGACCCCGATATAGTTGGAAAAAGGCTTTGCAGAATAATTATAGTAATACATAAGGGAGTGTGTATGTAAATGGATATTTATTTAGTATTCTTAGGCATTCTACATGTAAGTAATTATGTTAATGAGCGAAACGCCTGCAAACTGCTGAAGCAGTTTGGCGCTTATTAGTAATAGAAACTTAATTGTGGAATGGAATAATAAATAAATAAAAGAAGATGAATTTCTTACGATTTTATATCTAACACTTTAGAAACTTAGGTACAATAAAACTTTGTTATATCCAATTCCTTACCAAGAAGCAGGTCAACCGAACCATAATATGTGTTTATCGATAATTTATTAGACCCGTCACCGTGTTTACACAATGACCTCAGACTAACGACATTTTGTTCGGGTCACCGCACTAATGTCGATAACAGAATAATATCGATGGAGAACAAAATCACTAGCGGAGATGTCATAACGCAAAATCTCCTTAGAAAGTAGCGCGACAACATGCGGGTGCGAGGGGGACGAGGAACGTTACTAGCTCCGCTCTCGTACACCTTCTTTTTAAAACCAAATCGTCAAGACCAATTATTGACAGATGTCTTAAGGTCCTTAGCTTAATGATGATGATGACAATGATATCCTCCTAACCAATTATCGGCCACGGCAGCTGTTCTCATATAAGGAGATCAGCCAGCTGCGCAGGACATACTATAGTGCACGAGCATTTGCGCAGACACAGGTGCATTCACTATTCCTTCACTCTCGTAGCCTGATGGGACGATAATCTGACGCGACCGGAGAGAGATCAGGCGCAGGACCGACATTAACGTACTCTCCGATGCACGGATGTATCAACAACTTCCAGGCTCCGGGCTGCTTTCTAAAACTCACAAAGCGATTCTCGACCCGACCCGGGATTCAAAGCCGCAGCCGCGCTTACGATAGCTAGAGCAACGAGGCAGCTTAATAGTAAGTTGTAGACCTACAAGAAGGCGCCTGACCTATCTGCCTTATGGCATCTCCGCTCATATTTTCTTCCTCTGTGGTAATATCAAAGTCCTCTCACTATTAATTTATCGTGGGGTTGTCAGATGCGTTTGGAAGGAAAATAGTTTTCTAGATTAGAAAATTGTGCGTTTATTGAATTTATTATGTTTTATTGGGATGAAATTCGGTTTATATTTTCTGGTGGAAAGTAACAACATTCAATTATTGGAGAAGATATTACAAAATCTTTTTCAGGTCATCGAAAACCTAAACTCCTAGCTTTGTCCACATGGATGATACAGGAGGGTGATATAGCGAAACGCTTCGAGAAAAGAATGGTACGGCCGTGCCCGCTTTGTTCGAGACTTGGCTGCGGCACTGCCGTGCTTCCAGATTCGGCCAATAGTTTGATCGAGCTGATTGATATATCCACACTAATGTGTGGATATATCTCCATACTGATTAAACGATCAACGATCCGGTATCTAGCCTGTAAAAGGTTTTTGAACATAAATACAGAATTTATAGTTCTATAACATAAGTGTGAATCCCTACATTTACGTTCTCATTAAATTAAAATAAACGTTAATACTGTACACCATTAAAATTAATCCTACCAATTCAATAGGAACGCGTACAACCGATCAAACATAATATTATATACCTCTATATAATGTATATATACCATAACACCCATTCTCTCTCATACAATTGAGTATAATTGACATAATTAGCACAATTTGGATCAAACGTAGAGAACAAAATGACTAGTGGAGATGTCATAACGCAAAATCTCCTAAGAAAGTAGCGCGACAACATGCGGGTGCGAGGGGGACGAGGAACGTTACTAGCTCCGCACTTACTTCTATATAACCCGTCCATTATTTTCAAAATAAAATCACCAATAAATCAAGACCAATCTTTGATTCGTTTTAGTTTGATTAGGAACCCAAACACCTCGTTAGTTCAAGTAACTGATAACGCCTATCGTTTAGTTATCGGCACGAATCTTGAGCTCTGACCTACATCTGCGCAGAAGTGATTTATTAGCAAAGAACCAATCCCGAGTGACGGATATGACGCGATGCACTGCGGGCCAATCACCGCTTTAGCCCGCCGCCGCCCGGGCCCACTTCATACCACAAAAGGGACCCCATAAATTACTTCTGCGCAGGTGAAGGTCAGAGCTCAAGATTCGTGCCGGTAACTATACCGTACGTTGCTTGACCTACAAGAAGGCGCCTGACCTACCTTCCCTATGGCATCTCCGCTATTTTTCCTTCTTCCATGTGCTCAAACGAGCAAAATTACCAGATCATTCCACACGACAATTCACTAATGACGTCAATTTGACGTTAATGACGTTGACGTTTGTTTTTATTACGTCAATGATATTAATCTGGTGATTGCGATGCTCTTGAATGGTAATTGGCGGTCGTTAGGAATTAAATAAACATTATATTATTGGTATACTTTACAATTCTTTGTTTTGTCGGCGGATTAACAGAAATTATATTGTATGAATTTTCAAAGGAAAATGATATAATATGTTGTTGCATAATCAGTTAATTTCATGATCATAATGATCACGCTATTTAGTTTTAGCCTACAGCTGGAAATAGGCCTCCCCTTCCGAATTCTATATCGTCCGATGTTTAGCTTGAAACATGTAACTACTGCCTTCTACTTGTCGCAGTAAAATATATACCTACTTAATGTATTTTTTGCCCATTCACCATTTACTTTAACTTCTTCTTCCTCCGAGCCTTTTTCCCAAACTATGTTGGGGTCGGCTTCCAGTCTAACCGAATGTAGCTGAGTACCAGTGCTTTACAAGGAGCGACTGCCCTATCTGACCCCTCAACCCAGTCACTATTTACTTGAACGAAGAATTTAAATCATAATTTGCTGTGATAGTAACCGTCGGTCTGTCAACATCACGCTAAAACTACAAAATCAATTTAAGAACATAGATAGTCTAGATATCAGAATGGACATAGTCTACTTCTTATCCGAGTACCGATAATATTTCCCTGCAAACGCGAGTGGAACCACACGTAACGTCTAGTCAATTAACAAAAGTATCTTCACATACATATTCAAGGCATACACATTGCCATTCAGTGTACTTAATTAAAAACATTTCCAGTGTGTCACTCGTCTCTTTGACATTCTCATTTCCCGCCAAGCGGCCATCTTGAAAAACTCTCCGAGACTCGGAATTTAATGCGAATTGGAATTGAGCATGGAGAACAAAATGACTAGCGGAGATGACATAACGCAAAATCTCCTAAGAAAGTAGCGCGACAACATGCGGGGCGAGGGGGACGAGGAACGTTACTAGCTCCGCCCTTACATGCCTTCTAAAAAACCCACCCATTAATCCTAATCCTTACTAATATTATAAATGTGAAAGTAACTCTGTCTTTCTGACTGTCTGTCTTTTCTTCACGCCTAAACTACTGAACCGATTTGTGTGTTTGGTACAGACATAGTTTGGAACTTGAGAAAGCACATAGGATAATTTTTATTACAAAAAAATATAAAAATAAAATTTATTCCGGGCATATAGCGCCATCAGCTGGTCAAACAAAAAATCTGCTCGAAGTCACTATTCCACGCGAACGAAGTCAAGGGCAAAAGCTAGTTTAAAATTAAAATCACTAATCAATCAAGAACAATCTTTGACAGATGTCACAGGGAGTCCGAACGCCTCGTTAATTCTAGTAACTGATCACGCCTACCGTACGTTGCTTGTCCTACAAGAAGGCGCCTGACCTACCTTCCTTATTTCATCTCTGCTATCTTTTCTTCCTCCGTGGAATTGAAGAATTAAATAAGCAACGTAAATCGAGTTTTATTGCAATCCTCTCCTGCAGGTATTACTTTGCAAGTATTTTAACTTTTAAACTGATCTGAGTTAAGTATGAAACTAGCCGTTTTCATTTAACTTTTCAATCTGAAGGAATTTGTGTTATAAAAAGTGGCTTATTATCTGCCACAGGACTTAGGCTATCTCATTCAAAAATGTTATATATTTAGGGTCCAACTTTACTATTTAGGGGGAATTTTAGAGCGCACATTACAACGATCATGTATCTTCTCGATACCTGGAGCCCGAAGCCTAGAAATTGTTGATTGATACACCCGTGCATCGGAGAGCACGTAAATGTCAGTCCTGCGCCACATCTCTCTCCGGTGGTGTCGGATTGCCGTCCCATCGGGCTATGAGAGTGAAGGAATAGTGAGTGCACCCTGTGTCCAAGCAAATGTGCGTGCACTATATTATGTCCTGCGCAGTTGGCCAATCTCCTTATATGAGAACAGCCGCCGTAGCCGATAATCGGCTAGGAGGACATCATCATCGTCTCGATATCAGACCGACTTAAAAATTTTATTGGGTTCACGATTACCTTCAAAATAAAATGTCAGCCGACAGTTAAGTGTCAGGGGGCTCTTATACTTTACGAAGACAGGCAATAATCGAGCCCAAAAGATATAATCTATCGTTAAAAGTTGCGTAAGGGTAGGTTTTATGGCCGAAACGTTTAAGACTGATCTTATCTTTTATATTTAACCTACTTTAGATAAAGTGTGTGATGAGGTTTTACGCTATAATAACTTTGGAGTACGCTATATGAATAATAATTTGGTTAAATAAGTAAAATAAGAATATAGTGGTGATAGATCGATTAGCGCGCCGCACTCATCATTTGTCTAGCCTTTTTCCAACTATGTTGGGGTCGGCTTCCAGTCTAAACGGATGCAACTGAGTACCAATGTTTTACAAGGTGCGACTGCCTATCTGACTTCCTCAACCCAGTTACCCGGGCAACCCAATACCGCTTCATAAAGCTGGTTGTTAGAATTTCTGGCGACTACGCGTAACGACTTCCAAAGATGTTCATATGACAGCCACAAGGAAATATAATAAGAAATATTTTTCTGGGTAGAAAAAAAAACTGGGTACATTTTAGGGTTTTAGAAGTTAACTCTATTTTCCGCATAAAAAATATTTTCTTTCTAAAAATCCTTTCTTTACCTTTAGAAAGGAAGAACTTCCAAAAATATCTACAATAAACTCAAAAGACGGAGTGCTAACATTAATAACGTATAATATCTTACTAAGCCTTGTGAAGTTATCGCAGGTTTCGTAATCCTGTGAAAAATATATACAAAGCCATATTACGGTTCAGGGACCATGCATCATTTTGGTATTCAGAGACATACGGGTTCAAAGAATGGCGGATAAAATAGATTTAAGTAAGGAAGAGTTTATTTTAAGCATACTGGTTGTTATATTAAGTTTTTATGTAAGTATGATAGTGATATTGTTTATGACCTAATATACTATTTACAATTTACATATGAAACATAAACTTAACATTATTATAAGACATATTATGTACACTTACTATAAATATTTTAAAAATATAAGTATGTAAGTTATGCTTTACAAATTCTATAAAGTTATTATCCTATGCCTAGCCTTTTCTGAACTGTATTGGGGTTGGCTTCCAGTCTTACTGATTGCGGCTGAGTACCTACCAGTGTGCCACATGGAGCGACTGCGAATCTGTTCTATTTAAGCTACTTAATAAATTCTATGAAATATTGATACGAAATGAAACCTGCAAATATATAATTAGCGTCTCCAAAATCCAAATTAATTGTACCTAGGTAATTAAATAAAAAAAAATAGACACTCATGAACAAAAATTCTTATGTACCTATCTACAAAATGATATAGGTATCTAAAAGATATATCATATTATGTTTTTTCCACTAGGTATATTTAGACAGACGTCTAGAAGTCTAGATAAATAAAACAACATAGCTATTTAAGGTTCAAAGTAAATATCACCTGAAACTGACATGTCTATTAGTATTTAGTAAAGATGTATGATCACATGTATAAGATTAGTTTTTAAATGTCAAAAACAAGCAAACTGCAAACTTATTTTTTGAAGAAAATCTTGATTCCAGTCGGTCTGATCGGCCGACTAAAATTTTTCAGTGTGCTCTTAGTGAAATGGTTTCACAATCTTGTTAGTGCTATCATCATCCTCCGAGCCTATTTCCCAATCATGTTGGGGTCGGCTTCCAGTCTAACCGGATGTAGCTGAGTACCAGTGCTTTACAAGAAGCGACTGCCTATCTGACCTCCTCAACCCAGTTACCCGGGCAACCCGGTACCCCTTGGTTAGACTGGTGTCAGACTTACTGGCTTCTGACTACCCGTAACGACTGCCAAGGATGTTCAATGACAGCCGGGACCTACAGTTTAACGTGCCATCCGAAACACAGCCAATGGTGTCTAAGATATACTTAGAAAGTACATACAAACTTAGAAAAGTTGCATTGGTACTTGCCTGACCTGGGATCGAACCCGCGCCCTCATACTTGAGAGGTTGGTCCTGTACCCACTAGGCCACCAGGAGTACTGTGCTTGAAAAAAAGCAAAAAGAAAAGCTTTTGGCTGTTATGCATACAGTTACAGCCTTTTTTATCGTCCCACTGCTAGGCAAAGGCCTCTTCTCACACGGAGAAGGATTGAGCATTAATCTATAATTAATCTGTTATGCATATTAACTTGTTAGTGCTATGTTGTCCTTTTATAATTTATGCATCGAGATGACCCAAAATCAAGCTGAGAGCAGCCCACCTTCTCGTCGCGATTTGTCGTATTTTTGAATATTTACAGCGCTTTCATACCAACTCATTTCATACCAGTGGATTTTTGTCGTACCTATCAAATCCGAACTAAAAGGGCGAAATGTTGTTTAGAGTATAAGTCCTTTCATTGTGCAACATTTTGCAACGCCTGCAAAAGGCCGCTAAGCTGAACCTAAACCTATGTCTAAGAACTGTACAACCCCAACATGCAAATAAATATTTTGAGTTTGAGTTTTTTGTTTCGAGCGAAAAAAACTGTCACTTTTAAAATTCGGTAGATAAACAGAAGTATAACTAAATGAGCATAAAAGGGTTCTTCACCGTATAGGCCTAAAAATATTTCATTTCACTGCTCAAAAACCGTCCCGTCCGTATGTACGTCGGTGCGTCTAGTTATAACAAGATGATTCATCTCCCGCGAGCTCGCGTACATATTTTACCTGTGCTCAGCACATGTCTGAGTTACACCATCAATTATACATAGAATAGAATACGTGGTGGGTGTTGTCAGTTCGTCAGAAAAGCCCTCTTAAACAAGTTATTTAAAGAATGTTAGATTCACCCAAAAACAAGCGCTAAGTATCTATTACTAAGATTTTTTCTTTGTAAAGGAATACTGTGCTTGAAATAACAAAAAAACATTGTACTTTTTTCTAAATATGATGATCGCCGTGACAGTCTTATTTTTTGCCTGCTCTGCTTATTTACTCCTTTAACTTAATAAATAATAAATCAGAAGGAGATCATCACATGGGGACAGAAATGTAAACGATCCTAAAACCAGGATTATCCATTATAAAAGTCCATTTGAAGATTTGAGAGAACTCCGAATTTTGCTTTTCCAAGAAAATTCTATTTTGGAAAAGGAAAACTACAATACTGTGTGGAGTTGTCAGTCAGGGATTGACATGTGCGAGGCTACTTTGACGGCAAGTCACAATTTTGTACCGAAGGCCGTCATACGGATTTGAGAACACTCTGACACTGGCGCATGTCGTCCCAGTAAGACCGTTTTCAAACAAGCCGGTTTTGACCTGTTGCAGGGTCTGAACCTATCATAGTTGTCAAAAGTTGGTCATAAAATACGTACGAAAAACCGAACGGAAAATGCTAGCGGGAAGTGTGGAAACGCTGTAAACGTGAGTTCCTCAAACCGGGCAAAACTAAAAGTAGGTATTGGTAAGACTGACAGTCTGACAACGTGTCCGACTTTCTAGCCTCAGACTATTTCATAAGAACCAAAGATATGTATATGTACTAGCTTCTGCCAGCGGTTTCACCCGCATCCCGTGGGAACCTCTACACGAACCCGGATAAAACCCGTAGCCTTCCTCGATAAATGAGCTATCTAACACCGAAAGAATTGTTCAAATCGGACCAGTAGTTCCTGAGATCAGCGCGTTCAAACAAACAAACAAACTAACACTCTTCAGCTTTATAATATTAGTATAGATGTAAATAACAGCTAAGCTTTATGCTTTCATTGTCCATTTTTTGTTAAATTTCTCCTATGTACTAGTTAGACTAGAATATCCTCTAGCTAGTTAGGATAAAGTTGGACAAATAGACGTCATTTGTAACTTCTTGCATAAAATATAAAAACTTACATAGTAGGAATTTTCAGTGATATTTGTTGTTGTGACATTGACTAACTTGAACTTATGTGTCAAAAATATACAAGGGTTGCTGAGATTTTTTAAGCAAGTTTTTGAAGAAAGCTTTTCACTGCTTTTTAAATATATTTTCCGGCTTTCTTTGTTTTTGGATGAATTAGTCAATCGCGCACGAAAGGTTCCGTAGGTACCATTATTTATAACACGGACAAAAAAATCACGTTTGTTGTATGGGAGCCCCCCAAAATATTTATTTAATTCTAGTTTTCAGTATTTGTTGTTAGGTATAGCGGCAACAAAAATATATCATCTGTGAAAATTTCAGCTCTCTAACTATCACGGTTCATGAGATACAGCCTGGTTACAGACGGACGGACGGACAGACAGAGGAGCGAAAACAATAGGGTCCCGTTTAACCCTTTAGGTACGGAACCCTAAAAATGAAGATTTTCAAAAGCCATTGACCAGAAAAATACAATCTCCTTCTCTATTCTATACACTCATCTGTGGTGTTGGACACAACAGTAGAAAAAAAAAAACAAAAAATAAAGTCAGACTTCCATACGACCAATAGCAAAAGAAAAAATACAAAACACGACCCAATACAGTTCTTTTATTCTCTGTAATCCGAGGCCATTTTAATGGATTTTTCGCATGAAGAGATTCAGCCTGTGGCCTAACTTTTGAGCTGGAACTTAGGCTAGATTCTAAGTTAACACATAAATAAGGATTTGTGATACTGAAGTTTGAAAGTTTATAGTTGGATCTTTGTTTAGTACCTAGATATATTGGAAAATACTAGCTGGTTATCTAAGGGCACCTTCCCGTTTCTGGATAAAAATCCTGTTCTCCCTATTCTTTTGTACCAATTTAAATCGGTTTAGGCTGCCCGCCCAGGTCATTGATAATATCGATTTTTGTAGCATTGATAATATCGGACCGATATTTATACGACGTGTTGACTATGATTTTCTGACTGACTTTTAGTAGGATGTATACGTTGTATTGTACTATTGGTATCAATGTGTTCTATTTTTCTCCTACAAAAAATCGGTCACCGGTATTTGTCGGACGTGGGCAGGCAGCTTCAGTAGTTATGGCGTGAAAGCCCGACAGAAAGTGTTTCTTTCATATTTATAATCTTAGCAAGGGTATTTACAAAATAACCATACATTTGTTTAGTAAAAAATCGGCCTAAAAGAATATTTTTTTGTTCAAGCATTTTCCGCGGTCCCACGTAAAAGCCATTCGGTATTTTTTCCCTACAAATGCCGTAAAAAATGCTCGCAAAAGATTTATTTGTTGTACAGTTGAGGTTTACTGGTGACATATTACACAGGTGATTTCCCTGAGGATTCTGAAGGTCAAGGTCAAAGGTCATGTTGCATAAAACAGGAATGTTATTTACATACGCAAGCTGGAGCTTGCGTTATTCTAGGACCTTTGGAATTTCTGAAAATCTCGGCTTAGAACCGACGCACGTACTGAGGAGAACCATTTTTCACAGTGAGACAATTTTTTAAATAGTCCTTGTTGAAATACCTAATACAAGTTTCTGCCAATGATTTCACCCGTGTCATGCCTATAGGCACTACTTGGCTAAAATAAGTAATAGCCTTCCTAAATACTTACACATAAATGCTTCTCATGTCCAAATTGATCGACAACATAAACGTCAGTTTTCGTAATAACTACTTATTATGAGTTTTCTAATTTTTCTCAAAGAAAACAACTGTGTTTTAAGAATATCGGATGCTTATTATGCTGTAAGTGAAAACTTAAAGTATACCTAGTGGTAAATAACGAATATTTGATGCAGTCAACAGCTGTCTATTTTCAACGGAAAATAGCATTTTTTGTCCTGACTGACAGTCAAGTGCTAGAAAAATGGTCAGACCATAAACAATTATTTTAAAAAAACTGACGTTTATGTTGTCTGTGAGCTTATCCCTTTTTCTCTCCTCAGAAGTGTGAGAGTGATAGCAAAAACAAGTAAGGTTCCAATTATTTAATTAGTCCTAAGAACACACTTCATATTCTTAATGTAAACTTTGTACGGTAGACCGCACATCAGTGGTAACTGTCATGCACCTTAACTCAATAGTAATAAGTACGATTTTCCTATAAAACTGTTACCACTGACCTGCAGTTGACTGTACCCAGGTAAGAAATAAATGGTTTCCAATATTATTTTATAGGAAGCTTATTTTGTCAGCTGTCGTCAAGATGACAGATAAACAAAGATTCGTTGAAGTACCTACCTACTGATATTTACAAAGTAGGCACAAAAATGCCTCTATATTATTTTTTTTTACATGATTTCTTACGACCCGAAACCGTAAAAAAATAACTAACAATGTGAAAAAAATATTTTTTTTCTGTATCTTGCATTTTTATATTAAGACTAGCTTTTGCCCGCGACTTCGTTCGCATGGAATAGTGACTTCCGGCATATTTTTGGTTTGACCAATAGATGGCGCTATATGTCCGGAATAAATTTTATTTTTTTATATATTTTTTTTAAATAAAAACTATCCTATGTCCTTTCTCAAGTTCCAAACTATGTCTGTACCAAATTTCACACAAATCGGTTCAGTAGTTTAGGCGTGAAGAAAAGACAGACAGACAGACAGACAGACAGACAGACAGACAGACAGAGTTACTTTCACATTTATAATATTAGTTTGGATAACACACTTAGCAGTAAGAAATCAAGTAAAAAAAAGAAAAAAAATTTTTTTTCAAAAAAAATTTAATACTTTATAAATTTTCAATTTTTTTTAAACTTACCTCTGTGCATAATACTCGAAGAAGGCGACGAGTATCTCAATGGACCTTGTCATAGCGGCCCACATTTCGTGCGTCTTGCATTTTGGGTTCAGTAGGGACGGTAAACGAGACGGCCCTTCCGACATTTAGCACTGTTTTTCTTGTTTTTCACATAATTTTTATTTCCACCACAAAAAATGAAAAAATTGAAGGTAATTCACACAATTTTTTTTTAGAGTCACTTCACTTTTTTCGCACTTATTTTTTTTTTTGTTTAACCCGTCAAAACTGTTAATTATCTAAGCAAATGATGTCAAAGAAACGTTATTTAGATAAAATATACCTACGTAAAATAAATAATAAGTTAATGAACTTTTAAAAATAAAATAAAACAGTATTAATGTATTAGCTCATGAAAAGAAATTATAATGCAATATTTTATATTTATAACTCATATTCTGAAATGTTTTTTCATTTTTATATAAAATTATTAAGAAATTCAAACTTATGTATTCAATATAAATACGGACGTTGGGTCATTGCACTCATCTACTAATCTTATTACTGAAATAATAATAGAAAATTTTTCCTAAAATATTACCACAAAAAATAAACAAAACATTCATACTAATTCGTACAAACAAACCAAAATACTAAATACATTTATCGCCGTGACAAATTGACATATTGACCGGACTGACACACTGCACAGTGGGCCTACCGCAATAAATACGTGTCACAAACATTCTGTGCCACTCGATTATGTCCACTGTCCAGTGGTCTGAATTAATGATTATAGAGCCCGTGGCTAAGTAAGAGCCACATGGATCTAACGATTAGGTTATATTTTGTACTTTAAAGATCTATAAGTGTAACTATCATCCTCCGAGCCTTTTTCCCAACTATGTTGGGGTCAGCTTCTAGTCTCACCGGATGTAGCTGAGTACCAGTGCTTTACAAGGAGCGACTGCCCTATCTGACCCCCTCAACCCAGTTACCTGGGCAACCCAATACCCCTTGATTAGACTGGTTCTCAGACTTTCTGGCTCCTGACTGCCCGTAACAACTGCTAAGTATGTATAAATGACAGCTGCGATCTACCAATTCAACGAGCCTTCGGAAACACGGAAGACGAAGAACTCGTCATGATAAGATGGTCACCCATCACAACTGCCAAGTATGTATAAATTACAGCAGGGACCCAACCAATTCAATGTCCCACCCAAATCACGGAAGACGAAGAACTCGTCATGATTAGATGGTCACCCATCCACTTACCGACCGCGGTAACAGTTGCTTAACCTTATGATGGATCTGTGTGACTGTTTTGATTACTTAGCCAAGAAAACCTTTATCTATAGAGCGGCTTGTATTCCTAAGTACAAATAAAATTAGACGAGCTTGAAATTCCTAGTAAGGACAGAATAATTATGTCGGTTTTGGAAAATCTAGAACCAGGTGAAGTACAGACCAGTTTACCGCAAAACCGCAAGCCTAAATACAAAGGTTTTAGGTTTCGGGTCAAAATCGTTAGTCTTCATGACGACTGAATTATTCGAATTCTATTTGTAGCTGTGCAAAGATTTTTTTATGAAATTTCAAAGAATTTTAGTGGTCCAAGGTTTTTAGGTACCTACTATAAATTTTCACAAGATCAAGTTCTGCTTAACTGTTGTTTTAAACAAATGGATGTCTAGGTCGTCGCAAAACTTGGACCTTATTATAACTACATATGTATTTTTATATCGTTCATATCTGAGAGGTCTACGGGATTGTTCGCAATAGTTACCGCGGCCCAGGTATACTGTGGGCTCCAGAAGGAACATAGAAGGTTTTAGTCAGTAAGAGTCTAACACTCCCTCACCGCTGCACCCACAGCGGGAGGGGTCATTTGATAATTTCCCAACAGAAAAAAAGGTCGGACAAGTTAAAACTTTTATAAGTTAAATTTGCCCCTATATTACTTTCAAGATGCTTTCTAAAATGACTGCAAAATTATAACCTTTGTGCACGAACACATGCGAGCTGTGACTATATAACACTAAATAATGCTCTGTGACTGTTTAAATTCAACGAATTTCATAGAGTAGAGATAGAATGAGCATTCTCTCTATGTAAGTTAATGACTTCTTAGAAAACAAATGATGTACGAAAACAACCAGTGACAACATAGAATGGAAAACCACTTAACAATTTCCAAGAATCTTAGTATTTGCTTTAGAAAATCAACCACGAATTCTAAGAACAGAATGTAGCGAAAAGGTAGGTACAGCCAGTTTCAAAAGTAAGCATCTCGGTATTAATTTTCTGTAAGAGTACGTCTACACGGTGCATGTAGCTGGAGCAAGTTAACATGCGCAAGTGACAAGAGCACGCGGGTGGGTATTTTGCTTTGGTACATGCACGAGTCGCTGGACCCGCACGTTCTTAAAATGCATGTAACCTGCGCATGTTGAGGCACATGCGCAGGTTACATGCACCATGTAGATGCATCTTAACAATGTTTCTTGGTACTGGAAATTCCGTTCTATAGGACAGTCAGCGTCAAAAGAAGCTGAAATTTCAAAATTGTCTACTAACGGAAAGGGTCAAAATTTATTAAGAACATTAACTTCCAAAAACTTCAAAAAAGTAGATGCATATTTTGCTAATTTATCGTCGACATAATGTTTAGCAGTTTTTAAAATTAAATTTTTAGAACAATATTTACAATTGATTATGAATTTACGATTTTCTTCAAACAAAAAAAGAGCAACCATCGGCCCAATTGTCGGCCAACTGTTTAGTCTACTACAAACTACATTTAAAAAACAAAAAAATCTTCCCTCGCATATAAAACAATATAACCCACAAACCTTGCCCACAAGAAATAAATAAAATATGACCATAATTTGAGCTATTCACCCTCGGGCGTATTCATTCGCGCAAAAACTTATCCTAGATAAGAAATTTGTGGGTGAGGAAAAGTGGGCAGTATTTAATACCGATATTTTATCGACTACTAACTTCCGTCCGCGGCTTCGCCCGCGTAGTGTTCGGTTATACCGCGTTTCCAAGATCATCCTCCGAGCCTTTTTCCCAACTATGTTGGGGTCGGCTTCCTGTCTAACCGGATTCAGCTGAGTACCAGTGCTTTACAAGAAGCGACTGCCTATTTGACCTCCTCAACCCAGTTACCCGGGCAACCCGATACCCCTTTGTTAGACTGGTGTCAGACTTACTGGCTTCTGACTACCCGTAACGACTACCAAGGATGTTCAATGACAGCCGGGACCTACAGTTTAACGTGCCATCCGAAACACAGTCATTGGTGAGCGTTTCCAAGAGAATCCTTCAAAAATCCGGGATAAAAACTATCCTATGTTCTTTCTTAAGGTCAAGTCTATCTCTGTACCAAATTTTATTAAAATCTGTTCGGTTGTTTAGACGTGAAAGCGTAACAGACAGACAGAGTTACTTTCGCATTTATATTAGTAGGGATAAGAAAATTGTGGGTGAGGAAAAGTGGGCAGTATTTAATGCCGATATTTTATCGAGTATTGGATAAATATGCTTTCAAAGCTATAGGATTATGGTATAACGATATATTTTTGTAGGAAATCTGGTATATTGGTTAACACCGTCATAGGTTTAAGTTGAAATATATGGCATTATGTTTTTTCAACTGTTTTTGATTTTGTACAAGTATCTAGTGAAAAGGTTTGAGGTGACAGCCTAAAATCGGCCAAGTGTGAGTCGGGCTCGCGGATTATGAGTTCCATGGCATTAATAACTTTTAAAACAAGCAATGAAGGGGCAAGAGCAAGAGGCAAGAAGCCACCTAAAATAAATATTTATTTATTTCGAGTTTTCATTATTTTTGTGGCAAATATCTATAAAATAACCTGAGTATCTTACTATCACGGTTAATAAGACACAGACTGTTGCTAGACTAACAGCGAGGTCTTAGTTATAAAGTCTCGTTCTCACTTTAGAAAGATGAGGCCCTTATGCCTCATCAAAAGAGGCATGTGCCCAGCAATGGGACAGTACAAAATCTGATAAAAATATAGACCAAGTGACAAGCAAAAGTTAACTCATAACAAGATACAAAATATTCCCTTTCTACTGTCACAACGAAACTCCTAAATTAATTAAAAACTTTTTCCATTCTTCATTTCCACTCAGTAATTATACTTAACAAGAAAGTTTAACCGTATTTTTTATAATACGTGACATTTTGATTATAAGTTTAGATAAGATTTCATAAATAAAAAACATTACATAAAACCTTCTTAAAGTCTGAAATACCTGTTGAAATCCTGATCGAAATCGGTTCAGCACAATGTGAGATAATCACGCAGAAACTTACCTACATACATACAGATCAAACTGAGATCCTTCTATTTTTTTGAGTCACTTAAAAAACCAAATAGCACAGAACCGAAAGCATATTAAGCTACTTTTTATCCAAGTGCAGGAAATAGTTATCTCAGGACGCATGGAGAACCGCAGAGAAAATAAAATAAAAGAAAAAATAAAGTTAGGAAAAATGTTGCAAAGGTATACTCAGCGATTTTACGAGTAGTTGAAAAATATGAAACTACTTTCAAACGAGGCAAAAATGTAGCGTAAAAGTATACACACTGCAAACTTTTAGTCGGCCGATAGTGTGTTTGGGCTCATAAATCATTATGAAGATGAATGGTAGTACGCATATTACAAAGATCAGGTACTAGCCGTTTTCCCGCGGTTTCACCCGCGTCCCGTGGGAGCTACTGCCCGCGCCTGGATAAAATATAACCTATGTTACTCGCAGATAATATAGCTTTCTACTGGTGAAAGAATATTTAAAATCGGTTCAGTAGTTTTTGAGTTTATCGATTACAACCAAACAAACAAACAAAGTTTTCCTCTTTATAATATTAGTATAGATTTAGCCGGTATCAGACAGATTGAAAACTTTGATTGGAATCAAGATTGTCTTTAAAAAAAAATGCGAGCAATTGGTCAACTGTCGGCCGACTGTTTAGTTTCCAGTGTGTGGCTTCTTTAAAAGGGAAAGAAAATTGTTACGTGCAGACAACATTTTCTAGAAAATAAAATATATAGTGAATAGTAAAGTAAGTATATGTTAGTAGTCTAGGAATTCTTTTGAAGTATATAATAAGTAAGTATATAATAAGTTAAGAATTGTAGATTTCATTAGTAACTATTGACTTTATGTGTTTTTTATTTGCTTTTACATTAAAATTCTTGGTTGTACATAAAATGTAGTGCAGAGGTAATTTAAACTTGGGATAAAATGGTAAAAAATTTATCTTTAAAAAATCTCAAATTCAGAGTATTATAACAATATGCACTGTACATAACATATGTTTTGAAGAATCAAGTCTTACGAAAAAATCTTACGAATTGTCAAAAAACTTTAATCTGTAGGTAAATCAGAAACAACACAAAATTCGAAATTCGACAATTGAGCCAAACTCAAAATTCGACATTTAATTTCGAAAATCGTAACAAATGCTTAAAATATTAATATCAATAATTATTATTGTTTGGAGTTATGATATTTTTATATGCGAACAAAATTATAAAAACTGAATTCAAAAACTGAAAATTTCGGCATAACATGTTAACGCATTTTTTATTTGTCAATGTACTAGCGAAATCGCCAAATAAAAAAATACTAGGCAAGTCTTAGTTTCACAATATCCAATAAAATATCCAGGCTAGTTTCAGCTTCAGATGTGTTTCAACAAAGCAATCACAAAGTAGGTTAGTTTCATTTCGTGTACAGATCATATTGACAGAACCTATCTCTTTTCAGATGAAAACAGACGTGAAAAGGAATTCTTACTTTTCCTTTGATGGTATTTTATTGTGTTTCTAGTACTTATCTTTGGGACGAGCAATTTTGTTTTGAAAGGTTAGGAAAAAGTAACGTACGAGTAACTACAGTTTCCAGTGGTTAGACTGGAAAGCCGTAATTTATTTAAACTGAAAATGGTAAAACAATTACACAAAATGTACCCATATTTAATACTATGCATTCTTATTGTAGATATAACAAAATTCTATTTAATTCGCGTCTGCCTATCTAAATGGACAATGTAACCGATAAAGACCAAAACAAATGGAATGGGTACTTATTGTGATTCATGAGGAATTATGATCAACTGAAAGTATAAATTTAAAGTAAGACATTAGCATAATTTCTTGTTTTTCCATAATTTCACAAGCCATGGGAACTTCTTCTCATACCCGGACAAAAATATAGCCTACACTACTCGGGTATAATAACAGTCCAACTTCCCAACAGTGGAATAATTTTTAAAATCCGTCCGCATGGTTATCTCTCGAGGTAAAGATAAACATCCGAAGTCAGAACGCCATAATTTTGGAATACAATGAAACGTTATCCCCAATAACAGTCAAAGTGAAAGATAAGAAAATACCCAGCTAAGAAATTGTTTTAATATTCATATAATCTGTTGCAAGATTAACACCTTAGAAAGTTCAGTTTGACGGCAGAAAAGGATTAGCTATGTGAGTTTAAGCCGGCACGTCAGATAAACGTAACTTAAGTATATATTATAGAACAAAGGATAGTATAAGACCCTTGCTTCACTCGGAAATACTCTGCTGCATCCTACTTAATATTATAAACGCTTTCCCCAATATAGTAGGAAAAAAACGTTTATGTCGGCTTTCAGTCTAACTCTATGCAGCTGAGTACCAGTGTTATATAAGGAGCGACTGCCTATCTGACCTCCTCAACCCAGTTACCCGGGCAACCCAATACCCCTTGGTAAGACTGGTGACAGATTTACTAGCTTCTGACTACCCGTAACGATTGCCATTGATGTACAAATGACAACCATGCCCTCCTAAACACCGTCATTACTACCCAAGACATACTTAGAAAGTATACACAAACTTAGAAAAATTACATTGGTACTTGCCTGACCTGGAATTGTACCCACACTTGTACATCAGAGGTTAGTTCTCTATCCAATAGGCCCCACGACTTTATGAAGAACTAGCGACCCGCCCGGGCTTCGCACGGAATAGCAGTATTTCCTCACTATTTCATGTATGTTACTACACATATAAACCGTCCTCTTGAAACACTCTATCTGATTAAAAAACCGCATGAAAATCGGTTGCTTAGTTTTGAAGATTTAAGCGTACAAAGGAATATAGGGGCAGAAAAAGCGACTTTGTTTTATACTATGTAGTGATAATATCCTTATTATACATTATTAAAATACGTCATAATATATTTTACACAGTAACAGCTATAATACAAAACTCCATATGTTAGCTGCTTGGTGAAAATTATTGCTATTCTTATGCAAATTACACCTTCCCTATGTTAACCCCTGTGTGATGTTCGCACAATGCGAGCCATATTTACTTACAAAGGGATGCGTAATAAACGAAGTTGCTTTATTTATATAATAACTAGCTGTTTTCCCGCAGTTTCACCCGCGTCCCGTGGTAACTACTGCCCGTACCGGGATAAAATATAGCCTATGTTACTCGTGGATAATGTAGCTTTCGAATGGTGAAAGAATTTAAAAAAACGGTCCAGTTTTTGAGCCTATTCATTACAACCAAACAAACAAAGTTTTCCTCTTTATAATATTAGTATAGACTAGCTGTATCCTGCGGTTCTACCCTTGTGAAGCTTTTTTCTGCATAAGAGGTATTTTATGTCCTTTCTCAGGATCTAGACTATCTGTGTACCAAACATTGAAATCGGTTCAGTATTTTTGGCGTGGAAGCCGGACAGATAGTTAATTTCGTATCTATTTTACATTTTTTTTTTAATAATTCACAAAGAGCTTATCATTAAGCCCATTTTACTACTATAAGACTGGATAAAGGCAGGAAAGACTATAGCTAGGTGTAACCGCGAGGCACAGCTAGTACTAAAAAATAAAGATTTTGTTAAATGTTTATGCCTTGACACAAAAACACTTTGTTTTTATGTTTGTGTAAAAACTTTTCACGGACCTAGACAGACTGGCACAGTTTTTTTTTTATGTCTACCACTATTTACGTATTTTTTCTCGGAATAATTTTCTAGGTGAGGTCTAGATTGTGTCTAAGTAAAAAAGTAAGTAGGTTATTTATTATCATTTTAAGTACAAAACATTTTTTTTAGTTAAACAACCTTACAAATAAAAAATATTTTTCTTTGTGGTTATGAAAAATCCTAGGTAATAATCTTTAAGCCTGTACCATTTACCTACAACTTTTTTAGTGATGGGAAATCATCAAATGACCCCTCCCGCTGTGGGTGCAGCGTGAGGGAGTGTCAGACTCTTACTGACTAAAACCCACCATGTTCCTTCTTAAGCCCTTTATGTACAAGCGCCGCGGTAACTCGCGCGAACAATCACGCAGCCCCGGCAGGCTCCACGGGGTGTCAGATTTATGAGTTTGTTTAAATAGAATGACAATAGATATTATGATTTTTGGGTTATACGAAATTCTGAATTTATCACTGTTTATGTTTGTATTTTTTTACTTTTAGTAGATCGGTGTAGTTTCTTCGACCAAAATTACAAAAAGCTAGGTATGCTCGAACTATCATTTTAATATTTTCTTTATGTAAAATTATACCATTATATAGATAAGTGGAATTCTAGTGAAAATTTAATTTCACTGAGAATAATAAGAATGCAATCGAAGTAAAGAGAAAATATCTTAGCATTGAAATGTAAACTGTATTTTAATAATGATAGCGTACTTTTTAATTGCGCATTGATTCTAGCGCTTTTAATTTGTAGCCCCTTGGGAAATGTATTGTTATTATTGTTTGCAATAAAAGACTCTGTGTTCTTTTGTTTACATTGAAATACAAGATATATTTTTACTCTAAAACTATTTAATATGAAGAAAATATTAGACCAATATTGAACGAGAATCACAACAAAAAAACCTATTAAATTCCTTATGCAACATATACGACGATTTCCAACGTAAAGCATATTATATTTTTTTCTTAATTTTGTATGTAAGTTCCTAAATATTTTTTTCCAAAGGTATCCTCTTTTAATTTCCCACAAAATAATCGGTTCACTTGCTACGCCAACGCTACGCAGCTACGCAACTAAAAGGTAACATTTTTCACCCTACCGTAGTACTCGACCGCCTACGCCGTAGTCAACAGGTGCAATGACCCATTTACAATCCTTTACAATACACTATACAACAAAAAAAATCAACACAAAATATAAAAGTAATATTTTTAGCACACAATTTTTTTTTCACTCACAATTGTTTTAAATTTTGTTGTATTTTTTTGCTCGGTTTTGTTACAGAAATCGCGTTCGGACTACGGTACCGGTTTAAAGCAACTGGACGGATTGCACGAGTCCGCGCATGCTCTTTACAAAATTGTATAGATATAAACCAGAGTGAAAGACCTCTGCCTCCCTCTCTGGCGAACAAAATGTAGGACATTTAAGGGGGAGTCGTACAAAATGAGGGGTCAAGACAAACTGGTTTTCCCAGGCGTAGTTTTATACAGATGTAAATGGAAGCAGGTATGAAAAGCCACAGTTGGTTTTATATATTTTTCGCGTTGTATGAGTTTTTATTCGCTTTTTATTAGGCTGTTGCGTAATGTGGATGACGAAAAAAAAAATTGTTTTGTTTGGGAATGTTCGCGGTAAAAGGTCGTGTGTATGTTTTTTTTTTCAATGTCGTGTTTTTTGTATTGCAGTAATGGTCCTTCGAAAAGATTGTATTTTATCTAAGTTTTAGCGTGAAAGAATTTGATATTGTATTTATTAATCTTTTGGGTATTCTTAACAAACCAGAAAACATTTACATGATACAAAATTATGGTTTTACAGACCACTAAAAATATGAATAATTAAATGTACCAAATATTATTTTTTCGTATTGAGCAAGCGTGGTGAATAACACTCAATCCTTCTCTGTGTGAGAGGAGGCTGCAGCCCAGCAGTGGGACGATACAAAGGCTGATGATGATGACACAAATATTTCTTACTTATGAAATAAATACTATGCATGTAAACACACACTTTTTACTACATTTACATGCCTAGCCTGAAGGTATATTTTCCGATTTACAGATCCCTCTATCGCGTGTGTCGATAAAATAGGTGCAAGTACGTAAATTAGAACACCATTTAAGAGACATTCATTACAAACAAATGAAATTCTCCCTTGAAACCTGACAGCTGATAACTGTTCAAAACATTAGATACTCCAAACTTTATCTCTGCTTTACACATGATGTTGTAAATTATAAAAATGACTCCTGTGGCTAAACCATTGAATGGATTAGGTTATTTTTTAACAATTTGCCATAGAATATCATAAAGTATATGAGATAGGATAGGATAGGATTTAATGTGATTGTGAACGACACACCCGATATAAACACATTTTAAACTACCTTTGGATAGTTAGCATTAAGGTATATTTGCGATGGACCTATATACTAACACTATGCTTATTAACCACATTAACCTTTTATTCATATAGATAGAAAAAGGTATCAATGTGGAATGAGAAATTAATCGAGAGAGTAACATTTGCAATCCGCATAAAATTGTAATCGCTTTCAAACGGCACGTGTTGACGATGGAAATGACCTTCAGTGTTAACTAGCTTGTTGCTGTGACTTTGTCTGTTTTGTATAGTTAGTGATATTGTAAGTGTGAAGGATTTTATGTGTATTTATTTATCTTTTTTTCAGGCATGGAAGCTCATATCGTATATATTGATATGATGATTATATATTTGTAATCAATGAATGATAATTATATTTGTACAGAAACATAAACATACTATATTACATGTGTATGGATGGATATTTGTTACCCTAAAACTAGAGATTGAATTTGATAATACTCAGTGGTAATATATTAGTTATTTATTTGGGATGCCAACATTGCCAACAATTAATTATTTCATTAAGTACAGGAAAAATTGATACATGCAAAAGTTACACTAAATGCATAACCTATTACAAGCAAACACCACATGTTATATATTTTTATGTAGCTTATTACTAAGTTTTATTTTTTACAGCGATGAGGACTATTATTTTGACGTGCTTGTTTTAGTATAGCTTTTTGTTTTTTGTTGTAAATAAAGTCCTTGATTTATTTATAAAAAGTCGTTTATGTTTAATTTAAATAAAAAGTTGTTGCAAAAAATTAACTGAGAGTTTGGACAATAACACAGACATTAAAAACGACATTAAAGACATTAAAATTTACTTTTTTCCTCTATTGCCTTTTCCTGAGTATCAATTACTTTCTTGTTTTTCTTTCTCGAAGGTAAAATATATGGTAATATACCTACTGTACACATGGGGAGGTAATTGAATTTAAAAAGTATACTTAATCTATTGGTTTAGGACTTCCTTATAAATATGTTGCAAGTTTTTCCTGCAATTTAGTAAAAAAACCTTTCATATTATTGTAGTATGTTTATCAGTCACGGTAAATCTTCTGAACTGGTTGAGATGTAATTTTATGCGCATGTGGGTGAAACTGTGGGTAGCTAATGTAATTCTTGTATAAAAACAATAAATAGGAAAAATTTTTTTCTTTGTTTAAAGAATTTTTTTTTTGCTTTGAAATTAGTGCAATCATTTTGGATCGAAGGGGCAGCATATGCAGTCACCATTATATATCGACACCCGCAGCCTTACCCGGGCATCGAACCCGAGACCTCTTGCACAGCAGTCGCACTATGCGACTAGACCAACGAGCCAGTTACAACCACTAGACCAGAGAAAGTCACGCTCAAACAAAGTAGCATTAATTGTTATTATAATTAAGTGTCACAGTCTACCTTGAAACTTTGTGGGGAGTTTGAAGGCCAAGCAATTTATATTGCTTCTCATTCATTGTTGGGAAAACATGGCTGTTTCTATGGTGTTAGATAACGGGGAAGGTAGGTACTTAATGGGAAAGGACAATGGGCAAAATGGCCGTGGTTTTCTTACTTTAATGATTAATTTACAATTATTTCGCAAAACAGGGTTTTGGATTCGACTCTCATTTCGACATTATCAGATGATTTTATGTGTATTTTTGAGAAACAGAAAACAGTGAATAAAAAAAGGTATTTTCTCTCAAATGAGACTGTAAATAAAGAAAAAAAGAAAATTTATAAAAAACAAACAGTTCCCAAAACAGCCTTTTTGACCACTTCCTGATTGTATTTGGTAGAAAGAAGTGGCGCAACAAATTGCCCAAAATACGTGTCGGTCTGTGGAATTGAAGAAACGAGTATAATACCTATATGTTAAATCTCTCGAAAGCTATACTAGTGTGTATAAGTGCACATGCATATTGTCTTCGTATGCATAAGTTTCTGAGCTCTCAGTAGCAGTCGACTCACTGAGTCATACAAACACAACACAACACACATTATACATTCACACACGTATGTACATAATATGTACGTAGCTTGCCCATCATCATAATTATCATCAGTCTCCTCTCACACAGAGCAAGGATCGAGCATTAATCACCACGCTTATACTTTCCCCGCTTTCGTAAGAAAAAACAACTGAACTCAAACATAACTGCCGAAAATGATAGCTTAATACTCGAACAAAGACATTATTTCTGTTGGCAATACCCCAAGTGTAGCTTAAGCTATTCCCTTTATAACTTGAGCGCTGTTTATAGCTTTCTTACTTAACTTGTTTTGGTACAACAAGTGACATTCACTTAAGAAAGCCAACTTGTTGAATATAGTGCTAATATTATAAGCTATCCGTAAAGATACATAAAATTGTGAGTCTCGACCATGGAGAAACAAAATGACTAGCGGAGATGTCATAACGCAAAATCTCCTAAGAAAGTAGCGCGACTGCGGGATTGTTCGAAAGAGTTACCACGGTCCTGGTACATAAAAGGCCTACAACGGAACACGACGGTTTTTAGTCAGTAAGAGTCTGACACTCCCTTACCGCTGCTAACCCACAGCGGGAGGGGTCATTTGATGATTATTGACGACGTTAAAAAAAAAACGCGACAACACGCGGGTGTTCGGGGGACGAGGAACGTTACTAGCTCCGCTTGCCTCATGGTATTTTCACCCAATTTTTTCGCTCATCTTACCTTCTTCCCTGGTCTCAGCTGTCATTTGAACATCTTTGGCAGTCGTTAAGGGTAGTCAGGAGCCAGAAAGTCTCACAACCAGTCTAGTTTAGGTGTATCGGGTTGTCCGGGCAACTGGATCGAGGAGGTTAAATAGGCAAAACACTGGTACTCAGGTGCATTTTATTAGACTGGAAGCCGACCCCATGTAGTTGGGAAAAGGCTAGACATATAACGAAAAACAATCCACAGGTTTGTTATTATTTATTATCTGTTTCCCCGCGGTTTCACCCGCGTCCTTGGGGGACTTCTTCCTGTCCCTGCCAAAATATAGCCTATATTACTTGGGGATAGTCTAGCTTTCCAACAGGTACATAATTTTACCAATCGATTCAGTAGTTTCGCAGCTTTCGAGGTACAAACAAACAATCATTTTTTATAGTTTTGTTATATGGAAAACTTGTTGCTAAGTAAAAACTAAGCTTTAATTTATTCCAACATTGTCTCAGCTGTCATCATCACTATTGTTTTCACGAGGTAGGCGCCTAGTAATTAGTCAGTAGCTAGGGCTCATTAATTACTGAAACGCCTAGCCGTTGTGGTGTAGCACTTTCAATTTAGCTGCGTTTTTTTATTAATAAGAAAATATTCTGGAGCTTATTAAAAATATTCTTGCTAGGTTATGGTTTTCTGTACAGTATTTGATGGTTAACTAAAACAATGTTATTTTCTCCTTCGATAATGGACTATCTAACACAGAAGTAAAAACCTACCATGTGAGTGTAAGTTGAACTCTCGCATGAAAAGTTTCATTATTTAGTTCTAATACAGCCAAAAAACGTTTGTTTTGTGTTGGCTTCCTAAACAACAGTTGACAGTCTCCGACATATTTATTCCGACGAGTTATCAGTAAGTTTTTGTTGTTATTGCAGTAACAATAATTTTATTTATGAATATTTCGACAGACTTTTGTGGGTACGGAACCCTAAAAATAGTAAACCGTTTTCCTGAATATTTGAAGGTCGTATTGTAACGATTTGTTTATGTTTATTCCTAAAAGTTTCATAGGTGTTCGGTATTGTATTCAAACTGTAGTTCCAAGGATATTTGAATATAATAAGCATCCATATAAATGTGTGTACATAATATTCAACTAGTACCTACCTATCTATACTAATATTATAAAGCTGAAGAGTTTGTTAGTTTGTTTGTTTGAACGCGCTAATCTCAGGAACTACTGGTCCGATTTGAAAATTTCTTTCAGTGTTAGATAGCCCATTTATCGAGGAAGGTTTTTTATCCCGGTACGGGAAGTAGTTCCCACGGGATGCGGGTGAAACCGCTGGCAGAAGCTAGTGTACTATAAACGTGAAATTTTGTAAGAATGTATGAAGGATTATGATGAAACTTAGCAGTAATAGGTATTCAGTTTTTATCAGAATAGCACACAGACTACTTTTATCCTACGGGCTTATAGATTTTACGGGTAACTGGATTGAGGAGATCCGATAACTCACTTGCATCCGGTTAGACTGGCAGCCTGCGTGAAAAAGGCTAGGCTGATGATAATACAGCTATATTATTAGTAAACAGATAGTAAGCAGTAATCACTACACAGCACAATATAAAACAAAGCTGCTTTTACTGTCCCCATTTCCCTGTCTCTTTGTATGCTTAAATCTTCGAAACTATGCAACTGATTTTCATGCCTTTTTTTTTATCAGATACTTAGTGTTTTAAGAGGAAGTTTTATATAACATCCATTAAACAGTGGAGAAATACTGTTATCCCGTGCGAAGCCGAGGCGGGTCGCTAGTCATAAATAAACCATAAACATACTTAAGTCTTATGAACCAATAGAGCTAATTCATTTTATAATTTTTAAACTAAAAGTTATAATAACAAGAAGTGTTTAATTCAACGTCAAAAATGTGTTTACAAAATTTCCGAAATCAGAGACAACTTTGTGAAAGACTAACAAATTATCTATTGCTTCTATCAAAAGTTTATGATTTCAAAACTTTGTCAATTTCCGAAGTTTAAATAATTTATTGTCTGTTTTCTGTAAATTGTAGTTTGGATATTAAAATCTAACTACAATTTACCTATTACATATGAATCTAGCTTCCGTCCCCAGTTTTTCCTGTATCCTGTGAAAAAACACTTTCTATACCCGGATAGAAAGCAGCCTTTCTTGAGTTTTATACTACTTATCTGTATCTAAATTAGTTCTGTTATTTTTGAGTGACGGATAGACAGAGTTATTTTCTAAGTTAAAAAGAGGTCACCCATCCACGGCTTGACCGCGGAAAGTAAGTATGACTTATAATTGGCTCTAACTTTACATGATGTCGTCATAATAAATGAAATTAATAGAAGAAAAGCAATATTTTCTTTACCTAACAATAACACTATTTCTCTACTTATCACAATAAACATCAAAAGAAAATACCATTGTCATATTTCAAAGAAAATACGGACAAACCCATGTCCAAAGCTAGGTGTGATAAATCGCTCCGATTACAAGTACAGTCCCCCAAAAATATTTAACAGTAAAACCTTTGACTGCGACTGTTCTTAACGTGAAACTTGCGCTGTATCCTGTACCGTTGCCATGGCAACCTGATCGATTGACGATACTCGTATATCTGTCCTGCTTTGGTGCACGCTTTTGTGTATATTGCTATCTCTTTTCTACGGTTATTATTCTAAACGCTGCTCCGTAAGTTGTTTTTTTTATTGTTTTTAATTTTGAAAGCAGTTTTGTTATTGAAAGAGATATTTTTCATGGTAGATCAATTTTGAAGACCTTAACAAGAGTTTTGTAAAGGGATAGGCATAATGAACAAACATGAGATAGTAAAATATATGGAAAATAAACATTTTATCAATAGAAGCTTAAAACCAACTTCAAAAAAGGAAGATGTCGTTTTGACCCCTATGTATGTACGTATGTTTGTGCACGATTATCTTACGTTCAGCTGAATTGATTTTGATGCGGGTGTCAGCCACATACAGATATTCTTCAGAATTAGGAGAAGGTTATAGGTTTATTATTTTGTATATTTTGTTTATAGTTGTCTAAGTTCTTACCTCAATTAGGTAAATTATTAAATAATTACTCAAAAGTTTGATGTCTGTCGTGAAACATGTCTGATGTCATGTCATATAGGTAAACATCAAAATGACCTTGACCTTGAACTATCAAATTGTTATGTCTCCGCTAAGTAATTACATTTTGTATGTAGGTATTTTTCCTGTAACGAGTACTTTCGTTCGAATTACATAATATGTGAATGTTTGTTTTTCTGTCTGTCAAAACTTTTGTTTCTATCTATAAAAGTCTTGGTTAAAGTTTTCTATCCAAAATTCTAAAGCATTGAATTTTACTTTTTACAATATACATTATGTATTGTATTTTTTTATTTTGAGAAATAAATAATCTAACGACTATTGCTATTGACTCAAAAACCTCTTTATATATATTTTTTGCAGTACCTGTAGATAGTAATTACGTTCCAGAATAAGAAAATAGCGTTCAGCTATTTAATTAAATGAAATGACTGCTACAAATAAAAAAACTAAAGCTTTAAATAAAAAAATATTTTGAAGCATTTTGCATACCTAATAAAAAAGCTATCAATTGTTCAATTTATTGTCTAATACAATTTTAGTTGTGTAAGCAAAAAAATAATATAATAAAAAAGCGGCTATAAATTAAATTATTTTTTCTCAAGCGTAATAAAAAAACAATTTGCGCTTCAATTTTAGTCTTAAGAACTTTATGAACCGTTTTTAAAGTTTTCAATTTGTATATTGTGTAATAATATTTTTAATAAATTGATATAAGAAATATATCTCTCGAGGGTGTTAAATTCTTGTATTGTTTTGTTTTTTATTTTTTTCACTTAGTAAAATAATTATAGTATGCAATTAACTGATGTATTAATGATACAAAGTATCAATATTATCAATCTAACGAGTTTCTTTGTTTGAACGCTCTAATCTCGGGAACTTCAATGATTTCAAATATTCTTCAAGTACCTACCTAGCGCCCGTTTATAAATTTTTATCTGGGTTGAATAATAGATCCTTTGAGACACAGGTGGAACCACGAGAAAAGCAAATTGACAACACAAATTAACGTGCATTTGCAAATTAATTTTAACTTTAAATAAAAATAACTGTAAATAAACACACGCTTTCCAATCAAACATAACGGTGGAAAAGTTTCACTACATCTAGTTTAGTGGTTTCGTGTATCCCTCAAAACAAACATACAAAGCTTTTGATGTGATGTTGTAACAATACCAGCTATGTGTTAATTAAATAGATAGTATGTATCACAAATACAAACACTCAAGCATTTACGAAGTAAATTAGAATAAATACCTTTAGTTACATTATCTGCCCCAACTATGTTGGAGTCGGCTTCCAGTCTAACCGGATGCAACTGTACCAGCTTTATAAGGAGCGACTGCCTATCTGACCTCCTCAACCCAGTTACCTGGGCAACCACTCTTGGCAAGACGGGTAGCAGATTTACTGGCTTCTGGCTACCAGTAACGACTGCCAAAGATGTTCAATGATAGCAGAATGGAACAATACTATAGCTATGTGTTTATTAAATAGCTTTGTATGTAGTACAAGCATTTAAGGAGTATATAAAATAAATAAAGTTACAGATAGTGACTGATGGCCATTAATAATTATATTCTTGCGTTTATATTAGACTTCGTGTGCATTAAAATAACATTTAAAATATGTATCTTATATCAATTAACTAATAGCCTGTAACCGCATGTAAAATAGCAGTTCCCAGTGGTTTCAACTACTTGACGCACACGAATAAAATAAAACCAAGATAAATTTCATTTCACTGAACGATTTTTTTAAATTAGGCCAGTATTTCGCACTGAAATTAGCGCATTCAAGCAAACAAACTCATAAAATATAAAGGTAAGATAATATATAGGTAGAATAATCTATAGATTATAAACTATATATATTCTATGTAGGCTACGAAGTCTAAATATATCTAGATCTGGGGTAAAGGTACCAATTTCTTTTAAGTGTTACAACCTTCAACCGTGAAAACGAATATAAAAAAGTTGTAAAAAAAGGGATAAAACCAGACTTTACAGGTCATATTTCAAAGAAAACTTATTTGACCTTTTTCAAATTTTTACTCATTTTTATTCCAACGTTTTGTGACCTTGACCTTGAAATAAATTATTTCGTGAAAGAAAGCCTGTTGTGTTTTTGAATTAAGATTTCAGTAAGAGTATTTTTGCAGTAAAGTTACAGTTATTTAAAAATAAAATTAAAACCAACGCAGACTGCAATCTTTTAGTCGGCACACTAAAGTTTGTGTGTATGTTTCTTCCTCTTTACGCAAAAGCTATAGGATAGATTTTAATGAAACTCAATGATACAGCTTAATAACAAACTAACATACAGAAAACCTTTATCTTTGTGCTGGAGTTTGTTTCATCGGGAAACGGGTCAGAAGCTAGTCTTTACAAAAATAATAAAAAGGAAACATTTTCTTGTTTATTTGTACCCTAAAGGCTCCAAAAAAAAAACGATTTAAAAGTTTCTTTCACAGTTAAAAAGCTACACTATTCACAAACAACTTAGGCTATATTTTATCCTAATACATGCAAAAGTTCCGGGTAAAAGAATTATTATTAAAAAAACAAAATACCCGACTGCACACTAAAAAAAGAGTAAAACAAGCCCCACAATAATATTTAATTTATAAATATTGATGGAAAGCATCGCAGGCGGGGACCAACAGAGGCTTATTTATAGTCATTTCGGTTGTGCACCATTTAGCAGAATTTTCGTTGGTGGCGGTCAAGGTGGTCCCCGCCTGCGATGCTTTCCATCAATATTTATAAATTAAATATTATTGTGGGGCTTGTTTTACTCTTTTTTTAGTGTGCAGTCGGGTATTTTGTTTTTTTAATAATAATTCTTTTATTTATAACTTTTTAGCTGTTTTTATTTAACGAAAATGTTGTAGATGTAGAAGACTATGTATATGTAAGTACCATTTTAAATTATTTCGACGACATTTGGCTTTAGATTACGAGTGATGTTACTCCGCAACATAAATTTACCGCCAATCTGGACTGTTGGTAGTGAAGAAGAAAAAGAATTAGGTGAGTCATTACTGCTGAAGACCGTCAACGACGTGTGCCCTTATGCGTGTGCCCGCATTCGGGCTGTATACTCGAGCATATCCCCCTCCGCACCGCGCCGCGCGCCGCATGCCAGGCCACGCCCTATCTTTTTGCTTGCTAACGCATGAGTTGCTTTGCGTTGACGCAGAATTAACATGTTCCCGTGGGAATTTTGAGAAAAAACGTATCCTATATTAATTATTACTCCCGTGATTGAAATGAATCTAATGATACCGCATACATATTTTTTTAAAGGGAAATTTAGAAAAAATATCCCGTGGGACTTTTAGGATAAAATGTATCCTATGACACTCCCGTAATCAAGACAAATCTAACGATACCTCATACATCAAAATCCATCAAGCCGTTTAGGCTACAGGAGGTCACAAAGGAACAGACATACATACATACATACATACTTACATACTTACATACACTCGAAAAACATTACCCTCCTTCTTTGGCAGTCGGGTAAAAACAGCAGGCAGTAACTAGTGTAATATATATAGAAGACAAGTTAATTGTAGCAGGCTTTGTGTATCGTGTAATAATAATATTTTCAAATCTTCAGGGTGATAAATTCCTTTAATGTTTGTTTTTCATATTTATTTCTTTACTCAATAAAATAAACATGCTTTTTTGTTTAATCTCAATTCCTGATACACCGAAACTACAAAACCGATTTGAAAAATGCTTTCACTTTGAGAAAGCTACACCAGTTACAGGCAAAAGTACCCCCGGGAAGCGAGTAAAACAGCAGGCAATAACAAGTATAATATATATAGAAGACAAGTTAATTGGAGCAGGTTGGCTTGCTCAGTGAATCGTGGCAGTTTATGATTGACTGTTTGTGCAGCCAACCAGCGCAGGCTCTGATGATAGAGTGGTACTAGGTGTAGCTTGTGGGTTTGGTTGTGTGGTACTAGGTGTAGCATACGGGTTTGGTTGCGTTTTGAGTAACTTAGAGGTTGATGAAATGCACATTTATTGCAGTTAATAGACCTACGTGTTAACAAAAAATAGTAAAATGGGTAAATTGCTTTTAATGCTATTTTTTTAAATTTATAGATACATTTACACATAGGTATGTAAAAGGTCTATGGTAAAAGTAAACTATATTTATGTCAAGTTTCATCAAAATCCATCGAGATTTTTTTCGTGAACTCATCATCTTCCAACAAACAAAGTTACCTATCTATAATGTATCAAACTCACGCATTTAGAATAGGCAGTAGAATCCGAAAGTTGAGATGTTAAACATAATATATGTATATGTAACTAAATTAATGTGTGCATATTTTTGTTGCTCATTCACGTAATAACAACTAAACGGATTCGGATAAAACTTTACAATAATAAAGCTTAAACATCAGAATAAGACAAGGTAATTTTAAAATTTATGTGGGAAATGATTAACTTATATTAATTAAATATTAACTATTAATTTAGCTTTCTGTGGAACATAGTCTATGGTTTATATTCTATAACAATCTAGTTTAGACAGTAACAACAACTATTTGCTTTTCTTCCCAAACCTTTCAATAAAACTGACGTTATATGATTTCTTTTCGGCCCACATCGTGACGAAACTGACAGCCAATTACTCCGTCTGATAATAGTTCTGACGTTCTGACAGATAGTTAGAAAGGTCAGCGTGTCTGTCACTAGTTCGATCAAGAAAAGAAATTAGGTTTCTCTTGTTTTCGTTAAGATTTGAGCTAGTTTTATGTGAAAACATTATAGCGACGTGTTCGAATTGTGCAATTAACTTGTGTCTTAAGGTATCTAACTGAAGAAATAGCATAGAGGATTTGACAATTGCCACAAGACGAAGAAGTTGCTATAGCCCCTCTTAATTAAAGTGCGACCTAACACTGTAATGATTTTTCAATCACACATTATTTAATTAAATATTAACTATTAATTTAGCTTTCTGTGGAACATAGTCTATGGTTTATATTCTATAACAATCTAGTTTAGACAGTAACAACAACTATTTGCTTTTCTTCCCAAACCTTTCAATAAAACTGACGTTATATGATTTCTTTTCGGCCCACATCGTGACGAAACTGACAGCCAATTACTCCGTCTGATAATAGTTCTGACGTTCTGACAGATAGTTAGAAAGGTCAGCGTGTCTGTCACTAGTTCGATCAAGAAAAGAAATTAGGTTTCTCTTGTTTTCGTTAAGATTTGAGCTAGTTTTATGTGAAAACATTATAGCGACGTGTTCGAATTGTGCAATTAACTTGTGTCTTAAGGTATCTAACTGAAGAAATAGCATAGAGGATTTGACAATTGCCACAAGACGAAGAAGTTGCTATAGCCCCTCTTAATTAAAGTGCGACCTAACACTGTAATGATTTTTCAATCACACATTATTTATGTGTAACAGTACGTAAGTATGTATCTGAGATTAGCGCATTCAAGCCAACAGCCCTCAGCTTTATAATATTAAGTAATATAGAGTAACTGTTCTAAAATACTTCCCTTATCCGGGTAAAATAGTCTAAGTATGTCACCCGGGGATAATGTAGCTTCCAACAATGAAATATTTTTTCAAATTCAAATGTTTCTGTACCTTTAAGGTACAAACAAATAAAAAAAACACTTTATTATATTAGTATAGATGGAGCACAGAGACATAAAATAACCGCAACAATATACTTATTACACACTTTTATATATCACGCAATAATGAAAATGCGGCTAGTTTTGTATTTGCGAAGAGAAAAAGAAAATACTATGATGTAAATAAAAACAAAGGGCTTGGAAAACAATGGCGAAGGGAAAAAGTTATTTATCTGGACCTTTTGTATATGTGTCAATGAATGAATAAGTATAATAAATATATCTCTTCGTATATTATGATGCTTACTTTACTTTTACGTACATAAGTATCTTTAATCTATAAGTTGCACCATAGGTATAGGCTCCAAAATTACTGCGATTTGAAAAATTCTTTCACTGTTGAAAAGCTACACTCTTCCCGAATAAATAGGTATGTTAACGCGGTAAGGGCATTACTTTCCGCGGGACGTAAGCAAAGTCTCGGAAAAATAGCAAGTAGAAAAATAAAACTACAATACCACAAGAAAAATCTTTCTTAAATGTTCTTAACGTAAAAAGCTAAGCTTATATTTTCTTTCAAACAAAATTTCGTTATCGAACATTTTGGAAAATCCACATCGCCTAATTGTCATCCATTATGGCTATTGGAAAGACGCCATTTTACAAATAATAGTGTACAAACACTATTGAATATAATGACCGCGATGTTAACCACTCAAGCGTTCGAGGTGATAACAATCACCAAAAAAATTCTTGCCTTAAGCGTTCATGGTGACTACAGTATCCGAACGACATCGTTCAGTTTAAACGTGTACAGCGCTATAGCCAGGTGGTATTAATATAGTTGATTGATACTAGATGGCGCGTTATTAAATTTGTCATCCGTGAGTTGTGATTTTTTCTGTGCAATGGCAACAATAAATTTATAAAAAAATATATTGAAGTGACAGTTCGTCGTTTTTGACAAGTGACTTTTTTGTGTGTGGAGCTCTTGACAAAAATGTGGTAAGTTTCTTGTTTTATACCTTATTTAGATTGTTATTTTATATCAAAATAAACGTGAAGAAGTTTCCTTTACGAAATATGTATTATTACGACAATTTCAAAACGTTTACATAGTATAATTTAGTTAGAAAAGTTATACGATTACTACACGATCATCGTTTGATACTTTTCTATTGTTTACAGTGTATTGTAATTAGTTATTTTTGTTAAATAAATGCAAAATATACGAGAATCGTTCACTATTAGCACGTTAATGGCCATTTACAAACGAAATACATTGAGATGGGGTCTATAATGACTAAAATGTTAAGACGTTATTCATGATTTTAGTGTTGGTGAGCCGAATCCCCTTGGACCGATCTACTTACAACGTAAATAATAGTTTGTTCACACGGAGCGTTTTATGATCAATTTGGGAATGTTTTGTGGTTTGTAAAAAATGTGGCTTTACTGAGCTTACGCCCTTGCGCATTATAATGTTTGTTTACTGTTTCTTTTTTTTTCAGTTTTACAGTGTATTTATTTTACTGTAATACCAATAACCGCTTTCTTTTTTTCTATTTAACATAATAATTTGTATAATAAAAAAGGATATGTAATAAAATTATATAAAAGTAAACGTTTGATTAAAAAAATTAATAAAAAAATTCATTAAAACAACCTCGACGTGTGAAAACGCTATTAGCCGGGCGGCCATCTTGTCACATTTTTACGTCGCCCGAGGCCCAGTGACCGCTTGAGAAACACTTAACTTTGTTTATTTTTTCATGACAGAAAACTAAATATTTATATTAAGATATTGGTATCATTTTAAAGAGTATATCCCGTACTAATATAATAAAAAAACATTGTTACCAGTAACCATTATATTTTTCTTATAAAACTCTGAATAAAAAAAATATACGATTTTTTTTCGATATCCTCAACTTTATACTTTATTATCATCCTATAATATTAATTAAAGTAATTTACTTTTAATCAAATAAAATTGTCCGTTCTTTTAGCTTTCCGTGAGTATTTTTTATTCGAATCTAGCTATTGTAGTTTTTCAGTAGTCATCGTTTTTGGTGAAAGAGTCGCGCTTGGTCGCAAAAAAGCAATTGACATTTCATGCGCGGACAGGTGAGCCGAGAATCACCGCGCGGCTTGGACGCTTGAGTGGTTAAAGGTAATTTCCCAAGGGACAAACGCCCTTTAACGGGAAACAGTGAAAACAGTTGTGGATACAATTAATATTGTTATAGGCAATTTAATGTATATTTTATAGTCACTTTTAACAGAGTTTTGTCACCAGGTTTGTTCAAATTAAGTATAAGTAAAGAACAGAATTCAACAATTCTCTGCTTTTGGCCTAACGAGAGATTCTACCGGTGTGTGGCACTGTGAGGCACACAAATGTATCTTCTGGTGTACTCGCTGTAGCAAACAGTAACACATTGCGTGCGAACATTTCTAAAAGATTGCAACCTTTGTATGCGAACACAATAAAATGGTATTGATACCTGCACTCTTTTTTTAAAATACAACATAAAAATACTTACGAAAACACACATTTTTTTTTCTTACTCAATTATTGAAGAAACTCCGCAACGAAGATTAGAAATTGTTGTTGTGGTAAGTACTTACCTGAAACAAAAAATATATTAAATTAGTTAACAGGAATTTCATTCCTACAGTTAATTTCAATTCACCAATCTATGAACTGACCGCATGAAGCTAGAACGTCTGAAACCCATTTCTATCAATAGGCAATCATTCCTTGTAAGACACTAGTAGGTACCTACAGCTGGATCAGGTTAGGCTGGAAGCCGACCCCAATGTACATAGTTGGGAAAAAGGTAGGCTAGAGCTAGACAATTTAACTATTCGCCCTATACATTACAATAACGTAGGTTTAAATACCTATTCAGTTAACTTCTATAAAGAAAAATAAAAATAAGTCCACAATAAAAAGAAAATAATACACAATCGTAAAACTGTCCCACTGAATATATAGAGTGGTCATTTTGTCGGTAACACCACTAATTATATTTAACTGGCAATTTCCTTTACAGCTGTTTGTGGCCATATACTTAATATTTTTTTAAACATACATAGGACACGCTATTCTGAGGTATTGCGATGCTAATTGGTATTAATTAAGGGCTTAAAATAAGAGTAGTAGTAGTTATTAGAGTTTTTATTAATATTATTACGTCATTGTTCCTTCACTACATAACGTAATATGTGTCATTTCATGACAAAAGGTACCTTATGGACTTTGGCGCTTAAGTCATTTCGAGATACAAATTCTACAATCTTGCTTAGACTAAAAAAACATAATGTCGTAAGTGCCAACACCCATAAGGTACCTTTTACCGCGAACTGATACATATAATATAACCAGACTGAAGCAGACACCGATTTTTTTGATTTGCGACTAGCGATTTTGTCAAAATCTTCATATAGGTACATTTTAAATCCTTAATCATAAAACAACGGATGAATAAGTTATAAAAAATCTACAGTAGGAGCAAGTAGGTATAATTTTAAAATTTTCATCTTTAATACGCTACTGAACTGTAATAAAAAACGATTATCCGAATCATAAAAAGAAATTATTTTTTTAAGACAGCAACACAGCACAAGTGTAAAATATATTAGCCAATTTAAACAAAGCGTTTTCTATAAAATATTACAGTGTAAACACCAATAAATAATATCGGACGGCCGATAAGGACACAGCGTGCAGCCAATTTGTAGAACCCTGTGATGTAATCAATTCGATATAAAATGAAATTCTAGAGAAAAGCAAGAAACATCCTTTGTGAAAATCTTAGCAACATTTTCCATACTAGTGCTGCCATCTCTTAGAAAGATAGAGAAACTTTAAATTTTAAAACAACGCCATCTATCAATGATTTGGTGAAACACTTTGAAGTCCCCTTAGGTACTACTCACTAGGCGACATCTAGCGTGTGTTTGAAGAAAATGAGAACAGCGCCATCTATCAAAAGTAGAACGCAACATTTAAGCAGCAGAGTGACATGTCAAGCAAATGTTTCGTGAAAATGTCGACAGATGGCGTTGATATAAGCTTCCAGATTTTCTCACCAGAGGCGCCACTGAAATCGCAGCTGAGAGCTGAAAATAAGTTTTGGTAATTTTGTAGCGGAATACTTCGAGTTTTCCAACGGCATAAAAAGGCTTTGACACTGCCCCGCGGGAAACAGGCCATGAATTCCGACGATACGGGACTGTATTTGCGGCTTTCATCCGACCGTCTCGGTTATGAAGCTATTTTGTATTTTTCTTTAGATAAAAATCTTTGTTTTAAGGTTTGGTTAGGTTTCGTGGTTTCGTATTTACTTGAAAATTGAGTCGCTATTTTGACGGGCTTATATAGGAAGTAATGGACATTTTTATGGAAGATCACCGTCATTAACATATTATCATGGAAATGACATAGCTATGTAGCAACATAACTGTCTCTCAATCTTTTTAATAAAGAATAACGCTGAGAGAAACTGGTGCAAATGAGGTTTATATAATATACGTATTAGCAGGCCTGTTACATAATCAGTTGACTTAAATCGGTCTTTATTATGCTCTGAAGACAAGTATGGTTTTCTCTGTAAGAAGTTAATATAATCTCTGTTGTAATAATAATAGTCCGGTCAATTTAGTCATAAAAATGGTGGTCAAATAACAATAATTCCCGGAAAGCCAAATTTTGGTAGAGAGCTTTGGTGGAGTTTATTACAAATAAAATATAAAAAGTCCCCATCGCTCCCATGTGTGCGTCAAAAGTTATTCGAGGTCAAAAGTAAAAGAGGGTTTTGTGTTTTTTTTTTTTCGAAAACGATAAGTTTATCAAAAAAACCATTCAGCAAATTGTCATTCAACATCGTAACGTTAACCAACGCTGAGACTGATCAGTCCTTGCATGGGTGACTATCTTGTAGTGACGAGTTCCTCCGTATCTCGGAAGGGACTTTAAATTGTAAAGTATCCTATACTGCAGGAATCGTGCTGCAGTTTTCATACCAAACTACATTTGAGTTCTAGCCTTCGATTAAAATAAACTTATAAATCTGGAACTTGTAATATTTGAAGCTGACCCCAATACAGTTAGGAAAAGGCTGGGCAAATGTAACTTCGATGACATTCGTTCTAGTAATATAAGATTTGGAGCCAGCACCCAAAATATCGTTTTAGAAATATCTTGGTACATTTTCTTAAAAATCCAAGTATAATTTACATAAAGGTACTCTTTCACTCAGAATGTTTGCTTGTAATTTAAAGTTTCTAAGTGTTTTCCTTTAGCTATGTTATGTACCATATAAATACCCTATGTTACTCGGGAATAGTATAGCTTCACAAACGAGAAAGAATGTTCAAATGGGTTAAGTAGTTTTTGGGTTTATTCACTATTAACACCTACACATATAAAAATAGATATCTTTCCTTTTTATAATATTAGTGTGGGGTATATCATCATTCATTATGTTACGTACTGTAACGTTCTCTCTTTCCGGTCGGATTGTCGTCCCATCGCGCTATGAGAGTGAAGGAATAGTAAGCGCACCTGTGTCCAAGCAAATGTGCGTGCACTATAATATGTCCTGTGCAGCTGGCTGATCTCCTTATATGAGAACAGTCGCCGATGCCGAAATCGGCCGTGGACGCCATTAACGCTCGGTGCTTTTCCTTCAATGTAATGCTCGACTTTGTAACATTACATTACAACCGAATACTCGCAGTAAGAAAGCACCTTTTTGAAAGCTTCTAAACCTAGATATATTATAGTAATATCCTAACTGAAAGCTTTGGTATCTCGAGACCTATATCTTGACTACAAATGTTCGTATTTCCTCTTACCGAGTGTAATACTTTGTCTTACATAAATATGATACGACGGAATTTATTCGGCTACTTTATAGTTTTGCTTTTTTCGTTGGAAAAGTTGCTGATAAGCTGTTTATGAAAAAACTCGCGAGAAGAAACACGATATTATACATAGTTTCGAATAACTTATGTAGATTACTTAACGTGTTATATTCGCGGTTAGTATAACGATGGGTGACCAATTTCTAACTTAGCCTATAATAGAGTATATTGGAATAACATTATCTGCCTGGATTTTTCCTCAGTGAATCAGTTCTTATCGGCTCCCAGTCGCATGTATTAGTGTTTTACAAGGGCCGACTGGCTATCTGATCACTTTTAATTAGTACCTAGTAATGCGGAGGAATTCCTCTACGCAAGAAGGTTAGCCATCTATGGAGGCTTTTATATGGTTAGTGTGCGCCCGCGGTAACTACTTTGCTTACCCTGTCAAAAATACCAGGATTCTTAGCAAAATCATCCTCCGAGCCTTTTTGCCAACTATGTTGGGGTCGGCTTCCAGTCTAACCGGATTCAGCTGAGTACTAGTGCTTTACAAGAAGCGACTGCCTATCTGACCTCCTAAACCCAGTTACCCGGGCAACCCAATACCCTTTGGTTAGACTGGTGTCAAACTTACTGGCTTCTGACTACCCGTAACGTCTGAAAAGGATGTTCAATGACAGCCGGGACCTACAGTTTAATGTACAGGATTCTTACCAAAAACTACATTATACTTGAGCATATCATATTCACCCATTTACTCACTACACATACTAACATCAGCAAACGATCAATCATCATTATGAACCCCACGAAGCACAAAAGCAAAGACAATAACCCCCAAACGACTCAGTTATTGACAACCCTATTGTGTCCGAAAAACCGTTTTTCAACAATAGCACTAAATCATGGAGAACAAAATGACTAGCAGAGATGTCATAACGGAAAATCTCCTAAGAAAGTAGCGCGACAACATTCGGGTGCGAGGGGGACGAGGTACGTTACTACCCCTCCCGCTGTGGGTTAGCAGCGGTGAGGGAGTGTCAGACTCATACTGACTAAAAACCGTCGTGTTCCGTCATAGGCCTTTTATGTGCCAGGGCCGCGGTATCTCTTTCGAACAACCCGCAGCCCCGGCAGGACTAGCTCCGCCCTTACACGCCTTCTTTGGACACGACAATTTTTTGCAATACCAAAAATCGTTGACAGATGTCTCAAAGAACCCGAATGCCTCGTTAGTTCACTCGTTTTGGTCATGTCCACCGTACGAATTTGACCTAGAAGAAGGCGCCTGACCTACCTGCATTATGGCATCTCCGCTCATCTATACTGCGTGGTCCATATAAAGGAGGGTTCATATAACACGTCACTGATCCCGGACAATATTGATAAAGACATCAGTCAACGGTAAAAATACCGGACAATAGCTCCTCGGATGAACAAATACGTTTTATTTACGGTCGAAGGCATTGTCATGCGGGCCGTGAATGATACGTCTTTTGATCTGGACTTCTGAATTTTGTAACGACTTTTGTCTACTTAAAAAGGTATTGTAAAGCTGAAGAATTTGTTCGTTTGAAGGTGCTGGACCTCAATCTGGACCGATTTGAAAAATTCTTACAGTGTTAAATAGCCCATTTATTAAGGAAGACTGTAAGCTACATGTTGGGGTCGGCTTAAAGTTTAACCGAATGTAACTGAGTACCTGTGTTAACAAGGAGCGACTGCCTATCTGACCTTTGCAACCCAGTCACCCGGGCAACCCAATACCCCTTAGTAAAACTAGTTGTCAGACTTTCTGGCTTCCGACTACCTGTAACGACTTGCCAAAGATGTTCCAATGAAAGCCAGGATCCAACTGTTTATTATGCCAAAACATGTAAGAACTCGTCTTGAAAAGATGGTGTCCCATCCACGGACCGGGCCAAACATTGCTTAACCTTACTCCATTCGCACACTTTGACTAAGCCACGATTTCTTTCGTATCTGTACAAAGCAGTTCTCCATAACAAATACGGTAGAAATATGTTATTTGAATGCATTTTCAATATTGTGTTTGTGAAAGCTCCCGAGAAATTGATTGCACTTGCAAGACTTGCAGTCTTATTCATTGAGTTGCATTATTGTGTGCATTTCTTAGTATTCATGCCGTGTGCCGTGTTTTATATTACAGGTGTATTTACATTTCGGATATTTTGTAGAAAAAACGATAAAAATCATATTATTCTCTTGTATTGAATTAGGTATGTAAGGCAAGTTAATGGTACTGTACTAAAAAAAATCCTACTTATATTATAAACGCGAAAGTTTGTATGTATGGATGTATGGATGTATGGATGTATGGATGTATGGATGTATGGATGTATGGATGTTTGTTACTCTTTCACGCAAAAACTACTGAATGGATTTGAATGAAACTTTACCACAATATAGCTTATACCTCAGAATAACACATAGGCTACAATTTGTAAACATATTGTTCGAAATACTAAACCTGCGCAGACGAAGTCGCGGGCACCAGCTAGTGTATTATAATCTAAAAGGTAGGCATAAGTATAAATGACCTACTTAACTAAAAATAGTACAAAATAACAATTAAGTCTTGTTTAAAAAAAATACGCACTCGATATCTTTAGATTTTTTCTTGTTAGTGTTGGTATCAAGTGGTTTCACTACCTTTTTCTTTTTGTAGAAAATATACTTTAAGGAATTTGAAAAACTCTACATACCTCCTTATAAAATCAAAAGCACTAAAAACTATAGCTTCCATCCCCTTCTATACAGCAGAGCATTTTCCAAAACTATTTCAAAAAAAATGCTTTCCCGATTCCATCGAAAATGACACCGTCAAAATACTTTCTCAAGTAATAGCATTATGTCGTTACAAAGACTCCAGAAGAACCAGGGACAGGTCTGACCATGGAGAACAAAATGACTAGCGGAGGTGCCATAACGGAAAATCTCCTAAGAAAGTAGCGCGACAACATGCGGGTGCGAGGGGGACGAGGAACGTTACTAGCTCCGCTTTCATATGCCTTCTGTAGAACCCAGCCCTTTTTTAAATCCAAATTATCAATGACAGATGTGTCAAGGAACCCTCGTTAGCCCCGAACCGCGTACATGGTGACACTCACACATAATTAGTGTTTGATTTCTAACATGTTTGGACTTTAAAAGAGACTATGACCCTTGAGTTTGTTTCGGCGTTTCTTCTCAGGGATCAGTCAGTTAGGAAATGCCGACCCCAGCGTTCTTAAAATGACGTGTAAAAGTGATGTAATGTCCAACTTGCAAAATAAACGATTTCATTTCATTTCAGTTCACTAGAAACTGATCGTTTTGATAACGTATACCATACGTTATTTGACCTACAAGAAGGCGCCTGTCCTGCCTTGTGGCATCTCCGCTATCTTTCTTTCCTCCGTAGCCCTGACCTATTTCCCGAACCCCGAACCTCGAAGCATGGACCCCGAATATCTCGAATAGCACCTAATATTCCTTTCATTCGGGGAAACATCGGTTTTCCGAGCAGTTCGACGGTTCCCGATGATTTTGCAGTTTTCACGAAGATTTTTGTGAAAGAAAATTCCGTTTTTGTTAAATGAACCTTGGTGTCGGAGATTGAGTTAATTTATTAAATGGGGTGATGTGGAAATTGATTTATATTATGTCCTGATTAATATATCTTAATAATATGAATACTAGCTTTCACACATAGTGGAAAATAGAAGATAAGACCTACCCGTTCATGTATAAAAGGTAGCTTATAGCCGTCCTCAATAATTGGTTTATCTAACACTGAAATCATTTTTAAAATCGACTCGTAGTTTCTAAGATTAGCTTTTTGAAGCAAATAAATTGTACATAATGTAATATTAATATAGACCTGAAACTTCTGGTAAATTATTTTAAAAGCTTATGTATTTTTTTAGTAGGTAATATAAAATTACTAAGGAAAATGGCCAGTTATGTAAAGCCGAATACCTAGTTAGAATTACTTCGAAATAGGCAGTCATGTATCTTATAAACTTCAATACCTATATACTATGATTTTCCCACATATTTCTACCAAATGATATTTTCAAAGAATTCTTTAGATATTATCTAAGATATCTAGACTGCAGAAATCTGTTTTCACAGAAAATCTTATAAGCTAGTTTTATCCGTAGCGCGGGAAAATGTTGAGACGCCATTTTCTTTTTAAAATATGTCATTTTGAAATGTGCTGTGGAATTATCGAAGTAACTAAAGTAAGAACTAGCGAAAGTAACTATGTTTGTCTGTCTGGCTTTTACGCTTAAATTATTGAACCCGATTTAAACGAAAGAACAATATAAAACTCCCTATGAAATAAATTTTATTTAGATTCATACAATTGTGTAACAAATTAAATAACAACATATTTACAAATAATTAATAATGAATTACCTATATGTACATTATTTACATGACCTAATTAAATTAATTAATTAATTTTGTTGAAATTATTATGAGTTTCTATGAATGAAATGAAAGACTTTGAAAGACATCAGAGACATCAGAGACTTTGAAATATTATTATGCGAATATTCTTAAGCATGAAAAAGGACATACCTATGCTATTTTTTATCCGAGTGTTGAAAGTGGTTCCTTCAGAATTGCGTATGCGGAACCACTGGAATCAACTTAAAAAAATAACATGATAAACATAAAATACTCCACATCCCGAGCTATTAAAACACGACCAGACATTTAAAATAAGCTGCCTTAAAAATTTACTACCACATATAAAATATAATATACCACGAAAATAAACAACCAAAATATTTGGACCGCATGTCAATTCCGGGTCCGGATCGATTCCGGAATCCGATATCCCGGAATGCATTCCATTATTATTATACCGACCTTAGAGCATATAACCAACGAGATATGCCACTGCCATGTCTTCCTCTCTGCCAGGGGTATAAGTTATAATCGGTAATACTATTTTTTAACCCGTGTTTTATCTGTTTGTGAAGCAACGTCTTCTCAGAGAGGGATTAAAAGTAGCCTATATATTATTTTGATATGTAATCTATTTATATTACCGTCAAGTTTCATCAAGATCTATCACGAAGTTTTTGCGTGAAAGTGGAAGAAACATACATAAACACTCTTGCGTTTGTAATGTTAGTCGGATAGTAGGTTTGCGTCAAGTTACCGTTTTTTTCGTATATACTTATGTAAAAACCATGTAATCGAAAATGCATGAATAAGCTACCTATCACTAGGGATTTGTTGCATTGGCAGCCCTTTTCGCTCCTTGAGATTTTCTGACCGTCTCCGGTTGGCTCAATAGTCTGAGATCAAGACGGTTATAATTCCATTAGTAGCATACCTAGATCGACGATGATTGGATATAACGACGGAAGATATAACCAACCAACATTTGAGCCAACGTTTGGTTTAGATTGGTGAGGATTTCTAAGAAAATCTTTAGTATCCAGCCATATGAAAAATCTCTCTTTGTATCTGCCAAACAGAGGAGTTTGCAGGCCAAAGATATAGCGGAGCCAAGAACAGAGCATTATTGCCTGTAAGAAAATATTTTTCAAACTATGTTGGGGTGGGCTTCCAGTCTAACCGGGTGCAGCTGTGTACCAGTAAGTACTACATGGAGCAACTACCTATCTGACCTCCAAAAAAAGTTACCCGATACCCCCTGGGCAACTCGATACCCCATGGGTGTAGCTGGTTGTCAGACTTACTGGCTTTTCACTAACCATAACGACTACAGAGGATGTTCAAATGACAGCCTGGACTCACTACTGTGACTATATTACTTTTTAAAAAGAGTGTCTATGGAGTTTCTTGCCGGCTCTTCTCCATGAGACCAACTTTTTGGAACCGTGCAACTAATGTGACGTTTCATAGGTGCCTGCAAAGGCCTATGTGAAATAAAAAGATTTTGATTTTGACTAAATGCCGCTATCCCAAGCACGGAGAAGCTCGACCCTATGAGGAGATCATCATCCCCCATTCACGGACTGACCGCGCCAAGCGTTAACTTTTTGCGGCCCCTTTCGGCTGTTATTTAGCCATGAGCTCCTCTACACTTTTATATCTACAAGCCCCCGATATACAATCCTAAAATTACATCTTCCAAATTCAAACTACGATTTCAACAGAACGTACCCCAATAACTCAATATTTCCGCCATTCAAACTGGCCAGTAGCAATAAAGCGGGCAACTCGGTGTTGCCAGCCGCAAGACCCAACTTATCTACCAATAAATTGTCGGACAGTAGTTTAGATTGACTATTTACTGGCAAACTCGGTTTGGCTGCTATGAATTATTGTGGAGATTTAACTTAGGGCTGTATCATATTGCTGAAAAATAGTAATTCATATCTAATAAATAGCTTTTTTTTATTTCTTCTTCGTCAGGCTTTGTGGAAGAATCGGTCAAGTGTATATATTGTCTAAAAAAATATGTTTCTTGCATCAGGGCTCCTAGTCTAACCAAGGGGTATTGGGTTGCCCGGGTAACTGGGTTGAGGAGGTCAGATAGGCAGTCGCTCGTTGTAAACCACTGGTACTCAGCTGAATTGAAAGCCGGTTAGATTGGAAGCCGACCCCAACGTAGTTGGGAAAAGGCTCGGAGGATGACGCATCAGGGCTCCTAAGATATTAATTTTGCTCTACTTTTCAGTACCTATTTGTTATAATACCCGCAACGGTGTAAATCTATTGTGAAAACAACGTACTTATTATCGTGGTTCATGAAATACAGCCTGATGACAGACGAACACTGAAGCCTCATTAATAAGGCATCATCATCATCCTCCGAGCCCTTTTTGCCCAACTATGTTGGGGTCGGCTTCCAGTCTAACCAGATGTAGCTGAGTACCAGTGCTTTACAAGGAGCGACTGCCCTATCTGACCTCCTCAACCCAGTTACCCGGGCAACCCTCAAAAATAGTGTAGTTTTCAATAAATATAGTGATACTAAAGCTTTGTAAGTCAGTATACCTGCAGCACACAAGATAAGAATTTCGTCTCCATTCAAAAATATGAAGCTACTGACAGTTTCCAATAAAAGTCTGGTCCCGGTAGATTTACGATTCACGGTCCAACTTACCTGCCGTTTACAAAACGTGAATACGATAGAAATATCGAGTACGTACTGTTGGAACTCATTCATGGCTTAAAAAGATGCTATGTCAAGAACCTCATATAATATTAATGTTATAAAGCTGTAGAGTTTGTTTGTTTGCTTAAACTAATCTCAGAAAAAACGGGCTCGATTTGAAAAAAAAAATGCATTTTTGGGAAGCTAGACCATCCTCTAGTAACATAGGCCATATTTTGTCCGGGCACGGGAAAAGTTTCCCTGGGACGCGAGTGAGACTATAATAATTAAATAATTCAGTTATTTATTGCAGGAAATATACCTAATGTCGTGCAAAATATTAAAAAGAAACCTTAGTACCTAACAAAAATAAACTTGCAACCGCTGAGCTCAATCATTTATAATCTGAGTAATACAAATAGGGTATTACATGCATTTTTGAAATATATCTTAAATAAATTCTTTAGTCTTAATATATCTCTAAAAAATTAAAAATATTTTTTTTTCTCACGTTATGTACGAATATAAATTAATTGTTTTATCATAATTTCAAATTTCGCGCGTATTTCGCGAAAACGCGGCACACAACGGACGCCATGATTGTTTTTTGGTCATGACGTCATTACGTTAGTGAACAAACTACAGCTGTCAGTAATACATATTTTGATATGTATTGAAAATTTTAATAATGAGTAATTATGCTCCGTATCGTTGGTGTGTTGTTTCTGAATGTGAGAACACTAGTGTAAAAACACCAGACAAATTATGGATTCAAGTACCAGTGGATATAAATATGAGAAACACTTGGTTAAAAGTTGTTTACTACCGTAATGACGTCATTAGCATGGCGGCGACATTTCGTAGTGTTCAAAGACAGATAAAAAAACCTAAAAACTTTAAACTGCAATAAAAATATATTTATGTACCTTACGAAGTGAAACTAACATTTCCCGATTGCTTTTCCTCTAAACAATCATTGTAATACACTTTTAATTTTTTCTCATCTAGACTAAAATACCCTATTGGACAAACTCACAAACAAAAGCTAGTTCTAAACAAACTCCTATTCTTCGTCAAGTCTACAACAAACGATAAAACATTCTACATACAAAATCAAAACATTCGGAATTCAAAAATTCAAATTTCTTCATAAATATCGTCGCCTCAAACGATGGTAGCTTTCCAGCCAGTATTTCGAACGTAGCCAGAATTCAAATCGTAGGATTGTTCGGACAACTGAGTTTGTATTTCGAACTAGAAGTACCATGGAGAACAAAATGACTAGCGGAGATGTCATAACGCAAAATCTCCTAAGAAAGTAGCGCGACAATATGCGGGTGTTCGTCCGATGAGGAACTAAGTATTACGCGTCTTCTTTGGAAACCGCTCATTTATTTAATCCAATTTACCAATCAATGAAGACAGATCTCTCACAGATGTCTCAACGAACGTATTCGTATAGTTATCGGCACGAATCTTGAGCTCTGAACTTCACCTGCGCAGAAGTAATTTATTGGGTCCCTTTTGTGGTATGAAGTGAGGCGCGGGGGCGGGCTAAAGCGGTGATTGGCCCGCAGTGCATCGCGTCATAGCCGTCACTCGGGGTTGGTTCTTTGCTAATAAACCACTTCTGCGCAGATGTAGGTCAGAGCTCAAAATTCGTGCCGATAACTATAGTTCACTTGTAAACTGATCCTTTTGATCACTACTTGACCTCTAAGAAGGCGCTTGACCTACCTGCCTTATAGCATCTCCGCTTATTTCCTTCCTCCGTGGTTTGTACGGACACCGAGTTTGTATTTGGAACTCGAGGCTCCGATACATTGATGACATTCCTAGCTTACGTTGCCTTGTGTTACGTCATCGACATTTGAATTTCGAACGTCTGTTCTAATTGGGTGCATGAATGCGACTATTTGAGGAATTCGTGGTCTATTGGTGACGAATTTTTTTGTGAAGTTAACAGCTATCAATGTTTAGGGTAAAATAGCATTTTTATGTACTGAATGAAGTAAATGTCAACTCCATTAAAAACGGTCAGAACATACTTGTGTTCGCAAGCAAAATGGTGAAAGAGCCTATTTCTTTAGTATATATTTTTTTTAGGTTTTCGTAATAGATATTTTGTATAAGGTGCTTTCTTTAAAAAATTCTAAAGAAACATTTGTATATTGTAGTAGTTCTGTTCCAGTCTAAACAACGAAAGATTATAGGTACCTATGTACTTAAGTGCTATTTTTACAGAAACTGCCAATTACTATCTAAATTCTAAAGTTTTCAATATAATAATTACTTAAGTAATTGACTACAGACTGTCAAAAAATATAACCCAATTTCAAAACATCAAACGCTATATATAGAAAATAAATCTCCCATTAACGTGTACATTTATAAATAAAATGACATGTACCTTTACATTACCTTTTGCGTCATTTCCCGTTTTATCCGGATGAGATAATACGGTAATTAACGCTCACCGACTAATAAGTTAATTAGTAAGCTCGATACTAATGAGGGATTTACGCTTAATAAAGTACTCACTATCTACTGTGAGTGGGATATAAATTTACCTGAATATCTAGGTATTTAGGGATAATTATATTGGGTTTCCCGTGTATTTCATTACCTACATTTTAAATACAGAGTAAGCAGCAGCTTCACTGCAAAAAAGTGACATAAAAAACTTTTTCCACTTAAATAAAACTGATTTCAATAATTTACCTAAAACTTTATTCTAAGTTTGACATACCTATACATACTATGCTAAAATCCGCATCAAAATCGGTTCAGCCAAACGTGAGATGATCGCAGAAACATATATGCATACTACCTATAACAGGTCCAACTGAGGACCTGCTTTTTTGAAGTCTTTAAAAAATATCATAACAAACATAATTTACACAGGTATACCTATTTCATTCATTTTTAGGGTTCCGTACCCAAAGGGTAAAACGGGACCCTATTGTTTTCGCTCCTCTGTCCGTCCGTCCGTCTGTCACCAGGCTGTATCTCATTAACCGTGATAGTTAGAAAGCTGAAATTTTCACAGATGATGTATTTCTGTTGCCGCTATAACAACAAATACTGAAAACTAGAATAAAATAAATATTTTGTTTTTTTTTTGCTAATTTTTGTTCTGGTACGGAACCCTTCGTGAGCGAGTCCGACTCGCACTTGGCCGGTTTTTATGTCTTTTTTTTAAAGTACGATTTTTTCATGTTCTAATTTTTTTTATATTCATTCCTTACCACTTACGTCACATCCATAACACAGCGTAGCCTAAATATATTCTATCGACACACCACGGTAAGTAGCTTCACGTTTTGAATTTGGAATGTTCTCTGTCTATTCCATAGACTTGTCTATTCCGACTTTCCGTTAGACGTGACGTTCTTATTTCAAAAATGTTCCTCGTTCAAAACGATACAAAGCATTACGTGCATTCAGAGATATTAAGAACACTTTTGAATTTTGAACAATATTTTTTTTTTTTTTGAGCTCAGTGAAGTATTGAAATGAAATGAAATCGTTTATTTTGCAAGTTGGACATTACATCACTTAGGTAGGTTTTAAGGGCGTTTGAATATATTATATCTGTCTTTTTGTAATCCATCCTCCGAGCCTTTTTTCCAAACTATGGTGCGGTCGGCTTCCAGTCTAACCAGATGCGGCTGAGTACCAGTGCTTTACAAGGAGCGACTGCTTATCTGAACTCCTCAACTCAGTTACCCGGGCAACACAATACCCCCTGGTTAGACTGTATGTTGGTGTTGACTGTAATGTTAAATAACAGTGTTTTCTTAATTATTTGTAAATTGCCCAATAAATCAAAAATTAAACGTGTTTTATTACCTATCTTACACAGGCACTATTTATCCTAATTTTCTTTGGGCTCGCTGCAGTATATCTTCCTTCTTATGTAGAAACGCGAAAGCTTTTTAGGTCAGTAAATATAGATTATATGAAAGTTTGTACTTCTTTAACGCAAAAAGTAACATCCTAGATTGTAATGAAAGTTGACAATAATATAGCTACGGTACCTAATTATCTACTTTTTATCCAGGTGCCTCAAGCAACCCCTTGGTTAGACTGGTGTCAGACTTACTGGCTTCTGACTACCCGTAACGACTGCCAAAGATGTTCAATTACAAAAGGTACCTACAGTTTAACGTGCCATCCATAACACAGTTATTAGTGTCCAAGATAAGCTTAGAAAGTACATACAAACTTAGAAAAGCTGCATCGCTACTTGCCTGACTTAGAATCGAACACACACTCATACTTGAGAAATTGGTTTTTTACCCACTAGGCTACTACATACATACATATAAAATATACAGACTTTTCTTGAGTCAAATAAATCACGTTGGACCATGTAACGTGAGTCGTAAACTCAACCGCCAGTTTAGGGCCCATAAAATGGTTTCAAAAGAGATTTTTTGGCCTCAACAAGCTTCGTTCAGAAATGCACGACTAGTGTGGGACTAAAATGTTAGATGGTAAAAGATAGTAGGTTTTTAGAGCGTTTGAATATATTATATCTGTCTTTTTGTAGGGTGACTTACCTCCTTTTTTTTGGCTGTTACAGCCTTATTTGAGACTGGCCGTTTACCCGTGGTTTCACCCGCGTCCCGTGCGATAAAATATACCATATTTTACTTTGGAAAAGTGAAGATTTCCAACAGTAGTTTTGGAACATTTATGGGTACAAAAAAATAACAAAAAAGTCCTATTTATTATATTACCAATAGATGAATACGAAAGTAACTCTGTGTGTTTGTCCAGCCGTGTTTCACGGCAAAACTACTGAACCAATTAAAATGGTTCTAAGTACACAGATAGGCAATTTAGTAGAACCCAAGAGAGGACATAGTCTGATTTTGGTCTTTTTATCCCGATGCACGATGTTGTTCCATATCGGGACGCTGGTGGAACCATAAAGGAACAGCTAGTACATTTTTCGATTTTCCTTCAACGAATGCAAATGTACTATTTTCCATTTATTGAGAACCAGGAAACGATTGACATAAAGATATGTACCTTCCGATTTTATTTCTTTGAATATTTATAGGAATGGGATTCTCCCTATCTTATGTTTTACCTTTTTACTAGGGTAATACTTTATGCATCAGGATAAAAAGTGGCTTATAGCCTTTCTTGGTATATGGGCTATTAACATTGAAAGACATAAGAATTTCGACAACTAACATTTAAAGTGTTCTTTAATATATGTTTTTATTATTTTAGTTTGTGGAATTTTAAAATTAGAAGGTAATTTTAAGTATTTACGACTAAATATAGTTCGTATTTATCCAGTTAGTTTTGAATAAAATCCAGGGATGACATTGAAATAATATTAAATCAGAACGTACAAAAAAAAATCTTTAGCTTAATACCTAAATAATATTATGTAGTTCATTTATTTATTTATCAACATATTGTTTACATATTTGAACACAAAATTATAAAAACAAAAAAAAAACATTTAAAAATATACTTTTCTTACATATTTATAAAATCCATTTCACAGATCTAGAGATTGCAACCTCACAAACTTTTTCTCTTTATAACGTTTAGTTTTGAATAACAACCCTATGGGGTTTCCATAGGGTTGTTATTTAATACCTTTATCAAGGGTAAGTCAAAGATGATAAGGGTGTACATAAATCAGTAACTACCACGCTACAAACTTTGGAGTTTGCCTAACCGGTTTTTGATTGCAGATTTCGTAGTTTAAACTTCAGGTAAATTGTTGATTTTGAAATTTTATTACATACGTATCAGTCACATTGTAAAATAAGTCTACGGGATTTATTTTACAATGTGACTGATACGTATGTAATAAAATTTCAAATATTCAGAAAGTTTGTAAAAATCAAAAAAAAACTCAGAATGAATTTTCGTGCAGTTTTCACCTACCTAATGTTCATTAAAAAGAATGTGATATATTTTTGGAAAATATTATGACAAGGTCATCTACGAACTCATATCAAAAAACTTTTTTATGCTTTAAAAAAAAGTAAAAAGTTTTTTTATGCTGCCTTTACGATTAAACTGACTCAATTTTGCTAAAATACGGTATCGAATATAACTATGTTTACTTTTTATAATAACTCATTGAAAAATGGGCGTTTTGGTCATGGATGAAACCTGAAACTGATAAAAATACATCTTATATCTAAGTAACAGTCCAGTCTATAAGACAAGGTTAAGCTACACTTAAACAGACTTTTTATAGGTTAAGAGACATTTAAAACGCGCTGAAACCATAAACTGAAGTCTTGCATAATTAACAGCCTTCTTCTATACGATTACCCACAAAAACTACCCATCCGGATACAAAGTTGGGCACTTTTATTACCCGGGTTTACGATTTCAAATAGTAGTAATAAAAATTTATAGCTGTACGCTTGATAAGTTTGTCAATAATTGCTTAGTTTTTTATTGGGGTTCTGGTCATCTTGTTTTGATCAATTTGTTGAATTAAGTTTTTTTGTTATTTTGGCCCAGCTCTAGTATTTAATTTTTTCAAAATTATTGTGGTCAGCTTCTAAAGCTAAGCAAAGCAGTGATAAGTGAAGTTGTTAAATTATGTTTTTTTGTTATTTTGGCCCAGTAACTCTAGTGTTTTCTTTTTTCAAAATTATTGAGGTCAGCTTCTAGTCTAACCAGTATCAGTGTTTTATATGGATATACTATCTATCTTCATAGCCCCCATAAATAATACTGTTCCTCTTTATAAGGCTGGTTATAAGGTTTTCTGGCTCCCGACTACCCATAACGACTGCCAAATATTTTAATATTACACGTTCACATGCTTTCTGAAGCATCAATTTCGTAGCTTTTTCCCAAAATATGTTGGGGTCGGCTTCCAGTTCAAACTAGATGCAGCTGAGTACCAGTGCTTTACAAGGAGCGACCGCCCTATCTGATCTTCTTAACCAAGTTACTCGGGCAACCCAATACCCCTTGGTAAGACTGGTTGTCATACTTACTGGCTTCTGACTACCCGTAACGACTGCTAAAGATATAGAAATGAAAGCCGCTTAAGTATATAGCTTTCAGAAACAACTGAAATTCAGATTGCAGAGTCAATTTTAAACTTTTCCAACTATGAAATCTTCAGCCGTGTAGAGATAAGATAGTTTGTCTTATTCTGTGGGTTGCAAACATGTTTCAAAGTTTTGTGTCTACCACGGAGGAAGGAAAGATAGCGGAGATGCCATAAGGAAGGTCAGGCGTTTTCTTGTAGGTCAAGGTAGTCAAGGTAATCTGTCAAAGATTGGTTTTCATTTCGGTAGATAGATTTTTATTTATTGTAAACCAAGACAATTAACAACACAGGACATCACAACACACAAAGAACAGTACAATTGGCGGTTTTATCGCTAAATAGTGATTGTTTTCAGACAATCATTGGATGGAGTTTATCTGTAGAAGACAATGAAAAACGGGCAGTTTCAGGTCTACATACAACTAAACTCTTTTGCAAAAAAAGCGGGCACCTATGCGAAATCTTAGTTTTAAGGACTTTACGTGTATTTCAAAGGGTTTTAATGATTGTAGTATATTTCTAGATCAAAAGGGTTAGCCAAGCATGCGTGAGAGTGTATTCTAAATTTGAATTTTGTACAATTGCTAAGAAATTGGTTAAACCTTGTTTTGGACTAATTGCTGGCAGAAAGTTCGTCTGTGTTTTGAAAAGTTTTTGAAGTGATTTTCAGAAAAATTATAATGCAGTTTTAATTAATGATTAATGTACCTTTTTGTTAGATCAAAACATTTTTGAAAAACTATGCATATTTGATAAAATTTTCACCTGCTCTAAATGGGCTATACTGATGATTGATGACAATGTTAAGAGTTTCGGTATTTTAGTGTAAAGCGTTCTATTGTTTAGATATTGTACCCACGTCTTTTAAAATATCGCTTTCTCATAAATGCACACTATTTAGAGGAGCATCAGTACTTTGGGCTGCGACAAAACCAATTTAAAGTAAGCAGTGCCGATCACAACTCGTCTCCTATCAGACTTTGACATTTTTAAAAGTCTTGAAATTCTACAAAATACAGAAAATAGCGCTTAGACTGTGAGAACGAGGTCTTAAGGCCTCGTAATCACTGATTTTTAAATAACCTTGCCTCTTGGGAAACCCCGTAGACCTCTGAAGATCTATGAGTCTGAGCGTTCAAAGAACGGGTTTTCATCCCAGGGACATTTTATTAAATAAACATGTTTGCTCCGAGGTTTTCTGGAATCTACAGCAATTTCCTGCTTAAATCATAACAATAATTCGCAAACTGATATTTTTTTTAAGAAACATACGTTGGCCAATAATAAGGAATTCATGACTCCCTTTCAGCTAAATCATCGTTTAGTAAACCGACACCTATGGAGTTATCGAGAGCTTCAACGCGGCAATAATTTGACTTTCTGGATAGCTTTGACCTTCCTCGTCATTTTTCATATTGTTAATTTAACATTTATAACAAAATTTGGTATTTTTTAGATGTCAAAGTCTGATAGGAGACGAGTTGTAAACGGCATTGCTAACTTTAAATTGGCTTTGTCGCAGCCCAAAGTACTGATACTCCTCTAAATAGTGTTTAATTATGAAAAAGGGATATTTTAAACCGCGTGGGTACAATATCTGAACAATAGAACGCTTTACACAAAAATACCGAAACTCGTAACATTGCCGGCAATCATCAGCATAGACCGTTTAGAGCAGGTGAACATTTTATCAAATACGCGTAGTTTTTCAAAATTTTTTTGATGTAACAGGAAGGTACATTAATCATTAATAAAAAGTGCATTATCAGTTTTCTGAAAATCACGTCAAAAACTTTTCAAAACGAAAACGAACTTTCTACCAAGAATTAGTCCAAAACAACGTGTAACCAGTTTCTTAGCAAATCTACAAAATTCAAATTTAGAATACACCCTCACGCATGCGTGGCTAACCCTTTTGATGCTAGTAACATACTACAGTTATTAAAACCCTTGGAAATACACGTGAAATCCTTAAAACCTAGATTTCGCATAGGTGCCCGTTTTTTTTGCAAAAGAGTGTATATTATAAAATATGTAAGTGATAAATACCAAAGATATAAAAAATAAATAGTCGTAGTCAATCATTTATTTATTATCATTTATTGTTGATTTTATTTTGAATATATTGGTTCTATAGAAGGCGTGTCAGGGTGGAGCTAGTAACGTTCCTCGTCCCCCTCGCACCCGCATGTTGTCGCGCTACTTTCTTAGGAGATTTTGCGTTATGACATCTCCGCTAGTCATTTTGTTCTCCATGGCTCAACATGTTTCAAAGTTTTGAGTCTCTACATTTCCTGGACAAGTTATAGTGAAGCGTATCTCTATGTAGAGTTATTGTATATCATGTAGCTCTTTATTTTAAAGTGGGTTCTTTGTATGGTTAACTAAATTGAGCTCCTTGAATATATTATTTTTATAGAAAGTAAAACTAGGTGGTTTGGCCTTTTTAAGTTCGTTTTGTTACTGAATTTAACTATCTATAAAACTATCTAATTATATAAGAAACAAGCTTTTCCCCACGGTTTCCTCCATGTCTTGGGAGAACCACTTCCTCCGATCGGGTTTAGCGTAGCGAAAGTAACTGGCTGACTGTCTTTCTGTCACCCTCATACGCCAAAACTACTCAATCGATTTAAGTGCACATGTTTGGTAAACATATGGTCAGTCTAGAGTTTAAGAAAATGTATAACCTACTTTTGTCCAAAGGCAGGCAATAGTTTTTATGGGTCGCGGGTGGAACCGCGGGAAACAGCCAATAAGTACTTAATAATAGAAATAGGTCATGCCAGGTATTATCATCATTACAAATTCGTAAAATTAAATAACCTATTTATAACACGAACCTCGTTAAAACTCCCATTTCAGAAACTCATCCAGACTTAAAGTCCTAAAAATACTAAATACTAAATACCATTTCAGTAAACAAATAACAAAAATATCTTCCTCGACAACCCAATTTACAGGACCGTCTGAAAATTACTAGAACATTATGTTTATTTTTCAAAATAATGACGTCTTACGAAGACGGGTCACGTACTAAATTAAAATGTTGTACTGGAACGGTGCTTTTTATTATGTTAATGCTTATTCCTGTCTTAAGAAAGGAAATATGATTTTTGAATAACTCTTTTCAGTAGATTTGTTGGTGTTTTCAAACATTTTTGGATTTTTTTATTGTATGTATATCTTTTCTCAGGCTCCAGACTAAAGTATCAAAAATGCTTCTGTAGTTTTGGCTTGAAAGCTAGCTTGGCAAATAATCAGACTGAGTTATTTTCGCATTCATAACACCTTTTTTGGTTTGTTTGTACACTAGGCTCCGAAACTACTAAAAGTCTTGAAAACATATTTCACTGTTGAAAAATGCTTACATTATCTCTGGGTATTTTATCCGGATACGGGAAAAAGTTTACGGGAAACAGCTAGTATTAGTAGGTATATTACACACATATTATGTAAGGATAGTATGAGTTTACTCTAAAACGGCTCGACTTTATTGTGATAAAAGTCAGATAGACAGGTGTGGTCCCAGAAACAGTCAAAAACTCGTTTTAACCAAAAACTTGAATGTATTTCTCTCCGGATGAACATGGAAAACAGCTTATATTTTTTCACCATCCACAAAAACACAGTAAGTACCTAATATTTACCACGTTATCATATAAAGAGGGTTGTTAGAGAGTGTTGAGAAACAAAGTCAGATGCTCTCCACAGTCTATACGGCACTTAAGTGCTATCGAGAGCTCTTGCCATCTCCGACCTTTTATACTTTCGTACTGGGGGATGTTTCGCGATAAAAAGCTAGTGTTTAGGCGTTAAACAATAACATTTTGCTACGACAATATTGACAAACAATTGACAACTATCATTATTTAAATAAAACTACTTTTACGGATATTATCGCGGTTATATTAATATTATTTAAGCCCGACGTTTCCGGGCTGCGGGTTGTTGGGCTGCGGGTTGTTCGAAAGAGATACCGCGGCCCTGGTACATAAAAGGCCTATGACGGAACACGACGATTTTAGTCAGTAAGAGTCTGACACTCCCTCACCGCTGCTAACCCACAGCGGGAGGGGTCATTTGATGATTTTACGTCGCTAAAAAAAAAAAAAAAAAGCCCGACGTTTCCGATCCGTTACAGCATCCATGGTGACGGGCAGAGTATATAACTATTGGTAGGTACAAATCATGATTGCTGGAATTTCCTGCGCGTAGAAAAATCGGGTCTTACATGCTTTTATGAAGTCGCTAATCCGCTTGTGTGAAAGCGTAAAAAATCAAAGCTGGGAGTTTTCTTAATTTGTTTTAGTACCTAGTTTTTTTTTGTGTGAATTATAACTTTTTTGTTCTTCTATTTACTTTGACATACGAGATTTCTCTAGAATTCGTGTACACATTTGAATACATACAATACACTATCTAGGTAATATTTTGTTTAAAATATAAAAAAAATATCTGTGTATTCCACCAACTATTTTATTTTCAATTGCCAAAAAAAAAAAAAACAAAAAAAAACATTGCCTACCAGTGTACCTATATACTTATCTCAACTGTGTTTTAAATACAAAAAACAAAAATTGTAAGCTTAAAAAACATTACAACCATTACATTACAACGTAGATTCTACATAACTAGATAGGTAGAGTTTTATCATCAAATTGTATTACGACTACCCTCGTTAAAGGCACGACTCTATCTTGACGTTTGTGACGTCACCATTCCTCTTTATATTGATGAAAATTGGAGGCAATTCGAAAAGTATTCTTTTTACAAAGAAAATATTGTAAGAATATTTATTGTAGGCAGATTAGACTGAAAATATATATCTTTTTGTTATCTTGAAAGAAGTTCAATATTTAATTTCAGTAATCGAAAAATTCAAATTTATTTATTTCTTAAAACTTTGACTATAATAGTCGTATATTATTAATCAATAAATATTTGGTAGCTAACAGTCTCGCATACTGCAAACTTTTAGTCAGCCGATAATTTGTTTGGGCTAATAAATCATCATCCTCCGAGTCTTTTTCCCAACTATGTTGGGGTCGGCTTCCAGTCTAACTGGATTCAGGTGAGTGCTTTACAATAAGAGACTGCTTATTGACCCCCTCAACCCAGTTACCCGGGCAACCGAAACACAGTCGTTGGTGTCTTAAGATATACTTAGAAAGTACATACAAACTTAGAAAATTTGCATTGGTACTTGCCTGACCTGGAATCGAATCCGCCTTACTTGAGAGGTTGGTTCTTAACCTACTGGATCACTACAACTTTGGGCAAATAAATCAGTTCAAAATAAATTGTCAGATAACCATCAGGTTAACTAATTGCCGACTGATTAGTCTATAAGGTAAAAAAAAAAGAATTAATTAAACTTCTTAAACATAAAACACAAAGATAAAAGAAAGAACATTTTTCTCCAAACAAACATTGCTTAAACTTAACTCAGAATAAAGTAAAGAAAATATCTTTTAAAAAACTAAGCTGAAAAACCTACTTATTTCTACTTAGTTAAGCTAATAACTTGTTAAAGTTATGCCTATAAGAAAACTACAGTAGTGCTATAAAATTAACGCAAAGTATTTTTAGAGCTAAAGAACTCTTAAATGTAACTTTGCATTAATGAAATAGCACTAATAGTTGCGAATTCCAGTACTACTAAAAGTAAATTAATGGCGCTCAAGCCGATAATCAGCCACGGCGGCTGCCTATAAGGAGATCAGCCAGCTGCGCAGAACATATTATAGTGCACGAGCATTTGCTTGGACACAGGTGCACTCACTATTCCTTCACTCTCATAGCGCGATGGGACGGTAATAGACTTGACATGAGACTTGTCATGACAATGATCCTTGGTCACCCATCCAAGGAGAGACCGCATCAGGCGTTGCTTAACCTTACGTACAATCGACTATACGCTGTTACTTAGCGCCAAACACTATATTCGTTTGCAAAATAGTATAAGAAAGATATCAGGGCTCATCTTGGCACCCTTTGAAAAGGCCCTTATCACAATGTTACCTAGCTCCCCATAACTTTTACAGGAACACGAAGATATTTCCTTTGCATCTTGCCTTAAGTACCTATATACATAAAATGTACATAGGAAGATAAGATGTCTGCTTACAAAGTGCTTGGATATGGTAAGCTATGTTTACTTATACTTACTATTTATTTTATAAATGATTATTTTAAGAAAATGTTTGGTATTAAAACACTTTGAGACTTCTACATTTTTACCTAGATTAGGCCAGTTTTTTGTTTCTGACCTTGAAACGAGATCATTCACGTCTTATATATTTAAAATATACATTTTTAAGTGCACACATTGTGTCATTTTAGAGTCTCTGTGCAAAAGTCATCCAATTTGAGTCAGCAGTCAGTAAGAGTATTATTGCTGTCAAATTACCTAGTATTTTCTAGGGATTAACTGGGTAGAGGAAGTCAGATAGGCAGTCCCTCCATATAAAACACTTGTATTCAGATGCATATAGTTATACTAGAAACTGTCCACAACATCGTTTGTGAAAAAGCTAAACATGTTGTAAGATGTTTGAAGACTTACAACAAAATCAACCTTATTTACCTGGCTCTTAAACCAAAATCCCCAAAAAACACAGTTCACCATTTTAATTCAAAGGAAGACATACAAACTTATCGAACTACCTTTCAAACCGTATCTATCGCACATAAGACGAAAGCGATCGTAAGCTACGCTAAGCGAGAATTGATAGCTGTGGCTGGATCACATCAACATAATCCTTTGGCCTTATCTTTTCTGTTAGGACGAGGTGAGCTCGTAAAAGATTGCGATTATACATGTGTACCTATGTATGTATATTTTGTAGGTAGATAAAATATTGTGAAAATATTTTTTAGCTTGTTACCTATACATACCAATTCGGGACTTACAGTGAAGTGTTGCAAGTGTTACGAAATCATTGAGTGATACTCGGAAAGAGTTACGAAAGTGCTGACCGTGCGTGCATACCGTTCTCGCTCGATCGCCGGAGCTTGAGGTTGTCTTAGGTTAATTATCAATAAGTACCTAATGTAATCTTTATTTTAATTAAACATTTGTAAAAGGACAAAATCGCCTTTTTTTTAAAAGCTCCGACCATCGGCCAGCAACGTAATTAGCTACTTAAGTACATAAAGATAATTAATTCTTTATTGCACATAAATACATTTTGACACACGGTAAACGTAGAGATATTCACAACGGCGAGCTTAATCCAGTTAAAGATTTTTTTGAAAGTAGCTTTTGTAAATTAGGCTCGTTCCACCTACGTTCTGACCTTCACCTACTTCCTGCACCCGGATAGGAAGTCTGAGCATATTAGCTTTCCGAGGCTCTAAACTATACGTGTGCCAATTTCATTTAATTCGGTTCAGTAGTTTTGGCGTAGAAGCAGATTACTTATCCGTGTTATTCGAGAAATAAGATTAGATAATTAACTAAGTAACACTAACCAGAAGATTCAACCAACTTTTTGAAAAAGGTAGCAGCGGTTGATTTCCAAAATAATTAAAAATGAATGCCATCAAAAAGAAATAAGGAAAAAACCCAAAAAGCCAACAAAATCTTACCCTTTTAAAGCCTCCTTCTTCAACTAGCCGATAATTCGGTTACGTATTGCCGGTCCGAGGCCAGTTGGCCGCCATCTTGTTTCCTGACGGGATGTGACGTAATAACCGTCGTGGAGATTTTACGCTTTCTCTCTTTTTTATGTTGAAGTAGACATAAAAATTCTGTAGTTTTCTTTTGGGCTGATGTAATGTATTAAAAAGGGTGGAAAACATGTTATTTTAGGGAAAATTATTTTTTCAATTATCATCTATATTATCATCCGCCTAGCCTGTTCCCAACTATGTATGAGTCAGCTTGCAGACAGAGTACCAGTGTTATCAAGCCTGGGAAAACATGTTTGAAAGGCAATCATCATCTGCCGAGCCTTTTCCCAACTATGTTGGTGTCAGCTTGCAGTCTAACTGGATGCAGCTGTGTACCAGTGTTTTACATGAAACAACTGAAGGTAGTCAGAAGCCAATAGTTGGGTTGAGGAGATCAGATTGGAGGTCGCTCCTTGTAAAACACTGGTACTCAGCTGCATCCAGCAAGACTGGAAGCCAACCCCAACATAGTTGGGAAAAGGCTATGCAGATAATGAGTAGTGTGAATCGTTAAATAGAATGAGTAAATGAGAATTCTTTGAAGCCAAGTAAATACTTGAACTTAATTGAAAACGTAACCTCCTTTTAAATTGTTAGTTTGAGTGCATGTAGGTTTTATTATTACTTTCAACTTGAGAAGCAATACAAGTTACAGAAGCCTTTTAACTTTAGAAAATTAATTAAAACATGAAGTACTATATACTACATTTGAGTATGTACATAGATAAAGGGAATCCTGATAGGAACTTTTTACACAAACACATTCTAAACTAATGAAATACTGCTTAAAAATATTCAATTGACAAAGTTACTGTTATTATTGTATTTCGACTAATTTTAGCCGCATTTTATGTTTTAACTCAGCTTAAAATAAATAATCATATTAATATTGTTTATCTTTAGTAACTTTTACATCCGGACAATAAAATAAAAAGAAAACTATGTTATAATAGCTAAATTTTTAGCTATTTTACTATATCAAATGGATATGGAATAATATAGCTAATAACTTTAAACGCTTTAGGCTATTTTGACAAAACATAATTATTAACAACAACACTGAAACATCACGAGCTTCCATCCTAAAAAACCGCATCCAAATCTAGTCATCCCTTACAGAGCTACAGTGCCACAAACGAACACACACCTTTTAACATCACAATTAAAAATAACCCACTATTAACCACGTAACCACAGAAACACAGATTCAAAATTCGCTTCATGTATAAACTCTAAAACATAGTTAAGTTATTCCTAAACTTAGTTTACGACAAGCTCAAACATGTCAGCCTGTAGTTCAGCATAATTATTCACTGTTCTACTTGTGTTATAATATATAGTTATCTTGTTAACCACGTAACTGTCATAGTTAACAACATTCTTGGTTAACTATTTTGTTAAGGTTTATGTTTTGATTATGGCTTACCTACCTGAATCTTAATTCATGGCTACTATAAGATTAAGTTAGTGAAATAGTATTTTCAATTATCGTGTTACCTTGTGTTTCAGGAGGTTTATTAGGTAAATTGGTTGGTCCCGGCTGTCATTTCAGTCTCTTTGGCAGGAGAAAACAATATCTGACAACCAGTTTTACCAAGGAGTATCTGGTTGCCCATATAACTGGGTTGAGGAGATCAGATATAAGTCGTTTCTTGTAAAACACTGGTTCGCAGCTCTGCATTCAGTTAAAACTGGGAGCCGACCCCAAAGTACTTTGGAAAAAGACTTTGAAATGCGCTACAAAATATGATTTACCATGATTTAACTAAGGAAGAATCTAAACCAGTTTTTTTTTTTATCTCATAATCACATTATATATTAATTATTGTATTTAAACAATTTCCACTATAAAAATTTTCAGTACAGTCACGTACAAAATCGAAGCAACTTAAAAAAGAATATCTTAGTGGGTAAAATTAAAAACAGCGCCGCTCCGCATAATGAGTGTACAGCTGACCTACTTTCGCTTTGTGTGTGACTGTACTTGGCGTTTCAGACACCAGTTTCATGTTTCCTAAGTTTTCAGATTTCAGACTTCAGAGGAAAATTGTATCTTTACAAAGGCATATTGAATTTCCTTTTGAACCGATGTGGAAGGGAGTATCAATTTAGGTATCGGGTTTTTTGTATGCTGCTAATGTTAACATAGAAGTTCAAGTATAGAGTTTTTCATTGGAAAGGTTAGAGGAAACTGTATCATTTGTGCAGCAGTTTTTGAGTTTTTCGCAAACATATAGAAAGACGTGGCGGAGGCTTGTGTCCATATGGGAGTTTACACCAACGATTTGTGGGAGCTACTCAATGCTTAGACAAGTGGTCTAAGCATTGAGTAATACATAAGTTATAGCCGTCCTCGATAAATAGACTGTATAGCAATAAAACAGTTTCAAATAGGTTCAGTACTTCCTGAGATTATCGCGTTAAAAAAAAACAAACTCTTCAGCTTAAAATATTAGTATGGATATTATGTATATTGTATGTATATAACTCCAACTTCAAAGTCAAAATATAATATTTCTAGGTTTCTAGACTGTAAAATGTATTATTATTGTGTAGTATAAATATATTAATACAGAATGCTAACAAAGAGTACTGAGTATTTCACAACAACAGAAAATCATGAAAATAAAACTGAATAAAAATAAATTATAAAGGTTCAAATGTCAGTATATTTTCAGTTGAACGGAGTATTTATTTTTTATCGCGACTGCCATAATACTCATAACTTAATAACAGCTTTTTATTGGAAAGCTTTCATGAAATGAAATTTTCAGCGGAGTACTTATAACGGAACAATGTTGGTTTATTTCGATCATTTCATAAATATAGGTACTGTACATTTGGTTGTTTCATTTGCAAATATCCCTACTAATATTATAAATGCGAAAGTAACTCTGTCTGTCTATCTGTGTGCTACGCTTTCACGTCTAAACCACTGAACTGATTTTAATAAAATTTGGCGCAGAGATAAAGTTGACCTTGAGAAAGAACACAAGATAGATTTTGTCTCGGACTTTTGAAGAGTTCTCTTGGAAACGCGATATAACCGGACTTGACGCGGGCGAAGCCGCGAGCAGAAGCTGGTAATATATGTATATATTTTTAATTATTACTTGAGCTAGTGCAAACAATACATTTAAATATTGTTGGCACTAGCTCAAGTAATTTTCATTGTCATTTGATGACTTTTGACGTCGTTAAAAAAAAAGGTATTTGTTTACAAAACACACGTACGCACATGAATATTTAATCAGTTAACCTGTAAAACTTTGACTTCTTGTTAACAAGATTTTAATATATTAATCGAGTTTGCAACTTCTTTGATAAATAATTCAATTACGCGAAACATTTTGTTTGAAAATAATAATATAACTTTTGATTATTTTTCAGCGACGCGGATAAAGATGGTTTGGTTTACAGGAAAATAAGCCTATTTATTTTCTTCAGGTCAACAAAAACCTCTTTTTAGACGTGGCCTTTAAGATAGAGTTTAGCTTATATCGGTAGTCTCGTGGGAACTACTCCGCACAGCCGGGTAAAAACCGGGTTTCTGAGATTAGATCGTTCTCGTTAAGAAACGACCTATTTGTAAAATTATATATAAGTGTTAGATAGCCAATTTATCAAAACTATGTGCTACTTTTTATCTAGGTGTGTCGAGTAGTTCGGTGGTTATAAGCTACTAGTCGGTTTTCTTGTGGTTTTCCGTACCAGGATCAAATACCTATAGCCTATAAATTAATTAAAACTATAATGGCCTTACTACAAAAACTTAAACATCTGTTTTACACTTGTCTAAAAAAATTGTGGCTGCAAAATGAACCATATGTCAACGTCATAATCTGTCATTTTTTTAGACAAGTCTTAAACTGAAGTTTAAAAGTTTTTGTGGTAAGACGGTAAGAATTTTTTAAAACGGTTCAGTAGTTCCGAAACTTCTAGGGTACGAAAAAACAATAAAATATTTCCTCTTTATTATATCAGTATGCAGCATAGTTATATATTTTCCGGTAGAAACAGCTAGTTACTTACAAACTTGTCAAAAAACATAACTATTATGAAGTTGTTCTAACTTAAGTAGGCCCCCGTTAATTACTTAGTTAAGCTAACTAAGCCGCGTAAAAGCTTGTTATGTACAAACTAACTTAGCGAGTCGCTAGGGAGTAGTGTAACTTATTTAACTTAGTAATATTAATAGAAATGTATATTAAGTTATAAACATAACGGGAAAGGGAAGCGAGCCCCATTAATATTAAAAAACACAATGACGAAAGACCCCCTTGTTAATTTCTTAAATAGTTGGCCGACAGTTGATCCGATGATAAGCAATTTATTTAAAAAAAAAATCTTGATTCCAATCAAAGCTTTCAGTCAATCTCATACCAGCCCAATTCCCGATCTTTGTAATACACTACCATTCATCTTCATACTGATTTGTAAGCCCAAACAAAATATCAGCCGACTAAAAGTTTGCAGTTTGTTTATACATAAAAAAAAAACAATGGCGAAGAAATTCTTTATTTATGTCTTGAGGGTCGTTTTACACCTCATAATAAGTCCTTTTCTTCACATTTCAGTATTTTCTGACTTCTGAAAGGCACATTTATAATAATTGAGCACACAATTAATTTTTCACTCATATCAAGACCCGTGATTTACAAAGGGCGGATTTGAAAAGCTTTGAAAAGGTTGGCTGTGCCCACAATAGACGTACGAGTTTGTTTTTGTTAGGGAATTTAATTAAAAATTATGTTTTGGTTTATAGAAACGTATTATTATGAAGTTTGGTATGTTAATGTTGTTTTGTAAACTGTGGTATGTTAGGAAAATCGTCACGGGTGTTGATCCCTACTATATTAAATTGGTTTAGCCGTTTTCCCGTAAAAGAGTAACGGTCGATTTGAGAAAACTAAGGTTAGGTGATTAAAATTCGGCCAAGTGAGAGTTGGAATCGCGAACGTAGGATTCCGTACAAAAATCTCATTTTTTATGTGTTAACCACCTAAAATATTGACTCTATTCTAATTTTATTTGTTGTTATATCATACTAATATTAAAATGTGAAAGTTTGTGAGAATGTATGGATATATGTTTGTTATTATATCACCCAAAATCGGCTGGAACGATTTGGTTGAAATTTGGTTTGTAGATAGGTGATATCTTGGATTAATACATAGGCTACTTTTTATCAACATACGATGTGGGCGGAGCAGCGAGCGGAAGCTAGTCGTATTTTAAGTACATCATCTGTAATTATAACGGTTCATGAGATACAGTCTAGTGGTAGACGGATAGCGAAGTTTTAGTAATACCCTTTGGCATTTTACCCTTTGGGTCCTCTAAAAACCTACAGCTCTATCGATAAAAAGAAGAAAAAATCCTTTTCGAAGATGCATAAAATTCCTGACTTCTCCCATTCTGTAGCTTCAAGTTTTTAACAAAAGAATAGCGTCCGTACAAGTAGAACTATGTTGGAACTTCAAAGGATAGTTGCAGTTAATACTTGAATTCGCATATTTTAAGGTAGTTTTGTAGTGATCAGTTTCTTATTAAATGTTGAAGGAAATGCTTTAGTACCGTTGTAAGTTGATAATAAAGAGGTGTAGATTTTAAGAATGTTTTAATTTCATTAAAGTTAGAGAACGCATTTTATCTTTAACCTGCTTTCACCCGCGTCCCGTGCATCCCGGAATAGAATGGTGACAAAAATGTCCTTCTCCAGGGTCTGAGCTACTCTACCTTTCCTCTTATTTGTAGCTTAAACGGTTCAGCCATTCTTGAGTTATAAGTAGTGTAATAACACGACTTTCTTTTACGGTACCCATTAAGAGATTACCTATATTCCCCTTTTTTTCAGGCTTCAGAATTGGTTTCGCCTTTCATCTGCGTCCCATGGCTCATATTCTGCGCACCCGGATAAAAGATTCTCCTTGCTATCCTCGATAAATGGACTTTCTAACACTGGATGTTTTTTCAAAATGGCCCAGTAATTCCTAAGATTGACGCGCTCTAACAAACAAACTCTCCAACTTTATACTATTAAGTAGAGATATACTATTTTACCATCATAACAAACAAATTGAATTCAAAATTAATGGCGTGCCAGCCTTTATAATTTAATTTGAATCCATGTAAATCCAAGCGGGGTAATCTGAGATGAATTCAAAGGAGATTAACATAACGTTGTCAATTCCTTTGAAATATATATATTTATGTATAGGTGGTATTATCTATATCTATACTAATATTATAAAGCTGAAGAGTTTGTTTGTTTACTTGAACGCGGTGTGACAAAATATCTCAGTGTTAGATAGCCTATTTATTGAGGAAGGCTAAAAGTAACTTTCTTCGGGATGTGTGAAGTGGTTCCAATGAGATTCGAGTGAATCCGCTACTAAGATACCTATGTTATTAACTTTTCAATAATTTTAATGAGTGAATCTGCAAATATTATGTTTTTAAAACTTACACATCTCTATACGAAATTGCAGAAGGTATGCTGGTTCAGAACTTACCTGAAAAAAGAAAGAAAAACAAATTAGCTACAACATTTTTACTATACGATTTTTTACCACAATAATAGTTAATCGCAATATTATTTTGTGTAAGAACATGTAGGATCAATTATAATATCCTATAATTGTAGCATTTAAGGATTTCTTTGAATAATAAAATTCTGCACTACATCGCAATACATGAACTATGAAGCGCTTCTCAAAAATCGAATTTCATTTGAATTGCATAACAGAATAAAACTGAGTTGTACGGATAGTGTGAAAAAGCGTGACAGCAGTATTTCGCTTATTATCGTGCGATGTTCAGAGATAGCCATGGAGAACAAAATGACTAGAGGAGATGTCACAACGCAAAATCTCCTAAGAAAGTAGCGCGACAACATGCGGGTGCGAGGGGGACGAGGAACGCTACAGCTCCGCCCTCATATGTCTTCTTTTTTTAAAATAAAATCACCAATCAATTAAGACCAATCTTTGTCAGATGTCTCAGAAAACCCGAGCGCCTCATTACTTGATAGTTTTAGTCACGACCACCATCCGTACGTTGCTTGACCTACAAGAAGGCGCCTGACCTACCTACCTTATAGCATTTCTGCTCATCTATTCCTCTGTGTTATCAAAAGATTTTCAGCCGTAGCGCTAATCCTCTTGTCAAATTCCGTACGACGCAGTTCGCTAAGATTATTGAATCACATGATTAATTTGTGTATTCAGAATATTATCTTACGAAATCCTTTACTTATGTTGTAAATTAATGTAAAGCGAGTTTGTGTGTTCTTTGTTTTGATTTAACGAGGTAAATAGATCGTTTCCATGGAGGTATTTATCTGATAGTTTTTAGATAGCTTTAGTTTTTTTTTTTTTCTATAGGTACAAATATTGGAAGAATTTTCCTAAGGACGCCGGTGAAACCACAGTCTAAAATTGTCAATCCGTTTTGAGTAAGCGTGGTGATTAACGCTCAATCAAGTTATGTAGGAGAAAAGGACTGTAACTGTAAATAAAAAGGCTGATGATGATAGTATCTATTTTTAAGTTACTTAGTTTGTGGTGTCTATGTAACTGCGGATCTCAATAATCCATCCACCGTTGTTGTTACAGCCTTTTGTCGTCCCACTGCTGGGCTGCGGCCTCCTCTCACACGGAGAAGGATTGAGCGTTAATCATCACACTTTCTCAATGCGGGTTGGTGATTTCAGACTTTATAGTCCAGGTTTCCTCGAGATGTTATCCTTCACATTTTTATCAGCCATTGGTGTCCAAGATATACTTAGAAAGTACATACTCGTAGATCTATCCACTACGATCCGTTAATGTGTTCTATGTTTGAGAAAAGCCTGAGCCATTAAGTACGTAAAAAAACTTTTATAAGCGAAACAAGACCATTTGTAACCATCATTAGCAAAATATAAACTTTTATTAATCCTAAAACAATTATTACAGTACTTTTTCCATTCATTTGGCCCGCCATTTTTATACGTCTATAATAGTAAAAGTTGACCTCAATGATGGTCTAACAAAACATCGTATTTTTTATATTTCATAAATGCTTGTTTTTATCACGAGTAAAACGGGTCATTTTGAAAATTATTGCGTTGTTATTTTTATGCGAGAGGAGCTATTGTTTTTTGGACGTGTTTGGAATTGAAATACTTACGTGTGTTTTGAAAATGAAATAGGTATTTACTTACGTATAGAGAAGGTTTTGTATGCAATTTTCATAACGAAATATTATTTTGGGGTTGTGGTATACGAATAAAGGACGTACACTCTTTCATTTTGAGGTCAATATTTATAGCACATAGATTTTATCATCTTTCTTAAGTTTTGATGCTTTGAATAATAACTTTGTTTTAGAATTCTTACTTTTATAAATTGTTCGTTAATAGCTGACTGCAACGCGAACCTTGAAGACAGTCGCAAAAATAATTTTAATATTGCTTAGCTTTGTGTACAAACCTTACTGCTTTAGGTATAAGTATACAAATCTTTAAAATGTATTTGAAAAAATACCTACCCAATCCTTGGTAATTCAACACAATTTGCTTTTCCAAAAGATTTTTTTTTTTCTAAAATTCATTATAAAAACATTAAAAAGCAAACAATATTAACGCCATTACCAACAGTCGCATGCCTTCCTAAATATTCAAGTAACGTAAATAAATGTTCCTAACGAGCTTCACAATAGGGTAGTTTCCAGGGTCGAAATAATAAAATAATATTTAGTCCGCTTTTTAGATAATCAAAAAATATTGGATACGTATTTTTTCTTTTTTTAATTAAACATAAAATGACAAAGATAATACGCTTCAAAAATTAGGAGTGGGGGCCTTTTACGTCACAGTCTCCTGAAAATTGTAGCAACTTGTGACGTCACACTCAACTTTAACACGCTATATCTTAACAAGTTCTGATCCAATTTAAAAAAGAAAAAATACGTATCGCTTAATTTTGGACAATCTACAAGACGGACTAATTATTATTTTTTAGGAAACTACCCTATTAAGGTAAAGTGTACACTCTCGATTTTGAGACTAAATATCGTATCTAACTTCACAGGTAGGTAAGAATTAACTGGTTATTTTTATAATGAAAACTAAACAAATAGTAACATTATAAGTACAAAGCTTAAGGCCCGGTATCCACTAAAGCGGAGAGGAGAGGAGATGAGAGGAGATTTGCCGCGAAGCTGGCAGGTTATTTCCACCAAAGCGGAGAAGAGATGCGTTGCGGAGAGGAGATGTGAGCTGTGTGTAGCTCTGTCTACGAAAGCAGCCAGTCAATCGAATGACGTTTCGAGACGTGCGAGGCGCGCGGAGAAGGCAGCGGGGTCAGCGCAGCCCGGCCGCACGACTAGACACTTCTCCGCTCTGCCACGCCGCTTGCTCGCTCGCTGCACAAAATTCTATAGAAAAATGAGACATCTCCTCTCCTCTCCGCTTGACCCATTTCCACCAAAGCTTAGCGGAGAAGAGATGTGGAAATAACGAAATCGGATTGGTTTATTCAAACACATCTCCTCTCGTCTCCTCTCCTCTCCGCTTTGGTGGATACCGGGCCTTAAAACTGATAAAGCGCGTTAAAAATGTGTTTCTTGCTGTCACTGTGTAATGTACCCAAAAGGCCAGTATTTGGATTCTCATCTGCCTAGTCTTTTCCCAACTATGCCAAGCCGACCCCAACGGCTTCCAGTCTAACTGGATGCAACTGAGTACAAGGAGTGACTGCCTATCAGACCTCAACCCAGTTACTCGCGTAACCCTTTGGTAAGACTGGTTGTCAAGCTTTCAGTCTTCTGACTACCCGTAACGACTGCTAAAGATGTTCAAATGACAGCCGGGACCTACCAATTTAACGTGCCTTCCGAAACACGGAGTTGGCAAAGTGAACTAAAAACCTTTGTATATAAAATTTTTACCACGTTTAAATACTTTTCATATGTGTAAAAATAATATAAAATTCAAACAGGTTCATTTTTATATGAAAAAGTAGGAAATATGATGACAAAACAACGAGTTATCTGAACCGGAAAGAGTGGTGGGAGGGGATGATTGTCGGCTTCCTGTTACAAGCGACGATGTCCTATTAAGCTTACTTTCAAAGGGGTGTTTTGTAAAAAATATGATTACTTTGCTATTGTTGCATTTTATTTATGCTTACTTTTTAAATAATAACTCGTGTTAGATAATAGGAAAACTGCGAAACCATTTGATAAAATTTTGTAATATACGTGAAAGTTGACTATAACCTATTTAAAAAGAGGTCCAGACGAGAGTTTTTCTCGTTAAAAAATATGTACTAATTGCCTTGAAAAAGTAGGTATATTGCAATAGCATGCTATAATTTTCATAGAGTGTATTTAAGGCATTTTTGGGCACGTGCTATAAGTTACATACATATAGAAAATCACATTATGTATACTCGTATACCTAGGCAATATTATCATGCTTGAAATAAAGACAAACCCCTGGCCAAAACCTAGATTTTAACTGCCATAATTAATACAAATATATATTTTAATGTGTTACCCGTTTCACGAATGTTCAATTAGGGTTTACGGGCAAAAACTGTGTTACTTTAAGCTCAATTATACCATTACGGGTGAAACATTACTCACGTATGTTTTAATGTAAAAATGTACGTTTTTGGCTTACCAAAAATCATCTGCCTAGCTTTTTCCCTTCCCAACTATGTTGGGGTCGGCTTCCAGTCTAACCAGATGCAGCTGAGTACCAGTAATTTTAATACCCGATGCAAAAAGGAGGGTGTTATGAGTTTGTCTGTGGTACTACAGCTCTTAAATGGATAAACAGTTTTGGATATTAATTGAAAACTGCCAGCGGTGATTTAGATACGTTTAAAAAAAATCTTCACAGGCTTTGTTAAGCTATTTGCTATAACATGGTTTGCAAGATTACTTAGTTCTTATATATATACGTTTCACCAAAATAGGCTCGCCAGTTTTCAAGTTATTACCTAGCTGTTATTATATAGATATAACGATTGCCTATCTGACCTATTTAACCCACTTACCTACGCAACGCAACACCCCTTGATAAGACAAACCAAAAATCTACGGAAACGTTAAAAAAATCCTTTGACAATTTTCCCTCGTTTTCGCGATGTTTCTTTCATAATATTTGACAAGACGGTTCTGTTTCCCGCCAAATTGTGGTCGTGGACGGAATAAATGCTGTCTTTACTTATATTGGACGTTTCTGAGAGCTGATTCTAAGTTTTAAAAGTTAACGTATACGTAATCATCATGGAAGCCGACCCAAACATATGTAGTTGGGAAAAAAGTCTCGGAGGATGATGATGACGTATACGTATGTAATCATAACTCGGCTGAAATAAAGAGTCGTATGTAACATCGTATGATTTGAATATTTCGCCTTCATTTATTTTGCCGGATAATAACGTTTAGGTACTATTTTCACGCTTATTCATTTAGCCGGATAATATTACTATTGCGTGAGTGAGAACGTTTAGAACACGATCAAAAGCCGATGACAGCTTTGTTAACTTAAACAGTTCTAAAAGGAAACGGTGCAAGATTGAGTTGTATGATAATTTACTATCGAGAACTTTAACATGCAAAACTCGGATTAGGCATTATGCTTAGTATTTAGAAAATATTAGAGAGAATTAGACCCCAACACACACCGTTATGATTAGAGAATTGTGGACCATTTTTATACCTAAAAGATTGCATCTAAAAGTATGCTCATCCTTTCTCTTTGTGAGAAAAGGCTTGAGCCCCGTAGTGGAATTAATATAAAGCCCATGATAGCTATTGATATAATATAGGTATATGTCCTTAACTATTTAACAGAACGTGCTCAATGCAAATGGAACACAGATTAATTATAGGTACGTTCAGAGAAGCGCTTTGCGGTCGTCGCCCATTTGACGCTTCTGTGCTATATATATTAATCTGTGGTGTTTACTAATTGTTATATGGATGTAGGTAAATTGTTGTGGTAGTTTTATTTGATTAATACATAGTTTACATAAATAACAATTTGATGATTTGGCCAACTTAAGAATATAATATAATAAAATCTATGAACTATTTCGTTAATTTACAATTAACTCTTTGATTGGTTGTTTTAATTTTAAGGTACATTATAGGCACCTATTAACTTTTCGACATGGTCCCCATTCCCCTTTCCCGAGAGAACTCCTTCCCGCACCTGAATAAAAAGTAGCTTAAAGTAGTTAAATAGATAAAGCAGTTTTACCATAAAAGCGTGATAGACAGATAAACAGAGTTACTTTCAGTGACAAACCAAGAAAAATTCTCATTCAATTATTAACTAAACCCACTAATTAGCAATCCATTAAACCATAAGCAAAACCCTTGAAACAATAAAAAAACTCTAAAAGAATTTTCCATTGTGAACTCGGAAAGGAAATGAGTGTTTACGCGGCGCGCCGCAAGATGGCACCGTTTCCGGTTCAGTCGTTAGCGTAATTATTGTTTAAGGACGGCTATTTTCAAAGATATTAACGCGTTTAGAAGGTATTAAAATGTGTGAAGGTTTTGTGGAATGTGATGCTTAAAATCAGGGCTTGGCTGGATTTCACAATAAAGAAAACGTGACAAAAATGAAATACTAATATTATACAGACGGTGGGTATGTTTGTTAGTTTTTCACGCTCAAGTGGCTGAACGGATTTTGATTGAACTTGCAGTAATCATACCTTATACCTACCTACACCATAATAACATATAGACTACTTTATTGAGTGCAAGAAAAAGTTAAAAATAAAATATAAGGTTTCTTTTCCGTCTCTTTTCTTCAAGCTTAAACTACTGAGCCGATTAAAATAAAATTTAGTGCAACAGTTTGAAACACGTAAAAGGTTACTTTGTACCTGGTAGTGGAAAGTAGTTCTCCCTGAAAATGGGTAAAACCACAATGAACAGCCAGCTTTCTAAAAGAATCAAAATATTGCTTCTTAAACAATAATCAACCGAAACTCTTCAAATGGAAACCAACACCAGATAAACCCAAATTAGTGTTGTAAACAGACCCGTAAATATCCGAATTGTAACAAAATATCCGCCGTCGAATATCCGCGCGAACAATGCCGGAGTTACGTTCAAAATATTTATCTATCTAAACAAAAGATGAACTGTAAGAATAACCGCACACTGCAGACTTTTAGTCAGGTAACAGTTTGTTTGTGCTCGTAAATCAGTATGAAGATGAATGGTAGTGCGCACATTACAAAGATCAGGTATTAAGCCGGTATCAGACCGACTGAAAACTTTAACTAAAATCAAGATTTTCTTTAAAAAAAAAATGGTAACCAAATTGGTCAACTGTCAGCCGACTGTTTATATATAGTGTGCTCTGAACAAAAGAAGAAGAATATTGGAGTCGAAGGAATCAATTCTTACTTAGTAACGCTCGAGGAACTTTACTTCCTTATCTATTTCTATATTATAATATCTTAAAAGGGTAAAGTTTATGAATTGTGACTTTGTAACAATGTAAGTAGGTAGGTAATCTCTCCCCGTTTCAAAGTCAAAGTCAAATTATTTTATTTCATTTAGGCCTTTACAAGCACTTATAAACGTCAAAACCGGCCAAGTGTCAGTCGGAATCGCGCACGAAGGGTTCCGTACCATTATTTAGAAAATGAGCAAAAAAAAAACCACGTTAATCTTGTAAGGGAGCCCCCCAAAATATATGTTTTATTTTAGTTTTCAGTATTTGTTGTCATAGTGGCAACAGAGATACATCATCTGTGAAAATTTTAACTCTCTAACTATTACGGTTCATGAGATACAGCCTGGTGACAGACGGACGGACAGATGTTCGGACGGACGGACGGACGGACGGACATTACACAGACGGACACAGAGGCGCGAAAACAATTGGGTCAGGTTTAGCCTTTGGGTACGGAACCCTAAAAATATACTTAGGTAGTTTATAAATAGTATACTAATGTAAAAAAGAGGAAAAAACTGTTTCCTTGTTTGTACCCTAAAGGCTTCAAAACTAATGAACTAATTTGAAAAATTCTTTCACTGTTATAAAGCTACACTCTTCCCGACTAACATAGGCTACATTTTATCCCAGTACGGGCAGTAGTTCCCACGGGACGCAGGCAAAACCGCGGGAAAGTGATAAGTCGTTAATACAAATTTATCTCTCATTGTTACTCTAGTGATGTGTTTGCGGATATGGGGTTTGTAACGTGCGGATATCGACTGTGAAATGCGGATACAAGTATTAAAGGATGTTTGTATTTTATAGGATTTAGATGTGGGATGGAAATCGGATTCGTTAATCGGATATTGTTTAAAGACTTGAAGCTTTGAAGCCTCTTTCATGTTTCAGTAGAAATTGATAATACCTCTAGTTATTTTATGCCGTGCGTATTTGAGGTTTCTGTTTCTACAGCTCTGGCCAGCTTGGACCCTGGGTAGCTAGCTTCATAGAGTAGCTTGGATTTTGCTTTTAATATCGCTGTTTATTTAAAATATATTTAAAAATAATAATTTAATAAATAATCCCTACTAATACCTATTATAAATGCGAACGTAATTCTGTCTGTTACGCTTTCACGTCTAAACCCCTGAACTGATTTTAATAAAATTTGGTACAGAGATAGAGTTTACCTTGAGAAAGAACAAAGGATAGTTTTTATCCCGGACTTTTGAAGAGTTCTCTTGGAAACGCGATGTAACCGAATTTGCCGCGGGCGAAGCCGCGGTCGGAAGCTAGTTTACTATAATAAAAATATATTCTTGTCATTCAACCGAAGCACACAGGTAAGAGTAGCTAGGCAGGTTTATTTATTTAATTATTCTTGTACATAATGTACAATGGCGGACTTAACACCATAGGCGTTCTATTTAATATATTTTTTACATAAAAGGATGAGTGATGTATCACTTAATCCAAACATTATTTCAGTACTATGCAGTTACTAAAACACAATAACTTATATAACAAAACCATTTTCGATACTATTCAGAATATTAATAAAATAGGTATTCAATTATATTCCAACGTGAGGCAATCACTGATAATTATTATTATTGGATGTTAATAACGAACTCATTATAAACTATTAATTTTACTGCAATCGCGATTAGCATTTAAGTAATATTAATTATGTAATGAACTGGACATTATAATCCACATTTTATATTACCAATTCTCATTTGAGTAATAGTAACCACATTATTGGAATTATTTACACATGCATAAGCTTATTTTATTAAATTGGATTGCCAAAATCCTATTAATGTATGATAATGTTGTAAAACTGTAAACTTTGGTTGTTTGAAAAGGCTCGCGAAACTCAGGAACTATAGCCCTTCATCGAGAAAGGCTATTGGATACTTTTTGTCCACGTGCGAGGAAAAATGCCCTTGGGATGCAATAGAAAATACTGGCTAAGCTGGACTAAAATATAAAAAATGCTGATATTTTTGTCCCAAAGTTTCATTATTTCGAAACCTGTAGACTTTTCAGCCTATTATTTTGTCATCCATTTTTTAAATGAGGATCAATCATAGTAAAAATCCTTTGTCCAATAAGTATTCCAAGTTTTCGCTTAAACTGTTCAGCAGTTTTCAAGCGAAGGAGAACCTGCATAATGCAAAATTCATCATTACAAGCGTTCTATATAAAGTACAGATACCTATCCGACTTACATTCACCCGACTATAGAAAAGAACATTCGTTACCTGGTACAAATACCTCTTAATCCGCAAAAGCTTAAACGAATCCATTTCGTCTTTTTTGCGGATAATCCTTAGTACACGATATCCGAAACAAAATAGTGTTACAACCATAGAGAACAAAATGACTAGCGGAGATGTCATAACGCAAAATCTCCTAAGAAAGTAGCGCGACAACATGCGGGTGCGAGGGGGACGAGGAACGTTACTAGTTCCGCACTTACGTGCCTTCTTTAGAACACGCCCATTATTGTCAAAACAAAATTACCAGTCGATCAAGATTGGTTTTGATTTGACAAGAAACCCGAACGCCTCGCTCATTAGAGTAACTGATCACGCCTACCGTACGTTGCTTGACCTACAAGAAGGCGCCTGACCTACCTTCCTTATGGCATCTCCGCTATCTTTCCTTCCTCCGTGGGTACATCTATTCTCTTCATTTCAATTAACCTGAATCACAAAGATGATTCCAACTAATTTATGATAACAGAAAGTTTAGTTAGTTAATGAATTATTGAGCAAGTTTAAACGGCACAAAGTTAAGTTATAATTTCAAATAATAATTGTTAATTTAGTGACTTAGTTTCAATTCTCTTCCTATGCCTAAGTTTGTTAGTTTTAACTTGGCAATCTCTGGAATTACTCACTGGGTAGGTACTAATTCCAGAAAGTCTTGAGAAAAATATTTTAGATCAGTGTATAAGAAAGTGGATTAGAAGTGATTATAAGAAATTATACAAAGAAGTACATAGAGGTAGCACATAAAAGAGTAAAGTACATAATGGCGTCCAAAGCCGATCTCATCACAAACATTTGCTTGGACACAGGTGCACTCACTATTCCTTCACTCTCATATCGCGATGGGACGGCAATCCGACATCACCGGAGAGAGATCAGGCGCAGGACCGACATTAACGTGCTCTCCGATGCACGGGTGTATCAATCACCAATTTCCAGACTACGGGCTGCTTTGTAAAACTTTCTATAGCCCACAAAGCGACTTTGGGCTGAACCGGGAATTGAACCTCGTGCACTACTGTGAAGCTTTCACAGCACATATAATGAAGTATATAAGAAAGTATGTAAAGTAGTAATTGTAATTAAGCAAGTACATAAGGTTGCCAAGTAATAAATAGACTTCAACCAAAATCCTTTCATCAGAAACATCAGTCTTAACAAGGCATGACGAATTCTCTTAAATTTAAGTAGAACTTACTTGTTGATACCCTGGCGTTCTGCCAAGCCTATAAACGATGTAGTATGGTGATATGGGAAGACGTCGAGGTTCTATTGTTAGAAATAAGATGTGCGGTTCAGAAGCTTGAAATTGAACGCTGAAGAGGAAATATGGTTTGAACATGTGGAGATTCAATAATTTTATATTCATATGCAATTTGCTTGTGCATTGGTATTGTAGAAGGAAAGGGTTTTATGCAATAATATTGAATTATATTACTAGCTTCTGCCAGCGGTTTCATCCATTTCTTGAGTGAACTACTTCGATACTAATAGGCGATTAGTAACTTTTCCGATGTATCCAAATCCGTTCAGCCGTTTTCAAGTGAAGAAGTTACAATCATACAGACCCACACAAACATTCACTTTTTTCACGCATTCATACTTTAGGATGTTAGTGTGATAATGGGAATTAAATCATACATAGGTACACATGTTTTTTTCAACTCATAGACATTTTAACTCGGAATAACTGTAAGAACATGCTATCAAGATGTACTCATACATAAATCCCTTTAAAAACAGAATTTTATAGTCTCAATTCATTCCCAATTTATAAATGAAACAATTCAATATTCAGTTACCAATCCATATTAAAACGAAAAAACAATAAAACTTCTCATAAAACTCGCTCATGGATAATATTGTAAAAACATAATTTCTCTACCAAGTATTAATTAACAGGCCAACCAATTTGGTAAAACAAAAATATGATAAATGAATTCCAACAAAAGACCCTTTGTCCAATAAGCATTTTTTTCGTAAAGGTCTTATTTCACTGCTGTGTAAATACGCCAGGAATATAATTTATGAGGGTGACATTTTTATTGCTGTGATGGATTGTTACCTTTATATAATACAAAAATAATTGATTTCTGTATCTATTTTAAGAAAGGAGATAAAATACATAGGTACTTATCATCAACTCCCGAGCCTTTTCCCAACTATGTCGGAGTTGGCTTCCAGTCTAACGAGATACAGCTGAGTACCAGTGCTTTACAAGGAGCGACTGCCTATCTCAACTCCCCCCTAACCCAGTTACCCGGTCAACCCCTTGGTAAGACTGGTTGTCAGACTTACTGGCTTCTGACTACCCGTAACGACTGCCAAAGATGTTCAATGACAGCCGGGACCTAATGTTAATCGTGCCCTCCGAAATGCAGTCATTGGTGTCCAAATCAAATCAAATTAAATAAAATCGTTTATTTTGCAGAGAATATGGGTACAAGATAAGATGTTTTTTTCTAGGTATATAGGTACTTAGAACGAACATAAATACAATCTTAGAAAAGTTGCATTGGTACTTGCCTGACCTGAAATCGAAACCCGCACACTCGTACTTGAGAGGTTGTTTCTTTACCCACTAGGTCATCACGACATTTATTTTGGGTTTTACCCTTTGGCTACTGAACCCTAAAAATACGCAAAAATAACAGATACATAAATAAATACATAAGCTGACGTTTATAGGTGTCATAAGTTACGTATGTCTGTCCGTATCTGCTCTGAGCCGTGAAATATGTGTGTCGGACGGAAACTGAAATGTACCAACATCATTGGGTACCAATGTACCATACTTATAGGTATGGCGGTCAAATTTTATGGGGGATTTTTTGTCGGTCATCATATCGACTACTCATCGACGGTATTGGCAACATTATTCTTTTAAAAGCATTTGTTTTAAGTAGCTGTTTTCCGTGGTTTTGCCCGCGATCCGTGGGAAATACTTCCCGTACCCGGATAAAATATAACCTTTGTCACTCGGAGAGAGAGCTCCACAACGCGAGATTATTTTTCAAAGCGGTTCAGTATTTTCGGAGCCTTTAGGGTAAAGAACAAACAAAACGATGTTTCCTCTTTAGTACATTGGTATCAATCCAGTTACTTGGGCCATTCGATATTCTCTATTAAGAATGGTTATCATACTTTCTGGCTTATGAATATCAAACAAATTTTAATGACTTCCGTAACACCGATGCACTCATCACGACAAGCGTTGCTTAACCTTAACATCGGTGCGAGTGCGGGGCTGCCGTGCAAACCATGTCCCACCTGATCACATGTCCACTGTACCCTGAAACTTGCTCGCGGCAGGACCTCATGAGTGCATCCGGCCGTGCTCTCGCTGTGGCGGCATATTGGGCTGACATAGTGTAGTCTCAATATATGACATGTCATCGACACGAAAGAAGAAGAACATCGATTAACCGTGTAGCTGTTACTTAGCATACATCACTAATAGTTAATATCTAAGCCTAAGCTACATTTAACACACTCGCGTCTGATTAACGCACATAAATTGAATTGGTCGTTCCGCGATTTATGGCCCTTCAATGCGACTGACTGGTGTATTGAATTATTGAAGTAAAGTACTGGTTAATGATTTAGATTGTGACCATGTACCTATTATCTAATAGGTACATGGTCAATATGTATATGGTAAAATGGATGCGGGCTGGCAAAGAACCGCCCTAGGTCTCACTTATTGAGCGGGAACCGGGGTGATACGTTCAGTAAAATACAGTCAGACACTTAGCGTGTTGAAGCTTATTTTCAAAAATGATAAGAATGAGGGTTTTTATTAAAATGCATTAAATCCCTCAGAACGTGGCAATAAATATACAAAACTGAAGCAATGTTTCTTTGACTACCACAAATCATGCGTTTGTTTTCATAACTTTAAATTGACTAATGAAATTATATAAATTCGCAAATGAACAGGTGAAATCGCGGGACATAACTATTACCAAGCTTAGTTTTCTATTATTGATTAAAATCTTAATTCAAGGACTTCTTCACTGCGCTTGGCAGTTGAGTCATAGCCACAAAACCTGATTAATCCTTGTTAAATCCTAGTTTAATCTATTTGAAGAGGAAACTAGTTCCAGAATATTCTGTTTCTATTAGTGCATAGATGTTTTATTTCATGGAAGCGGATGAGCCATACTTGTGTGTGTGTAAATGTACATTATTGTACATGCACATTGTCTTTGTATGTGTATTGTAATTTTTAACTGTGTACTAGTATATTTAACTATTTAACCTAGGTAAGTAGGTATATCGTTGACCGTATGAAGAAATTCCAACAAAATTGTTCGCGAACAAAAAATATGTTCACATTGGCGCGAATCAACTGGTAACATGTTTGTGTTCGCGCACAAAGTTGCAATTTCGAGGACATTCTAGAAAATTATCATCTCCCGAGCCTTTTTCCAACTACATATGTTGGGTCGGCTTCCAGTCGAACCAGATGCAGCTAAGTACCAGTGTATTATAAGGAGCGATTGCCTATCTGACCCCCTCAAACCAGTTACCCAGGCAACCCAGTATCCCTTGGTAAGACTGCCGAGGATGTTACTTGACAGCCGGGACCTACAGTTTAACATGCCCTCTGAAACACAATCATTTGCGGCAACTTTAAAAATGTTTGCTGGCAATGTGTTACTGTTTGCTACAGCGAGTACACTAGAAGATACATTTGTGTGCGTCAGTGCCACACACTGGTAGAATCGCGCCTGTACCAGAGTATTGGTTATGTGGTTTTAATATAATCCCCTGGGGCTCGATTCTCCTAATTTTACTTAAGCGACATACGATTCACATTCGACTGAGATCCAATCACGACTCAATTACGATTGAAGCGTATGTGGCATTCCGCTATTTTTTCTTTGAAATAAACGTTTTTATCCTTTTCTGTCATTTAAAAATGAATCATTTTGTCTGCAAATGATGTACAATTGCAATATGATTGTAGAGCAAACTACCGTATAGACCAAAATCACCAAAATGGCACACCAATCGAATGTCGTTGGAACACGATTGGTCTTTATATTAGTAGCAGAATGTCCGATGTGGTTAAAATTGCTATTGCGATTCAATTTTTGACTTAGGAGAATCGGGCCCCTGTATGTATACACAGGCTGTTTATAGTCAAATGTGTCCGTACCACATTATTGATTGTTCGGTAGGTCATGTAATGTCAGACTTGATTTATAAGCGAAATAGGTGTTTACATTGAAAGCTAATTGATAGACGTAATTACTAGCTTCCCGCAGTTTCAACCGTGAGGCAAGGGAACTATTTCGCACACATGGATATATAAGTAGTAGCTTATGTTTGTGTTTCTGAAATTTAAGCTATATTATTGCCAAGATTCGTTAAAAAGCATTCAGCAGTTTTTGCATCATATTTCTTGAGATAGCAATAATCCCTGATTATAAAATCGCTGCTAATTTTAGGTATAAATAAATGCAAAAGTAAATAACTCTCTTTGTCTGCCATGCTTTTAACTCCAAAACTACTGAAACAATTCAACTGAAAATTGGTTCACAGGTAGTCTACAAACTGAGAAAGAACGTAGAGCACTGTTTATTTGTGTGTGGGAAGAATTTATCTTGAAACACGGGTGAAACCGTGGGTGGAAGTCAGTTTTTCATAATTTCTTATCTGGCAAAGTTGTTATTACAATATGAACATAAGTTTACTCGGCGTTTCATGGCCCATTTCTTGCAGTTTCTTATATACAAGACGGTCTTTTGTCTCATAAAAAATATTACTATGCTGCCTCTGAGTTAAGGTTCGCGCACATAGGCGGAAAGTGGAGATCAGCTTTTTACAGAATTTTTTTTTTTTTCTGTACCCATATAGAAAGTAGCCGTAAAGACGAGATGCCACCGTAATTATTGTTTGCCAACTTAAACAAACAATATGGTTATACGGTTGGTATAATTATTATGGTTCGTACAAAAGTTGCAATTTCGAAAAAGTTCGCATGCAATTTGTTACGATACGCTCTATATGGGAGCGATTTTTATATGAAAACACTAAGCAGTCGATTACTTATGCAGTATCACGCAGGACGCACCCTTACAAGTGTCAAGTGTCTTATGTTCCTGACTTATGTTCCATCACAGTGTTAGGTATAAGTTTGACTCCACAACCGGTCTTAATTTTGCCAACAACGTGTAAACAGCCTAACTCAACAGTTTTGAGCATCCATACTGCTCATGAGCTCCACTGTAAGATAAAAGACAGACTGAAACTCTGACTTTTGAGGATCACTTAATGGGGATCTGTTTTTAAGTATTATACCTTCGTCTTTTGTGGTGTAAGGATTATAAGCTTCCTTTTCCGCTTTTCAGGAGGCTGTAATATTTTTTTTATTGCCTTAGGTAATTTAGGTAAGTTATTTTTACTAAGCGTTTTATGATATGCGTTTTTCGTTTGTTTTGAAAAAATATCTGAAAAGTGTAGCTTTCCAACAGTGAAAGATTTTTTCACATCACATCAATAGTTTCGGAGCCTTTAGGGTAGAAAGAAAAAAAAATCCTTTCATTATTTTAGTTCAGATATACCATGTAAACTAGCTGTTCCTCGCATCTCCACACGGCTAAAAATAGGTAGACAACCTTTTCAGACTCTCTATATTCCAAATTTGAGCAAAATCTAATTCATTCGTAAAAACCAGGCTATAGAGTCACTTTCACATTCAAAAATAATAAGGGAGAAATTCTCTTTAAATGGTTAACCGGGGAAGCTAATAAATTACAAAGGAACTCAACTAATTTAATTTTAACACTCAGATTTTACAATCCCGGTCCTAAGTTATGGCTAGGCCGCCTACGTAGCACACTGCAAACTTTTAGTCGGCCGATAGTTTGTTTGGGCTCGTAAATCAGTATGAAGATGAATGGTAGTACGCACATTATAAAGATCAGGTATTTAGCCGGTATCATACCGACTGAAAACTTTGATTATAATCTAGATTTTTTTATCATTTTTATTTGAATTCTATGTACATTATTTAATGTTGACTCTTCTCGTGACCCGAGGGCTGGCTTTTATTTTGCCCAACGTTTAAGCATCGCCATTCAACGTGGCAATTCTAACAGCAAAGAGGAACAATTTTTCGACGCCCTTTATTAGTTTTAAGTTTATTTTTATTATTAACACGCTTATTTTAGCTTCACTTGTAACAATGTATGTAAGAAAATCTTGGAATCTTAATGTGACCCACTTCCCGGTCTTCGATTAGGATGAAATTTTGCACACGCTCTGAGCTCTGATGGCAATATAAGCGTGTTTTTTTAACTATTTTTTTATATGAATAAAGATTTAATTTACTTTGAAAGACTTTCTCAGAAAAACAAATTGTTGCCTGCCATCGCGTCCACTGTCGGCCGACTTTTTAGTCTCCGGTTTGCTTGTACTTTCAGCCATTTCCTTCTGCACTATAAATCAATCTAAGTTCAGTACAATACAAATAATAACTTAGCTATTTGAAACTTGGCTTTCAGTTAATGTTAGTTTGTCAGCTTTCAGCATCGTTAATATTGTGACTTCTGAAGGGTTGAAATGCTATTAAATTATATGATTTACTTTGATTTCCCTTCTGGGTTATATTACTAGGATCCAGAAAGACCCTGGCTCTTACATAAAACCTACTTAAATACTAAATGCTTTTATTTGCTTGTGATTTTTTAAGAATTTTTGTGATTTTTACATAGTTACTTAATATTATATACGAAATTAACTCTGCTTGTTGGTCTTTCTAGACAAAATTACTGAACAACAAAAAATGTTAGGTGCCTAGAGACTGAAGAGCTTAAGATATAACTTTTTTATCCGGCTGTGAGAGGAAGGTACCGCGGGGCAGCGATCCTCAATAAATGGGCCATCTAACACTGAAATATTTTTCAATTCGGACCAGCAGATTCAGAGATTGGCTCATCCAAATAAACGAACTCTTCAGTTTTATATACTATTTATCCTCATCCTTCAAGCCTTTTTCCCAACTACGTTGGGGCCGGCTCCCACTCTAACCGGATGCAGCTGAGTACCAGTGCTTTACAAGAAGCGACTGCCCTATCTGACCCCCTCAACCCAGTCACCCGGGCAACCCAATACCCCTTGGTTAGACTACTGGTTTTATATACTATTAAGTATAGATTTTATTTTACCTATAAAATAACCTAACCTAACAGGTTGTCCTACTACCACATCGCGAGTAAACAAAGCCCTAAGTTAAGCGTGTATTTTATATTGATTTTGTTTCGGCACACTTCGGAAATGTTCGGCAGTTTTCGCTGTGAGAGTACTCTCGTTGTGGTGTGCGTATTTAATGCGAGTTGTATACCAAACATTTGCTCTTGTTTGTAAATCTACACGTATTGTTTATTACTTAAATGTATTAGAAATATTGAAAACCTTTTTTTTTTCTTTTTAAGACAACTTATATCTTCGACTTGAACAAATATTGTTATACAAGAAAAACCTACCTAGAACGGGTTAAAAAATATATCATTTTTAGCGGCGCTAAAAAGTATCTAGAGCGACAAAAACATAGACAAAATCACCTGCCTAAAATCTTATATTCTTTATTTATTTAATTTCTAACACACTGGCACCTATATAACTAACCATTAATTTCTAAGACATTTTTGCATATTTTTTTTACATTTTATCTGCCATATTTCAACAAATTCAACTGTTGTAGGAAATACCCAATGGAAATACCTAACCTTGAAGCCCATACGGGCTAAATTCGGGTTAGAGTCTAGATAATCCTATCGCTCAATTAATTCCTAGGCCGATAACGCAGGCAGACAGGCGTAGGCAATACGGATATCAGCCACAAATTGATCAATTCAATGTAGCTGAGATGTATCAGTTTAGATTTGAAACCGGTTGAAAGGTAATTGAACCTGGATTGAAATTTAGGTACATAAAATGAGTCGTACTGGGCAAAAAGTAGTTTAATATTTTAATAAGGTTGAAATTTTACTATGAAGTATGTTTGATTAACTTGGAAAAATTACATTATCACATTCATTTATATAGTTTTAAGCTTTCTAATAGGTAATATAGATGTCTATATTTCGATACACAGATGTGTCTTTCTGTAGTGATCTGAGCGATGTCATTCAAAGAACTTCCAGTTTTAACGACTGATCCTAATACTACAAAATAAAATAAATATGGAACTCTATGTGTATTATTTAATTATTTTATTATAAATAAAAAAAAAATACGAAATATAATAAATGTACACTCGGGAGCAATAAAATCGCACACCCCGAATTTTAACAAAAAAAGCTGGATTTTCTTATTATAATTGTTAAAAAATTATTAAATTTCAATGGATACTTAAAGATTATTTCATTACCTTTCCAACGATACCACTGAAGTGCATGTAAGATGCTTAGAAGGATCTTTCAGGAGATAAAATGAAACTTGCATGTAAAGTTGTGATTATTGCATTTAGCGGACAAGACATTGAATTGAAACAAATCAATAAATTTTCAATAAAATCTTTATTAATATGGAGTGTTACCCCCTCTAGCTCTAATTACGGCTCTTAAACGGTTTTTCATCGACCGTATTAACTTTATTATGAACTCTTGTGGTATACCGTTCCACTCTTCTTCAATGGCTGATTGCAGCGCTTGGAGATGTGTGGGAGCTGGACTTCTTGCTCGAACACGCCTTTTCAGCTCATCCCATACATGCTCGATAGGATTGAGATCAGGACTACGAGCTGGCCACTCCATCACGTTAATACTGACGTCTTCCAAGTAATCGCGAACTGTCCTAGCAACATGTGGCCTGGCATTATCATGCATAAGTAGGAATTCTTCCCCCATAAGCCACGAAATCGGCCTAACATGATGTTCGAGGACTTCTTCCACGTATCGCTGGGCTGTTAATCCTCTCGATCTAGGGCCAGAATTGGCCCCAGTAATGAAGACAATGTCGGTTTTAGAATCGAGCATCATGCCACCCCAAAACATACACGATCCACCGCCATAAGCGACACGTTCGCTAATGCAGCATTGTGAAAATCGCTCTGATGACCTTCTATAGACTCTTGAGCGTCCATCGTGGCCATGTAAAGTCATTCTACACTCATCGGAAAACATAACTGCCCTCCACTGATCGAACGTCCAATTTAAATGCTCTCGGGCAAATTGAAGCCGGGCTTGTCGATGGGCTGTGGTTAATTTCGGACCATTTGCGAGTCGATGTGCAGTCAACCCAGCTTCAGACAATCGTCTTCTGACCGTCCACCGACTTATGCTGACATTGCGTACTTCTCGAAGCTGTTGTCCTAGCTCAACCGCGTTCAGATGTCGATTTCGCAAAGATCTTGTCACGATGATCTTGTTGATCACGGTCTGATGTAGTACGATGGCGGCCTGATCCTGGTCGCCGAACATAGCCTCCAGTTTCTCGAAATCTCTGGTACACACGTCGAACTGAATATCGACTTAAATTCAACTGTCGAGCGACTTGACTTTGATTTTGCCCAGCTTCCAATAAGGCTATAACTTGAGCAGCCTCTGCAGGTGTCGTGTCCATGTTTTTCAAAGTTTTCCGTATGTATTCACCCCTCTTGTGAATACATGTATCACGTTAGAACTCAGTGCACAAATGATTTAAAAAAACCTTTAACTGACCCTTTTATACCTGCGAGAAGGGGCGCAAGTAGTGCCTACCTGAAACGAGTTAATTCGAGGAATTTTGTTGTTTTGATGTTTTTGCTCGTAACTTCCAGGAAAATGAATTTCTTTTTACATGACATTTTAAACAAAGTGTGTATTTTTATTAAAAATACCTTTCATTTACTTAAACCAATGAGTTTTAAGAATATCCACTGTTTTTGGTCAAAATCTAGGGTGTGCGATTTTATTGCTCTCAAGTGTATTTACAAAAAAAAATGTTCATCTACCAAAAACTTTTTTCAAGAATTTGTTGTTGGTATCTAACACAGTAACAGCAATAAGAAAAGCCCGTGTATTCTCAATGGTTGTTACGTCACCGTGCAGAAGCTGAAAAGTAACTGAATGAGTGCCGTGGCGGACACACCTACATACATATAGATACACATATACACTTATGTATGCAAAACTAGTTAAGGACAGGGTATATTTTAACAAAGATATGAAGTATATACTAGCTCTTTGTATTTTAAACGGTTTTCCAAATTAAGTTATTTTTAAAGTTTCCTTCTTTTTTCCAAGTGTTTTAGGGTTATCCTAACTTATGAATGCAAAAGTAAACTCTGTCCATCTATTCTGTCTACCTTTTTATGCAATACTACGGAACCTATATAAATTGGTACACAGAAAGTCATCATCATAATGGATAAAAATATATCTAAGCTAATTTTTGCCCGGATGCCGAAAGTGGTTATCCCGACGTGTATGTGTATGTGTGTTTGTGCGTATATGGGCGAAACCGTGGGAAACCTCTAGTTTATCACAAAACATACTGAATTGAGAACCTTCTTTATAGGAAGTCGGTTAAAAACAGACTGCCACCCAATTTGCAATGCCAAATCAGATTACTTACAGCAGCAAAAAAATATAGCAAAAACTGTATTTTTTCCCCATGTCACGCCCACATAGTTAGGTACCGAACAATAAAACTCAAAGGTTTGTTATGGGACATTAGAATTTACGAGGTACATGGTAGTTTTTAACCGCTGAAGCAGGAAAGAATGAAAACTAATGTTATTGCCTCCTTCGTGGGAGTGTAAAGTGGTATGAACGAATGTTTTATTACATGAAAGCGGGTGAGAGATGATATACTTGTGTTGAAGTAACATTCAAATTCGTTTTTCACGATTTTATCTATTAGTTTTGCTGTTACTTTAGCCTTGAAAAAACAAATTATACCGTTATTTTTACTTTATGACATTACTTTGGGTTTTACTTTTGATGAAGAAACTGGCTGTTAGTCACTACTTCGTCCAAAAAAAAGGAAAAATAAAAAATTATATACTTTTAAGTATCAGAATGGAGGTATGTTTTTTCCGATTTTTTGGGAATTCGGTTAAAAATACAATAAAATTGAGAACTTAACCCTTTTTGGGAATCAGCTAAAAAATGAAAACATCCAAAAAGACAACCACCTTTATAAGAAGTCGGTCAAAAATGCGATCACCCGAATTGAGGACCTCCTTTTTGGGACGTCGGTAAAAAAAATAAAAAATACAGTTTTTCCTATACATTTTTCTCATGCATTTCACCTTCAACCATGGTAAGATAATGGGCCGCTCCCGTAGGCGTGCCAACATTAACTTTACTTCGTAACTTGACTGTGGGGGATGGTTTGCTGACACTTCAAATCCTGATGAATTGAGACACTCCACTTTTTTTGAAAGTCGCTAAAGACACATTCAAATTGAAAACTTCCTTCTGTTTCGGAAGTCGGTTAAAAACCAAACATCAGAATTTTGAACCCCCTCTTAGAAAAGTCGGTCAGAAATAAAAATATCTGACTTTTGAATCTCCTTTTAGGGAAGTCGGTTAAAAAAGGTAGGAACATGCGAATAAAAAACTTCTGTTTTGGGAAGTCGGTAGATTTTTTTTTAGTTCAGACCTACGTTTGAAAAATAAAAAAGACGAAGAAGTTTTTTCTGTACATTTTTCTTATGCATTTCACCTTCAAACCATGGTAAGATAATGGGCCGCTCCCGTAGGCGTGCCAACATTAAGTTTACTTCGTAACTCGACTGTGGAGGACGGTTGCTGACTTTATTTTGTTTTTGCAGTCAACTTTATGATCTTTGTTTAATGGAATAAGTTTTTTTTTATGCTAGTATTTTTTCTATTGTGGACTTATGACTCGTTCAGTCTTTGTACGGGTAAGTATGTAGAGACCTACCTCTATATAGATAACTAGCCGTTTTCCAGCGGTTTCACCCGCGTCCCGTGGGAGCTACTGAACGCACCGGAATAAAATATAGCCTATGTTACTCGCAGATAATATAGCTTTCTAATGGTGAAAGAATATTTAAAATCGGTCCAGTAGTTTTTGAGTTTATCCATTAAAACCAAACAAACAAACAAACAAAGTTTTCATCTTTAATATTAGTATAGTAATATATATATATATAGTACCTATGTAATTCTAACTAAGTCTAACTAACATCAAAAGTAAACTTATTTACCAATTCTGATTAAAATATTTTTTTTAAAAGGAAGTCCTCCTTCTAATCTGTGGGTTTACGATAAATTTCGAAACTACCGAATGGGATTGTCAAAAAAATCTTACTAGCTGTTCTCCGCACCCCGAGGGACTTCCCACCATTTTCCGCAACTAGACAAAAGTACAAATCTATGTTCTTTCTCATACTCTGGGCTATTTGAGTATTGAATTTCTTTAAATGAATTTAGTAATTTTATTGTGGAAGCCGAACAGACAGACAGAGTAACTTTTGCGTTTACATATAATAAAAGTAAGGATAGACAAAGTCATCCATGTAGAAAATTATAGTACCCATAAAATTTAAACCTACCCAAACCTTAGGCGACCCCTTCACACAATATTTTTAACCTCTCACCAACCCGATGGTCGCTAACAAAATCACAGTTGTCTTACCCTACAGGGGCCCAGGGACCCAAACCCGGGGCCCCAAAGGATCACTCAGACATGTCCACACACGGTGACGTATTGCCGGTCACATGGAGGTCACAAGGAGGTCATAGTGACCCTCATCAATTTGACATTCATGAGGGTATAAACAACCAATAGTTGGGTAGTGTTAAAAAGTGCCTTCTGTTGTTAGACGTCAATCGATTGATAGGTTTTAGTTTGGGAACGTCGAAAAAAAAGTGTTAACACCCATCCATGGATTGAGTGCGTCAAGCGTTGCTTAACCTTAAAACGGTCAACCTGAGCGACTGTTACATACTTAGCCACGAGCTCGTCTCTAAATAGTGTAAGGTATTGATTATGAGCTCAATAAAACACAGCAGATATCCCTCCTTTGAAGTAAAATTCATTTATTAAAAGGCTCCTTAAATTGAGCACTTTTTCACGTCAAATCCCATTTGACAACACCCCAACGAAGTTCTAAGCTTATCAGTTTTTTGACTAGGAAGAAGAAACTAGGCTAGCTTTAGCTGAACCCTACACATAGTCGGCATAAAATATTCTGATTCTACCTCTATATCTTCAAGAAACCTTCTGCATTTGGCAATACCATCAAAATATCTTCGCCTACACCTCTGCTTACCTTCTTCCCAATAACAGCGCGACGATACGGCTGTGTATGCTCTCTAAACAAAACGCCAGCTATTGACAGTGAGTCCGACCTAGTTTCGAACAAAGCACCTCAAATACTACCCTATATGCATTATTGGTTCAATAGCAAATAGATCCAATTGCAGGCTAAATATTTTACTGGTCAATTAATACGTTTATGCTACATGTTTAACGAGAATAAGTCTATCCATTTAAAAGAGATCATGGAGAAGTTATAGCTGAACGTTACATCATAAGGTTAAGAAAAATCATCAAATGACCCCTCCCGCTGTGTGTGAGTGTCAGACTCTTACTGACTAAAAACCGTCGTGTTCTGTCATAGGCCTTTTATGTACCAGGGCCGCGGTATCTCTTTCGAACAACCCGCAGCCCCTGCAGGCCTTAGCCCTGCTGGGCCCCGCTGGGAAGGCAGTAAGTCTGACAACCAGATCTATAAAGTCGCATCGAGTTGTCCAGATTTAAAGAGCTCAGATAGGCAGTTGCTCCATTTTGTACACTGATACTTAGCTCCACCCAGTTAGACGAGAAGCCAACCCCAAAATAGTTGGGAAAAGACTTGGCAGATGATGACCTACTTTTCACCATTTACCAATCCCCTTTATAGACTCCATCACCATTTGCAAAGCGAAACATAGTTCGCAATTTTCGATATCCCAGCCACAGAAAAACAAAAACACATGAGTACTATGAATAGAGGATAACTCCACTCAAATTTCGCTCAGGCCGAAACCGCGGCTGTTGAAATAAAACTCGTATTTCAAGGAAACGCGACGCGTATTTCGACGTATTTTCGTATCGTATACTCTGCATATCCCGTGGTGTTGTGCCACTGTGTTGGGGGGTACAGAAGGTTTAGTTCGGACAAAAATTAAAGATAAATCTACTGGTACGAAGATATTATCGTTTATGTCCAGTTCAGAATTCTAATGTGTGGCAAGAATAAGAAATTGTTTATTCATTTTTTTTTCCACAGTCCAAATTGATTATTGTAAAATGAAAGAAATAAAATATATAAACAATCCCGAAAAATTGAGAACTGATTTTTTCAACCGACTTCTCGAGCCTCTTCCTTTTCGGGAAGACAGGTAAAAATTGCAAGAAACCTGTACACATAAGAACTTATGTTATTTTTTAAGTAACGTATTCTATCATATAATAATTGCTGAATCTAAAAAAAAAATCTACATATAATACAGTTAGCTATTAGCAGCATCTTGCTTACATACATAGGTCTCTTAGTAACGATGGTTTTTTTTTGTAACTAGTTTTAACAAAATTAGGAGGTATACATGGAATGATTACAAAACATCAAATTCAAAAATTCTATATTCAACTGCCTACTAAACCTAGTACTTCTATCACACACTTATTTAGTACCCAAATATAGTACCTAGTGTATTTCCCACGAAACTTTTCCTTTGTAGTTCAAACAATGTTTCGCTGGATACGCTCCTACAGTTAACTTGAACTCACGTTACTTGCAACTTAGGATAATACAGTTAGTTGTTTTCAAATTGAAATTCAGACGTATTTCTTTTGTTTTAGATTTGTTTGGCAGTTTTATTTTGCAACTGTTAGGTTGGTATCTGAGGGGAAGAATTATGAGTACCGGTATAGGATGGCTGTTGAATGAATCTTTGTTTTTATTTAAGCTAATATAGATCTTCTGATTAGTGTGTGACATGAATGATGTTTATTTATTTGACTGGGTTGAATTACATTAATTAGATGGGTAATGCCGACATCATCTCGCTTTTTACAGAAAATACTATATATAGAAAATAATATAGGTACTTAAGTGTTGATTTTAACATATTTGCAAAATGAATATAATTTTAAATTACAGAATAATATAATATATGTCCTATATGCAAATAAATACATAATAACACACACAAAAACCATTATGATTTACTGACGTGAAACTGTATAGTTTAACCTACTATTTTTCGCGTTTGGTTTATCATTTAAAATGCATGTTAATTTATCGCAGTGACAGACTGAATAAAATCGTTTCTTTTAGTAGGTAAATAACAAAATAAAATCAAACTAAGACAGTTTTCAAAGTGTACCTCATTCATTACCCATATTATTTTCGTCACAAACATAACCTTCCCTCGAATAATATAGTTAACCTATAAGGTAGGTAAACACATATAAGCTAGGGTATGATCTCCTAGCCTTAATCAGAAATAAAACGTCAACTCGTATCACAATAACTTCTTATATTCACTTTTAAAACACAATTTAATATCAATCGTAAGAAAACATAGTTTATCAGTCCACGAAGGAAGCGCATGCGAAGCGCGCGCTCTATCTGTCAAAATCTCTTTTTAGTGTTGTCCTCACAGTAGAGGTAGTGTTGTCCGTATAAAACTAAAATGATTTAGTATACTTCGGTAAATATAGTATAGTTCCTTAATGTATGAAAAGAGAATATAACATACAGAACAATAAATAAGTCACAGGATAATATTAGTCTAACATTCGGCCATTCTGACCACTAAGTTTGTCCTCAAACTTCTCAAAGTCAAGAGGTTATTCGCCAGCAAGAATTCATGACTGTGCCACCTTTACAGAGCTGCGTTCCTAGGACTGCCTCGAGGCCTTCACTCTTACTGGACCCATCTACACCACCCAGTCGGCCTTAACTGGCGACGTTTGCATTTGGCCTCATGACCGTATCGTGGCCTTCACTCTTACTGGACTCATCTACACCACCCAGTCGGCCTTAACTGGCGACGTTTGCATTTGGCCTCATGACCGTATCGTGGCCTTCACTCTTACTGGACCCATCTACACCACCCAGTCGGCCTTAACTGGCGACGTTTGCATTTGGCCTCATGACCGTATCGTGGCCTTCACTCTTACTGGACCCATCTACACCACCCAGTCGGCCTTAACTGGCGACGTTTGCATTTGGCCTCATGACCGTATCGTGGCCTTCACTCTTACTGGACCCATCTACACCACCCAGTCGGCCTTAACTGGCGACGTTTGCATTTGGCCTCATGACCGTATCGTGGCCTTCACTCCAACTGGAGCCATCCACGCCTTCCAGCCAATCTCAACTCACGACATCTGCATTTGACCCCTCACCGCAAAGCCAAGAGGATGTCCACCAACAAGGCTTCACGATCGTGCCAACCTTCCAGAGTCGTATCTTTAACTAGGACGGACTGCATCGTGGCCTTCACTCCAACTGGAGCCATCCACGCCTTCCAGCCAATCTCAACTCACGACATCTGCATTTGACCCCTCACCGCAAAGCCAAGAGGATGTCCACCAACAAGGCTTCACGATCGTGCCAACCTTCCAGAGTCGTATCTTTAACTAGGACGGACTGCATCGTGGCCTTCACTCCAACTGGAGCCATCCACGCCTTCCAGCCAATCTCAACTCACGACATCTGCATTTGACCCCTCACCGCAAAGCCAAGAGGATGTCCACCAACAAGGCTTCACGATCGTGCCAACCTTCCAGAGTCGTATCTTTAACTATGACTGCATCGTGGCCTTCACTCCAACTGGAGCCATCCACGCCTTCCAGCCAATCTCAACTCACGACATCTGCATTTGACCCCTCACCGCAAAGCCAAGAGGATGTCCACCAACAAGGCTTCACGATCGTGCCAACCTTCCAGAGTCGTATCTTTAACTAGGACGGACTGCATCGTGGCCTTCACTCCAACTGGAGCCATCCACGCCTTCCAGCCAATCTCAACTCACGACATCTGCATTTGACCCCTCACCGCAAAGCCAAGAGGATGTCCACCAACAAGGCTTCACGATCGTGCCAACCTTCCAGAGTCGTATCTTTAACTAGGACGGACTGCATCGTGGCCTTCACTCCAACTGGAGCCATCCACGCCTTCCAGCCAATCTCAACTCACGACATCTGCATTTGACCCCTCACCGCAAAGCCAAGAGGATGTCCACCAACAAGGCTTCACGATCGTGCCAACCTTCCAGAGTCGTATCTTTAACTAGGACGGACTGCATCGTGGCCTTCACTCCAACTGGAGCCATCCACGCCTTCCAGCCAATCTCAACTCACGACATCTGCATTTGACCCCTCACCGCAAAGCCAAGAGGATGTCCACCAACAAGGCTTCACGATCGTGCCAACCTTCCAGAGTCGTATCTTTAACTAGGACGGACTGCATCGTGGCCTTCACTCCAACTGGAGCCATCCACGCCTTCCAGCCAATCTCAACTCACGACATCTGCATTTGACCCCTCACCGCAAAGCCAAGAGGATGTCCACCAACAAGGCTTCACGATCGTGCCAACCTTCCAGAGTCGTATCTTTAACTAGGACGGACTGCATCGTGGCCTTCACTCCAACTGGAGCCATCCACGCCTTCCAGCCAATCTCAACTCACGACATCTGCATTTGACCCCTCACCGCAAAGCCAAGAGGATGTCCACCAACAAGGCTTCACGATCGTGCCAACCTTCCAGAGTCGTATCTTTAACTATGACTGCATCGTGGCCTTCACTCCAACTGGAGCCATCCACGCCTTCCAGCCAATCTCAACTCACGACATCTGCATTTGACCCCTCACCGCAAAGCCAAGAGGATGTCCACCAACAAGGCTTCACGACCGTGCCAACCTTCCAGAGTCGTATCTTTAACTATGACTGCATCGTGGCCTTCACTCCAACTGGAGCCATCCACGCCTTCCAGCCATCTCTAACTACGACTGCATCGTGGCCTTCACTCCAACTGGAGCCATCCACGCATTCCAGCCATCTCTAACTACGACTGCATCGTGGCCTTCACTCCAACTGGAGCCATCCACGCCTTCCAGCCATCTCTAACTACGACTGCATCGTGGCCTTCACTCCAACTGGAGCCATCCACGCCTTCCAGCCATCTCTAACTACGACTGCATCGTGGCCTTCACTCCAACTGGAGCCATCCACGCCTTCCAGCCATCTCTAACTACGACTGCATCGTGGCCTTCACTCCAACTGGAGCCATCCACGCCTTCCAGCCATCTCTAACTACGACTGCATCGTGGCCTTCACTCCAACTGGAGCCATCCACGCCTTCCAGCCATCTCTAACTACGACTGCATCGTGGCTTTCACTCCAACTGGAGCCATCCACGCCTTCCAGCCATGCTAACAAATCGTCAACAATATAATTGCATAAACTCTCACTACGATAAACAATTTCTGCAAATATTTTCATTTCATTTCATTTTGAATCCAAACTGTGACTTGTGTACATTGCCATTTTAACAAATTGGCAACCATATACTTGTACAAATTCTTACTACGGTAAACAACTTCACGTCTAGTATTTGGACTTGTATACTTTATCAAAACATTCAAGTTTAACAGAGTAAGTTAATCTTACTATCACTGTGACTGCAACGAGGAATTCACTCCTATTTGGAGCTATCTACGCCTTCTAGTCATGTTAACAAATTGACATCAAGATCCTTCTATCAAGTCTCTCGACTTATGTACCTTATCAATACATTCAAATTTAACCATGACAAGTCAACATCAACATATTGGCATCTATATACTTATATATTTTCCTATTTAAATAATCGACTTGTTTTATATCCAGTCTCTGGATTTATTTCTTTATAAATACATTCAAATTCAACCATTACAAGTAAACATCAACATATTGGCATCTATATACTTATATCATATCCTATTTCAATAATCAACTTTATTTATATCCAGTCTCTGGATCTATATTCTTTATAAATACATTCAAATTCAACCATTTCAAGTCAACATCAACATATTGGCATCTATATACTTATGTCATTTCCTATTTCAATAGTCGACATGTTTTATATCCAGTCTCTGGATTTATTTCTTTATAAATACATTCAAATTCAACGATTACAAGTCAACATCAACATTTTGACATCAATATACTTTTATCATTCCCCATTAAATAAACAATTCTCTATATCCAGTCTCCGGACTTGTGTAGGTACCTTACCAATACATTCAAATTCAAGCAATACAAGTCAAAATCAACATATTGACATGAATTCATTTATATAGTTCCCCATCAAATAATCAATTCCTTATATCCAGTCTCGTCTCTCTCTCTCGTCTCGTTCTTATCTTACACATACCTTATCAATACATTCAAATTTCAATGTTACAAGTCAATATGAACATATCGACGACAACATACTTATATCATCAATCATTAAATAAAGAATCCTATGTATCCAGTCTCTGGATTTGTGTACCTCATTCAAATTCAAGCAGTACAAGTCAACATCACCATATTGGCATCAAAATACTTATATCATTTCTCATTTCAATAGAAAACTTCTATTATACAAAGTCTCTGAACTTATGTTCCTTATTAACACATTAAAATTTATCACTATCATAATTCAAAGTGCAAATCAGTATTTACACATTGCTTCTGCTTATATAATTTCTCATTACAGTAAACAACTTCTTTCTATCCAGTACTTGGACTACTGTACATTAACAATACAATATACAATTTCTTAATATCCAGCCTTAGATTCATAAACTGCGTCACTACACTTGTATTGATCTTCAATACAATATACAATTGCTTAATATCCTGTCTTATTTTATATACTTCACAATTACACTTTATTGGCACAATATATACAATTTTTTTTTTTTAAGGACTTAATTTCGAAGAATTGAGAGCTATGAGAAATATACACAGCTTTTTAAGTAGGTATGTGTCAATGAAGATCTCTATAAATATTGATTAATAATATTATCACAAGCGGCTCCTTACACAAAACCGTCCTTACACAATTCCTTCCGTGTATTAAATTCAGAATCATAAATGACTCGTAATTATCAATATCATCAAACTGGACAATATACAAATCTCTCAATTTATTACATCTTCTATCTCTGACTACAATATATATGTATACATATTTTATCTCGTTTAGTATCCATTAATCATCAATATGATCAAAGTAGCTAATACGAATTCTTTAGTCAGTTTCTCTGCCCATCTCTTATTTATATTCGTTATCTCACAACTAGTACAATATATCTTGTCTATTCAATACTCAATTCTTTATTAGCATTCCAGTCGCTAGTTTTTAATAATTAACAACATAATAAAACGAGAAATGTACAAGTAATTACATTTTTCTCTGTCCATCTCTTATTTGTATTAGAGCAATGCCTATGGTTGAACTAAATCAATACATGTCTTCTATTATTATTATTTAACAACACAATCAAACTCAATCAGACCACTACAAGTTACAATTGTTACAACATTACAATTGTTTCTGTTAATCCCTTATTGTAGTGGTTAAAATATATAAATACATAATATCCATTTTCTTCCTCGAGTCGTTTGTTTTCAGCAACAAACAATAGAACCAGCTAAAACAGTACATAGTGCATACCTTCCAACCTATGAACTTATCAAAAGTTTATTTATGTAGTCTTATTTCAATAATTCAACAATACAACCAAACTGAATTAGTATGAATCTTTCAATTCATTTCACATCTCAATACAGAGGCTCGTAAGAATTAATAACAGATAATCAAGGTAAAAATTGTACAAATCTTTAATTTATTCATTCAATTTTCTTCGTCTGGTATTGTTTTATTAATTAACAATTCATTAAAATCACTACACTTCTCAATTTAAGCTTTTCTTTTTAGTTAATACCATTTAATCAAATTATAACTCTACAAGTCGTAAAGCGTGAGTGGAAAAGCTTTCTGCTCCTTCGGAACTATATCCCTGATGAGGGATACGAAAGCAGAATTGAAGGTGGTGCCGTAGAAACAATTTTAATACAAACAAAGTGACAACAAAGTACCCCTGAGCCTAGTTTAACTCATGGTTCTTTATTTATGGTGCCTTAAAGTATTGCCTTCTTTAGTTGTGCCCTAACAGGGCCTATAATGGTACCTACTTAGTTTTAAGCCTCTTCAACATCTATTGTAACATTATGGAATGCAAATAAATATATATGAATATAAACATAACCAGATGTCATCATCTTTAAATATAAGTTCCAATCACCATATAAATTGTTCTTTATCAGTCAGTTTATTCAATTAATGGTTCAAAACTAATAAATACTAAGCAATGCTCTTTCTTAGTTGTTGACTGTAAAACACTTGTGGTTGTACTTACTGACTTGTTAAAGATGTTGTTGACACCCCACTGAATTCACTCCTCTGATCCTCCACAATCTTGGTTCCTATTTTATAAGTGATCAGAATAGACTCACAACATCAATCAAGAAAATCATCATAAACTGTACATGTAATTTTCTGTGAGAGAAGGTCTAACATACAATATGTGCTGAAATTTAGTCTCAGAATAAAATGTCTTACCTCCCAGGAAATTACAAGATTTCCTGTCATAAAGAGAGTATAGAGAGAAATGTTAACTCGTATCGTTACCATCCATAAAAGTTCAGGTTCAGTTTATTTATAATAATCTATATGTTTTACTGAGTGCCCTGGTATGCATTCAACTTTTTAATGGGCTAGGACAAATTACTTATTAATTGTCTAGTCTTTTATTCTTTAACCGTCTCACATACTTCTTTTTCAGTATGGTATAATGTATTCTGATGGTATAGCTCCTGTGTAGTATCAGACAATTTTATGTATAACTAATGTTGTTTTGTTCCAACTCAAACCTATCTCTTATTGACCCAATTGCCATATTCATTTATTAAGTTAATAATATATAGACTGCTTTCGATTCAGATTTCAAAGCCGAAATTTCTTTATTTTGTATTTATTTGATTCTAGTATACATATCTTTAAGCACTTCGGGTTATTTTTAATGGTTGAGAAAACTGGTCTCAGCATCAAGTGGTGGATTCCAAATTAAAATGAAATCTTTCAAAAAGAACATATCTGATCTGGCTACTCAGATTACTGACACTACTGAGTTATATTTTCTTCTGATTAATTGACACTACTGATTTATATTTATTTATTATGCTTCAGTCTGTAAAATCCTTTAAGTAAATAATATTTACTACAATTGCTGCATCTTTACTGTGATTAAACTATCCTTAATGTGTTACAGTCCTATAATGTACCTGTAAGCTGTAATATCATCCAACATTCAGATAGAATAAGCATTTTAACTTTTTCTAGGTGAGGCAATTTACAGTTAATAATATGGAAAAGATCATTTAAAAAGATTACCATTTTTATAATTTTTTACTTTAGATACTCTTTAAAATAATAACAAGCAATGATATTTGCTTGGAATGAAGTTTTACTTAACAATGATGTATGCTATTGGCAGTACCAAGATATTGGTAAAACATACTTACTGTCTGAAACATACTGGCTTGAAGCATTTAGTTTCATAGTTACTTTATTAATAAAAACCAGTTTAGTGTTTATAGTACTTTAAAGTATTTGATTATCCATTATTAATACCTGTTATCACCGCTTTGGATGTACATAGAATAGTCAAGAGCTGTGTCGCACGGTTTTTGTTGGTTGTCAATTAACCACTTTATTTTCTACCTCTATTTGTAAGTGATTATGATTATTTCAATTTTAATTATTGTAATATTGGCTTTATATCATGAATATCCTATTGTTATATCCTATTTACTTATTTTTATAGGTACTTCCTTTGTCTATTTCAATAATGTATGTAAATAATGCATTAACACCAAATCGTTTGGCCATCATCCCCATGAACTATGCAATTAGCTTTACTTGCTTTATTTACTCTTTTCTCATGAATATTTTATGTATTCAATGTGTAGCAAAAATAACACCATACATAATTACTCAGGATATAAATGTTTACCTCAGAGTATCTGTCATGTTCCCAGCTGGTTTATGGATGTCTAATGAAATATATTGTTGCACATCTACTCACCTTAAAAATGCATGCATCAAATGGATCAATAGCAAACTCTGTTCACATCCATGTAAAACTGCACTTATGTGCTAAATTATATTTTGAATGGCACCCATTATGTACAACAAAATATCTATAACCTAGAGAAAACTCAGTACCGAAGCTCTGAAATGTCAGCTCAAATAGTTTTTAGTATATAGAGCTAAATGTTTCTGGTTTTATATTTGTATTGACAAGAGGCAAACATGTTTTAAGCACATACCTTTAATAATTGTATTATCCTACATGCATGCACCTGCGTGTGTATGCATGTATACACATGTTTGGGCAATTAAATGATTGTTTTCTATTCCATGGATTAATTGGAATGAGAAAAAAAATATTAATGCTTATACCTGATTGTCCAATGTCTCGGGTACCTGTTGCATCGCGGCGGAGAAGGTGTCTAATCGCCATCAGGCGTAGTGTGTGTCAAGCAGTAATCTACATACAAGAATCTGGTCTGGTCGTCGTCATTATAGGTTCCACAAGTTGTCGACCATGTCGCTTTGATTTCCTTGAGTAGATAAGTCCTTGATACATTATTGCGGTTGAGCAATCAGTGCTGTGGTCATCTCGTCTTCGTTTAAGTGTTTCGCATAGTGTGGCGTGATCATTAATTTTATTGTATTCGGAGCATTCGCGCCCCATTGGTAATTAGGCGTTTTCTGTTCTTCCCGCTTCTGATATAAGCTAGGGTATGATCTCCTAGCCTTAATCAGAAATAAAACGTCAACTCGTATCACAATAACTTCTTATATTCACTTTTAAAACACAATTTAATATCAATCGTAAGAAAACATAGTTTATCAGTCCACGAAGGAAGCGCATGCGAAGCGCGCGCTCTATCTGTCAAAATCTCTTTTTAGTGTTGTCCTCACAGTAGAGGTAGTGTTGTCCGTATAAAACTAAAATGATTTAGTATACTTCGGTAAATATAGTATAGTTCCTTAATGTATGAAAAGAGAATATAACATACAGAACAATAAATAAGTCACAGGATAATATTAGTCTAACACACATAACACCCCCACAATACGCCAATCTTGTCAAATACCCAATCAATATGAATAGAAATAGTTTATTAGTCAATCAACTGAGAATAGTTCAGTAAACCTATTGATTAGCCAACGCGGATGCTGTATCTCCAAGATTTAATTAATACGTCTTCAAACTAACGCAGACTGCAGACGAACTATCGGCCGATAGTTGGCCGACAGTTTGGTTTGAAGGTAATCGTGAATCGTACCAAAGATATTAGTGAGTCGGGCTGCGGGATTGTTCGAAAGAGTTACCGCGGCCCTGGTACATAAAAGGCTTAAGAAAGAACATGGTGGGTATTAGTTAGTAAGAGTCTGACACTCCCGCAGTGTGAGGGACCCATCATTTGATGATTTCCCATAAAAAAACAGATAAGACAGTCGATATAGATATTTTAGCTCACGAAAGCGAGTGAATAAGGGACATAGTCTTTGTATGACTCGGCGACTCGACCACTCCTGAGCGCTCCCGAGCTTACATATGCAAAAACAATGTGCCTGTACATTTACACAAGTTTTCATCATCATCTACCTAGCCATTCCCAACTATGTTGGGGTCGGCTTCCAGTCTAACCGGATGCAGTTAAGTACCAGTGCTTTACAAGGAGCGACTGCCTATCTGACCTTCTCAACCCAGCTAACCACGCTTTCGTGAAATTAAGAAATTAGATATCTGTATCTGATCGTTGTTTTGTGGGCACTAACATATATCTCCATACTGATTAAGAGCCCAATAAAACTATCGGCCGACTAAAAGTTTGCAGTCTGCAAAAGATCTTAAGATTGGAATAAATCTTGGAGCGCAGTTTATCTCAAAGTTGGGGCTCATTTATTGCGGATGCATATGCAAATGAGTTTTGCAATGGTTTGGTTGAGAATGGCTTGATTTATTCTGTTCAAAAAGCGTATTGTTTTTATCATGATTTTGAAAAATATGTATGAGTTGTACTTTGTAGAAAATAACTTCTATATGGCATATTTTTTCATTTTGTAATCTTGTGTCAATGAATGCTATTTCTTCCTTATTTTCTGTCTTTACTGTTCAATATTTCAAACTCGAACTCAAAATATTTATTTTTTCGTTATGGCATTTACTGGTGTAAATAATTAATATCTAATGTTAGGGTACAGCTTAACGGCTTTTTTCAGGCGTTGCCAATTTTAAGGGCATATAATATACTTTTTCGTTGCTCAGGTCAATAGAAATCAGAAGGAACCGCATATAATCACTGAACTAAACTCAAAAATCACCCTAAACTATCCAAAAATTGTCCACGTTACATAACGTCAAACACATTTAGGGTCAAACGGCATAAATCTGCCAGCGTGACAATGACAGAGGTCTGTGTTGAGCCACGAACAAAATGGTGAGATCTAATAGATAGGAATAATGTTATAGAAGGGACAAAGGAAGGGTTTTGTATGGAATTAATAAGGTTGAAGATTAAAATGCAGAAAGATTAAAATGTTATGTTAAACTATTTGTATCATCTTTGCGCTTCTCGGGACAAAAAAATGCATGGAACTAATATTTGAAATGCGAAAAAATAAATACTAGGTATTTATTCAGAAGTCCAATGTCACATCCGTTTGACAGTCGCTTATGTAAACGGTGAATTTAATAAACAACAAAGTCTTTCACTGTGATACAAGGGTGCTGCAATTTTCGTGACACCTGCTTTCTGACCATGCTTGATGCTTGTTTGGGAATCAGTCGCTTTAAGAACAAAAATCCCAGATAAAATGTGTACCTATCTCCGATGACTTAAGGTTTCAGGTTTGCGTAATCGCTCGTTTATGCTAGCTCGGCCAGCACTTTTCTATGCATATCTAATACATAATTATAACTATCTATCAGCGTTCATTTCGTTATTCATCCCTCTTCTAGCCCTTCTCAGCTTTTACATATTCTATACTCAGCGATTTTTAATATTTCTCTAGTCTTATAGTCATCTACATATATTGTCTACCAAGAATATATCACGCAGTCAATTTCGATGGATGATGTTTCTCAGTACTTCAGAAGGTATGTTAAATTGGTGGGTCCCGGCTGTCATTTGATCATCTTTGGCAGTCGTTACGGGAAGTCAGAAGCCAGAAAGTCTAGTAACCAGTCTCACCAAGGGAAAAGATCAGATAGGCAGTTACTCCGTGTAAAAACATTTGTACTAAGCTGTATCTGGTAATACTGGGTGCCGACACAGTTCCAAGTAAATAATGGGTTGGTACATAACAATTTAACTTTGTACAACTTTCCAACTTAGCTGACGTTTCACGTCAAAACGTGTGAAATATGCAAATAAGTTACTTTTAAGTATAAAATGTGTATTTTAATGGAAAATACTGTTTTTGAGGTTTATGTATGAATCCTCTTTGGTAGCAGTAACTGGCAAAATATATATAGACCATATTGCTACAGGTGTAGATCTGTCTCGTTAGTCTAGCGATCGAAAAGCGCGACTGCTACACATGGGGCACCCAGTTTGATTTTCCAAGTCAGGTCGAAATTCCTTTGTGGGTGTTTAAGATACTTTCACTAAGCAGCCCGGACTTATGGTATGCAGAAGAATGAAGATCATGCTGTGAAGAAAGTTTGGAGTATGAATGTGGATGGATATAGAGAAAGGGGAAGACCAAAGAAAAGTTAGATGGATTGCGTAAAAGATAACATCGCTGGAATATTATATTATTTGTGAGCTGAACGATGAGTATGGAAGAAGAAAACATACTGCCTCTACAAAAAAACTTACGATAAGAGCGGACATATGAGCAAAGACATAATACCCCACTTTAGATCCATAAAAAAGTCACACAATATCAAACTATACATTGATGACTTAACGTTTGGACCGAATGCCCAATAAATCCTCTTCTAACACCATATACATATACAAATCTGTCTGTATGTAGGTCAGTCAAGTTAATTCAGGGCGTTACGTCTTGTGTCAGTGATCTATCGCTGTCTGTGCAAACAGAATGCACGAGAATGTTCTAGAATGATTGATAGATGCTTTGTTGTTGATATGTGAAAAATGTTTGGAGGTGCTCAGAAGGCATTGGATGCGAAGAAATTTCGGAGCAACAGAGTGGATTTATATAGACAGAGGGACGACCAAAGAAACGATGGATGGATTGTTGAAATCCGGTATGGCTAGAGAGAATGTCACTTGTGAGATGACAGTAGATAGAAGAGTATACAATTGCGATAAGAGTGGATTTTGGGGCTATAAAAAAGTCACCTATGATCAAACTATACATTGACGACTTAATGTTTGGACCGAATGCCCAATAAATCCTCTTCTAACACCGTATACATGTACAAATCTGTCTGTATGTAGGTCAGTCAAGTTAATTCAGGGCGTTACGTCTTGTGTCAGTGATCTATCGCTGTCTGTGCAAACAGAATGCACGAGAATGTTCTAGAATGATTGATACATGGTTTGCTGTTGATTGGTGAAAAAATTTGAAGTGGTGAGTTTAGAATATAAGACCTTTAAGGTGTGGGTAATTTAAGGATGACACGAGTTGATATAAGATGATGATAATGCTTACCTAAATATAAAAAAAAAAACCGGCCAAGTGCGAGTCGGACTCGTGCACGAAGGGTTCCGTAAATTACAGTTAAATCAACCTATCTCAAAAACTATAAGAGATACTTTGATCAAACCAAAAATCGTTGAAAGAGTTAATTAGCATGCATCACCTCTATTTTTTTTAGAATTTTATACCCCGTAGTTATAAAAATAGAGGGGGGGGACATACTTTTTACGACTTTGAGAGCTGATATCTCAAAAACCGTTCACTTTAAGAAAAATGTTTTTTAGAAAACTTTATATCATTTTAAAAGACCTTTCCATTGATACCCCACATGGGTATGTACATCGAAAAAAAAAATTTCATCCCTCAGTTACATGTATGGGGGGCCCCACCCCCAATTCTTTTTTTTACTATTTAGTGTCATATTTTTGTAGCGGTTCATACAACACATATTCCCATCAAATTTCATCACTGTAGTACTTATAGTTTCCGAGTAAATCGGCTGTGACAGACGGACAGACGGACAGACGGACAGACGGACATGACGAAACTATAAGGGTTCCGTTTTTGCCATTTTGGCTACGGAACCCTAAAAATAGATTCTGGAAGGATTCAAACTTGCTGCCCAAGATCGAAAAAAGTGGAAAAACCTCTTGCGAATCCTATGTCCCTGATGTAGGATAGCAGGGTGGCATCATAGATAAGCACTTAAAATACCTATAACTAATAAAATGCAGTGTTGCTTGAATAACTTATAAATCCCTACTCTTCCATACTTAGTTCAAATGACATTAGAAGAAAGGTCTCAATTTATTCTCCGTGGATCTCAACCACTGCGCAGTTTGACAACGTCTTAGAAAATACTTTAAACTACGGCGTAGCAGAACATGAATGGAATACGCAATAGTAAGGTAAAAGCATTTTTATTTTTAAACAAGAAAATCTGAGATTTTAAGAAAAATTATTAGTCTAGTCAAGTTAATTCGGGGCTTTCACAAAAAGTGTCGCGCAAGTCAAAAAGTGCATTGTAATTAGGAAATGTCTTAATCAACCGTCAAAAGACCAAGAATTCCTTGAATTTAAAATTGTACCAATCATAATTGAAATATTCTCACTCTTCCTGATTGCGATGCAAATATAAAAAGGCAAACCCATACATTGCAAAACCGACTTCAACACTTCAAAAACAAAGTTCATAATCGTTGAAGCTTCCTGAACTTATTCTGAAAACTGTATCATTTTCATGTCATAGAAAAATGCACCTTAATTCCATGTTTTAAAGGTCAAAGTCGCATGTGAACGTATCAAGGTTGAATTACCTACATAACTTCTTACTTAGATATGCAATGAATGAGTCTTCACTGTTATTTGAAAATCAACCTTAATTAAAAGGCGCTAAGGTTGATTATGACTTGAAGCTTAACGAGCAAAATGGACTCTTGTTCGCGTAGAAAAATAATCCTTGTTACCACGAAATAAGGTTTGTTTTTGTTTGAGTTTGAGTTCCTGGAATGTTTTTCCTGTTTTCCATTATAAATGTATGGGGATTGGCAAGTTTATATAGGGTTTTCGGCTGTTATAAGATTGTGAATGTTACCACACATGCGCAAATTGAAGTTCCAAGTTTTTCTTATTACGTTTTACGACGAAACTTATTTAGAACTACCTGTTTTTCGTGACAAACACTCTTATATTGAGGTAAGTCGGTGGGTACTTGGATAAAAACTAACTATCTAGGTATTGTTCTTCTCAAATAGGTAACTTTCTCGTTCTGAAGTTAGCTGCTAGTGACAACACAAGTCGGTTCATCCGTTTATAAGCTAATGTCCACAGACAAACATACTGCGGTCAAACTTTTAAAAGTCATCATCTGCCTAGTCTTTTCTCAGCTTTGTTGGGGTCGGCTTCCAGTCTAACCGGATGCAGCTGAGTACCAGTGTTTTACAAGGAGCGACTGCCTATCTGACCCCCTCAACCCAGTTACCCGGGCAATGCAATACCCCTTGGTAAGACTGGTAATCAGACTTTCTAGCTTTTGACTACCCGTAACGATTGCCAAAAATAATGATAGCCGGGACTCATTTTGCCGTACCTCCCGAAAAACGGAAGAGATTACACGAGTCCAAATAATTATTTTAATTACGCTCTCCTACTATAATTTCCTAGTTTAATCCTATATCGTGAGCAATTGAGCGTCTTATCATCTATCTCCCTCTAGCTTATACTATCTCCGTCTTACTTGAACATTTGAGCTATTTAGGTCAGAACTGTACCTAAGTATAAGTTGTTCTATGTTCTTATATGTATAATACTATCTATGTATATCCCGTGATTTTGCATTCGGAGATAGATATGTTAAAAAGTATGCCTATAACCATTGTCATAGTAAAATTATAAAGGAGAAAGTGTCACTGAAAAAGTGTAAAAAATATGAATAGTTAAAGTAAGTATAAAATATCTAATAGTCTTTAATCTGTAGGTGCTTCTATAACTACTAATATAACAAACAGGATTTTTTTTTGTTTGCACCCTAAAAGCTCTGAAACTACTGAAACACATTTAATATTTTTTTCATTTTAAGAAGCTACACTATCCTCGAGTAACATATTCTACTGCCAGCGGTTTCACCCGCATCCCGTGGGAACTACTTCCCGTACCGGGATAAAAAGTTGCCTATAGCCTCGATAAATGGGCTATCTAACACCAGTAGTTCCTGAGATTAGCGCGTTCAAACAAACAAACAAACTCTTCAGCTTTATAATATTCTTCTCACGAGAGAAACTGCGGACAAACAGCTAGTTCCCAAAAATCCTTATTACAGCTTAAAAATTAATTAAAATATCCCATAAAAGATAATTAATAACGTACTTAAATCGATTAATTTCACTAGAGGTCAAACCTGGTATTGACAGACTTAACTGTGACCCGTAAAATCAATTAAGTTAGCAATTAACTTACGAACGCCGATTAATTATTGACAGGCTTTTTTATTTTGTAGGTACAAAAGCTTTGAACTTTCATGAAAACCTGAAAAAAATATAAAAGGTATTGTGTACCTAAAGTTTGTAAAGTTATTGTTTATGTTTTATAAGTAAATAAGGAAGAGGAATTTTAAGTGCTTTCAAAAAAACTGTTTGGAAAAATAACCGGAATCCCCTGAGGACTACTCCGCGCACCTGGATAATATTCTTACATACAAAAGTTGAACAAGAAAACTAAAAAGAAAGTTCCAACCGCTTCCGCCATGGATTGAAAAGTTTAGGCACTACTCTGTTTTTATTGAAAAGTATATCTTAGTAAGATTTTCAAAAACATTATCATCATCATCTGCATAGCTTTTCCCAACTAGGTTGGGGTCGGCTTTCAACCTAACTGGATGTAGATGAGTACCAGTGAGTTACAAGGAGCGACTGCCTATCTTACCTCCTCAACCTAGTCACAGTCACCCGTAAGTAAGATATACAAGATATTACGTTTTAAGGGAAACAGTGATGTAGGTAACCCACCAAATTCTGTAAGAAGATTTAAGCTACCAGTATTAAGGGCTAAAAAAACATAATCATTTAATACAAATTACACAACAAATTATTCTAAATACAGCATCCGAATTAACTGCACAAAGAGATTAAGTTAAAACCATTTTGTACCCAGAGCCGTTATCAAATCGTTTAAACCTGTATTATTTTAGTCCGTAGCGGCTTAACTGTGGTTATTTATAACTGGTATCCCACCTGGTTTAACCGCAGATTCGCAGTAACTGAGCTTACAGGTGAGCTAAATGAAACGCGTAGTTAAATGTGTATGTTATGTAAGTTTAAAATTCAGTTAGGTGAGATATACTTGTGTGGGTTTATGTACATGCATGTTGTGTTTCTTCGCCTCCTTCTGCGGAGTAGTCATGCTCGAGAAGGACTCGACTCGGTGGCGGAACGACAGAGAGTTCGCACCTCTCGTCCCGGCCGCCGCGCTGGACCAGGTAGACACCACGGGCGTGGGTCTGTGGGCGGTGAGTTCGGGTGGCTCATCGCTTATGACTAGATAGACAACGGACCCGTGTCGGCGGCGAGCGTTGTTCCACGCGCTCCTCAAAGAAATGACAACAATCCCAGCGGGGCCCAGCAGGGTAAAGGCCTGCCGGGGCTGCGGGATTGTTCGAAAGAGTTACCGCGGCCCTGGTACATAAAAGGCCTACGACGGAATAAGACGGTTTGTAGTCAGTAAGAGTCTGACAGTCCCTCACCGCTGCTAACCCACAGCGGGAGTAAGCGTGGTGATTAATGCTCAATCCTTCTCCGTGTGAGAGGACTTCGAAATATTTAACCTGTGCAGCAGCCCAGCAGTGTGACGATACAAAGGCTATAAACCTATGTCACTTCACAAAAAATTGCTCACTCATGATAAAAACGTATTTCCAAACAAAATTCAGATGTTACTCACAGCAAAAGTCAATTGTGTTTGTCAATTTCCGCTCCAAAAAATGTGAAGAAAATTTATTGAAACATGTTTTCGCAAGTTATTATTTACAACTTATTCCAAGATCTCTTTTGAGCGGATTGTACAAAAGTTTTCTTTGGAAATACTTGAAATATTTTTGTAGCGGTGGGTACTCGAAACATTCTGTTCGATGCTTCAGAGTTAGAGTACGGACTGAGAGAGTGAGCGGAGCGATAATCTTGGCGAGAACGACAAAGTTACTCGTCCCGAAATTAATGTAAATATCGATAAATTCATAAAAATATAATTGGTGTCTTTCAGCTGGACCATGTTAAAAATGTATTAAACCGAAGTCAAATCAAAGAGTTCTTTAGATGTTTTGTTTTCCAATCCACTCTCGATTTTTTGGCTCAAAAGAATGGCGGCTCACGTAGTCCTATCTCTCTTCGTAATAATAATGACACAAGCCTAGTGCTGTATGTCAATGTTATACTGTAACCGGTACATAAAATAGTGTATCAATCAAAGCTTGTCGAAACTGTAGGATTGTTTGTAAGTACCCCAACCTTAGCACTCAAAGTACCAATCTAAGTTCCCGCTTCCCACTCTGCTTATGTAATCGCTCGCTTGTACAATGAAGTTACTGCCTTAGAATTTGCGAAGGTATGTCTGTGTGGTTAGTCTGAGAATTATACAAGCTCGGGTAACTCGAAGGTTAAATATTTTAACTGGATGAAGCAGATCTGTAGTGCTTCGCAGAGAGATGAATTTGAACCCTAGGTGGAATTGCAAATACTCGTAAAAAATATAGTTTTCAAGAGAATTCTGATTTACATTTTTTTTAATATATTTTTTTGCCAAAGTATTAAATTTTGTGGTATACATTTTGTACTTGGTCTTCTAAATTAGTGAAATGATTTAGCCAAAGTACTTTCCTAATCTCAAATTAAATCTGTACTTGTTTGTATATTATGAGGCTGGAGAGTTCTCAGAAATTAGGGTCAGATTTGAAAAATTCTTTCAGTGATAGATACTACATTTTCTGATGAGGGTAAAAGACTTTTTATCCGGCTGTATAAAGCAATACCTTCGGGATGCGGGTGAAACCGCAAGCATTACCTAGTATGTGCATGATTGTTCCTTAAATCTGTAACATTCAACAATTTCCATTCTCTTCCGTAATATACAAACATTATATGGGTTTCATTACACAGTTAAAACCCCCATTGTCCTAAAATAACGTTATTATGAGGACCAACACACTGGAGACTAAATAATCGGCCGACAGTTGACCGGATGGTTGGCAAAGTTTTCCGAAAAGAAAATCTTGTTTCCAATCAAAATTTTTAATCGGTCTGATACGGGCTAAATACCTGATCTTTGTAATGTGCGCACTACCATTCATCTTCATACTGATTTATGAGCCCAAACAAACTATCGACCGACTAAAAGTTTGCAGTGTACTCTATGTATGGGGGCTCCCATTGTTCTAAAATAACGTTATTAAGCATCACTGAATTTGAATAGAGTTAAAACAATTGTTACATAACGAATATGAGTTTAAAATGTAAAATTATAACCCACCCAAAACAATAATGTGAAAGACTGCCAAGTTCGATAATATGGGAATGCTTCGCCTATAAAAGAAGTGAGATCTGAATAAGTACCAAGTTCCATAGTTACATATACCTCAGTTCAAAATAATTACTTTTTAATGATGCTACTTGGCAAGTTTTCACACACCTTGTTATAAACCTACTAAACGCAATGAATCAAGTATTTAATTTTCTATTAAAACTTGCCAAGTAACATCATTAAAAAGTAACTATTTTGAACTGAGGTATATATAACTATGGAACTTGGTACTTATTCAGATCTCACTTCTTTTATAGGCGAAGCATTCCCATATTATCGAACTTGGCAGTCTTTCACATTATTGTTTTGGGTGGGATTTCATTTATTTTTGTAAGGTTGATTATTTTATTTTTTTCTTATGATTAAGTTAGTTAAGGAAATGTCTCATTTATACTATCTTTCAGATTTATGCTTCTTACAAAGAAATGAACTAGATTAACTAAATGGACTAGATTTACCAACTGACTGACATGACATGTTATCATATATTATGTTCGTGGATCAAAGTTACACATGCGTTATTTTCGTAACTGACGCACACTTGGTCGTTTTCAGATCAGATTTTTACTTTACTTTGACTTAATACAAACCTTTGTAACGAATTTCAGATCGGTACGACCATTCAAAGATATATTATATAAATATAGATAAATTTATTTCGTTTTAGTTCCTTAGGGGTATAAATTTACACCGGGTATAAAACACCTTTATTATTTTGAAACCGACTCACACTTGGCCATTTTCAGATTTTTCCCTTTACCTTGACATAAAGACCTACCTCCATGCCAAATTTCAAGTCAATACGACCATTGGAAGTGGTCTAGGTTTTTGATGAGTGAGTCAGTCAGTCAGTCAGTCAGTGAGTGTATAGTAAAAATAGCGATTTTCTGACGTCAATATCTCAAGACCTACAATAGGTATATTAATGAAATTTTGTATTTTAGATAAGTGAGGGGGTCTCAACAGATACTAAAAATTTGGTATGCGTAAATAAAATAGATTTTGAGTTATAGGGGGGTCGAATTTGGCCCGAAATGGTTCGTGTAATATAACCCACGGCCGGTGTGTCGCTTTTTTTGCTCGAACTTGGCGGACACACTGCCGTGTGTCTAGATAGTTTCGGTCCATAAGGGCTTTTTCAAGCGTGAGTTTGCAGTTTCAAACGTTTTGAAAGTTATAAGCAGTTAGTTGTAAAATTCGCTTCAAAATTAGTTTTGTTACACTATTAAAATGTGATGACGCAAAACGACGATATTAATATAACAGAAAATCAATATTTTAATGTTGGAAAAGAGATTAATCAGTAAAACCAGGGTAGCAATTGGTAGCAACTAATGGTAGCTGGTAGCAATTAGGTAGCAACTCTCTATATGTATTTCGAGAGGATCGATGAGTTGTGACAGTGGTAATGACACAGACAAAATATAAAGTTCCTAATCTATACATTATAATATCTTAGTACGTTAAATATTAATTTCATCTCAAAAGCCTTGCTTACACATGTGTAAATCCCATATTAACCTTCTTGTTAAAATATTCAAATCAAAAACCGTTCACTTGACACAATATAATTTGCGATATAAAATCCACAAAGCAAAAATAACTCCTAAGCACATAATAATTTATTCACGCTCTCCAACAAACACAAAATTTACCGAAAAATGGAACGCATCAACAAATTTTCCCGAACGGGCACAAATGCTTTACCGAAAAAGATCTCACGACGTACAAATATGATTCCGAGTCATGGAGAACAAAATTATTAGCGGAGATGTCATAACGCAAAATCTCCTAAGAAAGTAGCGCGACAACATGCGGGGCGAGGGGGACGAGGAACGTTACTAGCTCCCCCCTTATACACATTCTTTGAAACCCGTATAATTTATTTTGTGAATAACTTTGATGCAACTTATCTATGTTTGTATGTACTTTCTAAGTATATCTTGGACACCAGTGACTGTGTTTCGGATGGTACGTTAAACGTCTGGTCCCGGCTGCCATTGAACATCTTTGGCAGTCGTTACGGGTGGTCAGAAGCCAGTAAGTCTGACAACCAATCTTACCAAGAAGTATTGGATTGTTCGGGTGACTGGGTTGAGGACAACATTTAGGCAGTCGCTCCTTGTAAAACGCTGGTACTCAGCTGCATCTGGTTAGACTGGAAGCTACCTAACATAGTTGGGAAAAGGCTCGGGAGATGATTGGACCCGCTTATCTTATTTATACTGCAAATCGTTGACAGATTTCCAAAGAACCCTCGTTAGTTCACTCATAACTGATCGTTTAGGTCATGCTTTTGACCTAGAAGAAGGCGCCTGACCTACCTGTATTAAGGCATCTCCTTTCATCTTTCTTTTCTTTCGAAGTATTTTTACATTACGCCAAGCCATGTTGGGAAAAGAATTTAATTTCAGCCGACAGTCGTAGGGTGACAGTGATTTATAGTCATCGAAGACTGAGTATTATATTTGTGGGAATATCTTAAGTGGTAGTTATTATGATGATTTTATTGAACGATGTGAAGTCTTAAGTGTAGGTATTAATACAAAAAAACATATGTAAAATTAGGTAAATAAATGCGTTTAAGAAATTGAACGTGAGTTTTTTGCAGTTATGCTTTTACGCCAAAACGGCTGATTTACTTTTGCATAGAGATAGTTGGTAGTAGCTTTTCTACCCGGGTATTAGAAGTAGATCCTTCGAGACTCAGAACCACGGGAACCCACAATTATATACTTTTACAGCCTTTTTATCGTCCCACTGCTGGGCACATGCCTCCTCTCACACGGAGAAGGATTGAGCATTAAAAAACAAGTATATAAATATTCCTATATAAGCCCAAAGCAATTATTCTTCGAAAATAAATTCACGGTCAAAATATAGTACTGTCATAACCACACTAATCACAATAAACTCTATATTACAATCCAAAATGGCCGCCGAACGTGTAGACACAACCGAACTACTTAAGCAGCTTCCACTGTCATACCAGTGCAATACCTACCGATTACAGTGACAAAGATTTATGATTATATTCGGACATGACCCGAGAATTGTCCCGAAAATAAAGTAATGTTTGGCCAAACTAGCCGTTTCTTTGATTTTATTGCCTGGTCTGATATTGTTGAGTAAGAATGGTCTAGTTATTATTTTAGTGGGAATATAAATATTGTATGTTCCTTTTTATTACTAGGGTTTATTATGAGGGATCGTGATTTTCATTAATAACTTCTGTTCGGATTATTTAGTGGTTTTTCTGACGTTCAGATACACGTGTAATAAGGTTAAATGGGACTAGCTTTTAGTATTTATCCGCAGTTGCGTTAGTATTATTGCACCCAAATTAAATGGTAACAATGTGTTTTCTCGGAGTATTTGTGTGCAAAATTCAGAATTGGTTCAATAGTAGTTTAACGTTTTCCTGCAAACAGACTAGAAGACAGCAAAAATATCTATTTCATAAAAACAAAAATTATTGCCCTGGATATAATCGCACTTCAAATTTTTCGTAAAATCAGATAACTTGACAGAAAAATTTCAACTGCAGTTATGACTTACAAAACGATAAAATTCTTCACAGTTAGAAAAACTACAAACGCGTCTATATGCGTTAGGTAATGACCACTAAAACTGGGAATTGAATTGAATTTTACTACCCAAATCGTGGCTACCCCAGTCCAGCTTTTAAAGGCACCTAGAGTTTTAACGAGAACATTTAAAAAAGAGCTCTCTATCTCAATAGCCGTAGTAGAGACGTTTTCAATTTGTTCCAATCTCTATTGTAGAGCAGCTTTCGGTACCTATTTACATATTTATCTTGGAAAGCAAGGAAAGCATTTTGCTTTGCAACTTCTTGAACTTATACTTACGTATTTTTGTGCAAAACTTTTCTTTGTCATCTTAGCTCTATAATATGATCTGCCGGGGCTGCGGGATTGTTCGAAAGAGTTACCGCGGCTCTGGTACACGAAAGGCCTACGACGGAACACGGCGGTTTTTAGTCATTAAGAGTCTGACACTCCCTCTCCGCTGCTAACCCACAGGGGGAGCTCATTTGATGATTTTTGACGTCCGTTAAAAAAACTCTATAATATGATGATAATACCTACACACGTATACATATTTCTTACGATATATTATTTGCCATAAAATATACCCGCGTTCCGAAGTATGTACCCAGATGAAAAGTACCTCATACCTTTCCTTCATGAATGAATGTCTATCACGGAAATAATTTTTCAAAACGGTCTCATTGTTCCTGAGCTTATTGTGTTTAAATAAACAAGTAAAACTAGTCACTTTTGCATTATTAGTAGAAAACAGCAAAGCAGAAAATATGTATTCATACTGTATAAGCAAGATTTAGAACAAGCTTATTTTATTAACCAAAATATTGAAATATTAACGCCATCTATTAAATTCAAAATTATTACCCTCATTTTGAGCATAACCACCCTTGGGACCCTTGGCATCCAAATTGAAATACATACAAATAGCACCCGAAAAACTTTGCCTAAATAATTTCTGGTAATTCCCTTACTCTCCTAACTAATTCAGGGTTCCGTAAACAATACATGTTTTAGGGTCCTCTGAGATCATTTATCTATTTTATGTTTTTGTATTAACTGGACAAATATTATGAGTAAAAAACTGAACTTTTTGCTTACGAGACGGATATAAGGGCCTTCCTATTGCTTATATCGTTACATGTCTTACCATACATGCAGACAATGTCAGCATACTCAATAATATAATGAATGCGAAAATAACAACAGACATAAGGACTGCACTAGCCATTTCATCCAAAATTCTAACCATTCTAGCCAAAATCATCAAATGACCCCTCCCGCTGTGGGTTAGCAGCGGTGAGGGAGTGTCAGACTCTTACTGACTAAAAACCGTCGTGTTCCGTCGTAGACTCTTTATGTACCAGGGCCGCGGTAACCCTTTCGAACAATCCCGCAGCCAGGACTGCACCAGCCTCAAATAGATTTAAAAGACATAAGTAATAAACTGTATGTCTGTCTGTCGGGAACTACTGAATTTAAATGATAATATAATCCCCAGATATTTTAGAGCCTAAGAAGTACATACTTTTATCCAGGAACGAAAAGTGATTCTTATTGGCATAGGTGGATTTAGAGAAAACCATTATTTGTCAATCATCTGCATTTTGAATCAAGTTTCTATGAAAATACAATAATTCTATACGGAACCTCTATCTTATGAAGGCACTTGTATTTTTACGTTCATAGCTTTTTATAATTCGGGGCCTGGCCTCTGAATTCGTACAGTCCGTTTATTTGCACTCACTAATTAAGGCCGAAATCATTAACTGGATGTCGTCTCGTTTGCTTTTTATTGCATTTTCGTAACAGACTTTACGAATTTGTCCTTTTGAATTTTAGTCAAAGTTTTTGCGCCGAGTTTTGAATTCTATTTGACTTTATACGCCAAGATTATTTGAACTTTTTGGTCTATTGAGGTAGATTCTTTCCTTTATTGTTTCTAGGCTTAGGTTAGTTGCAGAATATGATATATTCACTTGGCTAATATGGGAGCATGGCAGTACCCCAGCCAAGTCCCAAACAAAGCGGGCACGGCACGAATTAAATAATTAAGTATAGGAAATTATGTACTTAAGTGAATTTATCAACCATATGATTTATAAAAAAATACTTACGCATAAAATGAATGAAGAATGTAGAAATATGTTATTGTATCCAAAATATGGATGTAGACAACTTACCTGAAACAAATGAAAAATTACAATTAGTATAAAATTCAAATAAAAATGGATTAAAACTTCGCTTTTGAAGGTTTTAGCTTATAAATTCATAAAAACAATACATGAGCAGTGGTAAACTGCTTCAAAAGGAGAAAGACACTGAAAGAGGTTAGTTAGGACGTAAAAATATGAATTATTAATTATGTATCGTAAATTATAAAATATTGTCATGAATAACTGATTATATCACTACGAGAAACTTGCCACAAAACGAAATAACAAGAAAACAAAGCTAATAATATTTTCCTGCAAAAATTCACGCCTGTTCGACTTTAGCCCTTTTTGGGACAATTGTCAGTTTGTCACCCTTCAGACAATGGGGTGACATTACCATTTCCATTCTGTTACTTATTGAACGAGGATTGTGGTCCTCTTAACCTCAACCTTATTTAAATTCAAGACCCATACGACAACGGGTTTATTTTTGAAAGGAAGCTTGGTGGTTTCACGTAATACTTACACTATTTTATTTTAGTTTGAAATGTAACTTTGTATTTAAGATAGCACAAATACTTGTTTACTCTTCACGCACAAAGGCTCAATGGATTTTGATGAAGATGGCATTTGGCGGTAATATAGTTTATACGTATATAGGAATAATATACATGATAGATACTTTCTATCCTGGTGCAAGAAGTTGGTAGTTCTTTCAGAGAGAGAGTGAAACCACTTTTGGAAGCTATTTAAATAATATCGGTTATGTTATATAGTTAACTCCATTCGAAAATAAACCCAATTATTTAAAAAACATAAACAGTTTAGATTTCGTTTAATAATAATTTTCACCTTCTAAGAATTAAAATGTGTCTGTTTGTTAATAAAGCAAAACTCCATGCCAGTTTAAGTGTCAATCACAACTTATTAAAATACCTAAGTAAGTCGTAACAAAAATATTAAATCTTCCAAACTATTTCACTAACGAACGAAGTTAGTAACACTTATAAGTAAGTACATGAAGTAATTTAACTAAAGTAAAGCGTTCAAACTTAAAACGTAATTTGTCTTAATCTCATCTTTAAGGCTTATTCTAATTAATTCTTATCTTAATCTTAGAGGCATCTGTGAAGTTACTCACTCAGCTTAATAAGTATGAAGAAAGAAAATCCTTGATCGTTTACTTAGTATCATCTGCCTAGCTTTTTCTTGTCTATGTTGGGGTCGGCTTCCAGTCTAAACTTACAGCTGAGTAAAAGTGTTTTCTACGGAACGAATGCCTAGCTAACCTTCTGAAACCTTTACCTAGGCAATACGACACCTTGGTAAGACTAGGTCTCCGATTTTTTGACGCTGCAGAAAATAACGACCAGTGGGTATATGTAGTACCACACATATGTAGTAAAACACGGAAGAAGTCGTTGTTACAAAGATGGTCTCCCATCCACGAAATTTTCCTATTAGGTATTTTTTTCTACCTATGCCGTTATTTCTTAACTACTAGCTCCTCTTTCAAAATATTAAAACAATATAAATTCGATTTCCAACCTCCCAATTTTTACATAGAATAATATTAACATCCTGCCCTTATCCCAATTTACTATGTGATTTAAGCAGCACGTTTTCTTCTGCCGTCATCTCACAAGTAAATTTTTTTCTAGCCATATCGACTTTCACACAATCCATCCATTTTATCTTTAGTCGATCCTAATCAATCCATATTCATTTTCAAATCCTTATTCCTCCAAAAATATAAATAACAGAATAACTATTAACAGCAAAGAACACAAAATAACTTCACAGATAAAAGCTCCGATTAATAAAAAGAAACACAGCTAAAAGATATGACTATAAAAGCAATAATATATCCTTGCAAAGATCTCGATAAATCCCTTTGACTCTCACTAATGCTTGTCGATAGATGGAAAACTTTGTTACCGATCTGACCTCGAATCTCAAATATTTAGGTAAAACTTGTGCTGAGAATATTTTATCCTTTTATTTTTAGATCTGCGTTGAGTGTTAAGTTATTCATGTATTTTTGAAAGATGAAAGACGGTGGTTTTATAGATTGAAGTATTTTTTTCGTAAAATAATATTTTAACTTAATTAAGATTCTCTTCCAAGTTTTATGTTATCAAATTTTGTTCATATAAGTAAATTAATAAAATTTTGAAGCTCTGCAAAGGCAACTAATAATGAATAGAGTATTGAAAACCTGTGAAGATTTTTTATTATTAATGAACGTCAAAAATATAACTAAGTTTGATTCTATTTGTCAATTCCAAAAGTAGCTTCCTATGGAGAAGAACGAGCAAGAAACTCCATGGTTACTCTTTTTAAAAATAGTATGGTATTAGCCTGGTAAATAAAAATATGTTAGCCCACTGTCATTCTCTTATTTGGATCTTGACATTAAGTAAATAATTATTACGAGAAAGAACAGAACAGTAATATTTACCCTAAGAGCTTTGTACTTAATGATACACAAGGATAGAAAATAGTTTCTCCTGTTTCACGATTGCCAAGGATTTTCAATCTTATTCTCATGTGGCTAGGGTTGAAATTTCCGTGATTATTGGATTAAGTAGTTTTCTCTGTATATTAATCCTAACCAATATCATAAAAGAAAAAGTAACTGTCTGTTTGTCACGTCCACACCGATACTACAAAACCGATTTTAAAAATGTGCTAAGATATTCTACAGCCTCAGAAAAACCAAGCTACTTTTTTGTTCGGTTGCGGGAAGTTGTTTCCTTGGGAAGCAGGTGGATCCACAAGGAAACTTGTTAATTCTATGTCTTGGACTTGTAATTTTCACGATTCCTGTCATTTTACTATAAGAAAATAATACTTTCACTCCAGAATATTACAGAACAAATACTCATTACTTGATTAACCATTTATTTCTGAAATTCCTCCGTAAGTACAGGTATATTTTGTGTGTAACCTAATATTTTTGTCAGAAAAGCCTTACAACCCCGAACCCATATGTTTCCTTGAGCCCGTAATGTCTACATCATATTTGCGCTATGACGAGTAAACATACCGAGTACACAGCTTAATGAGGCTTGTATATAGACATTTATATACTTAGTATGAGGACACAGTATAGTTTTGTTATGTATGTAGCTATGTAGGTAGGTAGTTGGTGATCGTCTCCTTCAGGATCCCTGTCACAACTCTCCGATCCTCTCGAAATACATATAGAGAGTTGCTACCTAATTGCTACCAGCTACCATTAGTTGCTACCAGTTGCTACCCTCGTGGTTTTCTGATATCGGGATGGCTGTCACTTTTCCCAGTGTGAAGAAACGGTGCAAAAGCATTGAGTTTTTTTTTTTGGTACACGCCTTACTTTTTATTGATATAGTAACTACTGAGGATTTTTCATCCTGATGGCGTGCTGGCCTATTGACGGCCTCGACAGCTGTTCTCATATAAGGAGATCAGCCAGCTGCGCAGGACATATTATAGTGCACGAGCATTTGCTTGGACACAGGTGCACTAACAATTCCTTCACTCTTATAGCGCGATGGGACGACAATCCGACACCACCGGAGAGAGATCAGGCGCAGAACCGACATTAACGTGCTCTTCGATATATATAGATCTGTTTTATGACTAGATGGCATCATCCAGTTATAATTAATATTGTCTTTCCTGTATTGATTTATTGATATTACAGTTTTAGCTTCAAAAGCAAAGAAACTTTACGAATATAATTATAATACGTAGACTATTCTTAGAAGTTTATTAATGAATATAATAAGAGACTAGATACGAGAATTTGATTGAAGTTGGGAAACCAATAATTTCTATATCAAAGTTTTCGAGTTTAGTAAGTTAGTTACGTGATTCTTTGAAAGTAATATTATTATGATACTCAGTTTGTATGTATTTCAATGTGGTAAGTATATACTTTTAAGAATACCTACCACCATAATTAGAATACCAATTATGAAAATGTGTGAAAGTCGATATGGCTAGAAAGAATGTTACTTGTGAGATGACGGCAGATAGAAGAGTATGGAAGAAGAAAATATACTGCGCCGACAACAAATAAATTTTGTAATAAGGGCAGGGGGGTGATAATTGTGATATAATATTAACTAGCAGTTTTCTGGGGTTTCACTCACGACGCGTGGAAACTACTGCTCGTATTGGGATAAAATATAGCCTAAATTACTCGGGAAGAGTGTAGCTTTCCAATAGTGAAATAATTTTGAAAACAGTTCAGAAGTTTCGGAGCCTATAGAGTACAAACAAATAAAATATTCCTCTTTATTATATTAGTTAAACTGTAGGTCCCGGTTGTCATTGATCATCCTTGGCAGTCGTTACGGGTAGTCAGAAGCCAGCAAGTCTGACAATAGTCTAAACAAGGGGTATCAGGTTGCCCGGTTGAAGAAGTCAGATAGACAGTCGCTTCTTGTAAAACACTGGTACTCAGCTGAATCCGGTTGGACTGGAGGCCGACCCCAGCATAGCAGTTGGGAAAAAGACTCGGGGGATGATGAGTGTAGCTTTTCAACAGTAAAAAATCTGCTGAGAGTACAAACAAGCAAACAATGACTCCTCTTTATTATATTACCATAGATATTAGTATATATAGGTATAAACGCCCATTCACAACTAAAACAACGCTTATCCAAATATAAACATACCATTCAAATATCAACTTAATTTCAAAGCAACAAGGTAAGTTTTCCCCTGTCCCAAGTTGGGAAACTCATTTCAAATTCATAAGTACTATGACTAAAGTTACATTCTATGATAAATGAGTTTTATCGACAAAGTATCGCATTTTGGCCAGTTAAAGAGAAATTATTGGTTTAAAACTTACTTACTTAACGCTACTTCCTGGGACAGTTAACTTGTAAAATTGTTAGGCTGTTAATTTATTTTGTCTCTATTTTTTATTTAGACCCTCTAAAGCCATTTTTTGCTTGATAAAGTTACGTTGACTTGCGTGTTGATTATTACTATGACACTATAGCCAAATATAAATGGTAATATCTTAGCCTCAAAAATGTTTTACCAATAAGTATAATATAGTATACGTCAGACCGGCTTTCACGCCAAACTTTACATGTTTGGTACACAGATACTTAGCCTGAAAAATTATATAGTAATTTTATCCAGATTTGTATAATAGTTTCTTGTAGATACCCTTAGCAAACAGTTATGCTGAGCGCTGATCTTCTCGCGTAAGTATGAAGCAGTTATAGAATAATGAGGTACTATTTATTTATTATTTATCTTTTCATAATTAGGTACCTACTTGTTATTTTAATCAGTTTTCTTGTGAGTGTAATTTTTACATAAATTAATGTTTTTTCTTTCTATATCCCTCGTTAAGTGAATAAAACCACACAAATCGGCTAATGCTACAAAAATTCTCCGCCCAAGTTAAAAACTAACCAACAAATAAAAACGGTATTGACACCCGCAGCTAGTTAGAGCGAGAAACTACTTTGTTTTGAACCAGCGTTTGTGAACTAACTTCGTCTAGTTGTCACAAAGGGATGAGCCGACGGCGTTATATGTACGTGAAACTGTATATGTATATAAATTATGTAGAACTTTGTATGTGTATGTATGTGATTTTCGAAAATAAGGGTTCTTATATGAACTACTAGATTCCGCCCGCGGCTTCGCCCGCGTACAGTTCGGTTATATCGCGTTTCCAAGAGAATTCTTCAAAAGACCAAGATGAAACTATCCCATGTTCTTTCTCAAGGTCAACTCTATTTCTGTACCAAATTTTATTAAAATCAGTTCAGTGGCTTTCACGTGAAAGCGTAACAGACAGACAGAGTTACTTTCGCATTTATAACATTAGTAGGGATATATGGATAGATCGATAATAACATTAAGCAACGCTTGACATGGCATATACGAATATATAATATAAAATATTTAAGTTAAATAGTAATAAATAAGTAATATTTCACACTACAATTCAATCTATCTCAAGCAATAATATTACATCAAAATCATAAATCATTTTCTTACATACCAAGTCTCAAACCTACCAGTCTCGTTCACTCCATAAATTCTTAGAAATTGATATTTTATTGCGAACGCATAGGAAATTGATAACACTTGTTTTTCCCTTCGAAACACAAAATATTTATGTGTATAAATTATGGGAATGTTGTGTTAGGACAAGGTCGAAAGATAGATGTGGGATAACATGGGTCATTTTTGGGACAAAGTAAGGGAAAATACGGTAAACTTCAGAACGTTGAAAGGTAGTCTTTTCCCAACTACGTTGGGGTTGGCTTCCAGTGTAAACAGTTGCAGCTGAGTACCAGTGTTTTACATAGAGGTACTGTCTATCTGACTTCCTCAACCCAGTTGCTCAGGAAACCCTCCCTTAGAAAGACTGGTTGACAGACTTTCTAGCTTCTTACTTCTTCTTCTTCTTTCGTGTCGATGACATGTCTTATAGTGAGACTACACTTTGTCGAAGAATTTGCAGCTTTGGCAGTCCACTCTCAAAGTCCGCTCTGCGCGTCATCTCGATCAATATATAGCTTCTTACTAAAAAACGCATTTTTAAAAAGCTCGTCCGTTCTTCTCCATATGAAGGTACTTTTGGAATGGGCAACTTAAATCAAACTTATTTATATTTTGACTTCATAAGTGCTGGTAAAGGCCTAAATGAAATAAATGATTTGAATTTGACTTCGACTTTACTTCCCGTACCGATTGCCAAAGATGTTAAAATCATAATTTGTGAATGCCTCAATAGAAATATAAAAGTAAGTAAATTAAAAAAGAATATAAGTAAAACAGGCTTCTTAACTTGAAAAACAAACTTGCCTAATTTTAATAAACCTAATTGAGGGGCGGAAAACTTACTAAAGATTAATTACTAAAGCCCAAATTGCTTTCTCATTATATAGAAAACAAAAAGGAATCCAACTAAACGATAGAATTAATTATGTAACTTGATAACGTAGAGATACCTTAAAAATATACTGAAAAATAAATTATGTGGTTTTCAGAAAATACTGACTAGAAAAGTCGTAGTGGCCTGTTACTGTTACAGCCTTTTTATCGTCCCACTGCTGGGCTGCGGCCTCCTCTCACACGGAGAAGGATTGAGCATTAATCACCACGCTTGCTTAATGCGGGTTGGTGATTTCAGACTATCTGGTCCTAGCGGTGGCTTAGTGATTAATTTATAATTTTTGTCGTTCAAAAGTGTTTGTTTGGCCTAAATGATTTGACTCTGACTCTGATTGAATCAGCAGCTTCTCAAAAACGATTGTGTGTTCGATTCCAAGTTAGGCTAATGCCAATGTTAACTTGTCTAAGTTAAATATACTTTCCAAGAGTATCTTGGATACCTATGACCAAGGAATCCTGGATTATGAAATCTAAATGATATTTCATTGAAGGTATATGAAAGTGATTCCATTCTTATTCACTTACAATGTAAAATCCAAGCTTTTCAAACCTGAAACCCAGTATATCCACAGCTACATAAATCTTTAGTCTTCCACAACCTAATAGTTAATTAATTTCAAAAACTTTCGCCAGCTACGATCGTAATTCACGTCAAATCGGCTGTAGCTAATGAAAACGTCCAAAAATAATACTTAATTAACGATTTACACTGTTTCACGGAGAAAGGAAAGTAACCAGAGGTGTAAAATTTCACGTAGGTCAGGCGTCGTCTTCTAGGTCAAATACGTATGGTGGGCATGACCAAAACGATCCGTTACTAGTGAACTAATCAGGCGTTCGGTTCTTTGAGACATCAGACAAAGATTTTTGGTATTTCTAAAAATGGAGGGGGAAAATGGGGGATTCCAAATAAGGTCTTTAAAGGCTCCCAGCGAGGCCCAGCAGGGCCAAGACCTGCCGAGGCTGATGGATTGTTCGAAAGAGTTACCGCGGCCCTGGTACATAAAACGCCTACGACGGAATACGATGACTTTAAGTCAGTAAGAGTCTGACACTCCCTCACCGCTGTTAACCCACAGTGGGAGGGGTCATTTGATGATTTTTGAAGTCGTTAAAAAGGGGGGTATCGGGTTGCCCGGGTAACTGGGTTGATGAGATCAGACAGGCAGTCGCTCCTTGTGGCACACTGGTACTCAGCTGAATCCAGTTAGACTGGAAGCCGACCCCAACATAGTTGGAAAAAGGCTCGGGAGATGATGAATCCATATGATTTTCCGTTATGACATCTCCGCTAGTCATTTTGTTCTCCATTCGCTGTCTACAATTAATTTAAAATTATTGTACTTTGGTGGTAACGTGATCAAAATGTCGTGATGTAATTTATCGTTGGACGAATTCATTAAAAAGTTATATTTAATGGTAATAAATGATAGTTAGTTTTGGGAAGGTTTATTAGGTGGTTATTAAATTTTCTTTTTATTTGATTCCGAGATAAGAGAGACTAATTTTTATTCGAGGTTTCGCCCATATCCCGTATGAATTAATACATAATATTATGTGTGTATTATGTGTTTGTGTGTATTATGTGTGTATGTGACCTAAATTGTATAAACGATAGTATATAAGTGGCTTCCGAGATAAGTGGTTTATCTAAAACTGAAAGATTTCTCAAATTCTGGTGTTATTTTCTGTGATTAGCAAGTTCAAACATGTAAACTTTCCTTTGTAACTCATCGGAAACTTGGCGTTCAATATCTATGGCCAGATAATGATAATATAATAGATGATACTAAAACTTAATTATAATAGTTGCTAATAGCCCGAAGAAAATTTTACTCTCAAGTATAGTAAGTATTCATGATTCCAATACGTTCGATCAATACTATGGAACATTTCCATATAAAGTTCCCTATCTCCAAATGCATTACATGCAAACTATCCATGAAAGCAAGTACCAATTTTACAGCTTAAACATGTTCAAACCATATTTCCTCTTCAACGTTCAATTTCAAGCTTCGGAACCGCATCTTATTTCTAACAATAGAACCTCGACGTCTTCCCATATCACCATACCACATCGTTTATAGGCTTGGCAGAACGCCAGGGTATCAACAAGTAAGTTCTACTTAAACTGTGTAGGATATCTAATGAGTTGTTAAGGCGTGTAAGGAGGAAGGAAAGAGTAGAGATATCATAAGGCAGGTAGGTCAGACGTTTTCTTGTAGGTCAAATGTAATACCTACTTAAATATCTAAATACAAAATATGTTTCCTTTATTTCAATATTATTATGTTTAAAAAGCGCTCTTCGTAATCTCCTCTAAAAACTAACTTTGCTGTGCCCGACAGGGTCCATAATTGTTCCTTTTAATTTTACCCACCAGCCTGTACACATTATGGTATGCAATAAAGTTATTGAGTATTGAAATAATGTAATAAGAGCGTGAGTAAAATGAGTTATTAATTAACTAACGAAGCTTTCGAGTTCCTTGACACATGTTTTGAGATTTAGTTTTATAAAAAAAAATGGGCGTTGTCCAAAGAAGGCATACGAGGGTGGAGGCAGTAATGTTCCTCGTCCACCGAACATCCGCATTTTGGCGACGCTCTCTTAAGGAGATTTTCCGTTATGACATCTGCGCTCGTCATTTTGTTCTCCATGGTCAGTATTATTCCATTAACATAAATATGTTCTAATAGTCAAAATCATCAAAAGAGCTCGTGATTAACAGCTACATGGTTGTACAATCGATTATCATCATCTCCCGAGCCTTTTCCCAACTATGTTGGGGTCGGCTTCCAGTCTAACCGGATTCAGCTGAGTACCAGTGCTTTACAAGAAGCGACTGTAAGCAATGCTTGACACAGTCGGTTCGTAGGTGACCATCTTGTCATGACGAGTTCCTCCGTGTTTCGGAAGGCACGTTAAATTGGTGGGTCCCGGCTGTCATTTGAACATCTTTAGCAGTCGTTACGAAGCTACCTAACTTTAACTATGCTTGCCCTAAAGTTGAGGGGATCAATAGACCAGCTGACAAGTTCTCGAAATCTTTTGAAGATCATTAAAACTTATAATATCGGTTAGACAAAAGACTTAAAGCTGTACTAAAAGTCTGACAACCAATCTCAACAAGATATTGTGAATTATTCGTACTTGGAATAATGTTGTTAGTTTAATAAAATAACTTTAAGTAAGAAGTCGTAGTGGCCCGGTAGGTAAAGAACCAACCTCTCAAGTATAGTTATCGGCACGAATCTTGAGCTCTGACCTACATCTGTGCAGAAGTGATTTATAAGCAAAGAATCAATCCCGAGTGACGGCTATGACGCGATGCACTGCGGGCCAATTACCGCTTTAGCCCGCCCCCGCGCCTCACTTCATACTAAGGTCTACTCACTACATAAGGTACTACATAAGGTCAGAGCTCAAGATTCGTGCCGATAACTGTATGAGTGTGGGTTCGATTCTAAGTCAGGCAAGTACCAATTCAATTTTTCTAATTTTGTGTTTACTTTCTAAGTATATCTTGGACACCAATGATAATGCTTCAAATAGTCAGAAGCCAGTATCTAAGTCTGACAACAGTGGGTTGAGGAGGTCAGATAGGAAGCCGACTCCTATATGGTTGGGAAAAGGCTAGGCAGATGATACTATTCCACATCAAAGTTGACTTTCAGGAATGTTTCATTACGTACTCATAGTTTTCAGGCTTTACAATTTCAACAAGTTATTTTGAATGAAAAAGCTGAAAGCTGAAAAAATGCGGATTGTTTTCACGTTACTGACGTGTACGCATGAAGAGTTTCAATTTCCAATTTTGTACCTGAATATTTTACAAAGTTATTCAACTATTGGAAATTCAGTTACCTGGGTACGTTATTGAGTAACATATTATAGAAGGTCGAAAAATCATACGTCAATTTTACTTTTCATTGAACAAAATGTATTATATTTTTAACTTGGTATACCTACATCAAAGTTTTGTAAGCTCAAGCTATTCCAATCTGTAAATTTTTCCCAATCAACATTGAAACTTATATAATTTAAATATAAAGTTGAAAATCAATTAAACTGAAAATACTCTTTAAGATATTGAAAATATTGTAGGTACTGCAGTGCGCTGGGGACCGGGATCTTTTATATATTTAAATAAAAGATTTTAAATATTTTTTTTAACTTTACGTTTATTGACTGATGGTAGAGAAGTGACAACTTCATATAAAAACCTAATTTATTTACATCTAATATATTTAAATAATTGTCCGGCCAGGTATTAAAATATAATCAATAAAACCTTATGACAAAAGAGTTTCTACCTACTCTACAGTACCTGTAGTTGTATTATTTTATACTATACATACCTACACAAAAGTTTTATGTAAAAGTGTGACAAAAGATAATATTAATAGAAAACAAAAATGAGTTGTTTTCAAGTTTTTCGCTGTTTCTTTCTTTTATCAGTTTACTGCGCAATAAAAAGAACGAAATTGCAACTTTGTTATTGAAAAAGTCACATTGAACCCGCATACATGTTGTGTTCAAAACTTGTTCTTCAAAAGTATTATTTGTTATACCTACATTTATTTTACTCTTTTTGAAAAGTCGAATTAGTACAAAATCACAGAAATATTAATTTAACACATTTTCGGAAAAGGAATCAAAAGTAGATCTCATATGTGTCAATAGTAAATACTCAGTTCAATAAAAAGTATATTTATTTATTTGATAATTTTGTACATTGGCGGAGAAATAGCAGTCGTAGGTGCAATTTTTTTAGAACCACAAAAGAAAATATACATAACAAAATAATAATTATTATTATCTATTATGTAATCGGGTATGTGCAATCTATTATTAAAAAAAATAACATGTGCGTTTATCATCGGACCCCAACTTTTTTATATTAGCACGTTTTTGGGACCCCAAGGAACCCAAGAAGGCCTCTTTTTTCCCTATAATGAATTACCCACGTTTGCTAAGACAATGAATTAGTACCTGGTACACGAGGTAATCATTAATCACTTTTTTTGTACCACCTTTGTTTTATTACATTAATTATTTATGTAAAAGATAAGATACTCGAGTATCTTCATTACTCACGGTAGTCGAAAATGCACCATAATAACTATGAATTGAAGTCCTCATAAGTATCTCACAAGAGCGGTTAAGCTCAACTTGTGTGTGTTAATTTACATGCACATCGTCTGTGTATGCGTAACCTCGGGAGCGCTCAGTATTGGTCGAGTCGCCGAGTCACACAAACACAATGTGCATGTACATTTACACACACAAGTTTGGCTCAATCGCTCTTGTGGGATAAAACATTTATACCTTCTTCTTCTTCCTCTTGCCCTGTGCCCAATTGTATTTGGGGTCGGCGTAATATGTCTTTCGCTTCCATTTTTCCTAATCACTCGTCAAAATCAAAAATCAAAATCAAGAGTCATTTATTTAAATTAGGCTGCAAAACAGCGCTTTTAGAACTTCGGAGTCGTCATACTGACACTACTCATCCCTTCCCATTCATGTCATCTTTCAGGCAATCCATCCATCTTTTCTTAGGTCTTCCTCTTCCTCTCCATCCATCTACGTTCATACAAAAATATTTATACCTACCTATTAAAACTATATTTTTTTATGGTTCATTTTTGCCCACCCACTTTTGAAAGATAGAACATCTAATAGTTCTCTAGGAAATAAGTTTCTTAGATAAAATCGAACATCTTCTACAACAACTTAATTAAAACAACACATCAAGGAAACAAAGCTTTCAATACAAACTCGCCAAGCTTGGTGAAGTTGGCAATTAATTCCGAGGAAAGCCAGAACCGGGCATACTGCCAAGTAGGCGAGCCGCTTTTAACTTAGCGCCAAGTCGTCCATTGGGAAATGAAACGATATCTTGGCATTATTGCTGTCGAAAACTGTGACTAGGCAGGAAAATGGTTGGGAAACTAGCTTGTGGCACGTCTAGATTTTATGGCTCTGTGGTGTATTATTATATGATGCTCACCGTATTTTGGGAGGCACGTTAAATTGTGGGTCTAGGCAGCAGTACATCTTTGACCGTTTTGCAAAAAGTCTTTTAGGTTTTCGGTTGCCCAGGTTAATAGTGGCTGACAGTTGTACATCTTTGGCATTGGTTACACCAACCAGTCTTATCAAGGTTATCAGATTGCTAGAAATATGAAACACAAATTCTGTACTCATCCAAAGAATAACTTAAAAAATTCGCTGAACTTTTTAGCCTAGTTTTTATACTGTATTCATTAAAATGTAAAAGGATAAAGACTAGACATTTTATGCAAAGTAGATAAAAAAAACTAGCTTCATCAACTTAAAAGTTATACGAAATGACACAGTCTTTTTTTACAGTTTTTCGTGAATGAAACTTGAATTGAGTAGCTACAATATTTTCTTTTGTATTACATTTATTATAACTAGCTAACTACCCTGGTTTTTCTATGATGAAACTTAAATTGTTGTGACAGCCTTTTTATCGTCCCACTGCTGGGCTGCGGCCTCATCTCACACGGAGAAGGATTGAGCATTAATCACCACGCTTGCTCCATGCGGGTTGGTGATTTCAGACTATGTAGTCCAGGTTTCCTCAAGATGTTTTCCTTCACCTTTTTATCAGCTATTGGTGTCCAAGATATACTTAGAAAGCACATACAAACTTAGAAAAGCTGCACTGGTACTTGCCTGAACTGGAATCGAACCCTCGCCCTCATACTCGAGAGGTTGGTTCTTTGCCCAAAGAAAATACGTCATTTACTTATGTACAAGACAATTTCAAAACTCATTCAATCAAAAAATCATGAAGAGACTTTCCGAATCATAAGTAAATTGATAGATATTTGGACACACAAGAATTTTTGTGTGTCCACATTGCTATCAAACTTTAGGTATGTACTTCCTCTAATTTACCCAGCTGCACAGGCACCCGTTGGGTCTCCGGTCTATCCCGATTGTACCTACGTTGTTTGAGTCAATTTGTATTTTTCTCCAGCCAAGCTGATCCCGGTAAATTGAGAGCTTCCCCTGAGACCCTGAACCGTATTGTCTTCTCAATAAATTGTGCTTTCGACATAGTTTTACGAAAACTATGATAAAGATGCGATGTACAATATACTAAACATGATTTTTTCGTTAAAAGCTTCCTGAGAAACATTGCATTGTTTTTGTGTGGGATTGGAAACTGTCTATTATAAAAAAAAAACAAAAATACCTACTATATAAAAAGTTCGTTTAACAAAAAATTATGCTAGACGTCGACATTGATAGAGGCCTAGTCAGAGACTATTCTAAGTTTGTATGTAGGTACTTTCTAAGTATATCTTGGACACCAGTGACTGTGTTTCGGAGGGCATAAGTACATAAGACAGTATATAAGAGAAGAACATAAGAGAAGAACATAAGAGAAGATCATAAGAGAGTAAATAAGAGGAGTACATAAGAGGAGTATGTAAGAGAGTACATAAGAGGAGTTCCTAAGGTTCATAAAAATAAAAATTATAATAAGTGGAGTACATAAGAGTCATAAGAATTAACACTGATAGACAGGGTACCAAAACGCCCAATGCCTTTTTATACTGGCATTTCATATGCTGGCAAACTTGTTGACTCTGGCATCATGCCAGTTGCTGGCAAATTACTTGTGCCATATTTCACTGTATTTGTTCAATTTACTGTCACTAATAGGAATTGAGTTCGATTTTATTATAACTATTAGTGGCTCACGAGGTTTCACTTGAAATTATTTGTGAAAATTACAAAAATTGAAGACTCATGAACTATTAGATAGGGCATTTGCAATTTTTATAATATCAAGACTTGCTTATTGGGCAGTTTCGCAAAGTCAATAAGACTTCTCCAGACAGAAATATACAACACAACACAAATATACAATTTCATTTTTTTTTACCCAATAGTATTTTTAAGCTAATTTATTGTGTCAAAAATGATAAAAATATTGTCACTTGACGCAATTTCAAGTCTAACACAAAAATAAAGGCAAACACAATGAAACGAAGCAAGAATTTATTTCTTTTATTCTTGCAAAATGGCCGAATTAGCATAAAAAGATCGGAGCGACTCTTAGTAATAAGTATGGCGACGATAAACTGAGTGTTATACAGAGCTAACAACGTTTATGAAATAGAAAGGACATTTTTCTTTCAATTTTTGAGAATATTTCTTCAATCTGCTCAGTTATATTATGTACTTTATAAAAGGGTGATTATAATATCTAGGCGAAGTTTTTTTAAACTGTTCATCCTATGTAAATAAGAAATACAGTCATTATTTTTCAGTTTTTTTACCGCTGTACCAGTGCAGCATTTTCCTACATGAAAATTCAGTGATTCTTTATACATTGATTTCTTAATACACATTCTAATTACATACATTCGGACTAGGCTTAGACTATTTCACCAAACTTAGACTGCTCTATACATGCTGCGGGATTTTTCGAAAGAATTACCGCGGCTCTGGTACATAAAAGGCCTACGACGAAACACGACGGTTTTTAATCAGTAAGAGTTTGACACTCTCTCAACGCTGCTAACCCACAGCCATCATTTGATGATTTTTGACGTCGTTAAAAAAAAGACTGCTCTATACATTCTTGTGTCTGTGGTAAGTAGACCTTTTTGTAACTCCCCAAAATGTCTTGAAAATTATAGGAGGGCCCGAAGAGAGGCCAAGAATAGTAATTTACTAGACCCAGGTGTTGTAACGCTGAATTTTAATAGGAATCCTTGAGTTTAGGTTTTACACATTTTACTAAGAGTTAGCCAGAGAGTTGGATTGTCGCCATTATTTTTTATGGATGTCCTGGGGCTTTTTAAAATGTTTTATTTCATGTTTTATAGTAGCTTAGGTACAGAGACTCGGTAAAAAAGGTTATTGTAATAGATGAAACTGTTTTTAAGTAACGCATGAAAAGGGGAAAATGCAGTCTAGACAGACTGTAAAAAAATAACTTAAATGTTTACCTAGCATTAACCTAGTTTCAAGCATAATACCAGTGTATGTGCATAATATCAATGGCGAAACTGCGACAACCAAACAAACTAAAGATCCCATTTATAATTATTTTGGTAGCGATTACTGAAAGTAAATACCAAAATACTTAAAGAAAATAATTTCAAAAGAAAAATAAAACTCCTTAATGACTTCTATAAGAAAAACAATATTCATAAAACATCAATAATAATTGGTTTTCGCAAAAGTTATTTACGTTCCAATTATTTATAATTAGTAAAGCGTTTCCGAATCAATTTATTTTGAATAAAGGAATAGGCATAATTGAGATTTGGATTAAGTTTTCAGAGGGATTTCAGATTTTCATTAATTACTTAATATTTAACAGTTCAGGGCTACAGTTAAGCTCTATTTTATTCATATTTGCATTAAAAAATCTTAATCTTTTTAATTGACTTCTCAAACAAAGAAGAGAAAAAGAAATTGAATTTTGAAATCTGTTTTTACTTTTTTGGTAAGGTTTCCCAACTTTTTTGGGGTTTTAACCTGTTTTATTGAAATTACCAGTTTTTTACATGGAGCGATTGCCTATCTGACTTCTCGACTATTTCCCAGTGGAAAACCAGTGGACAGACAGAATTTTCCATAACGACAATACCACAAAATAAATAGTGTGGAACTACCCAAAAATTATTCCTTCTCATCCAGGTTACCTCTTTGCTAAAATAAACAGTAATAACAGGTAAAAGATTAACCTGTGATAAGCTGTGAGGTACGAGAAACACTATCCAGCCACCACGTTCATTAATATAAGAGGGATTCATAAGGGACCTTAACTTACTTGTGGTACAAGTCATAAGAAAGTAATATCGTTGTTAAAACATGCTATGAGGAGGAATGAGGACTATGCTGTGAGGAAGGTGTTGAGAATGAAGAGGACGACCGAAGAAATTATAGATTGTGTGAAAGATGATACAGCTGCAAAGATTAAGAGTGTTATAGTTATCGGCACGAATCTTGAGCTCTGACCTACATCTGCGCAGAAGTGATTTATTAGCAAAGAACCAATCCCGAGTGACGGCTATGACGCGGTGCACTGCGGGCAAATTACCGCTTTAGCCCGCAGCCGCGCCTCACTTCATACCACAAAAGGGACCCAATATATTACTTCTGCGCAGGTGAAGGTCAGAGCTCAAGATTCGTGCCGATTACTGTACTTGAGCTAGATGACGACAAATAGGACTATTTGGAAGAAGAAGACGTGCTGCGCCGACCACAAATAAATAATAAATTGTGATAAGGACAGAGGAATAATCACTGCTAGATCATCACTAATGCTTGGTTACTACCTATGGGACTTTTTGTTTGATTTTTGGGTAGTTTTTGACAAAACCTTGTACAATAAATATCATAAAGCGACTAATTCCTTGACAGAAAACTTATCTTTCCTTAAAATGTAGTGAAAAATCATACTAGAATATTTACGTCCAAACAAACACATGGGGTAGCGGATATCTAAAAGTTTCTGCTATTTCAAATCGCAATCGCCTATGACTTACATCTTACCCAACCGTGTCGAAGAGGTAAAACAATTAGGCCAAGTAATTAATACGACCCGGTGCGGTTAATACCTGCCACTACGTAACTACTATCTTGAAAGTCGGTTAACGTTGCAGGGTATCATTTTCGAGCTATTCCTGTTTCGTGTCGGTAGAAATGTCGTGTATTTATTTTTTCACTGAATTTATTATAATAGTAATATAAAATTGTTGGGAAAAGGCTCGGAAGATGATGATGGTATTGTAATAGTAACGTTTGTTTAATAATATGATTTTTAACTACTTATGCAAAAAGAGGTGTTATTATACGTTTAAATGCTATCTGTGTATCTGTCTAGCTGTACGTATATCTGTGGCTCCTAAGCTCTTAAAAGAATTAACCGATTCGGATGCGGCTTTTTAAATGAAAACTGGTGTTTCTGGTGTAGTTAGCTACCATATCAGCTTAAATAATGTTACTTTATCTTCAAGGATAAATAGAAAAAATACGCAAATGTAATCCCAAAACAAACATCACAAAAGTCAGCCACAACCATTTATTCAAAATTCAACTTTAATCCTTCAGCAATAAAACTTAAATTGCTACCACATTATCTACCTACATAGTGCTATACCGAAAACTAGTTGGGGCGTAGATTGCATCCCATTTAGAGAAATGGCTGACAATTTACTAGAACGCAAGAAAAGGACGAACTCTTTAACATTTTTGTAGAAAAAACGTACGAATCTAATGATTGGTGAAATTGCTTTTTGGAATGAGTTTTTGTTTTTGGAAAAAATGGCTTATATCTTATAGTTTTGGTTTATAAGTTATAGTTTTTTTAAAAAGAGCAAATCTATGTAGAAAGTATGAGAAGGGAATTCTTCATTCTTAGTACTTTTCAGGTCCTATCTTGAAACTATTCGTAACTAGCTTCCGCCCGCGGCTTCGCCCGCGTAGAGTTCGGTAATATCGCGTTTCCAAGAGAATTCTTCCAAAGTCCGGGATAAAAACTATCCTATGTTCTTTCTCAAGGTCAACTCTATCTCTGTACCAAATTTTATTAAAATCAGTTCAGTGGTTTAGACGTGAAAGCGTTAAAAACAGAGACAGAGCTACTTTCGTTTTTATAATATTATTAGGAATGATATATTAACCTATTCAAGAAAGTCATACAGTTACCAATATTTTTCAATACTGAAAATAAAGCTTAACAATATATCGTTATATCGTATCGTAGACTTCTGATTTATCGAACAACGTCTAAAGGCATTTCATAAGTTATTTCCTATATCGAACTCGATATTTCTATACGTTCCGAGTTATGACAAAAATGCTTTTGACGTAACGCTTCGTTTTACGGAGTAGCTCGCAGTTTGATTCGGTTATTAATTCCAGATTTTTCAGTTGTTTATTTGTGTTGTTGGCTTTCTATATACTGCTGTTTGAGAATTCCATTTTTGAGAGCATTTTTTTTTACTGCGCTTTCACACTAGCAGTTTGCCGAGCTTCAATGACAATTATTGGTTCGGAATACTATACTAGGAGTCTTGCGAAAGATTTTTGTTGACAAAATCCCCCACTAGCTAACTAACGAATTTTCAGTGGAATATTCGCCAGGTTCTTCTAAGCGCCATGCTTTTTACGTTTCAAAAAACTGTTACTAGGTTTCAGGCAAGCTCTGGTCGTTTTTTGGTGCAGTTGACAATTTTGTTAGTCAGTAAGTACGTAAAATGCTATTTTACCTCAAAAATTGACAGCTGTCAAGTGCACAAAACATTTGGTACCTCTATATCATATTCTCTCAACATCATAGTTTGTATTAATAGTTGTCATTTGTTTTTATAGCTTTCATACGAGAACACAATACAAGTCATATTAGTGTCGTATGTATAATGAGACCAGAAAAGCGAAATGGAAAAGCACTTTCTTTGTGTTTGTGTCGCAACCAGAAAGTTGACGTAATTGCAAGACAAAACTGTAACCAGATAGACCCATTCTCTTTTATGGATATTATTTCAAAGCAGTCAAAAAGTGGCAATTACACAAAGAAACTGATTGCCAGATTAAAATAAACGCTGGGAGGAAATATTTCAATTTTTGCATACGTATGAGACTATATGTATTTACGTTATTCTTTGTTGCAAGGAAATTCATAATATATTCATAGATATACGTAACCCACGAAAACTAAAGAAAGTTTATAGAAATCCAGCATCCAAACCTCGATTTATTGTCTCGCGAAATATTTTTCCTAACATTTAATTTCATAGTTTTCCGCAGTTCATAGAACTCCTGTTTCCATAGTTTACCTTAAAATAATCTTATCCTAAATACTTACAGAGACTGAGAGAGGTACTTGGACAAGCCAAGTTTAGATATCTTGCTCCCTTTGATCCCTTCGTTCACAATGTTGGTCACCGTCAAAAAGTTCTTCGTCATTGTCGACGCTTCTTGGGACGTCACTATTGTCACAAAACCACACACAAATTAAATTATTTACACTAGCAACACTACAACGAACTTTAAAAAAAAAACCTGTCAATTTTGTTACACTTTGAATAAAGAACACTGATTCGAATTATGAATTTATTTTTCTTTTTTAAATTTTAAAGTAGCAACACTTACTTTTTAAATTGAGAACCCAACATCGAACGTTATTTTTTTTTTTTTCAATTTAACAATCGCAACAGATAACACGCGAAATATGCTTTTTTTTTCAAACGTCAACAAAAAAGGTATTGTTTATGAGATCTCTCTTTTTTATCACAGACCAGACTAAATCGATGTTTTGTATTATTTTTCAGCTTTTACAACAGTTCGGCTGAAGTTTCACAGACCTGAAAAAAAAGGTTTTATTTGTTCATTTGTTTCAAAGTTGGAAATATCCCAAAAGTACTTTGTTTGATTGTGAATAAGACGAAGGTAGCTGCTTTGTTTATTCTTATGAAATATAAATAAGTTTCACACTGTAGACAATTTTGATTGAGTACAAAGTTTTTGAAAGGAATAGAATAGAATAGAATAGAATAATAGTTTATTTGCAACGGAATGAAGGTACAATATAAATACAGATGTTACAAAAATGCAATTGGCGATCCTTGTACATTCTACCTTAACTTAGGCATGCAAAATTAGGAACTTTGATTAATTACAATAGGTTAATACATTAGGTTAATAACAATATTAAAATTGGATGCTATACAATGTCTATTTTATCACTTATAAATTCAGAGATGGAATAATAACATTTCTTTAATAAATAGGATGTTCATTTTTTTTTAAAGATTGACATGGGCTCATTTTTTATGCTATCTGGTATTTTGTTGAATATAAGGTTTTAATTACATATTTGTACGTAGTAACTATATAATCTGTGCTATAAGCGCTAGACTCCATCAAAGCGTAGAAGTTTTTTAATAACGTACCTATAGATAGAGTAACTTTTTTAAACAATGTCACAACACTAGAAGTTATCTAGGTATACCTATAAAATACTAACATCATTTATTATGTATGTAGATTATTGTAGATACACATTTATATAGTTTTTAGTTTGCGTATTTATTTTTGTATGTACTTAAAAATTGGTGTACCTAATTAAATGTGACTATCTGTAGGTATACATATGTAATATTTTTCTGTACGAATTCATACTCTATCGCAAGAAGTAGGTGCCTTTTTTTTAACGACGTCAAAAATCATCAAATGATTCCTCCCGCTGTGGGTTAGCAGCGGTGGGGGAGTGTCAGACTCTTACTGACTAAAAACCGTCGTGTTCCTTCGTAGGCCTTTTATGTACCAGGGCCGCGGTAACTCGCGCGAACAATCCCGCAGAAGTAGGTACCTCAAGCGGAGTCGTGACCTAATATGAAGTGATTCTCACTCATTATATTAAGGCATTCGCTACCTTTGACATTTTGTTAACGACCAAGTTATGAGATGAGAGCGAATTATATTTTATTGAGAAGTCCTGATTAGTATTTTTATTGAGAGTCTTAAAAAAACTTTTTCGAGCTACTTTTCGAGTCTTTGACTAACAAAAAAAGTCTTACGAATAAGTGTCGATACGATGGTAATCAATCGGCAAAAAGTGTGACAACCAGTTTTACCAAGGAATATCGGGTTGTCCAGGTAACTGGGTTGAAGAGATAAGCTAAGCAAGCAGTCCCTTTATGTAAGACACTTGTACTCGAATGTTTTAATTACACTGGAATCCAACCCCAATATACCTAGGTGGGAAAAAGCAAGGCAGATGTTTTTTTTTCTTAATTTGATTGGATCTAAGTTAAAAAGCTATCGTCGCTACCTCTTATAAATTGTACCATTGCCCTCTCACGTGACATGAGCCCGCTATAATTACTAAAACGATGTCACATTTTCTCTGATTGTACGTTTTCTACGTAAAACTCGTATAAACAGAGATTCATTCGTACTGATTTTGTGCTGATATTTTTATTAAGAGTTTTTTCTATTTTTTTTTTGTTTATTTATCAGTAAAGGGCAAATGTCAATTCTTTGTTATTTTTATGTTTATTTTTAACTGGATTCTGTCAGCGGATTTTATAGTTAAAAGCTATAGATTACATACAGTAGCAGTATCATTGATACAAATCCTACTTATACTTATGTACCTATTGTAAATGTGAAAGTTTCTAAGTATATTACATAGAAGATTTATATTTATATTAATAAAACTTGGCAGGAATATACATATCATATAGCTTAACGATCAGACTAACATAATAGCCATCAAGCTTTTTTGTATGCATCGATTTTTCCTAAGCCCATTGTAATAATTGTTGGCATCCCAAATAAATAAGTAGGTAATCTAGATTTAAGGAAGAAGTTATCCCACTGGACGCGGGTGAAACCGCGTTGAAACAGCTAAAACATACATAGGTAGGTTCTAAGTCCCCATTCTCATACCAATTATGAATACTCCAGCTCAAAAGTTTTCGCCAAAACTTCTAATGAGGTCGTACCATAGTCGTTTTAGTTTAGAACTCCTTACTAATTTAAACTACCCACACACTGCAAACTTTTAGTCGGCCGATAGTTTGTTTGGGCTCATAAAACAGTATGAAGATGATTAGATTAGATTAGATTATTCTTTATTGTACACCAAAAAAAAATTTACAACACAGGACATCACAACACACAAAGTACAGTACAAATGGCGGTCTTATCGCTAAAGAGCGATTTCTTCCAGACAACCTTTGGATGGAGTTTATCTGTAGAACACAATGAAAAAAATGATGTAATGTGTGTGCTACCAACGCACATTACATTATCATTTCCCGAGCACTATGAGATTTATGGTGTCTAAGTATATCTTTGGACATCCTTGGAAGTCGTTACGGGTAGTCAGAAGCCAGTAAGTCTGACACCAGTCTAACCAAGGGGTACTGGGTTGCCCGGGTAACTGGGTTGAGGAGGTCAGATAGGCAGTCGCTTCTTGTAAAGCACTGGTACTCAGCTACATCCGGTTAGACTGGAAGCCGACCCCAACATAGTTGGGAAAAAGGCTCGGAGGATGATGATTATCATTTCCCGTATGTACGTAGATTAAAATTTTATATAGGGATGTATGAAGTTGTAGGAATGTAAATATCATTGTAAAATATAATAAACCAACCATCAGGTCGACTCTCGGCCTACTGTTTAGTCTACAGTGTACCACTCTTACATTGGATGAACTACTTTCATGCTGAGTAGTTCAAACTTGTAGTTCAGTAGTTATTATTACTGCATGGTCACACGTGTGAATTATTTGGGTCGAGATTTTAATCGGTTTCGGAAATCTATTCAGTTTTGGTTTAGAGATAAAGTTAGTTAGAAAATGTTCTGTAGTTCTGACCTGATAGACTGTTAATATACAAAAATAGACAAGGCTGTGTATTTTTGTATATTAACATCAAACAATATACTTACTTCACATTAAATAACTTACGGAAACATTTGACTGTTTTGTTTGTGACTTAATAAATAAGTGACATGCTTATGTATTATGCATAACAATAACTGATTGTAGACGCTGTTGATCACCATGTACCAGGACAGCATACAATATATGAAGTAAATCTGAGTATAAAACATGGATGTTTAGAAAAAACCGGCCAAGTGTGAGTCGGACTCGCGCACGAAGGGTTCCGTACCAGAGCAAAAATGAGTAAAAAAATCGTTTGTTGTATGGGTGCCGTCAAAATATTTATTTTATTGTAGTTTTCAGTATTTGTTGTTATAGCGGCAACAGACGGACGTACGGACGGACGGACGGAGGAGCGAAAACAATAGTGTCCCGTTTTACCCTTTGGGTAAGCCTCAACACACCTGACAATAGAATTACCATAAATTAAATGAAGTAAAGTAAAGTAATCTTTATTGAATGAAATATCCTTACTAATATTAAAAAAAAACTGAAGCAACAAACAAACAAACATCCTAACTAACAGTCTCTGAAACAGCTGCACTCTTACAGAATAAAATACCGGACCTTGAGCTCCGTAATAGACCACTCAGCGTCCATTTAAAGCTAATGTTTTTAAAGTAAATGTTCGTGTTTGCCAAGAAAACAGACGCCATTCACGCGTTCACTTAGGTACTATATCTATACTAATATATCTAATAAGGAGAACACATTATTTTCCTTGGTTGTTTGTAGCCTTTTTTTAACGACGTCAAAAATCATTAAATGACCCCCTCCCGCTGTGGGTTAGCAGCGGTGAGGGAGTGTCAGACTCTTACTGACTAAAAACCGTCGTGTTCCGTCTTAGGCCTTTTATGTACCAGGGCCATGGAAAACATTAATTTTGGGGAACCCGGGACAAAGATTGAAAAAGCTTTTAAGTAACAGACTGACAAAAATTTTGCCGTTTTGACCAGCATTGCGTGGGAACTATTCACAAACCTGGATAGAAAGTAGCCTTCTTCGTAAAACCTTCTTCGATTGAAGGGGTATTTAGCATTACATAATTTGTCAAATTGTACCAATAGTTCGTTCCTGCTTGAGATAAGCGCGTACAAAAAAATTCTTCAGCTTCATAGTATTACAAAAGAAATTATCCTCAGTTGTTTTTATTTTTATTATGACCACTTTCTTGAACAAAAATAGTAGAGTTATTTCTGTCCCCAAACTACTGTATTATTAAATTGGAAAGGTAACCACTCAAATAGATTGCCAAAGAGTCGAAACAATATTTTAATGGAGCCCTTTTCGGAATTGCAAAAGAATAAGAGATGAAGATTATAACTATTTATCTATAAGTTCAATTGTTTTATTTCAAAGTTAAGAATATTCGTAACTGGTAAACATAGTTTTAAACGACTTCAAAAAAAAGAAGAGTTTCTCAATTCACCGGATTTTTTAATGTAAATATCTTCAGCGATTGATAAGTATTTGAGCAAATACGGAAGTGAGTTTTAATAGAGAAAGGATGAAATAAAGTGTATGGAGAGGGAGAGGAAGACCGAAGATAAAATGGATGGATTGATATAGCAATTTCTGAACTTAGCTATTTGATTCCTTGCGCATTTGTTTGTACATTTTGTCGAAAAGCTTTGCTTGTCCAAAGTTGGCTAAGATTGACTTTACAAAAAAAAAAACTTGAACAAAATATATGTCTCTCTATTGCATACGTTGGTTACTACTTCACGATAGCCAAAAAAAACTAAAATGAAAAACTATATTGGGCGTTAATTTGCGCGGACTGTAATCAGAATGTGTCCAAAAATACACGTTTTTCTAAGAAATCATAACATTCCTTTTTCTCTTTCAACTGAATAATCTTATTCTTTTCAGCGCCCAAAATTGGTACTTCAAGCCCAAGGCCTAAATAGGCCGTTTTTATTCCAAGACCGTCTCATTTCACGGCCTCACTTTCGGCCAATAAAATGGCCTGAAATCTTTCTACTTTGTACAACCATTTCCGTTTCCGGTTAAAAATGGCTGCATTAAGTCACTTAGCTTTGTAGCGGAACGAGTTGTAGATAGATAGAAAGTTTCAAAGCGTTTATTTTTATTTTAAAAGATAGTTTTTCTTATTTTATTTTTACTTTACTTTAATGCCTGGCTGTAAACAGGTATGTAAAAGGTCAAAACTATACACGGCTGAGTTTAATTTTATCAAATTAGAAATGTATTAGAAATATATTTTTTTATAAATATATTCCTCCCTGATCGAAATATATTTTTGAGCTAATTTTTTTGCTGGCGCAGGATATCTATTTCTTCCGAAATTAAAATTATAATATCATCATTTTATAGCCATATCGACATTCAAAATAATCTACCTATCGTTTCTTTGGGTTATACTGTTTAGAAGCCACGTTTTAGTAAGGTACTCAAACAACAAAAGATCTTAACGGGACACTTCGCTGGCTAGCCAATTTTCAGACTTGAAAAGGTCGTAAAGAAGAAACTAGAACTCTCAAGTAATATTATGAAATAATATCAAAAGCCCGAGAACAAATATTGTCACGTTCTGGGCCTTACGTGTTTGTTATAGTGATGTATCTAGACAATGGGTCAGTTTTGGTTAGTTGGAGCCATTTTTAGGGTTCCGTAGTAAAATGGATGTTTGTCTATAACCAGGCTACATCTCATGAACTATGATAGTTAGACAGTTGAGAAGTTCAGAGATTATGTATTAAAATATATTTTTAGGCATGTGTCCATAAAACACGCATGAATTTTAGGCATTTTATGAGTGGTAAGGAACCTTTCGTATGCGATTACGACTCGCACTTGGCCAGTTTTCAGGTTATTTCAGGTTGTGATACGTGAGAAAACGAACACATGGATTATATACTTACTGATATTATAAATGCGAATGTAACTCTGTCTGTCCCTCTTAAAACTATAACCGGTACAAAGATAGACTAGGGTTTGAGAAAGGACATTGGTTACTTTTTATCCAGGCGCGGAGACTACCTAATTCACTCGAGAACAGCTAATTATTTAATCAATTTTCAAAAAATGTCTTCCTCATCAAAATATAAAACACCGATAAATAATTTAACCCTTCCCCCAAGAACGTTGCTGTCCCCTCGAAAACCGCGGAATTTATGGCACTTGAAAACAACATAAATTTCACCGGTACAGTTTTGAACGGCCGCACGGTTGCAAAGAGAGGAATTTGTTGCGACATTCCATAACCCGAGTTCGCAGTATTTAACATAGATAAAAATACTGGATTTTCATTTTCATAAACTGACTTGTAAAATGAAAGTGGCCTAGTGGGTAAGGAACCAACCTCTCAAGTTTGAGTGTGGGTTTGATACCAAGTCTAAAAGTCGTGATAGCCTAGTGAGTAAAGAACCAACCTCACAAGTATGAGTGTGGGTTTGATTCTACGTCAGGCAAGTACTAATGCAACTTTTTGAAGTTTGTATGTACTGTCTAAGGATATCTTGGACACCAATGACTGTTTCGGAGGGCACGTTAAACTGTAGGTCCCGGCTGTCATTGAACATCCTTGGCAGTCGTTACGGGTAGTCAGAAGCTAGAAAGTCTGACACCAGTCTACCATTGAAAGTAGCTTCGATAGAATAAGACGTTATTTGTATAATTGTGAGTATCATCCTTACTAAGTACCTCTGTCCGTCCGTCTTTCACAGTAAAACTAATGAACCGTTTTAAATTAACCTATTTTTTTTGTAAATATTCCCTCAGGACACAAAAAAACTGCCTAAACACCTTGTAAAAATAATAATAAGATGTCAAAATGTCAACAGTTGATAAGTGCTTTTGAAGGCTAATTTCATTCAATACCAACCCATCTAGCGGCCGATGGTTAACATTATAACCATTTATTATTTTACCCTTTCATGTTCAAAAGGGTAACATAATTGGGTTTCTGTTTATATTATGAGCTAGCCTGAAGCCTGAGGTCCAGAAATGTATGGTTTTGGACTTATGTAATCAGGATTCGGTCAACGTTTTTGGTTTTGTTAGAGTACCTATATGGCTGAGTGACAGAAACATATTGGGGTCAGCTCCCACCTTATACAGATGCAGCTGGGTGCCAGTGTACCATATGTAATGACTGCTCATCTGACCTCCTCAACCCAGTTACCTGGACAACCTGATACCCCGTTTTAACACTTGTTAGAATTTGTAGCTTCTGACATCCCGTAACGACTGCTGAAGATTTTAAAATGACAGCTAGAATAAACCAATTTCGCGTTCATTCCAAAACGTGAAGGAACTAGTTATTAAAAAAAAAAAATAAATAAACGTAACACCTTCCTAAAATCATCTAATTTATGCAATGGAGAATAACACTCAAAAATCACCCTTAAATCTAACCTTTTAAAGACTAATTTAACCCAGCAAATAAAACTATGTTCCCACTATAAACCTAAGTAAATAACGTTTTGTTATAGAAGCTACGCCCTCGGGCTAAACACGGGAATATAATAGAAAACAAAAGCGGCCATTGACATACATTTCTTACAATAAAAGAAAAGTGACCTCACAAATCCTTCAGTTTTCAACCTAGGTGTTACTGCAAGCGGATAGCGGGTAATGTAATAGACTAACGTATATTAGACAGCTTGTGGTTTCAGCCGCGTCTCGTGGAAACTACTTCGTGTACCTGGATCAAAGTATCCTATAGTCTTCTTCGATAAATGGGCTATCTAAGATGGGAAGAATTTTTCAAATATGTAGTTACTGACATTACAACCTTCAAACAAACAAACTCTTGAAAAAAGAGATTTGGTATATGCTTGGTTGTTATTTCTCAGTAATATAGCTATATCAGAAAATTTTAAAGGTTACCTTTTAACCGGGTGAGGTCAATAGTTTTACAGTTACATAATTCAATCTCATCACTTTATTATTGTTTACATGCGTGCACAAGTGCACACCGAAATACTAGTCCCCATCTGTCGAGCCTTTTCCCAACTATGTATATTGGGCTCTGATTTCTGATTCCAGTGTAACCTTATACACCTGAGTACCAGTGGCTTACAAGGAGCAACTGCCTATCTGACCTCCTCAACCCCAACAACTATTTAGTAAGACAATACCACAATCCCCGCTTTCGCTCACGCTCCGCTCACTACACAACCTCCCCTCACTTCAAACAATAAACCCAAGAACAGTAGTATGTACGTAAACAAATACTAAAAACTTAATGTACCAGAAACTGTTATTACAGCCATTGTTTTAGCGTGACGTCACTCACTCTTCAAATGAGGGAGTGTGGGTAATTTAGTGGAATTTTTCCGAATTATACTCAGTGTGGTCGAATTTTGGGTAAACATAAAATATTTGGCTTTGTTTTTGGGGTAAAATTACAGAAATAGCAGTAAGATTGCATTTAAGTACAGTTTTCTTGTGCCATGTCGCTCTGAATAAGCAAGCACATAAGTTCCTTGTTACATGGTTTATAACTGTGAATGTAATTTCGAAACAATAGGATAAAATAAATCTTATTTCAGCATTATCAGTGACTAGAAACTACCCCGCGCACTCGAGTAAAAATTAGTCTAAATCCTGCCTCGATAAATAAGCTAACTATGTGTATAATAGTGAAAGGATTTCAAATCAGTCTATTCCTTCTTGAGATTCACGCGTTGAAACAAAAAATCTGTCCCAGCTTTATAATATTTTTGCAGATATTTAATCTTATTTTCCGTGAAACACCGGGCACACAAGTTTATCCGCTATACAATACTATACAATACCAGTTTGCATAAACGTCACGAATACAATTTGCATGCATTTTCGCTCAAAACCTGAATCAAAACTTTAAAAAGAACATCACAAAAATAATATAAAATAATCACAGTATTCTATATTCGGTACCCTGCAAATAGTTCGACCTTTGAGCAGACCTTAACTGTGTGACCTTAAAAAGTAAAATCCGAAATAGCACGTGTTATATGACCACAGTTTCATTTAGACTTGTGACACGTGTTCGTAATAATTATAGAAAGCTGTTAAATGCATAGATTCTCTTGTGGTTTAGCCTTTTATAGGTTTTTAGTTTTACAGTTTATTTTATGCCAATAAAACATACATAATTTATTTAGTTAGTTAGGCCTGTGGATATGAAAGAGTTTGAATGGCTAATCACTGAATTCGGGAGACCGATTTTGACGGGACTTTCAATGGCAGACAGTTGATGATAAGGCTACTTTTTAGCCGAATGCACGGAGGTTGGAGAAGTTCTCTGAAGACGTGGGTGGAACAAAGAACATAATGTTGAGAAAACGTTTTTTGTTAGACTAGTACAGTAACGGCTCTAAAACGACTCAATGGATTAGAAAAAATCTTTCTGTTGGAATGCTACACTATCTCCAAGTAACATAGGCTATCATTTGTCCAGTTGCAGGGAGAAGTTCCCGAAGTAACAAAAAGTATTCTACTTATGGTCATTACATCATAACACAAGTTATTTTATCAACCTAAGAAACGTAAGCTATTAATAAACAATAGAAATCCCGTCTCTAACAAGAATCTGCTCCCGACATTCTGCCTTTGACAATCAGTTAGAACCACCGTTGTGTTGTAGTTAAGTTAAACTATTCGTTAACGTCTCACACAGATATTGATAGCTGCGATCGTTCACGATAAATGCGGTCACGTACTAACATACATTTGTGTAGGTAGGTATATTTGTATGTAGGTATTTATAGTAGTATGTAATGTGATCAGGAACACTTCGGTATTTCATGCCTAAATAACCTTATTATATAGCTTAGGTATGTAATTTAATATTTCCTTTTTTATTTGCAAATACATCGATTTAATATGTAACGTAAGTAAATAATTGAATAGTACCTATATGTAATTTTGCGAAACGAATTATAGCTGATGAGTTTGATTGAAAGCGTTAAGTCGGGAACTGCATAACCGATTTGAGAATGTTTTCAGTATTAGATAGCTTCAGTAAGTATCAAATAATGCTAGATATCGAGAAAAGCCATCGGATATTTTTACCCGGGTGCGTGGAGATGTCATAACTGCTAGCGGAAAATAATTCAAAATTCAATTTTAATTGAACAAAAGCGTTTCTTTGTCATGAATTTACGCTAAAACGACTGTACGGTTTGAGACATTCTAAAAACAGAGATAGATCCTATCTCTGTTTTTCACAGATCCTGTGTGCAGGATGCTGTCTCCAAGGAAATGCGAAAAAAGTCGGGAGCGAAATCTAGAAAACATCATACGTGCAAAACTCGTGTCCTCGATTATTCTGGTCTCACACTCACATAATCACACAAAATAATCTCCAAACTCCAAATATTATGTACCTACGTCTACACCTGTTTACCCTAAAAATAAACCCCCCTAACTCCCTACCTGTAATTTAAGCAGACAATCACAGTACGAAATTGTCCGTATCTCCAAACAAAGGTACGTACTTAATCCTTCACTCAGACTAAACGGGTTCTGACCGCAGCAACGTCTGCTAAACACGGTTTAACCAAAATTGGACCAGCCACGGAGAAAGGAAAGATTGCGGAGATGCCATAAGGAAAGAAAGTCAGGCGCCTTCTTGCTAATTTATTTCAGGAGGTGTAAAAACTCAATTTATTAATATCTTTTTATCTGTGAAATTGATGTGGTCTAAAATGTTCCGGATAGTAGCAATTAGGTAGCAACTCTTGGTTTTAAAAAAGTCTCAATCCTTTTGCGTAGTTTCTTCACACTTGAAGAAGTGACAGCCATCCTGATATCAGAATGGCTGTCTTCAAAACGACCAGGGTATTAATTGGTAGCAACTAATGATAGCTGGGACCAGTTACTTATCAAATGTCTATAGGTGTGTATTTCGAGGGGATCTATGATGAATCACAACGATTCTGACGATCTTCTTCAGTCAAGAAACGTACGGTAAGCATGATCAGTAGAACTAACGAGACGTTTAGGTTCCTTGTCAAATAAAAACTATAGTCTTGATTAGTTGGTGATTTTATTTTGGAAATAATGAGTGGGTTCCATAAAAGGCGTGTAAGAGCGGAGCTAGTAACGTTCCTCGTCCCCCGAACACCCGCATGTTGTCGCGCTCCTTTCTTAGGAGATTTTGCGTTATTACATCTCCGCTAGTCATTTTGTTCTCCATGGGACCGGCTGTCTTGTGCAAACAACGTTCAGGAATAATGGAAAGGTACTATAGATCTGTAATTACGAATTGTGCATTTTGTAGGCGTTGGTAAACACTTGATCTACGACTGTCGTTTAATTTTGAGCTATCCTCCTTTAGTGACTTTTGGATGGCTTTAATGTTTGGAATTTTATATATTTTTAAAGGATTTACTAAGTAAATTATTATGATCCTAGCTTGTTTACAGTTCATGACTTTGTGAAGAGTCATATATGAATCTACTGAAATGATTTTGAAAATTATTTTACCGATACAAGACACATTATTTTAATGTGTTGTAAGTATGTATAATAACGTTACTGGAAGCGGGTGAAACCGCGAGGAACGGCTATTTAGAAATAGTTATTTGGCAGCAAGAAAATATTATCAAAATTTAATTGAAATAAAACAATAGATATAAGTTTAATTAAAAAAAGTATTATGACCTGGATGCCTACAACCCTGATTGGTGGGAGGTCTCAAAAGATCGAGAGGTGTGGAGGCAAAATGGAGAGTCCTTTGCCCAGCAGTGGGACAGTACGGGCTAAGAAAAAAAAATATTCAACTGAGCTAGATTATAAATTACTAATTCCCCGAACTGTCCTTTTTGTTACCAGTGCTATTCCAAACCATCTAACTACCTAATATAATTCCTGAAATCTACAAGCAAGATCATTTTCAGTTTTCAGGAAATTCACAAACAAACCGCTGCATCAAAATCCAAGTAGTTAGCTACCAATATTCCAGTAGCAGAATTTCTCATTTTGAAATTACCACGAAAGGGGTCGGTGACCGCAGGCGGTTCGCACCGTTGAACCTTCGGTTAAATTTAACCACGGTTCAAATGGAACGGGATATTGTCGGTATTAACACAGACTACAGTGACAGTTTAAACCGTTGAATTTCGTAGCTAAAATCTCTCAATATAAGTGAGTATTATATATATTCAAAGTTTGTATGTACTTTCTAAGTATATCTTGGACACCAATGGCTGATAAAAATGGTGAAGGAAAACATCTTGAGGAAACCTGGACTAAGTATTTAGTCTGAAATCACCAACCCGCATTGAGCAAGCGTGGTGATCAATGCTCAATCCTTCTCCTGAGAAGAGGCCTGTGCCCAGCAGTGGGACGATAAAAAGGCTGTAACAGTAACAGTAAGTGAGTATCTAAAATTATTTATTTAAATAAGAATACTCCATTAAGAAAACTCCATTTACAAACTTAAACTTCTTTACTAAAAATAAAAAACTATGTACAAAACATAAAAACATATGTAAAGTAGATGATTTTGAACACAAATCAGCTGCGGAATTGTTTGCCTTACCGCGGTCCTGGTACATAAGAGCATAAGAAGGAACATGGTGGGTTTTAGTCAGTAAGAGTCTGACACTCCCTCACGCTGCATCCACGGGAGAAGGTCTTTTGATAAGATCCTTCGGAAAAAAGGATAGCTGAGTCTAATAGTGAATGCGATTTATTAGTAACTAGCTATTTTCCCGCGTTTTTACCCGCATCTCAGAGGAAATATCTCCCTGTAATAATTTTTCGAATCAGGTCTGTAGTTTCGGAGCCTTTAGGGTACAAAAACTAAAACTAACATATAAGGTTAGTTTTTTTTATGCTACGATATACATATGATTCATCATTAAAATACATTCACATATACACACATTCAAAAGAAGAAAATGTTCAAACAATAAATCGCTTTAAAAAAATCGTCTTCTTCCTATGCATAACTTTAAATTCCATCACTCTATATAATTTTACTTTATATCCATAAAACGAAAATTGCAAAACATGTACAACACAACATCAACAACTTTAAGTGCCTCTATGACGTCACATATCCTAAGGGTACCTACCACGGAGTAAGGAAAGATGAGCGATGGCAGAGATACCATAATGCAGGTAGGTCAGGCGCCTTCTTCTAGCTCAAATACGTACCAAATGTGATGGGCATGACCAAAACGATCCGAGTGAACTAACGAGGCGTTTGGGTCCTTTGGAATATCTGTCAAGGATTTTTGGTATTACAAAAAAATATCGGGTCCATAGAATTCGTATAAGAGCGTAAAACAGTAACGTTCCTCGTTCCTCTCTCACCCGTATTTTAGCGCGCTACTGTCATTTCCCGAGCCTTTTTCCAACTGTGTATGTTGAGATCGGCTTCCAGCTGCGTACTAATGTCTTACAAGGTGCGACTGCCTATCTGATCTCCTCAACCCAGTTTCCTGGGCAACTCAATACCCTTTTTTTACTTTAGATTTACTGGCTTCTGACAACCCTACTATAATCATCAGCACGGATATTGAGCCCTGACCTTCACCTGCGCAGAAGCAATTTATTGGTTTATTGCCTTATGTGTACAGTGCGCAAAGCGATCCCCACTCTTCCGCCGAGAGGTCAATATCCGTGCTGATAACTATACTACTACTTTTGGCGCACTACTTTCTTAGGAGATTTTCCGTTATGACATCTCCACTAGTCATTTTGTTCTCCATGGCTCAGACATAACTGACCAATAAGCACTCGACCCATTTACAGCGAATGTCCCGAAACTGAGTTGTTTACTTCGAGCATGTACATCGATTTGGGTCAAGCTTTTATTGCGAAATGCAATTAATGGTACACGAGGATATTGCTTTGTATAACTGTTAGAAGGTTTTGTGTTGTTTCTATAGCAATTTATGGTACCGACCATAAGGTTAAACCGGACTTAGGGCTACGGGATTGTTCGAAAGAGTTACCGCGGCCCTGGTACATAAAAAGCCTACGACGGAACACGACGGTGTTTAGTCAGTAAGAGTCTGACACTCCCTCACCGCTGCTAACCCACAGCGGGAGGGGTCATTTTGATGATTTTTGGCGTCGTTAACTTCTCCATGAGACCGACTTTTTGGAACCGTGTAACTAGGTGTGACGTTTCATAGGAGCCTGCAATGACCGTTTTGAAATAATACATTAGAATTTGACTTTCAAGCAATGCTTGGCGTAGCCACTATGTGGATGTGACCATCTCGTCATGACGAGTTTTTCCGTGTTTCAGAAGGCACGTTAAATTGGTGGGTCCCAACGGTTATTTGAACATCTTTGGCCGGTTGGGTCAATAACCTATTAGCATATGTTTAATGACTTTAGTTAACCAGGTCAGATAGGCAGACACTCCTTATAAAACACTTGTACTCAGCTGACTTGATAAGACTGGAAGCAGACCCCAACATGATTGAGAAAAGGATGATATATGAAAATAGCTAACCATAAGAAAGGATATAAAGTACCCAAGTTTTTCATTCCCGTGAAGTAGTTTCCTGACTAAGGGTTAAATTACATATCATATATAACATCTGTTATGGAAGATGAGAATTTCTCTAAAACGTAACTAGAACTACGTGACTAACATACTACATTATTATTAGAGCGAAAGTCGTTCCGCCATGTTGTAAGGCTGGTGTCAGACTAGCGTTGAAGTCTTGCGTAAGCCTTTATAGGCTTGTGTTTAGTTAGTCACAAAGTGCAGACTTTTAGTCGACATATCACTTAATGTAGATATTATTATAGTCCTTGTTAATATAGGTATTACTTTTCGTTTCACTTTCACTGCGAGTTAGTTACTGGTTAGATCAGGCTTATGAATCAGTACGGAGATGAATGGTACCTAGTGCACACATTGCAATGATCAGATGAATGAATACATAATATTGTAGGATTAAAAGTCTGATCGGATTCTCGATTACCTTCAATATAAACTGTCAGCCAACTACTGGTAGACAGTTTAGTCTGCAGTCTGCGTAAAAGTTTGTGACTAAAAAATACACTGGAATATGCAAATGTACGTGTCAGGTTAAAATACAGCCCGCATACTCAAACGAGTAAGCGCACATAACGTTACCCGACACATTTAAATAACTAACTACTTTCGCGAACTTCTGTCTTGCTTATGTACGTATTTATATTTCTATTTACTCTAAATGTCAGTTTTTACTCTAAAGACTCCGAAGCTACTGAACCGATTCGAAAAATTATTTCACTGTTGGAAAGCTACACTCTTCCCGAGTAACATAGGCATATATTTTATCCCGATAAGGACAGCAGTTCCTACGAAACGCGACTGAAATCACGGGCAAACAGCTAGTTTGAAAATAAATTCTTTAACTGTGACTTTGAAAAAAAAAAAGGTTAGTCTAAAACAGCCTTTACGTCGTTTCGGCAAGTTGTAAGCGTACATAATGTTACTCGACACATTTAAATAACTAACTACTTTCGCGAACTTCTGTCTTGCTTATGTACGTACTGTACGTAGCTGCTATATAATGTATGTGTTGCAGGCAGTCTGGGAACTCGGTAGGTTTATTATCTAACTACGCACAACAAGACGGTATGCGAAATGGATTTTTTTGCCAAAGAGTTTAAACTTATCTTGCATGAATATACCTGAAGAGTTTTTTTTTAACACGCTAATCTCATGGATTGCTAGTGCGATTGGAAAAAAAATCTTTTGGTGTTAGATACTAAGCGCTTAGAGTGAGTGCTTATTGAAAATGCTTGAGATTTTTACTGAGACATTCTTACTTAATAAATATGTATTTTCCTGTCTAGTTTCCATGTATAATATGTACCTACTTGTGAACAAAAAGTCATAAATCAGTTAATGCGAAAGTAACCCTGTTTGTCTGTCTATCTATCACAATTTTTACGTCTAAACTATTGCTCCTATATAGACGTAATTTTGTGCGCTCATAGAGCCTATAAGAAAAGAGTGACATACGCTACTTTTTATTCGGTATTTTCTTCGGGTTACGGGCAAAACCACGGGGAATACCTAGAGTACATTATAAATGTGTTTCTTATGTAAGCTAAGGCAAGGTATGTGCCCAAACAGCCGCAGTCAGAAATGTGACGTAAAAGGAAGAATCTCTTGAGAATGCGACATTTTATCTCTTAGTGGAGAGAGAGAAAATATTTTAACATGGAATTATTTGTATTACAAAATACGGGTTATATTCCACGCACCAATTCATTCCCTCACTACGTACTTACCTACCTATGTATTTAAATAGAAATTAACACGAAAACTTTGTTTAAGTGAACGACATACTGCATACCGAACCAATTTAAAAATTCCTTTAGAGTTATCCCGTTTATACGCTTGAAAGTAGACTGAAAGAAGTAAACGCTTGAAAAATTTTGACTGATGAAAGAAAATACTTCAATTCAAGCTCTGTTTAACCAAACAAATAATATATTTGAAGGTAAGTAAGTAATTACTTAGTAGCATTCTTTTTTTTGGGTTCCGTACCGAAAGGGTAAAACGGGACCCTATTGTTTTCGCTCCTCTGTCCGTCCGTCCGTCCGTCTGTCACCAGGCTGTATCTCATGAACCGTGATAGTTAGAGAGCTGAAATTTTCACTTTGTTTTTTCAATTGTTGCTGCTATAACAACAAATACTGAAAACCCGTTGCCAACGGGTAGATGCGGTTTTATAAATAATGGTACGGAACCCTTCGTGCGCGAGTCCGACTCGCACTTTTGCGACTCGCACGCCGGTTTTTCTTACTTTTTTCCACCTTCCGAGAGGGAACTTTTTCCTGCACCCTGACATAAAGTAACTGTACATGCTATTCATACGTAGGTACATATCTACTAAATTACTGCCAAGTACCATCAAAATCATATCACCACTGTAATTTACCACAATATTAGTGTACCTAATTCCCCACAGTACCTATTTCCTCAACTTTTCAGTTCTAATACTGCAGCAGTGACGAGACACATTTTTGTGAACTCATTTATCGTAAATTTTGATTATCATCGTCAGATCCATTATGGTGGAATGAGTATACTTACTATCAGGGTTTTTTTTTGAGCGAGAGGGAGGTAGGTAGAAGCCTAGCAGATAGGTAGTAAGTAGAGTAGTATTATTAAAGTGGTAAAAAGTTGTGAAAAAGGTTTTGTACCAACAAATCATTATTTTTTAAGAAGGTTTTATTTACTTTAAGGTTTCAGAGAGTTGGTTACAAGATTTCATTGCAAGATACACAAAGTCTTGTACTGAAATTTTGGTGTGCACTCAATATTTTGTGACAAAAATATGAACGAAAATAAATAAAGCAAAAAGAAAATATTTCAAGGACAGTAAAGAATTATCACTTATAATACCACAAGAGCTTCAAAATTATCGGGTATTTCCCGATAGGTTCGTTGCAAACAAATGAAGGAGTCAAGTTTTTCAGGTTAAAAAATCACGAGCGCGAAGCGCGAGTGATTTTTCCTGGAAAACTTGACGACTTTATTTGTTTGCAGGGAACCTTGAGGGAAATGCCAGAGAATTTTGAAGCTCGTGTGGTATTCGGGGGATTATTTTTCCGTCCCAAATGTCGGCCACAACCTGTCAGTTTGACATAGCAACGACCAGAGAAAATATTCAAAAAATTATCAGTATAATACCATGTAGGTTGTACCACGTGACGTCGAATGGTGCAATTCTATTGGTCGATATTTGGGTCGGAAAAATAATCACAAATAAACTTGATAATTCTGTTTTTTTCGAATCATTCTGGTACATTTTAACAAATAATCTCCTATAGTACTCTAAATTTATGGATTTTTGCCTTTAGTAAATAAAACAAGGGTATAATTTAGGCGGTCACCAAAATTATTTTAAAGACTCTAAGCTGAGGCACCAAATAAAATAAACAACTCCAAAAAAAATAAATTGACTTTATTAAAAGGGCACTAAAGTATATAATGTTATGATCCAAAAAAAATAAAATAACATCAGAAAAATCGCAAATCTCGCACAAATATTATTTTTGGTTCCCAAAATGGATTAATGGTCACCAAATTCTATCCAACTAAAAGATTAATATTACTACCAAAAATCAAAGTTAGTGACGAAAACGAATCGCTGCAAAACTGACTCCACGTAGTCTTGTCTGCCCTACCCCTAGAGTGCAATTCAAAACCGCGTAGGCGCGGAGGGGCGAGGCATGGTTTTCACGCTCACCACCGCAGCTTCGGCTTGCTGGCCGGCTCCGCCGGCCAGCCTCAGTCGCGGCGGTGGTGAGCGTGAAAACCATCTGCGACGATAAGCTCGCATGGGACCGCCGGAGCCCTGCAGCGCCGGAGCCGTGACAGAAGCCATGCTTGCTGCATGTTGCGTAAACGCACTGAGTTACACACAAATTCATATAACAATAAACAAGCGACGTACGTTTGGGAACCCCAGTATATTAATTGGTATTTGGGAAATATTCTAGCGATCGTTAGCTTTTTTAGTCTAACAAAAATGTCCAAATTAGGAGTCACGGTATTACATAATTGGTAACATCTAAGTAGTGACAATATATAATATTTGGTCTAAAGTGTATTAAAGGCGTTCATATATTCTTTTAGTAGTCAATAATACGAAGAAATGGTTTTATCTAATAATATTTTTGGAAACGTTATTTGGTGACCATTTATCCATTTTGGTAACCGTTTAGAATTTTTTTGGTAGTAAAATAGGTACTTTTTTGGGTGGCGTTTAAACACAAGCCATAAAACAATATCTTCAAGAATTTTATTTACGGTTTTTTACTTTAACAAACATTATATTAACTCTATTTATTTAAGAAATCTAACCTCGTGTAAATAAACACAATTCTCCAATATTTAAAACATGTAATAGGTACACATATTTATTTAGGATACGAGAAAATATAAATAAAATAGAACTTTATGTGGCATAAAACAGAGATAAAATATATTTTATCTTACCTTTTTGCTTTCCAAGTAATATCTGTAGTTAAAAACCCTAATAAACTTTGATTTATACTAAAAGTTAGGGTCAAAATTAAATTAGGGTTAAGGAATTGCTAGGTTTGGACCTTATCTGAGTGCCTATAAAAACTGTAGGTTCTATACTATTATATTTAACCGTGAATAATAAAGCTCAAGAGTTTGTTTGTTTAACCGCGCTTATCTCAGGAATCACTGGACCAATTTGAAAAATTATTTCAGTGTTACGTAGCCCGTGTCTAAAAGGCTGTGAGCTACATTTTTTATCCAGTTGAACGAATTGCTTGTTTGAACGCGCTAATATCAGGAACTACTGGTCCTATTTGAAAAAGGTATTCAGTGTCACATAGCCCATTTATCTAGAAAGACTAATAAGCTACACTTTTTATTTAAGTGTGCAAAATGAGTAATTCCCAAGGCACCAGTTTGAAACCGCTGGCGGAAGTAACTAAAGTAATTATGCAAAACAAAATATATGTAATATTAATTGACGTGTTATTCAATTTACATAAACAAACACACAAGTTGATGAACAATAGTGATTTTGCTTTCCAATTAAATTCACTAATTACCTTTCAATCCTACTAATATTATAAACGCGAAAGTTTGTATGTATGTATGTATGGATGTATGGATGTTTGTTACTCTTTCACGCAAAAACTACTGAATGGATTTTAATGAAACTTTACAATAATATAGCTTATACATCAGAATAACACATAGGCTACAATTTGTAAACATATTGTTCGAAATACTAAACCTGCGCAGACGAAGTCGCGGGCACCAGCTAGTTAAATATAATTTTAACATTTAGAGTACTCATACACTGCAGACTAAATAGTCAGCCCATAGTTAACCCGGTTGTCGATTGTTTTTACGATAATCTTGATTCCGATCCAAGTTTTCAGTCGGTCTGATACCGGCTATTTTCGACTGCCTTTATTAGTTTTATGTTTTGTTTTTTTTTATGTAAATATAAATTTAGTTTATTTTAAAATATAATGTACAGATTTTGAGGTAAATAAAAATATTTAATACCTAAGCTGTTCCTCACATACTTGAATAGAATAGAATAGAAGTTTATTGTTTATTGTTAATCATATAACGCCATCTACCTTAAGGTCCCAAACTAAGCAGAGTTTCACTTATAGGTATTAATCAAGTAATAAAAGTACCTACATTAAACTCACTTATTTACTTCATGGAACTAGTTCACCAAACTAGATACATAGACTTTCTCGATAAATAGACCAAAAATTAATAGTTTTTTTTTTCAGTTATGTCCAATAGTTTCTGAGAATATCGTGTCCAAACAAACAGATATAAATTCAGTTTATTGTAGATACAACTAATTAACTAACTTCAAAACCATCCCAAAGAAATCTTTGTTCAAGTACCATTCAGAAATTCCACTCCCAAATCCCTTAAGACACACAGAATATAAACGACATACTTATATACCTATTTCCCTTCAATTAATGAAGGTAAAACATTAACTATTGGATAAAAATATATTCGCTGTACTGCCGTTGTGTTACCCTTATTCTGGGTTAATGGTCTAACTGTCAGGATTAATTAGTAAATGGAGTGTGTATTTAGTCTGAATCCGTGTTTTGGAAGGCACGTTAAATTGGTCATGGCTGTCATTTGTATAGCTTTCTGTCTTTCTGTGGTAGTCAGAAATCAGACAATTTGGCAAGCAAGAGCTCGTATTGCTGGGGTAAAGGTGTTGAGGAGGTCAGGTCATGTAAAAAATTGGAACTCACTCACTATGGTTAGACTGGAAAGTGTAACCAGAGTGAGTGAGTTCCAATTTTTTAACCCACACATAGTATATACTAAACGAATCGATGTAGTGTCATTATACTTCATAATATTGATAAAGAAAAAAATTTAAATTGCATAGGTAAAATTGTGGTCCAAATTGACACAACTTTTTTTTCTATGAACACTCCATTTTCAACAGCATCCATGTACAACCCGTCGATGGCAGTTACGCAACGCTTTTGGGTCTAATTGACCCCAGACGGGCTTGTTTCGTATTATTGTGTTTCGGATCAACGTGGGTACAAACGACCATAGTTAGGATTATTGTAACTTCCTTTATTATTGTACTGTATTGGTTTTGTCAACATTCAAAGTTATAGTTAATGTTGAGAGTGTATTTCCGATGTTGTAATGGGACAATTGTATTATTTTCACATCATCTACCTAACCTTTTTCCAACTATGTTGGGGTCGGCTTCCAGTCTAACCAGAAGCAGCTGAGTAACGAATTTTTATATGAAGCAACTGCTTTTCCGATTTCCTTGGTTCAGTAACCGAAGCTACCCTATCAGACCCTTGGTAATATTTTCTGGCTTCTGACTACCCGTAACGACTGCAAAAGATATTCAAATGACAGCCGGGACTCACCAATTTAACGTGTCTTCCGATACACGGCAGATCTCTACAGCTGATAACCCATCCACGGACTGATCTTGAGAATTGCTTAACCCTTGGTAGGTCAAGGCAGTTATTTAGACCAAAAACCATCATCATCTCCCTAGCCTTTTCCCAACTATGTTGGGGTCGGCTTTCAGTCTAACTAGATGCAGCTGAGTACCAGTGCTTTACAAGGAGCGACTGCCTATCTGACCTCCTCAACCCAGTTACCCGGGCAACCCAATACCCCTTGGTAAAACGGATTGTCAGTCTTACTGGCTTCTCACTACCCGTAGTGACTGTCAAGGATGTTCAATGACAGCCGGTACTGAACCGGGCAATCCAATACCCCTTAGTAAGACTGGTGGCAGCCGAAAACAAAAGCAGTGCTTTTAAAATTCAAGACAGAAACCGAAAATCGTTTGTTTGACAGTGAGTCTATACAAAATTAATGATATTTTCCCCTCTTACAGCCCTAAAACAATTGGGGAAATTGGAACGACCTGAACGACGGTATTTTAATATTTAAATAGGTTTCTTGAGAATATTAGCTTATTGCTTTTGTAAGCTTTATTTCTTCGGACTTATTATTGGACTATCTTCCGCCTACGGTTTCACTCGAGACCTTTCGAAATTGGTGTAGTTTCCACGGATTAATGGGCCGTCTAAGACTAAAAGAATTTTGCAAATTGCTTTAGTAGTTTCTGAAATCAACGTGTTAAGCTATTTAGCTTTATAATATTAGTTTAAAAAAGTATAGATAAGCAGATGAAAAAAATATATTTTTGAAGTAAAATATAACTGGAATATAAATAGAAGTAATTAAGGGATCTAAGGGGAAGGCCTATGTTCAGCAGTGGACGTCCTATGGCTGAGATGGCGATGATGATGAATTAAGAGCACTTCAGATTTGAGATCTTGAGTTTGAAAAAAATAATGGATTTATGTAAGTAAAGTAAAAAAATAAAAAACTTTTATTTTCAGGCTGCATTGGCCCATAGATACTCGTATATACCTTAAAGACATACATATTATATTAAAAAGTTACCCCCTTACTTATAAAATCTCTAATCACCTTCTAAGCAACATTTTAACTAATCACTACTTAAAGTCTTAAGTAGTGATTAAATGTTAGTTAAGACATGCTTAAGCAACGTTTATAAGTAAGAATTTTCTTAAGCAGCCCTTAAGTATTACTTATATTTAATTCACGTTTATAAGTAAGGGGGTTAGTGTTTTGTGTATGCTATAATACAGTTTGTCAGCATCATTTGTATCAGCATTTTCATTAACAAGTACTAGGGTAACATATCCCTATAGAAACCACAAGTGTAGCTCGAAATTGCACAAAATTGCGTGTCGACAATCCTCCAATATGAGCGCCAGTGGACGCGAATATATTCAATCCGGTCAATGCAGCTCTTTGCTGTGTATGTGCGCCTGGTACTTTAATCAATTATATTATGTGACCTTTTGATGGTAGTTTTTTGTTATAAACTTGATTTTGCCTGAGATTTTAAGTATTTGAGACGCTTATCGTCTCCTCTCCAAGGTATCTCCACACCAAATTACAGAGTTCAATCGTTTTAGCGTGATAGCTTACGCTATCACTCGCTTATGACTCGCTTTTATAAGCGTTTACGATTAAACAAACTGCAAAAATCTTTAGGCAGATTTGTGCTTCATTTCGCATTTAATACCCTGTTTTTTTTCCTGTATTTCAAGGTAGACTTTAAAACTGATTACTACTGTTTTACATGCAGCAATTGCCTGTGTGACCCCCTCTGCATTGGGGATTAAGAATTTTTTTAGTAAGATTCATTATCAAACTCTCTAGCTTCTGACTACCCGTAACGACAGCTTATGATGTTCAAATGGCATTCCGAAACACTGAGGAACTCCTTATGACATAATATATGGTCATTAATCTACTTACCAACTATTCTATATCTGATAATGACTCACATTATCGACCCAGATTTCGCTCAAGATTTGTCTTTTTAGTTTGTAGTCAGTAGCTTTTGAAATAAACTTAGAAAGTACACACAACTTTGCTCAAGCCGCCGTGGTTACACTTTTCGAACCCGCATTCAACTGCAGTGGTATTTTTTTTGAAAACGTTTAGGTAGATGATGACATAAAACCGGTATTTTTCTCGATGGGAAATCATCAAATGCCCCTTCTCGCTGTGGGTGCAGCGTGAGGGAGTGTCAGACTCTTACTGACTAAAACCCACCATTTAGCCCTTTATGTACCATGGCCGTGGTAACTCTTTCAAACAATCGCGGAACCCCGGCAGGCTTTGGCCTTGGTGAGCCTACTGGGGCTTGCTGACTCTCTTTGAGGATCGCGTGGAACAATGCTCACCGCCGACATGGGCCCGTGTCTCCTAAGAGACGGAAGGACGATGAGTCTCTTGACACTTACCACCCACAGACCCAATATAACCCTGTCTTAAACTCGAATTGAAAGATCACACAAAATCCTGAATGTAAGAACCCCTCTTTTCCCTTTTTATCCGGTCCTCAAAACCCGATACATCGCCTTAAAAACTCAACAAATAAAGACGTTTAATACCCTCTATTCAAGGCGAATTCAAAAGATATAAGCGCATTGTATTATCCCTACTAATATTATAAATGCGAAAGTAACTCTGTCTGTCTGTTACGCTTTCACGCCTTAACCACTGATTTTAACAAAATTTGCTACAGAGATAGAGTTGACCTTGAGAAACAACATAGGATAGTTTTTATCCCGGATATTTGAAGAATTCTGTGTTTCGGATGGCACGTTAAACTGTAGGTCCCGGCTGTCATTGAACATCCTTGGCAGTCGTTACGGGTAGTCAGAAGCCAGTAAGTCTGACACCAGTCTAACCAAGGAGTATCGGGTTGCCCGGGTAACTGGGTTGAGGAGGTCAGATAGGCAGTCGCTTCTTGTAAAGCACTGGTACTCAGCTGAATCCGGTTAGACTGGAAGCCGACCCCAACATGATTGGGAAAAGGCTCGGAGGATGATGATTTGAAGAATTCTCTTGGGAACGCGATATAACCGAACTGTACGCGGACGAAGTCGCTGGCAGAAGCTAGTCAACAATAAGGACTGAAACCTTTCATATTCCTTGTGTCACTTTATTGAACTTTCATATTTGACGGCGATATGAAATCTGAAGCTGAAATTTTTAAATTTTCTGTTTGAAATTTTTTGATATTAAAAATATGGCTGTTGAGTTTTGGATGTCAGCTTGTGGCGCGGAAATTGTGAGTTTAATAGGAAAGAGTTTGTTTTGTTTTTCTTTTAAGATTTTTAGGGGAGGATGAGTTTTAACTGTGTCAAAGTTAATGGGAAATATTTGGCCGCCTTTTTAGTGATTAAACTACAAAATATGATGACATAATGATTTTCTATTTTTTATGAATTTGGAAGAGAATCAGGATTATGTTGTTGCTTGGTATGATAGTCCAAAAGGCTTAGGTACTATAGACTTCATTTATTGATTTGTCCATTCAAACCCATACTCATTTATTAAAACTTGACTACAAAAAATGCACTTTTTGAATGTGTTTACAAAAAACATACCCCAAAACCTTTTACACTATGTAAACATAAAATAATTGCTCGGTAAAAGACATAAATAATATTGCTCAGTTTTCAACTTGATGCATACAATTTCACTACAAGATTCTTGCAGGTCCTGTTTATATCCTAAACTATATATATATATATATATATATATATACTACCTTTAACCTGAAATATATATATATAACCTTGTGTCAACACATAGAAATTCAGGCATGAAAGCAACAATCCATCGCATTTCCTACACCACAAAAACAGACCATCCTTTGTACAACCAAAACAATGACTATCAATACCATTCCTGTTTTTCTAACATCCTCTATATCAATAGTTTGTAAGACAATGAGTCGGCATGTTTACTAGGAAAGGCCAAACACTTGGATCAAAGGAATATACGGCTTTTGTTTAATCACCTGATGTTTTCTGACTATGTTGGGGTCGGTTTCCAGTCTAACTGGTTGCAGCTGAGTACCAGAGTGTCACATGGAGCGACTGCCTATCTGCACTTCTCAACCCAGTAACCTATTATAGGTACCCCTATACACATTTTTGGTACCTACTGATTTTCAGACTTCCTGGCTTGTGGCTACCGGTAACAACTGCCAAGGATGTTCAAAATGACAACCGGGACCCACCAATTTACAGTGCCTTCCAAAACACGGTGGAATTTTCATGATAAAATGGCTCCACAGATTACGTCAAGCGTTGCTTATAATGCGTTTATTGTGCATTTTTATAACCTATCTATGCGTTTCACCCGCGTCCCGTGGATAATACATAAAGTATGTTACTCGGGAACAATGTACAAGTAGCTTTCCAATAGAATTTATCAAATCAGTTCAGTAGTTTCGGAGCCTTCAGGGTATAAATAAACATACATAAAAAGGTTTCCTCTTATGTATAGGTATTAGTGTAGAGGTAGATGTCAAGTTTTGATTTCTAATCATTAATCAACGAATAGATAGGCTATAAAAGTCCGCTATTTCTCTTGCGTTACTTATTTAGCCACGCTAAGTTTTTCAAACTCTCCCTAAACTAATAGTTTCCTAGACAATCACTCATGTGACATAATAAGGGTGTATATACACCCAAACAATGGTTGACTTACGCCTGAGCCGATGTCAAAGGACCCTGGCTATTGTCTAGCTATGCGAGATTACGTTAATACTTGATTAAGTTTCCTTTATAACTAGTGGGGGATTTTGTTAAGATTAATATAACATTAATGTTCAGTGGGTTTTCCAGTGCTTTGTTTAGGAAGTATAAAGTGAGTTTGTTTGTTATAAAAAAATATTGAGATTGGGTGATAGTTTTATGTATGTAGACTACATAAAAACTGTGACAATTAGGTATTGGTACAAATCAAACCTTTTTGGAATATTGGATTTTGTTTTTTTGGACTGACAATGGAATATAAGACTTAAATATACCTATGATTTCCGGCTTATGTTTCATTACGCGAATAGAATGTAACCTACGTTATAATATGGGAAAAGTGTGGCTTCTCAACAGAGAAATATTTTTTTAAATCGGTTCAGTAATTTCGGATGATTGTGTTAGTTAAGAAGTAAAGACAAATCATCACAAAAAATGCTACATCTATAATATAAAAATGAATCGCAAAATGTGTTGGTAAGCGCATAACTCTACAACGCCTGGACCAATTTGGCTAATTCTTTTTTTGTTGTGTTCGTTATTGTCAGGAGAAGGTTCTTATGAAAAAAGAATAGGGTTAAGTAGAGAAGTCAGTTGATGGGAGCGAAGCCGCGGGCAAAAGCTAGTTTAAAATAAAAACCCGTTGCAACAAAAACACGTGTAATTTTAAATTCATTTTACTAGCCAAAATTACCTACATTTTCTTCACGAACCAGTTTTCAAATTACAGGTCGGAACAAAAATGTTCCACTAAGTAATTTCTTACCAGACGATATTTTTTCTGAATTAATCACTCAGTGAAAAGTGCTTTTCATTATATATCAGTACAAAAGCTTGAGAGTGACAGGCATATCTTTTAGACTGCCAACGTTGGGACCAATATCGGTTGGTAATATTGGTCATTGGTGAACCAGGTCCATAAAAAAGAGAAAGTAAAGGTATGTTTGGTATACTTTCACGGTAAAACTGAGTTGATTTGAATGAAGGTTTGGACAAGCATAAATACATGGTTTTCTGTAGCTGGTTATATTCCTTTTTATTCAGGGGTGTAAAATTCTCGAAACATATAATTTTTACGTTAAAATTTGGCAATGTCGCTCGGAAAAGCTGAAAATGTGAAAAAGCTGTCAGAGTCCCTAGCTACGGCTAGTCATAGCTTATTTAACAGCATTCCTGACTCCTAAAACAAAGAACCAGGAATGCTGTTAAATAATATTAAGCGATTTTCGTGTATTCCTATATACTATGAATTTCTATTTGATATTATAAATCATTTTCCGAATACCCACATAGCTATTGAAACCAGTAACACATTTTTTTACAGGAAGACCAGTTACCAATATTTGTAACCAATATCAAACAACAAATGTTGGTTCAAACATTGGTATCGATCAGCATTAGGAAAATTGAGATCCGTGCATCAATCCAAACCGATGTGGAAACGCAAAATAATGTTTTTTTCGAGTAATCAATCTTTAGACGCCTTCACACAGCTTTCGTGAGTATTTACTGAAACGTAGTTTTCATTTGGAAAAATATGTTTTTTTCGTGTTTTTGTAGGTTTTTAATTTCGGTTCAAAATGTTTGTGAATAAAGCAATATTTTTTTAGTGTTTTTGACACGTAAAACCACACATACATTTTAAAATAAAAATAGTATTGTATTTGGAAGATATATCTATACTATACTATACTGGTATAATAAAGAGGAAACATTTTTTTGTTTGTATATAAAGACTCTGAAACTACTGAACTGATTTGAACAATTATTAGAAAGCTACACTATTCCCAAGTAACATAGGCCTTATTTTGTTTGGGAAAGAGCTAGTTTGATACATAGCATTATTCATTTATTTACTATTTATGTACACACACATAATAAGAAAGAAGACATTATCTTATTTTAGTTTGATAAAATCTGCTAATTCCTTCTGCAGCACACACATACAGCATGATTTACCAACTTAAAAAAGGGTGGTACACAAAATTTTTGACATACTGTTCAATAGACTCAAGTCTTACAACTTCAAAATTCAAACATTACACGAATAACACACAAATCACTTTGTCACAGAATGTTGTAATCTCCCTACCATATTCACACACAACACATGTAATTTGAAATTCAGTTTACTCTGAAATTTTCAGCACTTTGATTACACTTTGTAAACGAATAAATTAACAGGTGAAACTTTCACGACGAAGCCTTAAAGAATTTGTATTTACAGTAATAACGAAAATACAGTAAAACGTGAAAAATATTACCTGTGTATTTCAGAGTAATAGTAGGTACTAATGATTAAGAGAACTCGCATACTGCAAACTTTTAGTCGGCCGATAGTTTGTTTGGGCTCATAAATCAGTATGAAGATGAATGGTACGCACATTACAAAGATCAGGTATTTAGCCAGTATCAGAGCGACTGAAAACATTAATTAGAATCAAGATTTGACAAATGATAATGTTGTTATAGTTACCTATATGATGCAATTCATCGTAATATATTTAAGAAGCGAGGAAAAACATAGCGACTGTCAATATAGGTACCGTAATTCGCTAGTTTTTAGTTCTATTTGACTTAAATATATAACCCGAGAGAAATATATAAGTTAAGAAAAGGCTAGACAGATGATGAATAACAATCTCTGAACAAATTAAACCGTATGTCATCATCTCCCGAGCCTTTTTCCCAATTATGTTGGGGTCGGCTTCCAGTCTAACAGGATGTAGCTGAGTACCAGTGCTTTACAAGGAGCGACTGTTCTATCTGACCCCCTCAACCCAGTTACCCGGGCAACCCGATACCCCTTGGTTAGACTGGTGTCAGACTTACTGGCTTCTGACTACCCGTAACGACTGCCAAGGATGTTCAATGACAGCCGGGACCTACAGTTTAACGTGCCATCCGAAACACAGTCATTGGTGTCTAAGATATACTTAAAATGTTATGATGAATATCAGTCTCTGAACAAATTAAACTGCATGTGTGAAGCAAAACTTATTCTGAGAATTTCTAAATGATAGTTATGAGTGTAATCTAAAGTTGTTAGAGCCAGGCAATTTGGTCGTTAAATTGCGCGTGGCTTTAAGAGTGATAATATTTTCATAATACTTAACATAATCGGCATGAGCGCTGTTAAAAATGTCTCGAGATATTAAGATGAAAATGTGACGAAATTTTGAATAATTTTATTTCGACCCTTATTAAGGTTTTTATATCGTTTGCAGTCTCAAATTTCATTAACTCTCATTTTGGGAGAAAGAGCAGAGCAAAGATTTATTTTGGAAAATGGTTAGGTATGTATCAAATGTGAAAGTGTGTAAGAATATTCTTACATGGTGTCTGAGTGTATGTTACTCTTTCACGCAAAAAATACGAAATGGATGTTGATGAAAACTTAGTAATAATGTAGCTTTTACATAGGAATAACATATAGGCTATTTTTAACCAGGTGCGGTGAATACGCGGGCCAATAACCCTAGTTAAGACTGGTTGGCAGACTTACTGGCTTCTGACTACCCGTAACGACTGCCAAAGACTTTCAAATGACAGCCGGGACCCACCTGTTTATCGTGCCTTCCGAAACACAAAACTATTCATGACAGATGAAAGATCATCCATCCACGGACGAACTGAAGCATTGCTTAACCTTATGACCGATTGCTTAATCTTTTGACTTAGCCACGAGCTCTTCTTTTTTAGGGTTCCGTACCCAAAGGGTAAAACGGGACCCTATTGTTTTCGCTCCTCTGTACGTCCGTCCGTCCGTCCGTCTGTCACCAGGCTGTATCTCATGAACCGCGATAGTTTGAGAGTTGAACTTTTCACAAATGATGTATATCTGTTGCAACTATAACAACAATTACTGAAAACTAAAATACAATAAATATTTTGGGGGGCTCCCATACAACAAACGTATTTTTTTGCTCATTTTCTTAATAATGGTACGGAACCCTTCGTGTGCGATTCCGACTCGCACTTGGCCGATTTTTTCATTTAAATAAATAAATGTATACAAAATATACTTTGTCACAATACATTATTAAGTAAATTTTACGTAAAAAAACCTCGCTCTCAGTACCGGTAATCCTGTTTCATTACAAATGTATGTTCACAGTCAGACCTTATATATAGTAGACTGCACATCAGTGGTAACTGTCATGCACCTTAACCCAATAGTAATAAGTACGATTTTCCTATAAAACTGTTACCACTGACCTGAAGTTGACTGTACTCGTGCATAATAAACCGGTACATATTTCATGCCAACTCTTCAACGTATGAGAATTAATCATTTCTGATCTTCCACTTTTATTGTAGAGGATCAAAATGTGTATTTTTGGCAGTATGAAATTATTATGTGTTGGGTAGTAAGGGTTATGGGTAGTTGAGATTTTATTGGTTGTTTTCTTAACTATGAATATGGGACGCTACGTATTGCGAAAGTAATAAAATGTTATGCATTTTAACGTTTGCTTTATTAATTTAATAATAGCTGCCAATCGCAGTTTAAACCGCATCCCATGGGAATTGCTGTCCGCAACGGGATAAAATATAGCCTATTTTACTTGAGAAGAGTGTAGCTTTCCAACAGTGAAATAATGTTTAAAATCGGATCGGATCGGTTTATCCATTACAAACATTTTTTTTCCACTTTATATTATTAGAATAGAAACTTTTCTTTAATCATATTCCGTTACTATTCCGTGGTAAGTTTTATATTTCAAGATAAACTGAAACTGCCGTGGATCTAAATCATTATTCTGTTGCATGTGTGAAAGTTACGTCAGTTAGCAAGTGAAACCAAGAAAAACACCTAGGTAAGTCACAATATAATACGCACGTCTCTTCACTTCAAAGAAACCGAAGTTTCTTCCAAAAGACAAACAAAAACAGGAAATCAAACAAACACTCCTAAAAGAGTAAGCTTCGCTAAACCAATTGAGTATTTGATTCCATACTAAAATAACAGTTACGAAGAAAGGTAAATAATGTTACATTTATCCTAAGACTAGCTATGTCTCTTGGTTTTACTCGCTTCCCAAGGGAACTACTTCTGACACTCGTATAAAAAGTAGCCTATGTCCTTTGTTGTGTTTTAGACTGGTTGTGTACCAAATTTCATTTAAATCGGTTGTATAGTTTTGGCGTGAAAGCACTACGAACAGACATCTAGAGTTACTATCTTATTTATAATACCACTAGCTGTGTCTCCGCAGTTTAATTCGCATCCCGTAGGAGCTACTATCCGTATTAAGATAAAATATAGCCTATGTTACTCGGAGATAGTTTAGCTTTCTAATAGTGAAAGAATTTTTCAAATCTTTTCATTCGTTTCGGAGCCTTTAGGGTACAAAAGAGCAAACCAAAAAATGTTTATCTTGATTATATTAGTATAATAGACAAGTAAAAGTTCAACAGGAAAACATTTTGATAAACATTGTACCTACCTATTTGGAGTTATTCTGACAAATAAGTCTTAGCAAGGGGTTTCGGTTACCCGGTAACTGGGTTGAGGAGATCAGATAGGCTGTCACTCTTTGTAAAACATGCATATAAATGTTTTGTTTTACGAAAGCGTGTGATCCATACTTGCGTTTGTAAATGTAGGATGCACATGCACGTTGTCTTTGTTTGCGAAAGCTCGGAAACGTTCAGAAATTGTCAAAATATTAAGAACCTACTAGCTATCTGCCGGGGCTACGGTACATAACGGGCTCAAGAAGGAACATGGTGGGTTCTAGTCAGTAAGAGTCTGACACTCCCTCACGCTGCACGCACAGCGGGAGTGGTCATTTGACGATTTCTCATTAAAAAAGGTACAAGCTGTTCCCTGATGTTCCACCTGCATTCCAAGAGAACTTCTTTTCGAAAGTATATCCTTTCTCAAGCCCCAGGTTATCTGTACCTAACCAAATCCAATTCAATCGGTCAAATCAGTTTAGCAGTTTCAATGTGAACAATCTGACAGACAGATAGAGTTAGATTCATATTTATTATATAAACAAGGATGGCTGAAAACCTTTTAATATAAAGAAGATTTAGCATTATGAGTCCCTATCATTCCCATAGAATACATAGTATAGTAATATAATATTCATCTACCTATATACATATAACAAAAACCATTAGTAATTCAAAACCGTATTCATAATAATTAAAGCCAACAGTACGTAAAATAAACGTATGGATACGTTTTCCTTGAATTTATAACTCATAAAATACTATGAATACACGTATATTGCTAACGCGGGCAAAAACGTATGAAAAACCAAAGCTAACAGCCGAAAATATTAATTAAAAACAAAAAAAGTCCAATTAATTATGACCGATATTGTGTGCGAAAAGTCAAAAGTTTTTTTTCACGTATTTCGAAATTCCTGAAAATTATATGACCCAGCTTTTTCACCGATCATACCCTAGAGAATAAAACGGAGAATTCATGTTTCAATTTATTTTTGGAATTGCTCTTGCTGTACTTCATTTTAATTCAGTTGAATTCAATTATTTATGCTAGTGAATTCAACAAATTATCATGTTGAATTCACGTGATTATTTTTTTGATAAAATTTTTGAAAATTGAGTAATGAAATTACTACGGAATTTTGTATTTCGAGGCTTCGCAAAGAGTGTAAAACCCTTTCAATTTAATTAAAAAGGCTGACACCTGAAATTTTGAACTCAGCAAATATTTAATCAAACAAAGTACTTTTGGGTAAAAATTCGCAAAAATTAACATGGAACACACATTTCATACACGAGATCGAGTTAAAAGTAAATTTTTATATAAACAAAAAACTTATATACTTACGTATTACATAACAAATGGAGACACGATTCAAACGTTTTGAAAAAATAATATTTAAAAAATACACAAATAACACTGAACTGAGAACTCTTATTTTGCTTCAAGATGAGTAGAGATAGGATTTTTTTTCACAAGAAAGAGTTTTGAAAGAGAGAAAGGCCCGAAACACGCGGTCTCTTCGACGCTTCGAAAGTGACTACGGTCCGTAGATGCGCGTAGCGGGATGCTACGGACGCTACGAACGCTACGAATTCTCGTAGCGGGGTACGTCAATTTTAGTTTGATAATATTCAGCGTTAAGTTCGGCTTGGGGAAAATAACTTTAAGTATTTATTACATTAATTATATAACAGCAAAAATAGAATACACACCTATATATTTGCTAAATTTTAGATTTTGAATTTGCAATTGCATTTGTGAAAGAGATGCTGACTAGCTTTTTTAACCAATTACTGGACTAGGTATGTTCAACATTTTCTTTTATATTTTTTAAACAACTACATTTATCACTTTAATTGAAAATCTAGTTGTCTTTGTTAACATGCTTTCATTGTGTCTTACAATCAAAAAACAGGCTAAGTACCACTTCTGAGTACCTATAACAGAGTTTTTTGTACACTTTTATTTTAGAGTTTTTTGAGCAATTAATTACGGGCATAAAACTCATTTTAAGTTTTATAAAATAATCTCTGAAATTACACGATAAATTCTAAAAATCTTTTCAATGAACACAAAACTACATAATCCCCTTTATGTAGAGGTATTTCAAAATAATTTATTTTGTACGCTTATCTATACTAATATTATAAAGAGGAAAACTTTGTTTGATTGTTTGGTTGTAATGAAAAGGCTCAAAAACTACTGGACCGTTTTTTAAAATTCTTTCACCATTCGAAAGCTACATTATCCATGAGTAACATAGGCTATATTTTTTCCCGGTAGGGGCAGTAGTTACCACGGAACGCGGGTAAAACCACGGGAAAACGTATAGTATAAAATATTTCAAAAATTACACCTCTTGCCCTCAATAATCCCAAAAGACCAGAGTACTAAATAAACGAAAATTAAACAATTGAAACCAAAAATAATATTTTGGAGTCAGACAACTTAATTCCTTTGACTTTTCCCAAAAGGGATTATTTTTGTTCGAGACCTTTATACACTGAGAAATAGAATTAATTATTTTTTTCGCTGTCATACTTATTTTTTTTGTTAAATTAAAATAAGGACCCAATTTGGTAGAAATAGTACTACAATGTCTTTTTCGTATCTAAACTAGCTTTCACCCGTGTTTTCACCCGCGTCCCGATATAACTGCTTCCAATAGCCGGATAGTGACAAAAACTATCCTATGTTCTTCTCCCGAGTCTAAGCTACCTCCCTCTCTAATTTTCAGCTTAACGATTCAGCTATTCTTGAGTTATAAGAAGTGAACCTAACACGAATTTCTTTTATGTTAATCGTAATATACTCGTAACTAGGTTGAGGATGTCAGATAGGCAGTCTGGGTAAATGAAAATTGTTTTTTTTACTATAAAAAGTCAGCGGAGGCGAAGGTTTCAAAATCAAAATTTAGATAGTTTTTTGATGTAATTTTTTAAATATTAAATATTATTATTAATTTATAGTAAGTACATAATAGGAAATAAGTTAGATAATGCATGTGTATATAATTTTACTATTTTTAAAATTAATGTAAATATTTCAATTACATAAAATTTAGAAGCGGTAACGTTGAGCTGAAATATGATTTATCTGTTTAAGAGCTTTAGTGCCACATATCCACATACAATAAAACTTATAATACCACTCTTTTTGCATCGGGGTTTACAATTTTGACTGTCATAAATCATTTTGAAAATCTCAAGCTTTAAAAATCTCTCCCCAAAAAATCCTCTAAAAACTAACAACAAAAATGAACTACCAAAAACACTAGAACATTTAAGACAAAAGGCCAAGTCAGAATCGTTCACTGTTTACTCTCGTTCAATCCTAACAGTGACTATGACAAATTAGGGTCATGTCGGCTCGTTTCGTGTAATAATAAGTTAGGAGCTGAGTTGCGGCTGTTTTTTTTGGGGTTCCGTTGGTTAAGATAATAGGAATGGACATGGGTATTTTTTTCATTGATTGGAGTTTGTGTACATTTGGTTGTACATGTTGTAGTGATGACTTGCGCAAGACGGCTGGCAGGAGCTGGATGCGAGAAGCCGAAAATCGATCTCAGTGGCGTGCACTTGGAGAGGCCTATGTCCAGCAGTGGACTGCGATAGGCTGATGATGATGATGATGATGGTTGTACATTTGTGTGAGACAGCTGTGTTATGTTTGTTTGTTTGAACGTGCTTTCTTAGACACTACTTGATTGATTTGAGAAAAGAGTGTTAGATAGCCCATTTATCAAAGAAGGCTAAAGACAAATTTTCATTTAGATGCACGGAGAAGTACGCACGGGAGGTTAGTAAAACTACTGGCAATAGCTAGTGACTGGAGAAAGGTGAAGGAAAACATCCTGGGGAAACCTAGACTTTCAAGTCTGAAATCACCAATCCGCATGGAACCAGCGTAGTGCTTAACTTTCATACCTTCTCTGTATGAGAGGATCTTATGCAATGGGACAATAAAAAGGCTGATTATAACGATGACAAATCAATCAGTCAAAATCTTTTTTAATTCCTTCTGATCACCTTCAACCAGTAGTTAACCAAAAAATAATTTTAAATCTAGTATTTTTCTTTACGTTATGGAATGATATAAAAAATCTTTACACACTTCAACAACCATTCTTTAAAATCGAAATCAATATCAACATCACATTTTCTAACACTTTTACTATAATATTCATATAAAACTATTTACGGGTTCCCGCCTTATCTAAAATGTAGGAGAACGCTGTTATTTTTATCTGAGCGCCATTTTTGTCAGGAACATTTTCTATTCAGGCTAAGAATAACTTTGATATATTTTTCACTATATATTGAGCGCGGTTTCACCTGCGTCCTATGAGAGTTACTGATAAAATTATTGAAAGACTTATTACCTACTTCTGTAGTAGATTTAAGATTAACACTACGGGAAGGGCGGACTACGGATGCGATTGACACCACGCCAAAAGAGCTAGTCAGATATTATGTATGTATAGAGTGAGGTAATTTGAAGTCTTTACTTATATTATAAAAAAGCTTTCGCTAGCAAAGTTACCCATGTCCGGGCTGCGGGATTGTTCGCGCGAGTTACCGAGGCCCTGGTACATAAAAGGCCTACGACGGAACATGACGGTCTTTAATCAGTAAGAGTCTGACACTCCCTCACCGCTGCTAACCCAAAGCGCATGTCCCGTGATAACTACTCCATGCACCTGGATAAAAATGAGTTTTTAATAAATGGGATACTTAACAAAGAAAGATAAAAAACACATTTAAAGAGACCAGACAGAGAGTACTCAGCAGCATCTGGGTAGATTGGAAGCCAACCCCAACATAGTTGAGAAAAGGTTCGGCAGATAATGAAGACAGAAAGAAAATTTCTAATCGGTCCAGTAATTTCTGATATAAAGATTGGTATATGCTCTAGTAGGGTTAGAAAATAATCTGGGAAAGTCTATATTTTTTTAGAATGATGCTCATGTTATTGGTACCTCTTTACAAGGTTTAAAAAAACGTTCGTTATCCTTAAGCTCATAACAGCTGATCTTGAAGACTATCACAATCTTTTAACTCAAAGATAAAAGATACAATATACCTTTTTTCACTGCAAAGATAATTCTTATCTTCATCCTCTGAAAATATGAATAAAAGTGTTACTCTAGTAACAGATGTTGTTACTAATGCTCCTTTTAAAATTAATATCCTTAGGGTGCGTTTCCACTGTGGCAGTCAAGTATATAGTTTTTGCAAGTACAAATACATAAAAATATGCTTGAATTTTAAAATACTTATTATTATACGCTATAAAATACACGCAATAAAACACATTTTCTACCTTTTTTCAATGTGATGTTCTAGGAATTCTGACTCCCTGTCACGTTTTCAGATCATAACTACTGAACTGATTAAAATTAAAATTGGTACACTGAAGTCTAGAGACCGAAAAATGATGTTAGGCCAATTTTTATCCAGGTGCGGGAACAGGTTGTTTCCGCCCAGTTCGTTTCAGTTCAGTTATACAAAAAAGAATAGGCACTAATTAGTCGATGTACTATGTAACAGATAGACAAGAAAAAATAAGCGTTACGCCGTAGTGGGAACGTGGGTTTACCTACAGTAGCTAATATTTCAAGTCTAAAAAGATAATTTATTATTATCTTACTGTTATCCCGGTTTGTGAATAAAATTAAGGGTTTTTTTTTCATATTTTTTTGTATTGTTAAGGTAAACCAGAGGTATAATGAATTCTTTAGCAACAGTGAAAGAATCCGTTTAGTCATCATCTGCCTAGCCTTTTTCCCAACTATGTTGGGGTCGGTTTCGAGTCTAAACAGATGCAGCTGAGTACCAGTGTGCTACATGGAGCCTATCTGTACGCCTCTACTCAGTTGCTTGGGCGATACAAAACTTAGTAAGATCGGTTGTCAATCTCTCTGCCTTCTGATTAGCCGTAGCGACTGCTAAAGATGTCAAATGACAGCTGGAAAACACAAATTTAACGTGCCTTCTGAAAAACGGAGGAGATCATTGTGATAAGATAATCACCTATATATTTATTTATTTACTTAGCCACGAGCCCCTTAATTTGTAACTGCCTTTAATATTGAGTATTAAGAATAAGTTCAGTTTTAGTGTTCCCATACACAGCAGACTAAACAGTCGTTCGAAAGTTGGTTAAGCATTTTTAAAGACAAGCATGAATCCGAAAAAAGTTTTTAGTTCATCTTTTATGGGACTAATACATAAGCGTTGTAATTTGAGCTCTTCCATTCATTTCCATACTGATTTAAGCTCGAAAAATCGATCGGCCGACTAAAAGTTTGCAGTGTACGGGTACTCTGACTCCAAGGAAAATTAAGGAAAGCCGGAGCATTGAAATAAATTACCCCGAAATCAATTTGATCCCCTTAGGTTATTTTCCGTGTAACAACATGTTATATTTATTTATGCAAGGAGAACATGAATAAATATAGAATGGGATGTAATGAGATGAGAAATATAACACCTATGTAAACCAAAAGGTGAGGAAACTTCGTACGACCGTATTTTATTTATCCGGGTTCCAAACGAGAGGAAAATAGTTCCCGCACGCGGTTAAAAAAGTAGCATATTAGTAGGTATATCCTTTCTAAGGCATCTGTCATCATTTTTTTAACGACGCCAAAAATCATCAAATGACCCCTCCTGCTGTGAGTTAGCAGCGGTGAGGGAGTGTCAGCCTAGACTCTTACTGACTAAAAACCGTCGTGTTCCGTCGTAGGTATTTTATGTACCAGGGCCGCGGTAACCCTTTCGAACAATCTCGCAGTCCCAGCATCCGTAGGCCTTGCTGGGCCCCGCTGGAAGGATCTGGCATGTTATGTACCAAATTTCATTTAATTTGCAGTTTTACTGAGAAATCGTGGCCGACAAACAATACCTATTACTTTTGCATTTATAATATTTTATTGTACTTTTCAAACTAAATTCTTTGTAAATACATATCGACAATCATATTGAAATAACTCAAGTAAAATTCTTATCCTTTTATAGGATAACAGGACCCAATTCTAACATAATTTAATGGGTAGGGTCCCTTGGGGTCACACCGATTGGGATTCTAAGCGTTACCTTATAAAGGTCAATTCTTGGGACCCTTAAGTTCCCAATAAAAGGTCTGATTGCTCAAATTTCGAGATCTTTCCTTGATAATACGATTTTATATTGTTAAGAATTGTCGTTTATATTTGATTTTGAAAAGTGTCTATGGAGTTTCTTGCCGGGTCTTCTTCATAATCATTGATTGGAATTTTGCAGCAAGCTTTTAGCGTTAATGAAATACTTACCTTTGTTTTTGACGTGATAAAATTGACGAGCTTTTGACACCGATTGCACCTGCGTGTCGTGGGAATCACTTCGCGCAGTCGGATAAAATGAAGCTTACATTATATAGCATTTGTTTATAAATTCGCTATATAACAGTGATATTTTGTCAAATCGGACCAGCTGTTCCTGAGATAAGCGCTCATCTTTGAGCTTTACAATCTCAGTATAATCGGGATTCTAAAATGATTTGTTGTTTAGTAACGTGTTTATTTCAAAATAGCAAACAACTCCGAATACTTGCATGAATAGTTTTTCAGTTTATTACGAATATTAATAAAGCAAAACATAAAAAGAAAGTCAAGAATATTGAACCTTATGCCAATATACTTAAATATCATTATTGCTTAAAGAAATCAGGGTTTTCTTTAGCGTTGAAAATAGGTCATCATCTTGTTTTTTCTTAATGTAAGATTAATTAAAAACGACAGGCAGTCAATCAGTGGAAATCACACTGAATTGAAGTTTATAAAAGTCGGTGTCACAGTATGTTGGTGAACAGTAAGTGAACTTTGCTTTTTCTTTGGAAATTTTTAATTTTTTTTTAATGTTTAAAACTTTTTTGTGGCCGTTTCCTATGAATGAAAAGCCCATTTAATTGTTTCTAATAATAATATATTACGTTTGTTTTTTTGAACGTAATATACACAGAACTACTGAACTGATTTTAAAATCGGTGCTAAATAGCCCACTTATCAGGCAAGGTTGTAAGATATTCTTTATCAAGGTGCGTGAAGTAGTTCTCATAGGACGCGGGCGAAAATGCTGACGGAATCCAGCAATATAATAATTTATTACCTTACCACATATTTACACAAATTACAAAACAAATTATCTTGAGACAAACAATCAACGAAAACCCACAAAAACAACCTTTTTAATACTCCAAAAGTTAAAAAGATCACTGCGACACAAAGTTGGTCTACTGCATATTTTATACTGTGTACCTCAGCTCGAATTAAGAGCGAGCCTCGACCGTGAATGGCTGAAAAGAGGCTGTAATTACTGCCTGAAATATTCAACCGGAATAAACTGAGACAGTGGGTGTGACGTCATCCTATACAGCCGGCAAAAAAGCTAGAAAATATTCTGAAAGATTTTTTATTGATGGACGTCAAACACTGGTACACAGCTACATCCAGTTAGACTGGAAGCCGACCCCAACACAGTTGGAAAAAAGGCTTGGAAGATGATGAGATGCCATAATATGGTTTCGAAAGGCATGGTAAACTAGTGGGTCCCGGCTGCTATTTTAACATCTTTGGCAGTTGTTATAAGTAGTCAGAATCCAGAAAGTCTGACAGTTTTACTAAAGGGTATGCTTGGGTATCTGGTAAGGTAAAGGCAGTGGCTTCATGTGGCACACTGGTACTCAACTGCATCCAGTCAGACTGGAAGCCGAACCCAACATAGTTGGAAAAAGGCTAGACAGTAAGTGAAACGACATTATTGCAAGTGAATGCTCCTTCTATCCCCATACACTGCTTGTCTGTCTCTTTGCAATAAACTCAAAAACTATAAATTCTACATCTCTGCTTAACACTACCTACACTGCAGACTTTTAGTCGGCCGATAGTTTGTTTGGGCTCATAAATCAGTATGAAGATGAATGGTAGTACACACATTATAAAGATCAAGTATTTAGCCGATATCAGACCGGCTGAAAACTGGGATTAGAATGAAGATTTTCTTTAAAAAAAAATTGCCAACCTTTGGGCCAACTATCGGCCGACTATTTAGTGTTCAGTGTATTTTAACTCTTCAGAGAATACACATTAAAATCTACCCTTTATTTCCATCGTAAACATTAAAAACTTTGTGGTCCCACGCAGTCAAAACTATGTATATACACATATATAAACTTATATGTACGTATATGGCTCCTATATAAAATCTCTTAAGTGTCAATATGGTCCGAGACTATAGACATTATACGAGGTCATTGCACTCAGATAAAATAAGAGTTACGGTCAGACTTGTCGTAAATTGCGTGAAATTAGGAGTTCCGAAGTGTTAAGGAAAGGGTGATAAGAAAATTTGATTCTTACCAATATTATGAACGTGAAACTCTCTTCTTGTAGCGTTTTTAAAACATAATTTCTGAACTGATTTAAATATAATGTACACAGACAGCCTGTAGCCCGAGAAAGAACGTAGGCTAATTTTAATCCGGGTGCGAGAAGACGTTATCTAGTCAATCCTTCCTTAGAAAAAAAACTTCAAAGAAATAGTTATAACGATTTACTGGTTGAAATATAAGTTTTTCATGAAGTTTTTTTTTTCAATCTTGGTGTAGATTTGTCGATAGAGAAACCGGCCCGCAAACGTTTGGTTGTTCACCTCTATAATCTTTGGATCTTCAAGAAAAACGATCTGTGTTAAACCATTTATCAAGCATGGCTGGCTTAATAATCTTTGATTTGTTGCATTTCTCTCCGCCCCGATTTAAATAAATCTATTGAGGGAGATCATGATATTAATAGTAACCTGGGTAGTCTGGGTAGCAAGTTAAATACCACACTATAAGGGTGAGTTTTTTTAACCATTTAACTATAACGATAACCAAACCACAACCAGCCGTATACTTGCATAACCAGTTGTATATGACAGCTGAAAATGGTATGGTTATCATTAGATATACTTATAGGTAGTTCAATATTGCAACCCAGTGTAAGAGTTCTGGGGAAAAGAGTATAATTTAGTTATTAAGAATATTATATACATGCAAGATATATACCTTCTTAGAAGTTGAGCAAAAATTACATGACTCGGAGTTTACTCATAAGAATTAGATGTTATAAAACTTATTGTCGGTGCCAAGTCTTAGCAAAATTTTACTTGAAAATATACTCCGTACTTTATATATTTTTTCTGCAATCCCTCCTCAGTTTTCTAACGTAAAGTTCCGCGTTCATATCTCGGCGGTCACGTGGGTCTTTGTTTAGCGTCACCTATTTACATATACATATGTATTGTATGTACGTATGTATGTATATACGGGCGAAACAATATGGGCTCGCCGACTATTTTTATATTCAAACTTAGAAGATTGGAGTTGGGAGAGGTTATGTAATAGATCACATTTTTTGCACTAGCACAACACAAGAAATGACATTTGTCTGTCTGTTATGTCCGTGATAGATCCTAAAACTGCTGAACGGATTTACATAATAAGATTCATCATCAAAAGGTAGAGCGATTGATAAGGAAGGCTTCCGAAGTCCTCTCTAGCCGCGTACAAAACTAGCACGAGTCGCTAATACGCTAATATTAATTAAAACTATATGTAAACATTTCCGGAGCCTTTTCTCAAACCATAATTTGGTCTAAGTGCCTTTGTTTTACATGGATTGACTGCCCATCTGACCTCCTCAACCCAGTTACCTAGGCTACCTAGTAGGTACTTTCTGGCTTCTTACTACCCATGACCCACCAATTTGCCGTGCCTTCCGAAACACGGAGGAACTCATCATGACAAGATGGCCACCCAAGCACCAACCTACTTTTGGAATGATAGGATCTGTAGGAAGCTACGTTTGGAATGGTCAAACTTATGTATATTTTTTGACGTTCATAAGTGCTTGTAAATGAAATAAATGATTTGATTTGATTTGAACCATTCAAGCTTACGATTGATCGACCTGTGTTTCTGTTAACCACGAGCTACTTACTTAACAAAAATTAAGTTGCGTTAAATAAAGACAAATCGGGCTTTTTCTATCCTCTTGTATCAAACGACTAGTACTTACGAGTCCAAAGGGATTAACAGTTAAGTTACTCTCTCCGATTAAACTACAATAGATTACCTTGATAGATGGACTTCTTAAAAGCTGAGAGAAAATGGTTGTATCTTTGGCTGGACGAAATAAAGGTAAAGAAAAAGATACTTATGCTTTGAAGAAAGGTGAGTGAGATTTTGTTTGCTTTTTAATGTAAGAGTCAGTAATAAATATCTGTTGTCATTCAACACATTTGACAATTGTTACGGGTAGTCAGAAGCCAGTAAGTCTGACATCAGTCTAACTAGGGGATATCGGATTGCCCGGTTTACTCAGCTGAGGAGGTCAGATAGGCTTCGCTCCTTGTAAAGCGCTGGTATTCAGTTGAATCCGGTTAGACTGGATGCCGACCCCAACATAGTTGGGAAAAGACTCGGAGGATGATGAGGATGATGAATAATCTATAACAATATTATAAAGCTGAACAGTTTACTGGTCGTATTAAAAAATATAAATATATATTCGTTTTAGATAACCTATTTAATGAGTTAGTCGCGTTCTATGAGAACTACTTCACTCACCCGGCTAAAACGTAGCCTATAGCCTTCATTCATCCTGATAAAAATAGTCTACAACCTTCATAAACAAATGGGCTATCTAAGGTCCGACATTATTTTCATCAGACACTGTAGTTTCTGAGATAAGTGCTTTGAAACAAACAAACTCTTCAGCTTTATTATATTAGTAAACATACCTAGACTAACAAAATATTTATACAGGATCAACGAACGGCATTCTAAAATCTCTGCAAAGAATGTTTTAACAAAATTTATCGCTAGCAATTCGTTGTAGCTTGCAGTAAATAAACTTTGCTAGGCTAAAGCTATTGTTTGACATAGTCATCCATCTTTACCATGCTAGGAGATTTTACAATATTCTGTTTTATATTTTATTTTGGAAAAGCCTGGTTTTTGTTTTGTGATATTTATCTGGATTTAAGGGATTTTCGTTGTTGTTTTAATTAGGTGAATAGTGAAAATGCGCGTTTAGTGAAAATTGATGTTTTCGTAAAAAAAACTTACGTATTAAAATTACGTTTACCTACATATACCTACACATATATTTTTTTGTTATTCGTGCAGTTCCAACCTCTTCTTATGTATTTTCTCAGGCTTTAGAAGTCTAGACTGTCTTAGAAACTAATTTATTTTTTGTAAGTCAGTTCAGTAATTTTCGCATGAAAGCGCGACAAACAGACGGACAGAGTGACATTCGGATTTATAATATTAGAAAACATTAATATAGCATTAAACCAAATAAAAAGAGTGAATACTTTAGTTAGTAGTGAAAATAAAAATCCTACACCACTATTCAAGAGCAGTTTTACGTTCCAAAATACGAGTTTCCAATTTCAAAATACCGTAACAAAATGGCCGTCACGCAAAATGGCCGCGGCTCAGTTGACAGAGCCAATCCGGTCATTCACAGCATTGACTAGGTAAATAAACGGTACGTGGTCGGAATTTCAAATAATACGCCTTTGTTTTGGGTGTAAATCGGCATTTTTGGTTATAGTTTAATTAATAACTTTGGATTCTATACCCGTTTTGAGTAGCCACTTAAGTAAAGGTAAACAATCTTGTGACGACTTTTTTTTGGAAAGCGTAAAAAACAGATAAAAAGAGTTACTTTAGCATTTACAATACCTATTAATACTCGTGAAATTTAATGAAAAACTAAATTACAAAAAATATATATGATGGTGACAAAAACTATCCTAAAACCTTCTCCCGGGTCTAAGTTACCTCCCCTCTAATTTTCAGCTAAATCAGTCAAGCCGTTTTCATGTTATGTCGTGACAACGGAAAGCGGGTTTCACCTATTAATAAACATGAAATGTAATAATAAAAAACTACATTAAGTACCAAAAAAATATATAATTTGAAAATAAAACGAAGAAAGCAGTTACACATTCCAAAATCCGAGTTTTCAATTTCAAAATACCGAAACAAAATGGCCGTCACGCAAAATGGCCGCGGCTCAGTTGACAGAGCCAATCCGGTCATTCATAGCATTGACTAGGTAAATAAACGGTACGTGGTCGGAATTTCAAATAATACGCCTTTGTTTTGGGTGTAAATTATCATTGTTGGTTATAGTTTGAATAATATTATTGTAATTTTGGATTCTATACCCGTTTTGAGTAGCCACTTATGTAAAGGTAAACAATCTTGTAACGACGTTTTTTGGAAAGCGTCTAAAAGCGTTAAAAATCAGACAGTTACTTTATACACATGAAATCTAAAAAAAACTTCATGACAAGAAAATATATAATTTGAAAATAAAAAGAAGGAAGCAATTTCAAGTTTCCAATTTTAAAATACCGACACAAAATGGCGTCAATCCAAAATGGCCGTCACGCAAAATGGCCGCGGCTCAGTTGACAGAGCCAATCCGGTCATTCATAGCATTGACTAGGTAAATAAACGGTACGTGGTCGGAATTTCAACTAAAATGGCTTTGTTTTGGGTGTAAATTACGTTGTTTATGGGCCTTTGTTGTTTATAGTTTTGAGGTTATATAATTTTGTAGTATTACGGTTTAGTTATTAGCAATATTATGAAAAGTTTCTTTTTTTTAAGAAAGAAAACTCACTGATTCAGAAATAATTTCTGCCTAGCTTGCAAATGCGTGACGGGATAATTATACTATTTCTGTACCCGGATAAAAAGAGACCTATAAATATGTTATCCCGACTGTTTAGGGTACCTACTGCTAAGATTCAAAATCCCTTCAGCCATTTGAAGAAGTGACAAACGTAGTATACTCACACACAAACATTTGCTGTTATAGTATTAGAAAGTTATTCAGACATCCGTAAATTATAATAAGTGTAAATACCAAAAATACCTGAAAAGATTAAAATAATGAAAGTGTACCAGTGAGAGTATAATATTTACGATTTACGAACAATATTTTAAATTCATAGGCTCACAAAAATTAATACCGCATGAATATTAAGATTGAAATTATGTAAATAATTATTAAAATATATACAATGGCGAGACCAAAAGTTATTGTTCATTTTGCGATAACAGATTCTGATTTTTAAAACAAGGTAAGTTGGTATTTAACATGAATTTTCATGTATATTAATGTTAGCGTTTTTCTGTGTGAATTATTTTAACAGTCGGCCAAAGTTTTATTATGATCAGTTATTGTAGAAAAAATATATATTTTTTAAATTATAAAATGGATGATTGTCGGCCCAGATATTTTTCAATGGCTTGGTGGTCAAACTACCAACATCCCTTTTCTTGCATCAGGCGTATCTATGCTAATGTCATAAAAACCGGCCAAGTGCGAGTCGGACTCGCACACGAAGGGTTCCGTACCATTATTTAAAATCACGTTAGTTGTATGGGAGCCCCCCAAAATATTTATTTTATTCTAGTTTTCAGTATTTTTTGTTATAGCGGCAACAGAAATACATCATCTGTGAAAATTTCAACTCTAACTATCAGGGTTCACGCGATACAGCCTGGTGATACGGACGGACGGACGGACGCACAGAGGAGTGAAAACAATAGGGTCCCGTTTTACCCTTTGGGTACGGAACCCTAAAAAGGAAAAATATAATATTGTTTGTTTATGATGGACAAAGCCAAAAACTACTTTTAAAAATTATTTCACTTTTAGAAAGCTACACTCTTCCCGAGTAACAAGGTTATATTTTATCCTGGTACGGACAGTAGTTCCCACGGGACGCGGATGAAATTTCGGAAAAGGCTAGTAAATAGGTAAATAAAAATAGTTTAATAGTTCATCAAGAAATTAAATTAGCGATATATACATTTTTTTGTGGTAGTTATAAAGATACAAAAATAAACCCAACCACCTAAACTAGAGTAAACAAACAAACTGTTCTGGTCTCACTACAAAAACTTGAACATGTGTCAAACACTTGTCTAAAAAAAAGAGGCTGCAAAATGGATCTTATTTCAACGTCATAATCTGAATTTTTTTTAGACAAGTGTTAAACTCACGTTTAAAAGTTTATGTGGTAAGATAGTGTGTGTGGTGGTACCTATATCTTTATAATATTATCTGCCTGTATCACCCACACATTTATATTAATAGAATAGATTTTGTCTGTATCAACGTCGCTAAACCCCGAATATCTCTTAATCATCAAATATGGGCAAAACCATTAATTATTCTAGAGGTGAACCAAAGATAACTGGAATCCTTAATTATAGCTCGCCTGCGTTTTGGATATTATTTCTTATTCAAGCTAAGAGCCCGCAAAATGGTAAATCATGTAATACACTGTGTTGCAAAAAATAGGAATCAGTTTTACAAAAATATTTTAGTATGATGGCAAAAATTAAGATTGCTAGTTTGTATTAGAAAAAAAAATTGATAATTTTAAACTAACTTCAACTAACTAAAAAATGGTTTGAAGAAACCATTTCCCGCACCTGAATAAATAATGGTCTTTACGTTATTCAGATGTATATGCTATGTTACTGTCAAGTTATGTTAAAATCCGTTCGGCCATATACACGTAAAAAAGTAATAAACACTATTAGTTTTCAAGACTATTTGTTGTATATTTACTATTATTATTATTTAAGCTAAAGTTTTTTATAGTATTTTATATAATGATACGGATATGCTTGAATTAAATGGATAAATAAACAAAATAAATATACCTCACCTTCATATAAGTGTTTTGGATGAAGTATAATTAAAACAGAATCATCATCTGCCTAGCCTTTTCCCAACTATGTTGGGGTCGGCTTCCAGTCTAACCGGATGCAGCTGAGTACCAGGGTTTTACAAGGAGCGACTGCCTATCTGACCTCCTCAACCCAGTTACCTGGGCAACCCGATACCCCTTGGTAAGACTGGTTGTCAGACTTTCTGGCTTCTGACTACCCGTAACGACTACCAAAGATGTTTAAATGGCAGCCGGGACCTACAGTTTATCGTGCCATCCGAAACACGGAAGAACTCATTATGACAAGATGGTCACCCATCCACGGACCGACCGCGCCAAGCGTTGCTTAACCTTATGATCGATCGATCCGCGCGGCTTTGACTTAGCCACGAGCTCTTCTTTATAATTAAAACAGAATAAACCTACAAAAAGTTTTTGTATAGAATAATCTAGAAATACACAAAATCCACTATTACCACTCTAAAACAATTTTCTAACAAAACTGCAAGCGATAGGACCAATCAATAATATCTTGTTTTGACAACCGCTGTGCTGACGTCATCAAAAACAAAATGGCTGCCATTGACGGTTTAATAGCTGCAAACATAAAACGAATTACGGTTTCTTTTATTGGGGAACTAGCTGAAGCATCTGGTTTTGCCTGTTTTATGGCAAAGTATATATTAAATTGCTAGTTGATTTAAAAACTTTGTAAAAGTCGGTTTAAATTTTTTTGTATTTTTTTTTAATTTAATGCTTTTTGGTTTTTGGATCCAAATATTTTTAATACCCAATTTGGCAGTCGCAACTATAATTGTGGAAAGGCGGCCTCACTAATATAAATAATTGTAAAATGTTATTATGCCCATCACGAGGTAGCTGCTATCAACCGTTAAGAAGTTCCCTACACTGCATTTTGTTTTTATTTATTTTATTCATTACGTCTGATATTGTAGTCATAACATATTTCGATGTATAGATCTCATCAAGAATTAAATGAGCTCACACTTGGTAGTTTCTATGTACCTATACTGTGTTCCCTTTATTTTCTGTCGTCTCCATCATTAGTTAAGATCCAAATCGCTCCAGTGAGAAAAGGTTGTTAAGCATAAAACGTCATATGACATTATGACATGTCATCATCATCATCATCATCTCAGGCATAGGACGTCCACTGCTGAACATAGGCCTCCCACTTAGATCTCCACAGATACCTGTTGGAGGCGACCTGCATCCAGCGTCGACGGCGACCTTTATAAGGTCGTCTGTCCACCCTGTTGGTGGACGTCCTACGCTGCGATTATGACATGTGAAACGTCATAATGACATAACTATGACTATTTGGCCAAATTTTCTGCCTTATATGTAGTCCCTATACCTACAGGATGTTATATTTTCATCCTAAGCCACACGATAATACTTCTAAAAGAATGATAAATAAGTTCATACTTATCTTTTAGCCACTAAGAGACCAGTCAAGGGGATTAGGGGACTTAAGGCCACTTCGAGTTACAAGTAGTGTTGTATCTTTATCTTTTATCTTTTTGTATCTTTTCCTTTGGGAGGATGAAATGGTATGGCGTTTTTAGAATTATTTGATGGTCACATTTTGATGAATTTTATATGCATTTTTCTCATAGCACAGGAAGTATTAATTTCCTTTGGGACGTGGGTGAAACCATGCGAAACAGCTATTTTAAATAATAATTATTATAGTTGGTTTTTGTATGATCTATGTAATATTTTAATAGCACTTAAATACTCGATGCCAGTTGAACTTAATAACACAATTACATAAAAAACACCCAACGTAGCCTTAACATGCCATATTTTTCAATCATACAAAACACAGACAGACAAACACATTCAAATTACAACAAAAATACTACAAAACTATAAAGTGCAGGAACGCAATTTTGTCGCAACTGTTTTTTAATCTCTATTATTGCATTATCCAACCATTTCAGTATTTTCTTTTCAGTTGCAACTAGAAAATTACTTCGCTGTGCAATAACAAAAAAAAACTAGAAAGAATATTAACTTTTCTCTCACTCTCGGAAACCACAATAACATAAATAGTCATAGTTGTCATTTAGGTTGCCCTTCCACGTCCGATAAATCGGTGACCGATTTCTTGTAGGAGAAAAATAGAACACACTAATAGCAATAGTGCAACGTACACGTCCTACAAAAGTCGGTCAGAAAATCCTAGTATGATAGTCCTACGAAAAATCGGACCGATTTTCTATCCTACATAAAATCTGACGTGGTTGATCAGCCTTAGCCCCTTCATACACTAGGCTACGCATTCCTCTGTTTCGGAAGGCACGTTAAATTGGCGGGTCCCGACTATTATTTGAACATTTTTGGCAGTCGTTACGGGCAGTCAGGAGCCAGTAAGATCTAACTACCAGTTTTACATAGGGGTATAGCCCAGTCCAGATAAATAGTTTGAAGAGGTCAGGTGAAAAAATTGCTGCACGTAAAATTATGTTACTCAGTTACATGTATTTAGACTTGAAGCAACCTAACTTGGTTGGGAAAAGACCAGGCAGATGATGAGAAGCCAGTTAGTCTAACAACCAGTTTTACCAAGGGACATTAGGTTGCCCAAATAACTGGGTTGTGGAGGTTAGATACGCTGTCGCTCCATGTAGTAATGGTACTCAGCTACATCGGACTGGCCACGACACTACATACTTGAGAAAAGGCTAGACAGAAGAAGAAGAAATATTTATCTAAATCGTAGTCGTATCTTACTCGTCACGATATCGTGAGCTCAGAATCAGACTGTAAGACCAGACATCTAATTTAGATGTCATTGTCTAAGGATTACTGAGATAAATCGTTGTGGGGATCCTATCGATATACGGAACGACAGAAGACAAACATTGATGTTAATAGATTATTATAACTTAAAGACATCTTAATTTGTGAAGTTTTTGTTAGTCCTTATGATGGTAAATTATCTAATGATCCCCTCTCGCTGTAGGTGCAGCGAGAGGGAGTGTCAGACTCTTACTGACCCTTCATGTTCCTTCTTAAGCCCTTTATGTACCAGGGCCGCGGTTTCACGCACAAACAATCCGGTACCCCGACAGTCTTTGGCCCTGGTGGGCCTTCCTTTGGGGTTTGCTGACTCCTAGCCGTGTAGTTCGATTCCTGGGTCTGACCAAAATCGCTTTATGTGGGTTTTATAAACTTACACAAAGCAGCCCATAGCCTGGAAGTTGTCGGTGTTACACCCCCGCGCCTGGGAGGGCACGTGGCGCCGGCATCCCCGAATGCTACTCAGTAGCAGTCGTTGTTACAATTCCACGTCAGAGGCCGTCAGGCGGATTTGAGAAAACTCTGACACTAGGGCTTGTTAAGTAATTAAACCTGCAGTTTTCAGTATGAATGAGACAGTTACCAATTTAACTTTAACAGTCTACTGAACTTTCCATATATTGTTGTGTCACTTTGTTATGTAAAGACAAACTAACTATATTTTAGGAAACAATTCTGAAAATATCTTTGAAGTCGAAAGGTCACAGCTGAACACGTGTTGGTGACGTTCTAAAATTGTTTGTTTATTTCGGGACATACATGTAACACACAGATAGGCCACAAAAAATAGTCTATGATTACTTAATATTATAAAACCAAAGAGATCCTTTTTTGTTTGTGTGTGCTAATCTCATTCACATCATCATCCTCCGAGCCTTTTTCCCAACTATGTTGGGGTCGGCTTCCAGTCTAACCGGATTCAGCTGAGTAGGTACCGGCACAGGCACATAGAAGTCAAAATTAATTATAGTGTCAATTAAAAAAAGCATATAATATTAGCCCATTTATTGAGGCTAGTTGTAGGTATGTGGGGTTTGTACGTGTTGTGACTGTCGTCACCTAGCCCTAATTATTATCAAATAATATTAATTTATTTTACAAGGCGCCACGATGACGGCCTCTTAAGAACACATTAACTTTCTATTTTATGGGTAGGAATATTTGCCGGCTGACATGGAGTGCAATAAAAACTTAACAAAATATTTTAAGGGCCTGGAAGTTTCTCACAGCAAAGCAATCAAACATGTGCTAAGCAGAACTTACAAGCCAATACCAACCGTTAGGGCAATTAGGACCTTGAGACAAAGGACTCAGTATTGAATAGAAGTGCACATGTGCCAAATCCCAAACGGACCCCGACAGCGATACTTAGAACAATTGAGAATATGTACAAAAAGACTAATAAATCTATCTTATAACAAATAGACGAATACGCGAAACAAGACCTTAAGAATAGGGTGGAGTCAGCGCTGAAGGTGGGACTTGCGAGGATGTAGGAAGGGATAGCAGGCCACAAGGGTTTTCAGGGAACTGAAGCAGGGACAGTTGGTCCTAGGTCGCGCGGTAGGCTAGTACTCTGACCGAAATTAGGAGACGCCTCATGGAGGCTAGAGCTAGGTTGTGAAGTAATAGTGAGTCATGCAAGCCGAGTGAATCTAAGAGTAAGTGGTGGTGCATGACTGGGTGAGTGTTGCTGATAGTGCGGGTGAGTGTTTATGAATGTTACCTCAGGCTGATATTATAACCCATTGTATCCATGATAACCTTCTCAATGCAGGTATAATACTTACCGACGCTTAGGCGTACTTCTACTACGATGTGATCGAGCTGATCGAATCAATTATATACCTAGCATTCTATGTTCCAATCTGCCCTCACACACTCAACAGCTTTAACATTAAATAATGGTACAATGTACTGGGCTTCGGCCTACACTCACAATTGTCATCTCGGATTTACCGAAGTATATGCCTCTATCACTCACGTCTCGAATAAGTACAACAACGCCAACGAAACTATATCAAATTACGCCTAGGCGTATCATTATCTTTGACTTCTCGGACTGATCGTCACGAGCATATGCCTTGCAGTTGTACTTGTTGATCGCGATGTGCACATCCAGTGATGGGGGGCTCACTATATCATACCAATACTATTAGGGACCATGACTCGACGGGAGTATGATGAAGACGACTCGTGCCGGCAAGCCGCGCCGTAGCGTCACGATATCCAGTCCTATAGACTGCTAGGGACCGTGACTCAAATATCACGGAGCAGACGTTATGCGAGCCGTAGGTCACGCCGTTGTCAGACAAGGACGGTCGCTCGGTAGTGAAAGCACGAAAGCCGCAGCGTCACGACTTGGGATGGCTAGGGAATCCTGGAATGTTGACCTCGCGTCCTTCAGGAGCACATGCAAGACATTTTGTGAGTTACGGCTGTTTGATTAATAGATTCACAAGAGGCGATATTACAGTACCATACTTATTTTATATACTGTCTTATTGGAAATGTCCTTCCATTAAGAATTACTTATATTTCAACTGGATTATCAGAAACGGCGTTGTACTCCTATGTGTGATTGATACATAATGTAGGTCCTTTCCATTAGCACTATTTGCTTTACAAACATACCCTGTCACTACCCAGTGTTTGTACGCTGCTCTCTTTCATTGTCTTCCTTTCCAGTCCTATCCCCTAGCTTGTACAAGTCGGGATAGCACTGATACATTTCCACATACAATATCGGTGGAAGAGCGTCCAGTAAGGTGACGAGCTCTACAGGGTTGCGCGGATGGCGGGGCGCAACCTCTTCCCCTTCGGGGGAAGCCTGCGGTATTTATATATTTTAGGAAAAACGAAAATTTTTACAGCCTGGGGTTGTCGTGGAACGGTTACATTTGGCGCTGCGTGACCAGGATTCTCGTCATTAAATGTACTGATTCACATCAGTGCAACGAGAATAAAAGATCTAAATCGGTTACTTCACAAAAACACAACGTAGATTTGATTTCATACTTATGGTCCTAGACGAGGCATTACGGCAATAAAACAGCATTGGGTTCGATTCCCTGTGATTTTTTGTACAACGTGATGAACTGTGAGTTCATATGGCGATGATTACGGTTACGGGTTCGACTCCCTAACAGAAGTGTTGTATAAGACGAGTCATAATAACGACGTATTTTAGTTATGGGTTCGATTCCCTAACGAAGACCTAGACTCTGGCTAGAGGTGAAAGATGATGGAAGAATTAAGAGAAATATAACTACGGTTATGATTTACGGTAATGGGTTCGATTCCCATATATTATCAAGGGCGTGAATTGTACATCCTTATGGATGGAAATACAGTTATGGGTTCGAGTCCCTAACAAAAATGTGCAGCCTAGAGGTATTTATGTATGTGATTTTAAGTATGAAAGAAATGAATATGTGAAATACTAGGACAGAAAAAATTTGGCAGATGGCTTGACAGTAACTGGCAGTAATGACAAAGTGTAATTGCATAAGCGTAAGGATAGAATTAGTGTAAGAATACTGAGCGTACTGTAAACCCCGCTTCTATATAAGTATATAACGACGTATATAATTACTTTTGGTTTAACTGACGAACCAACAGCTTCCTCTAAATTGTATTTACGTGTGATTCAAATACTTATCTTTGTAATTCCTCCACACGTAGGAAAACAATATATTGTGTGGCTATTGATATAGCCTCTGTCTTCTGTAAATAGATACTTGGCTGGTTATGTTTTAAATTCCAGGACACTACAGTCTGCATGTACGAGCCTACATATTATGTAGTTCGGCATAAATTTGCGTCGCTTGGGTTCAAAGTTTCATCAAAATCGTCGTGCGCGTTCGTCGGCTGATGTACCTACGTACTAGCAGCCCTAGTGTGGATGCAGTTGCGAAGCTAAGTTTCCAAAATTAAATTAATTAATTTAAGTTAATCGATAGTGCTGAATCATATTCCAGCTCGTGATGATTGAATCAATGTGGACATGAGCTATCACGGTTGTGTGGAATGCACAGTGTATCTTTTAATGACAGACATATATTGGCATTTCCATTTAAATCGGTTGGGAAAAAAAAAGGAACTGAATTAATGTTTGTTCAATGTTCTGTCTTATTAGTTGATTTACAACCGGCTCTATCCTCTTAGAATCGGAGGGGGGTAAACCCAGTTGGGACGAATTTTCTTATAAATAAATTATACAACTATCACTATATTAACTTCCAATTAGAATCAACTTCTAATTAGTACATGTGCGAACTATTCCAGGATAAAAATGCTGCAATAATTATCACGACGCGACGGAGAGGCCTAAGTTCAGCAGCTGTAGTAGGCTGAGTTGATAAGGGAAGGTAACGCGGTGCCATAATGAAAAGCTCTAGTAGAAGAAATTCTGGTATGTATATTCAACTTATAAGCATGCGCAGATTCTTCTACTAGACCAGAACCAGAGTGATTTCATCAAAACGTTGTTTCATCTAGTAAGAATCTTATTGGTGGACATATTCCGTTAGACAAGCCTTATGTTTTAACTGACTGATGCTAGGAGCTCTCCGGCCTATTGTGAAATCTCATACGCTGTACTGCGTCACGCGTCTGATTTTCAGAGGGGGGAATGTGACTGTCGTCACCTAGCCCTAATTATTATCAAATAATATTAATTTATTTTACAAGGCGCCACGATGACGGCCTCTTAAGAACACATTAACTTTCTATTTTATGGGTAGGAATATTTGCCGGCTGACATGGAGTGCAATAAAAACTTAACAAAATATTTTAAGGGCCTGGAAGTTTCTCACAGCAAAGCAATCAAACATGTGCTAAGCAGAACTTACAAGCCAATACCAACCGTTAGGGCAATTAGGACCTTGAGACAAAGGACTCAGTATTGAATAGAAGTGCACATGTGCCAAATCCCAAACGGACCCCGACAGCGATACTTAGAACAATTGAGAATATGTACAAAAAGACTAATAAATCTATCTTATAACAAATAGACGAATACGCGAAACAAGACCTTAAGAATAGGGTGGAGTCAGCGCTGAAGGTGGGACTTGCGAGGATGTAGGAAGGGATAGCAGGCCACAAGGGTTTTCAGGGAACTGAAGCAGGGACAGTTGGTCCTAGGTCGCGCGGTAGGCTAGTACTCTGACCGAAATTAGGAGACGCCTCATGGAGGCTAGAGCTAGGTTGTGAAGTAATAGTGAGTCATGCAAGCCGAGTGAATCTAAGAGTAAGTGGTGGTGCATGACTGGGTGAGTGTTGCTGATAGTGCGGGTGAGTGTTTATGAATGTTACCTCAGGCTGATATTATAACCCATTGTATCCATGATAACCTTCTCAATGCAGGTATAATACTTACCGACGCTTAGGCGTACTTCTACTACGATGTGATCGAGCTGATCGAATCAATTATATACCTAGCATTCTATGTTCCAATCTGCCCTCACACACTCAACAGCTTTAACATTAAATAATGGTACAATGTACTGGGCTTCGGCCTACACTCACAATTGTCATCTCGGATTTACCGAAGTATATGCCTCTATCACTCACGTCTCGAATAAGTACAACAACGCCAACGAAACTATATCAAATTACGCCTAGGCGTATCATTATCTTTGACTTCTCGGACTGATCGTCACGAGCATATGCCTTGCAGTTGTACTTGTTGATCGCGATGTGCACATCCAGTGATGGGGGGCTCACTATATCATACCAATACTATTAGGGACCATGACTCGACGGGAGTATGATGAAGACGACTCGTGCCGGCAAGCCGCGCCGTAGCGTCACGATATCCAGTCCTATAGACTGCTAGGGACCGTGACTCAAATATCACGGAGCAGACGTTATGCGAGCCGTAGGTCACGCCGTTGTCAGACAAGGACGGTCGCTCGGTAGTGAAAGCACGAAAGCCGCAGCGTCACGACTTGGGATGGCTAGGGAATCCTGGAATGTTGACCTCGCGTCCTTCAGGAGCACATGCAAGACATTTTGTGAGTTACGGCTGTTTGATTAATAGATTCACAAGAGGCGATATTACAGTACCATACTTATTTTATATACTGTCTTATTGGAAATGTCCTTCCATTAAGAATTACTTATATTTCAACTGGATTATCAGAAACGGCGTTGTACTCCTATGTGTGATTGATACATAATGTAGGTCCTTTCCATTAGCACTATTTGCTTTACAAACATACCCTGTCACTACCCAGTGTTTGTACGCTGCTCTCTTTCATTGTCTTCCTTTCCAGTCCTATCCCCTAGCTTGTACAAGTCGGGATAGCACTGATACATTTCCACATACAATATCGGTGGAAGAGCGTCCAGTAAGGTGACGAGCTCTACAGGGTTGCGCGGATGGCGGGGCGCAACCTCTTCCCCTTCGGGGGAAGCCTGCGGTATTTATATATTTTAGGAAAAACGAAAATTTTTACAGCCTGGGGTTGTCGTGGAACGGTTACAGTGTGTCACCTACATCCCAGTGGAACTACTCCTGGCTAGCACAATCAAAATAATTTTGAGTTTGTGTTTGTATCTCTAACTCAAACTCAAACTCAATTTTTTTTATTTCAAATAGGCCTATGAAAGCTCTTTCGAAACGTCAAAGTTAGGTGCACGGTTCCAAAGAGTTGGTCTCATGGAGAAGAACCGGCAAGAAACTCCATGGACACTCTTTTTAAAAGAAAATAAAAATAATTACAAACATCTAGTTTCCAAATAAATGTTTCACCTGCATGACAACACGTAACTGGGAAATAAACCTTAAAGATTATTTTTATAGTATACTTATCACTGAAAATAAGTCTGATATCGACAGTCACTGGTACTCAGTTGCATCCAGTTTAACTGGAGGCTCAACCAAACATAGTTAAGGAAAAAGCTAAGCAAATCATGATCCTTTCTTCACAAGAAGACGGATGTACTCAATCAACCAATGAAAGCTTAGTCAGCAAATTCCTCAACCAATCACAGTCGTAGTTCATCACAAGAGTTGCTGATTCACGAATGTAATCAACTGAGTTTGAACTTTAATCCAATTTGGTAAGACTGAAATTTGCATAACAATTCAATCAGTTAGTTTCTTAACCGAATCACAGTAGCGCTATGAATTATGTTAATATTTGAATCGTAGTTGAATTATTGTGTTCACAGTTTCAGTTGGAAGTTACACAGTTACGTTAGAGTTGCTACCTAATTGCTAGCCGGTTATCATTAGTTGCTATCAATTGCTACTCTTATGGTTTTGAAAATAATCTACTGCTTAAGGTTTTACCGATTCTGAAATCGGATCGTTGTCATTTTATTTAGTGTGAAAAACAGTGCAAAAGTATTGAGTTTTTGTTAGCCAAGAGTTGCTACCTAATTGCTACCTTCCAGTATTTTATTTTGGACCAGATAGATTTCAGTGATAAAAAGATATTAATAAATTGAATTTTAGCGCCCCGAGAAAATAATAAGTTTTAAACTTAAATACCGAAAAATACCAATATGATAAATTCTTCACAGATCCGATAAAACCAATAGATTTACCTATCCCTAGAGATAGACTTTATATTTTATTCACAAGTTCGTAACCTAGACATAACCTTTTTCACTTATCCATAATATGAGCGTGAAAAGCGATATGTATCTTTTGTAATACCTAACAAAAAGAAGTTTTGCTTTCATAACGATAATTTGAAAAGTTTTTTATTGTCTTTTGGAAAAATAGAGAGTTATTAATTTGCTCATGTTTATGAAATTACCATGTTGTGTACTGTTTTGTAATTACACGTTTTCTAAAATATAATATGTGTAAAGTAAGTTAGTAAATTATTTGACAAGAACTCTATTTATTTGTTGTTTTACTCGCGTCCTGTAGAAACTACTTCCTGTAATCGTATAAAATATAGCCTATGTAATTTTGGGATACTGTACCTATGTAGCTTCCCAGCAGTGTCAGATTTTTTCAAATAGGTAGATTCTTTAGTTTCGGAGCCTTAAATTTTGCAAAAAATAACTCCTTTTATAATAATACCCACCACGATATACAACAGACCTCTGTTTATAAATTGCTTTATAGAATCTTTTTTTGTACGGGAAAATATGAAATCTTTCTCGTATTTATTTTATTTACTTACAGTATTATACCAATCCCCGTATCAAACTATCAAACGTAATGAATTTAACATCAAATTCATATAGGTCAAGTTGCGTTCCTCGACCGACAGATGGCGTTGTAACGGCTGCATCGCGCAAGCGGCGTTCCAATGAATTATTGAACAAGCTATGACTTTGTAATCTTATACCATTCGGTTTAAAGTTTTAAGAAAAGGGAGTATTTTTGTAAGAAATCGGAGTGTTTGCCAAGTATTTTGTTGTAAAAATAATGTGTAGTTGAGTAGTTTAGGATATAACATTTAGGTAACATATAGCATCTACGTAGGAATTTTTGTATTTGTGCAGGTTTAATATGGTTTTACTTGTAAATCTCGATGTTTGTGTTTTTGGGAAATCTAATGTTTATACTAGGTTCGAAAAGATGTTATTTTAAAAATTGTAGTTTACCTGAAAACTGAAAAAAATGTGGTATAAAGTAGGTAAGCATTTTCAGAATTTGCAAGAAATGAAAAATCATAGGCCAAAACAATATGAAAATATAAATATTATTTGATAAGTATTACATTATTAGCCGTTCTTTATGATTCCACTTGCATCCCGAGGGGGTACTACTTACCGCAGATGGATAAAACAGTGTCTCCCTGCAAAGCCTTAGGCTTCCTCATAATATTAAAGTCAGGATTAAGTTGTTCTATGAACTACATTTACCCCTTATTAAAAGCTGACTTACCCTATTTCTGAAGAAATGAAAAAGCAAAGAATATAAGCTTATTCCAGCCCAGTTAATTGGCTCACAACCACGAAAATTAATTACAAGAAAACGTAGGTATAAAAGAGTATAGTTCGGTTGAAATAATAAGAGCTATATTGTGGCTTGTTTTTGTTTACAATTTTGTATTGTTTACATTGTAGTGTAAATAAATTGTTTTTTGATTTCAGACATCTTCATTATGTGTGCATACACAAGAATAATTCACCCGCTTTCGTGAAATAGAACTTATTTATTGACAACAAAATTATGTAAGGTACTAAAAAGGGTAAAAAAGTCTTCATCGCTTTTGACTAGGAGCATGTCTAAAAGGCTGGCAGTATTGTCTCACTGGCTCATAATGCTTAACCTTCGTCCAAGGTAGTAGCTAGCTTCTTGGTCACAAGCAGTGTCGACCAGCCATTTTGAAAGTTTTATAAAAAGAACGTGTTCATTCTCATCATAACAGCCCAAATAGATTTTTTACCATAGTTAGTAATAGTTCAGAACAAACCTTCCAAAAATCTCTATAGTCTCCTGTCGTTTGGTGGGGATACAAAATACATCCATCCATGTAAGTATATAAAGGGGGTATTACTTATTAGACACAATACCAACTACATATAGTACATGAGATTGGCATTAATCAATGAAATAACTATTACAGTAGGTATATAGTTAAGCTTAAACTACTAAATACCCAATCTAATCTAAAGTAATAATAGAATCTGCATTTATACATGCAATTTAGCTTAGAAACTAAACTTTAGAACCAAGATCAATATGAAAGCTTATAGAGTCTTTGTATTGTAAACAAAACCTGGATTTTGGGAAGATAATTAATGTCTAGACGGATTGATAATATTATGGTTTCTGTCTGAAAGTCTGTGGGGCAAAGCCCTAGTGCCTTTTCAGCTACGGTGGCTGTTCTCACAAAAAGATATCAGGACAAAACTGTGCACAAGTATTTGCGCAGACACAGATGCATGCGATCTCTATTCCTTCACTATTGTAGCCCGATGGGACGGCAATCCGACATTAACGTGTTCTCCAAGGCACAGATGTATTAATCACCATATTTCCAGACACCGCGATTTTCACCTTCTCATGAAGATTTCGTCCGATTTTCAGATTTTATGCTATATCTGGGTCTAGTCTTGGCTATCATTTAACATCTTTGTCGTTACGGGTAATGATGAGCCAGCAAGTCTGACAACCAATCTTACCAAAGAGTAGATATCAGGTTACCTAGGTGTCTGGATTAATGAGATCATATAGGCAGTCGATTCATGTAAAACACTAATACGTACTCAGTTGCATTCTATTAAATTGAAACCGACCCCAACATAGTGAGAGAAGGCTCAGCAGATAATGTTGTAAATGAAGTTCTGAACACATTCAGTTGTTTTTATTACGTTCAAACGTGTCTTTATTTTCGCAGCCATAAAAACAAAAGTGCCAAGATTGTAAGTATCCCGTTTTATGGCTCTCTAGGGAACAATGTGCTAACTTTCATCTGATGTCATTAGGAACTGCCTCGTTGGTTTAGTAGTCGCATAACGCCTGTGCATGAGATCTCAGCTTCAATTTTCGGGTGAGGACGAAATCGCTTTGTGGGTTTGAGAACTTTCACAAAGCAGCTCGAGATCTGGAAGTTTAGTATGAGGGTATACTGGAGGGCACGCAAAGTAGGGGTCTCCGAATGCTACTCAGTAACAATCAGTCAGATTTGAGAAATTTCTGACCTTGTGTCAAGTGCTGTCAAGTGATTAAAAAAAAAACCTGCAGCTCTCTCGATGTCATTTAAACTTCTTTGGCCGTCGTTATGGGTATTCAGAAGCCAGTAAGTCTGCCAGCCGATCTTACATACTTAGGGGTAAGTATTTTTGTCGCCCGGGTAACTGAGTTGAGAAGGTCAGATCGGCAGTGGCTCCTTGTAAAACACTGGTACTGAGCTGCATCCGGTTAGACAAAAAGCCGACTCCAACATAGTTGGGAAAAGGCTCTGGAGATGATGATGATGAGCTGTCTCGATGAGAAGAAGTAAGAAAAAAAATCTATATCACAAGTCTTCTTACATAAACAAAACAAATATACAAAAATTATCCTTAAAAGCTTTCACTCAGCATTTACTTGGCAAATGTAACTCAATTGTAGATACGGAATATCCTGATGGAGGCTCATACGAATCTGAGTGAAAATAGAATCATCTCGCGGTTTCGCTTGTCAATCACAGAGTAGGTTTTGGGGTACAAATAAATTCGGCGTTTTATTTGTTGGGGTTTAGGGTCGTGGTTTGTTAGAAGCGGAGGTGGGCGCGGTTAGTAAAATACATTAAATTGGTTTAAAAAATAAAAATTGGCAACAACTCAAAATTTTTGATCTGTAGGTACTCATATTATGAAGTTAGAGAGATTCTTATTATTCGTTTGAGAACAGGCCTACCTCAGAAATCACATATCTAAATTGAAACATTCTTAAACTTCTTATTGAATTCCAAATAGATTTATTTCATAAAAAAAGGTTTTTAGAGAAATGTTTGGATTGCAAGATCTTTCAGAGAAAAAAAAGTTTCAGGTAAGTTACTCTATGATAAGTACGTATGGTAATAAATCACGCCTCAAAACGCAGGCATATGGGGCTATTGTCATTAACGTTATATTTTTGAACATCATTCAATTTATCATTTCGAAGTGTTTGCACTTTAAATATTTTATTATATTAATATTACCAATATCGCTCTCGCTACCTCTTATTAACAAAACCGCTACCCAAACAAGTGATGTACGCATTCCCAATTTTGTTCACATGTCGCGCCTCCCTCGAAAATCAACGAAAATATTATACTAACATAATATAACTGAGTGTAGGAATAAATGTACGTTTAGGTCCTAGGGGAAGATAAAGTTATTATATGCTTTATCATGTGAGATAGCTTATTATCTCCCGTGGAATTCATGATCTAATCTTTTAGTACTTGTTTAACCTTTACCAACAACTAACTAAATACATAAAACTGTCGAAAAAAGAGGAGTGTAATGAGTAGGGGTACTTATAGGTTCATCATCATCATCTCAGCCATAGTACGTCCACTGCTGAACATAGGCCTCCCCCTTAGCTCTCCACAGATACCTGTTGGAGGCGACCTGCATCCAGCGTCGACGGCGACCTTTATAAGGTCGTCTGTCCACCTTGTTGGTACCACATACAGACAGGTTAACTAAGAAAAATCGAGCAGACGGATCATCTGATGCTGAATTGATTATTACCGCCCTTCCCTTGGACACCCGGAATAGCAAATCGTCTCCAGTCGCGTTGCTGGCCTGATTTTAAACATCATTGATGGGATACCTAGGGGAAAACAATGGTAAAAACGCTATCTTTTACGGGATACAAAGCAGTTCTTGATACTACATTTTAATTGAGATTTATTTGGGAGGTGGCACAGAGCATCGATCACTCTATCGAAAATTTTTCCAGCAAGAAACTATGCATAAATCAAACCAACTACTTACCCATTTTATGGCCGAATATAAGCACGTTTAATCTAAGAATTTCCCTTTTTAATCGAATCTGGTCAAATAAAAAAAGGGTTAATGTAATAAAATAAAAGTAATAAGTATCCAATCCCAGTTTTATGAGGTATCCGTCCCTAGAGGATCAGAAAGGTCTTCTAAGGGTATTTTATTTTGTAATTATTAAATGATGACGTAACAACATGGTGCGTGACTGAATTTGTGAAGCCATATAATATTTGTTGGTGTCAATATTTTGTCAATTGATTTTAAATAATGCTAAGTAATGTGGATTATATTTGAAAAACTGTATTCAATTTGCTGTTATCAATTTCAAAAAAATGTACAAGGAAAGCCGGAAATGAAAATTATTAAGGAAAATTATGAACAGGAAAAAGTAACAAAAATAGTTGCTAGGTACTTATTCAAATAACTATTACTTAAGCTTACAATTAAGTAAAGCAAGGAACGCTGGACTAAAAAAATATTACCCCAAAGTTATCATAATTATGTCATACGAAATTCATTAAATAGTTTTTCGATGTTTCATTTCAATTCAGTATTTCAATGATAAGTACTAGTGAACAAAACGTAAAAAAGAGTTCTCACATAAAACTGGCATAGTACCTAGTCATCATGGCTCTTGCCAATAAAAACACGATACAGGGTAGTTCCTGTTACGTAATTCCTGATTCTTTATAGTCGTAAATAAGACGTGATTGAGTGAGCATTTAATAGTTACCTATCTGTAGTACATAATTACTTACAGTCAGCTATCACCAAACTCATAAAAGACAAATACTAATAAAATACATTTCACTCTAATTTGTTTTACAGGGCCTCATTTAAAACAACGCCATCTATGTTCAACCTTGAAAACAAATTCACACACTTGTTGCTTGATAAGTTGCAGAAATTCTCGATAGATGGCGCAAAACATAAAAACGGTTAATCGCTAATTTATCATAAGCATGTCTTGTTATTGTTCATAAAGAATATTTCTAAACTATTTGCTTTATTGTTTTTTTTAGTATTCACATGAAAAAAAGTTTCAATCCTGAAAAAAAAGTCGTCAATTTAACAAAGTTTTAAAGTGAAACTCATTGCTATGATCAAAAGTTACTTAAATAATAATTATTTGAGCTAAACTTACCCCAGAGTCTTTGTACTGATCAGTGGTGTCTTCAGGTTGAGGAAACCATTCAACCTGTTTGTGCTCTTCTCCCTTCCTCCATCGGAGGAAGACTGGTCAGCCCTGAGGACAAAGAAAAATAATGTTAGAGTCGTAATTATCAAGATTAATCCTAATCATCACTAATGATTATACAGTTGTTGATAAAATACATTGTGATTGAAAAGACTGAGTAAGAACACAGTTCCCAATTTCGGAAAAGTAATTTTCGTCGTAAACATTTTATTCCGATTAATATAAGTACTAAAATAATGAGTCAATATTGCATCGTTGTTTATCTAATAAAACAATGTTTTTAAGGCTTTCTTTTAATACATCATGACACTATTTGCGAACACTGCCATCTATTGACCGTCTAAAAATGTAACTAACACAAGAACAAAGTCACCAACTGGTGGCCGAAAAGGTTCGAATTTCACACACTAGATGGAGTTGTTATCAATATTGAAAGCACGTTTAATGTTAGTTGGTATTTTTGAAGAATTCTAATCTGGCTTTCTATCAATATTGTAAAACCAGAATTAAATTTATTGTTTGCTCTGTTTAAAATTCTATTCATACCATAAAGGTTTAGGCTTTTGAATAATATAAAGCCAACGATTCATGATACAATTATGTAAATAAGTATTTATTGTGGTGTAAATTCTAATTAGCAGCAACATTTTATGTAATTATGAATTAGTATCTATGGATTTTCATGTATTTGTATTATCTAGTAGTTATTCATTGGTTGAACTTTAACCTATTGCATTTTGATTTCGGAAAGGAGAATTCAGAAACAGACAGTTTTTACATGATAGGTAAGAAACTATTTAAAAAAAAATGCTGTTTCATTCTAGCCTTCCGATATGTATCTCAATTTGTTTTAAAATTGATTTTAATTCAGATAGGTTTTTATAATCTGAATAAAAATAATAATTCAAATATGGCGTTCGTCCTTATCGTCCCTGGATGCATAGACTAGAGACATTCTTTGGGTCAGCTGAAACTTCAATTGTTTTTTTTTAATTAAGCAGAGAAAGGCATAGCGTTTTCTTTCCCATTAGTGATATTTGCTAAATTATTTTTAACTCCGTATTGCTGTTATAAGAAATGAGAGCTTCTGAAAAATTACTTACTCTATTTTCCGTATCTATGTACAGAAAAATCGTGAAGACAATTTAAAATCCTTCACTAAACTATGTTCTAGTTCACCTGTCTACGACCCCTTCCCGTAGCTTTATAGAAACCCATTAAATACCAAGGCCATGGCACTTTGTCATGGTATTTACGTAACAGCCTTTACAAGTCATTTCCTTGGAACTAAAATATTATACTTTTGCCTTCCTTTTGATTTTTTTTGCATGGTAATGCGGCTGAAAGAGTTTTTTTTTGCGCGAAATTTTTTTGAAGACAGTGTTTGGTTTGTAGACTAAAAAAAAATTATTATGAAATGAAATGGTTCATTGTGAAGTTGCTATAGTCAATTGGAATTTGGTCAAGTTAGAGCTCCCGCACACTGGAAACTTTTAATCGGGCTATAAGTAGTTTGTTTGGGCTCGTAAATCAGTATGAAAGGGAATACTACAGCTGATATTTAAGAGCGCTATTACAAAATCGAATTGCTCAGTTGTAGGTAGGTAAATTAGACGATAGCCGGCAGCACTTGCGCATGTGTGCGTCTAGTGAAATACGCAACGCACACCTGCGGACCGCCACGCGGCACAAACAAACTTGAGACTTTGTCACTTTTTTCCGAAATAATTTATTGTTTTTATAGTTTATGAAATATTATTTGTACCGATGAATTTTATAACCTAGAATAGCTCGATTGAGTTACAATAAACAAGTAATCGTTTACAATTTTTAAATTATTTAATCGACAACCAAACTTTTCACCATGTTTATCAATTATAAGTAATTGATTTATAAAAAAACTAAAATCTATAATTCGTCTTCCATGTATTGTATCTTCATTTTCCTGCAACAATGAAAACTAGGAATGTAGATAGTTTATTAAAACAAATATGTCACGTATACCTTTTGCGGGTGACAAAAAATACTTACCATATTATTTGTACTGGTATTCAATTGAGTCTGATAGTCTGAATTAAATATGCTTTCATTATCCTGCAAGAATCAAAGAAGTCCAATTACATTATTATGCAACAGCGAAACTAACGACGATGACATTTACGTACATATTTCTTTATAACCAACATCAAAAAAAGAGAACCCAATCTATAACATTTTCGAATTAGAATATCATGGCCTAATACTTATGTATATTACATTTCAATCAGATCATTATAACTAATAAATAAAATAAAACTCACTAGTATCAAAACGTGTTAGATGCGTAGGTTGCGCTATATTTTTCGAACTCCGGCGAGTTTACGCGGCGCAACAGCGAGCGATACGTCCCTCCTCGGTAAGCGCCTGGCGCTGACTAAAGTTAAACACCGCGCGTCACAAGATTTATATTGATTTTTGCATTGCAAACAAAAATTCTTTTAAAATATTGTTTTACTTTTAAATAGACCAATTTTTTCTTTCAAGCTTCTTAACAATACCACCTTAATTATTAAATGTTTTTTATTTGAATTTGGATTATACTTTCATAGATAAAAAATATAGTTTCGTACGGAAAATTGTCAGTAGCTCTCAGTTTTATAGAATTATTTTTGGTGTAACACTGTATGAATTGTAATAAATTGATTTAAGCACTTCCAAGTACAAGATATAGTTGTATCTTGAACATTTTTATAAATGGTTAAATTGCTATATCCTCGGAGTACCGAAGCATCAAAAGATACCCAAAAGCAACATTTTATGAAACATCCTTTGCAGAGACAAAGATTTTACTGATGTACGTGGACAAATTAAAATATTTATTTAATACACTTTCAAGATAAATGATCAAACTTTCTGAATCTTATTTTTGTTTTTTTATTGTGACTATATCCAAAGCATCAAAACTCGCATAAAACGTTTAAATTCGCGAAAATTTGTGATAGCCCTCTTAACCGCTATCACACCGACTGAAAACTTTGACTGAAATTAGATTTTCTTGAAACAAAATTGGCCTATTTTCGGGGCAACTGTCGCCCGACTGTTAAGTCTGCAGGCTTGTTTTTTTTTCTTTCATAAAAATGTTTAGAGCTTATTCACTAAACATAAATTAAAAAAATCGTTGTGAACAGTCGCGAAGTAATTTTTCATCCTCAGGGAAAAGGGTTTAGACATGTGTTAGGCACCTCATGAACCCTTTTTTCTGTTCATGACTGGCTGTAATGTTACCAAATGTCTGTGTATCGGAACTGCCCCGAGCCCTCTCGTTCTCACCTAAGTGGAAAACCATGTACATACATTGTCGTACATGTCATGTAGATAATGTTATAAAGAACGTTAGAGATACTAAATAATATGTGTTTATTAGGTACCTAGATATTTTCTGCGGTATCTGACGCGTAGCTAGGGAATTACTTTCTGCATGAGGATAAAATATATTACCCAGGGATAATATACATAGCTTTCATACTTCGCATATCTTTAGCTCTAATATACAAAACCATATATGTAGTTCCCTCGTCACACGGGTGGAACCACGGGAAATAGGTAGTAAACAATAAAATCAAGTTAGTATAGCCAAGCATTCTAACACGTATTCCCGACGCTAGGGAACGCTAATTGCCTTGTACAATATGTGGGTACTATTGAATTATGTAGGCGCAGTGCTGGCTAGATAATTTTATTTGCTCGTTTTGTGTTTTAGGATAGTAGGTAAGTAGCTGTTGCATGTGTATTTGGTGAATGGGTCCATACTCATTTCTAAGGAGATCAGCCAGCTGCGCAGGACATGTATAGTGGATGCACATTTGCTTGGACACAGGTGCACTCACTATTCCTTCACTCTCATAGCGTGGGACGGCAATCCGACACCACCAGAGAGAGATCAGGCGCAGGACCGACATGATTTCGGCATGACTCGGGAATAAAATAGTCATTTATTCAAAATAGGCTGAAAATCAGCACTTTTTGAAGGTCAAAGACAGCCCGCGAAAGTACCTTCATTTCTTCCTATATATTTTGCTGGGAAGAAGAAGAAGTGGTGGAACAAACTCCCCAGCAACAAGAATTGAACACAACCAACTGAGCAGCACCATTTTTTTTTTGTATTGTTCTTTTTATTCCATAATTGTGTTTGTCTTAGGTCCATAAATGAAATTTTCTTTCATGTATTATCTTTACATTACCGCTCATTTATATATACGTATGTACGTATTCACAAACTCATAATTATATACATTTTCAATGGCAAGGCTGTTAGCTAGTTAAGCACGTCAGCGGCAGATGTCGCCCTGAGCTCTGGCTGTATTAGCGAGAAGTATGGGTTAAGTTAGGGGATCAAGCGGGTTAATTTATAAATGTTATGCTCGAGTCTTTGTTTGAAAAACTTTGACATCACTTTCGAAAAACACAATTTCACAATTTCGAAAAAAAAACTGACTAGGGGATAAAAGAAGAGTGAATCTACGGGAGACAGGTACATGTACTTAAGTCAATGTAATAATGTAATTGCGAAATCAAACACTCTTTAATGTTAAGAGCGTGTACGCTCGGCGCGCGATGTCAACTTTAGGTAATTCAACGCAAAAAACCGCGCAGACTAGCGTCGCGGCTGTGTGCGTGCCTATCATACTTCACGTATAGTCACACAAACCATTTTGATCCTTTCGAGTGCAATTGGTAGATCAAAAAGTATATTATTTAGTAAATAGTTAATAGCGGGAAAATAGTGTAAGTCTATGGATGTCTAAAATATAAAAGCATGAAAATAAGTCGTTAATACTTACACTCTTTTGCAAAAAAATCGGGCACCTATGAAAACCTTGGTTTTGAGGACTTTCTGTATATTACATACAATTTTCAACAGTACTAAATAGTCGACTGATGATTAATGACAATGTTAAGAGTTTCTGTATTTTAACCGATTTCAAAAAAAGAAAGGAGGAGGTTTCAATTAGATTGTTTTGTGATTGTTCTCAATTTGATTGTTCTCGATTTCTCAAAGACGCCTGGACCGATTTGAAAAATTGATTGTTTATATGAATGGTCCAGTCCATCCAGACCGAAAAATTGTGGTCAAATAACAACAATTGCCGGAAAGCCAAATATTGGTGAAGAGCTTGGGTTTACCATTGCAAATAAAGTTTTAAGTTATCTATCCTATATGCTTCAAAAGTTATTCGAGATCAAAAGTCAAAATTTGGGTACATCCAAAATGAAAAAAAAAAAATTATAGCTCGATTGGTAACAGACATCTGCAATAAGTGATTTCTAGCCTAAGGAGTCCGCCATATTGGATTTAGACTCGCGACACATTTTTTTTCGAGTTATTCATAGCAAGCCCTTTCATTTGATACCCATATCGTAGGAATTCACTAAAAACATTTTTTTCTCCATCTTGGTTATACCGCCATATTGGATATAGAATCATACATTGTCATTAAAACTGAACATTCAAACAAAATTTCAACTCAATCGACAAAAAAAATATGCTTCAAAATTGAGCTTTAAATAAAATAGTAATGTATCAAGATTTGTTGGTCGCGCTTGAAATGTACTCTATTCTCGGTATCCACGGCAGAGGTTATTCACCCTACGCGATGTGACGGAGCGACACGTCCTCTCTCTGTGAAGCCTTGCGGCGGTCTGGTTATAGTTGACTCGCGTGCAGCGTTTTATAGTAGTTTTTAAATAATTTATAAAAAAATAAAAACGAGAGATTAAATTATAATATAAAGTTTATGTTTTAAAGAAAGAGTTATATTACTATAGTAAATAATTGTTATATTAAATTAAGTAAGATAGATAGGTAAAAAAAGCATTTGAAATTCACAATTTTTCACATTGTTAAAATATTTTTTTCTGAAAGATAGAGACCTAAATCAAAAAATGTTTTCAACTAACTATAGGCATGGGGATTTCGTCTATGAGTAAAAAAATAAATATGATTAGATTTGCCACTGTTTTCACATGAATTTAAGCTTCGAAATAGATGCTGAACGGGAATTTTATAAAACATCTGTTACGTTATAGGGGTTTTAAGTATTTAAACTACACAAATTGAAATTTATGTTCAATTAACTATATAGACAGTGAAATTACCTTGCGTTATTAAAAAATAACATAGTTATAGGATAAGTAGTTACTGAGAAACAGTGGTTTGAAAAGTACCATTTTAGGCCAAATGGCGCGCGGTTGACGTACACGCTCTTAAAAGTACAACCAAACAGTACCAAATCGACTGAAAAGTCAAGACCCTTGGAAAAAATCTGTCAATGTTTTTACTTTTGCATTGTTCGACCCTGATGGAACAGAAAGTCGTTAGAGTGGTTATTCACCATCATCTGCCTAGCCTTTTCCCAACTATGTTAGGGTCAGCTTTCAGTCTAACTAGATGCAACTGGATACCGGTGTTTTACAAGGAGCCTATCTGACCTCCTCAACCCAGATACTCAAACAAGACAATACGCCTTGGAATCTCAATAATAACGTTTGTAAGTACCTAGATATCAACAAAATTATTAAAATAACTATTTATTATTTGTAAATATTTTCCAACAAAAGCTTATATTTCGCACCAAACATTGTGAATTACGTTTATCGGCTGAGTATTTGTCCCGCCATACGGCCGTTTATCGCGCCAAACTTAATTTACACAAATATTACAGTATTGACGGTTCGACACTTTGTATATTTTGCTGAAAATTTACATAATATACTGAAATTGTGAATTTGAAGAGTTTGTTTGTTTGAACGCGTTGAACTCAGGGACTGGTCCGATTTGAAACAATTTTTCCTTGATAAATTGCCCATTTATCGAGGAAGGATATAGACAACTATTTATCTGGGTGCGTGGACTAGGTCTCACGGGATGCGGGTGAAGCCGCTGGCAGAAATTATGACCTTTCTCGATAAATATGGGCTATCTAACACTGAAATCATTTTTAAAATCGGACCAGCAGGTACTCAGTTCTTGAGACCAGCTTGTTGCATCAAACAAATGTACAACCAATGAAAAATCTCTTCAGCTTCATAATAATATTGTAACTATAGATAATGCGGCAACATCATAAAATAAGTAGTTCAATCTACAATTTATTCCCAAAATTTCGATCCAAACGTTATGCGCCTCTGCTAGGTCTACTGTACATTATTAGCATAATGAACACTCTAGCCAGATATTATTATAGTTTGCACAGAAATTGGAACAGTGCCCAATCAACGTTAATAGTTGCAATGGGATGCTTTAGCTCATGTATGGATGTTTTATCTCATGAAAGCGGGTGAGCTTTACTTGTGTGTGTAGGTACATGCACATTGTCTTTGTATGTGCAAGCTCCGGGGCGCATGTATATGTAAATTTATCTACATACGTGTACACACAAATATAGCTGAAACGCATTCGTTCACAGCATTTACTCAATTGTGTTGTGGTCGACATTCAGTTTAAATGGGATAGATAGCGACTGCCTATCTTACTTTCTCAAACCTGTCATTTGGACAAACTAATGCCTTATTATTTACCCGCTTTCGATTACCCGTAGCAACCTGCCTTAAGATGTTCAAATGACAGCCAAGACGTAGCGATTACGTGCCTTCAGGAACACGGAACTCTATGACATGATGGTCCTTTACCTAACTTCGCCAAGCATTGCTTTTTGTGTGGCTGTAATTTAGCCACAAGCTTATCGACATCATCATCCCATACCTACTTAATACACCCTATAGATAATACAACTTCCTCAGTTTCTAAACCCACATAATTTCGATACAAAATATCACAAAATGTACCCAGTCAGCTGTTCCAATTACATCCGAAGTTGGGAACTGTTCAATTTGCAAATTGCATTTACTCCACGAAGTAAACAAAGATGAACGGAGATGCCACAATGTAGGTAGGTCACGCGCCTTCTTCTAGGTCAAAAACTTATAGTAGACATGACTAAAAAGGTTAGTTACGATTCGACTCCCCTCGTGAGTCGTGATCAGGATTTTTTAGGACATCTCTCTCTTTCCTGCTATGTATCCCACATGGTGGTGGGGTCAGCTTTCCTTATTTTTCTTTTCCACTTCGCTCTAGGACATCTGTCATCGATTTTTGGTATTACAAAAATAAAATTGATAGTTTAAAAAAAACTAAAAAAACAAGCTTTTAGCAGGCACTAATATTTTTGGATTAATTGGATTTGTATCGACATTTCTTAGCTAGTCATGTATTGTCATCAGAACTCAGAGCGTGTGCAAAATGTCATACTAATCGAAGACCGGGAAGTGGGTCACATTAAGATTCCAAGATTTTCTAACACACATAGTTTACAAGTGAAGCTAATATAAGTGTGTTAAAAATGATCGGGTCCAAAGAAGGCGTATAAGGGCGGAGCTAGTAACGTTCCTCGTCCCCCTCGCACCCGCATGTTGTCGCGCTACTTTCTTAGGAGATATTGCGTTATGACATCTCCGCTAGTCATTTTGTTCTCCATGATTTGCTCGGGGATCGCTATCATGAGAGACAGACAGACAACCCGTGTTTTGGAGTAGATAAACTTGGGGGAAGACTTTCTGCACCAAATTAGGGAATGAGTTATTAATTTCTGGAGTTTATTTAATTGTTAAAATTGAGTCAGCTGAATATCATTTTTGTTATCTTTGTACCTACATAATGTTAATCTTCTGACTAGCCTTGACCTATAACTATGTTGAAGACTGCTTCCATTCTAACCAGATGCAACTGAACATAAGTATTTATTTACATGGAGCGACTGACGATATCTGACCTCCTCAACCCAGTTATCCGGGCAACACGATACCCCTTTGTTAGTACCGTGTATGTACCTACATGATGAAAATACGAAGCTGTAGGTATTATTTACGAAGGTTGCTATTTCAAACTATCTGTTCCCCACGGTTGCACCCTTGTGTAATGAGGGAATTATTTCCAGCTCCCGAATAATCATCATCCTCCGAACCTTATTCCAGCTCCCGAATAGAAAGTAGTTAAATAAAAAAAGCCTTTTTCGATGTTGTTTATTGGGCCCTTAAGTATCCGTGTACCTTCATCTAAATTAGTTCAGTAGTTAATCAAGAATGCTTGATATACCTACAGACAGAATTTCTTTCATTTAAGTCCATGAATGAAATCGCGAAATCACCAAACAAATAATAAAGAATGCATATGCAAAGAGAACACTAGAACTACTTGATAAATGAACAAAATTCAATATTGGCGCTCGAGTTCCGAGTCCCTAGACAATGGATACCTTCCACTTTTGCCAATTTTATACCATGCATCACCAATTGGCTCGTTAGCATTTTAAAATCCGGCTCTTTGATCACCGTAGGGATTTGCAATTTATTGGGCAATGGTTTAAATACGAAAATGAAAGGAATAAAAGGTGAAGAACGGAACTATCCACGGAACCGCACAGCACTGCGGCCTTCAGAGGCAGTTTTAGGTACGCTGCTACTAAATGCTGGAACAATATTCCCCCGCCAATAAGAAATGCCAAAACTCTTGGTACTTTTAGAATACACCTTCGAAAGTTCCTCATTAACTCACAAAAAGAACTTGGTATGACGATCTCAAACACGTCCATAATATAGCGATAGCAGGTACCTGCCGTGATGGTGTTTCGTCGCCGTATTCCGATTCACTCGTAGTCTGAGAGAACTAATACTAGTAGTTTACCTAGTAACACATTTCTACACTTCAATATTAATCATAGTTCACATTCAAGCACAACACACACACACAGAACATAAAACACTTACTTCAAATACACACAGCACACACACCAATAGTCTACTCGACGTCCGTGCGTCATTTTTAGGGATCCAGCAGAATACTAGCGTCAGGTATTCTACCTGACACATGCTGAGTTGGACTCCCATTCGGTGCAAACGTAAGACACTGCAGCGCGCCATAATCTCTGATTGTATTTCATATTTTATGTTTCTCTTTCTACCCACTTCTTGTTTTGTTTTATTTTTCTTATTGTGTATCTTTGTGGTCTCTTTGTTTGTCTGAATAAATGTTTTATCTATCTATCTAAGAAATCACCCATCCAAATTTCAACCGCGAATACTGTCGCTTAACCCCATCCATCCAAATCGCAACCTTTACTAGTGCTGCTTAACCCCACCCATCTAAATCGCAACCTTGACTAGTGTTGCTTAACCCCATCCATTCATATTGCAGCCTGGACTACCGTTGCTTAAGCTCACTCATCCATATCATCAACTCGGCTACCGCTGCTTAACCCCACCCATCCAAATCAAAATTGAAAGAAATAAAGCAGGAAAAAAGAAAGGTTTCGAAATTACTAGCCGTGAATGTTATATTGTAGGTACCATCATCTGCTTATTTTTTTCCTATATTATGTTAATAAATCAAAATAAAGAAAATTCGTTCACTTTCCAAAACCGTTAGGTACAAGAAGTTTCGCAATTGGCCCCAAACTAGGCAAGCTCGACTCTTGGGCACCAAATAAATATTACCTCTATATAGGCAGTTACCTACGTATACATTTAGAGCCCCCGCACACTGCAAACTTGAGCTCTGCCTCACTAGGACGCCATGGCGACGTCGCCAGCGGAACAGGTCTGGCTACTTCTGGCATCCAAATGTCGCCAAGTCGAGTGGCCATGGCGTCTCGACAGTCAATTGTTTACGTCGTCGCTGAAGAAATTGCACGCTGACTGGCGACCACATTGGCGACTGTGTGAGGGAGGTGCGCTTTACCGTGTACATTATAGTGGCCACTGTGGCCACGTCGCCAAGCTGCCACGGTAGCCAGAAGCTACGTAGGGAACTGTAGTTCGTGGCCACGCCTCCAATTTGGCGACGTTGCTAAACCGTCGCCAAGTGAGTTAGGTTCCATACATTTCAATACTAACTGCTTGGATACGTAGCCGGCGACGTCGCCATTGGCGTCCTAATGAGGCAGGGCTCTTAGTCGGCCAATACTTAGTTTGGGCTCATAAATCAGTATGAAGACGAATGGTAGTACGCACATTACAAGGATCAAGTATTTAGCCGGTATCAGACCAACTAAAAAGTTGATTGGAATCAAGATTTTCTTTAAAAAAATGCCATGCATTAGGTCAACTATCAGCAGACTGTTTAGTCTGCAGTATGTATTTTCAAACAGTCAGATTACTTCCACTGATAAACCGTGAAATTGGCTCTAAAATGCTGTAGATATACTATTCTATTGTTTTAAATGGAGATACCATCTTAAACTGGAGCCAAGTCTTATACAGTCGGAGAAACGTTCAAGTTTAAGTTTCAAACTAGTTTAGATTTCTCAGAAGTTGGGATTGCAAGTGCACTGCATTCCGTAATTAATGATCAGCTTACCATCCTGTTAAGTAGAAAGTCCTTAAGTATATTATAACAATAATGGCATCCAGACTGATTATTATCAACGGCAGCTGTTGTCTCTAAGAAAATCAGCCAGCTGCACAGGACATAATATAGTGCACAAGCATTTACGCAGACACAGATGCACTCAATATTCCTCCACTCTCATAGCTCGATGGGACGGCAATCCAACACGACCGGAGAGAGGTCAGGCGCAGGACCGACATTTACATGCTCTCCGATGCACGGGTGTATTAATCACCAACTTCCAGACTTAGGACTGTTTTGTGAAAGTCTCTTAAGACCCAAAGCGATTTCTGCCCAACCCGAGACCAAGGGGTCTATTCTGAAGCAGTGCAATCTTCATCTATCAACCCAGGAGTAGCAATCTGCCCCAGATTCTAAAAGCTATTATTTCAGACATAACATCCGACCATTTGTCCTAGACAGGCGTAACAAATTGTCTAGATATTGCGAATAGTGGTTGTGACAATGCATATAGAAGTTATATGTGTCTAGCTGAAGACTGAATGTTATGGTAGGTACTTATAATTGTTCTCTTTTATGAAGGCTGGTGAGCATACTTGCAACTTCAGGTCAGTGGTAACAGTTTTATAGGAAAATCGTTCTTATTACTATTGAGTTAAGGTGCATGACAGTTACCACTGATGTGCAATCTACTGTATATGCACATTGTGTTTAAATGACCTGGCAATTCGGCTACTACAGAGCTTGAGCGTCTAGTCCTGGGTAAATGGGTTGAGGAAGTCAGATAGGCAGTCGATCCATGTAAAACCAGGTTGCCAACTGCATCTGTTTAGCATGAAAGCCGACCCCAATATAGTTGGGAAAAACAGTTTCATCTTTAAATCATAGCAAAAAAATCGAGAGTCATTTCAAAAACTTAAGTAATTTTAGTTTGACCTAAAAGGAAGAACTACCTCGCTATCTCCCTAGGTATATAAATTCACATTTTATTTAATACATAAGCATTATAATATTACTCTCCGTTCCTCACAAAATTTCAGTCCCAGATACTGAATCGTTTCGCTGAGAAAATTCTCTTGAAAATTTCCGCTTTGGCCATTCAGGGAGAAATATAGATATGAGCTTTTACAATTTCTGAAATGTATTTTTGCCGATGTAACGGCGAGATTTCACCAGTGTGCGGCACTGCGACGCACACAAATGTATCTTCTGGTGTACTCGCTGTAGCAAACAGTAACACATTGCGTGCGAACATTTCTATAACGTCCGCGAAATTGCAACCATTGAGCGCGAACAAATGCTAGCTTTGCAAACAAAAAAATTTAGTGGAATCTCTCCATAACCAATTGAAAGTTCACGTATGTACGAGAACCTGTAATTTTGATGATCTGATTAAGAAAACGATTGATCGAGAAAACTACAAAAATACTAGATTATCATGTGTTTTACGCCATGGCTTACAAAGATGGAGTAATTATTTATTATACTAGCTGTTGCCCGCGGCTTCGTCCGCGTCAAGTTCGGTTATATCGCGTTTTCAAGAGAACTTTTCAAAAGTCCGGGATAAAAACTATCCTATGTATGATCTTTCTCAAGGTCAACTCTATCTCTGTACCAAATTTTATGAAAACCAATTTAGTGGTTTAGACATGAACGCGTAACAGACAGACAGACAGAGTTACTTTCGCATTTATAATATTAGTGGGGATGAAAGACGGTGGCTAGTTAGTCGTGGTTCATATAACACAATCTATACGTCTTATAAACCAGCTTCTAGTTTATATAAAAATAACCGTCCACGCGTCCAGCATACCTAAGTAGACCGATACCAAGATAAATCAGACCTTATCAACTATGGAGGGTTAAGATATAAGATATAAGGCTTTCCAATAGACCCTACTCAAAGAAAAGGCGCTAAAATATTTGACGCTTTTTTGATCAGGGAATAACATATTGTGTCTCCAAAATTATAAGCGGGAAATCTTTTGTGATTGTCTCAGAAATATTTCAAAAATTCTATCAATTTGTTGATATGCTTAAAAAAAAAGTCATGGTGGCCTAGTGGGCAAAGAACCAACCTCTCGAGTATAAGGGCGGGGGTTCGATTCCAGGTCAGACAAGTACCAGTGCAACTCTACTAAGTTTGTATGTACTTTCAGACACTGTTTGTATGTATGTTAGACAACAATGATTGTGTTTCACATGGCACTTTAAACTGTAGGTCCTGGCTGTCATTGAACATTCTCTGCAGTCGTTATGGGAAGACAGAAGCCAATATGTCTGAAACCATTCTAACTAAGGGGTATTGGGTTGCCCGAGTAACTGTGTTGAGGAGGTCAGATAGGACAGTCGCTCCTTGTACAGCACTGGTAGAATTTTGACATTAGCCACATACAATTTATGTCAAATTCCTTACTTCTAGTTAGCCGAACAGTAGATAGATCGCATGTTGGGAGCGAGCGTTATAGCTGATTTTCCATCTGTTTTTTTTTTTCGTAACATCGAAATCGGTTTTGCTGTTTTGTAACAAGCGTATTAAGTACCTTTATTAAATTAACTCACTTTTCTTCTAAGTACACTAATATTATAAAAGCGACCGTTTGTGTGTGTTTGCGTGCGTGCATGTATCTTCTATCTAGTTCTTGCTGCGAAAAGCGGCCAAACGGATATTGATGAAGCTTACATCAAAGTAAGATAAGCGCAACGTACTTTTTCTCTGAGAACTGAGAGAGGGAAGTACTTTCCTCAAGATGCAGATCTATTAATATAGTTATCGGCACGAATCTTGAGCTCTGACCTTCACCTGCGCAGAAGTGATTTATTAGCAAAGAACCAATCCCGAGTGACGGCTATGACGCGATGCACAGCGGGCCAATCACCGCTTTAGCCCGCCCCCGCGCCTCACTTCATACCACAAAACCCAATAAATTACTTCTGCGCAGATGTAGGTCAGAGCTCAAGATTCGTGCCGATAACTATACTAACATTTTTCACCAAAAACCTTATCTATCTTTTCAAAACCACTACAACTTATTTCCTCACTCTCAATATTCTGTACATAGGTTCAAAATCTTTCAAGTCAGGTCATTAATTGTCAAGTTGACCGCTAGATGTCTGTAACAGCTAGTTTACGTAAGGAGGAGGAGGAAGAGGTAGAAAATTGAGTTCATGTTGACTTTTAGGGTTGTTAGGAGACTTTTTAAATATTTTTTTTAGTAAAGTTCTTATTTTTAGAATGCGTATGTAACTGTTATTATGTTCAATGATAAATGAGACTGTTTTATATATAGATATGTTTGTCAATATATTGGCCAGGCCTAAGTTGACCGCCAATATAAACGACTGTTTTTCAAATCCAATTGTTCAAATGATTTGATTTTTAAAAGTAATTAAGAAAGCTGAATTAATTGTCTTTGAACTTGGGCCTTAATCTTTTAGAAAAATAAAAACATATTGTGCAGCCAACAAGCTTATTATCAACTCAAAGATACTTCTTCTAACTTTTACCAGGTTATTATCTCTACCTTTTACCAATAGAAAACCACTTATTTGTGACTATCATACTTAAGCTATATTTTATCCTGATACGAGAACTAGTCTCTCGGGATAAGAAAAACCGCGCCAAACATTGTAAACCAAATAGGTAGTCTATTTTAAAGAACGTAACCTTCGGAATTTGAAACCGTTGAATAAAGACTACCTATTAAGTATCGTGAAAATAAACACCCAATTCTCAAACCATTAATAAAATAACAGTGTTATAATTTTCTAACAAAAATTACCCATAATTTATAGCCTAATATTAAGTGGCAACCCTAAAGTAAGCACCAATTTCTCGGGGAAAATTTATGGGCCAGCTGTTTAACAAGTTTCATATGATTTTACGTTTAAATAATATTAATTACTTCTTTAATGTAACTAACGACTTTTAAACTAGGGTTTAATTGTTCTGAATAGTTACTGAAGTTATTTAAACTTAACGGTTTTTAACGTATTTTTATGTAAAGTACTATGTATGTAACAAATCTTGGCATCTTAATTTGAGCCCACTTCCCGGTCTTCGATTACGATGAAATTTTGCACACGCTCTGAGTTCTGATGACAATACATGACTAGCTAAAAAACGTCATTAGAAATCCAATATGGATACGATAAACTTTAGGTCCTGGCTGTCATTGAACATCTTTGGCAGTCGGTACATGTAGTTATAAGCCAGTAAGCCTGACAACCAGTCTTACTTAAGGGTATCGGGTTGCCCGGGTTCAGGAGGCAGTCGCTCCTTGTAAAACACTGGTACTCAGCTGCAACCGGTAAGACTGGAAGCCGACCGCAACATAGTTGAGAAAAGGCTCGGGAGATGATGGTTTTTCCTATAAATCGTCGTTGTGGCAGCCAGCTGAGGTTGGCGATAAACTGTAGGTCCCGGCTATCACTGAACATCTTTGGCAGTCGTTACTGGTAGTCAGAAGCCGGTAAGTCTGACAACCAGTCTTACCTTAGGATATCGGGTTGCCCGGGTAACTGGGTTGAGGATGTCAGATAGGCAGTCGCGCCTTGTAAAACACTGGTGCTTAGCTGCAACCGGTTAGACTAGAAGCCGACCCCAACATAGTTAGGAAAAAGGCTAGGTAGATGATTCCCTTACATCTTAATCCCCACAAATAATATCACAATTATTTTCTTTCTATCTTCAAAGAGAAACAAATAAATCTATTTATATCCTAACTCTGAGTAGCACTTTCTCTTATTGCTTGTACCTGTCAAAATGACAGGGGTTGTGATGTGTCACGTGCGAACTGTCAAAGGTACTTTTCGTACTTTTCAAGGGTCTTGGTTATTTCGTTAGAGTGCGTAAAAAGGAGCGACCTTACTTTATGTATTAGTTGAATATAATAGGGATAAGCTTTTATTAGTTGATTAGAACTTGAATTGAAAGTCTAAAAATGTAGATTTGATAAAACTCTACCTCTCGGGCTTGTAAGGTTATGATTATTATTTAATTTTTGAAATGAAGAGTTTTGCTACAATTTCTGTAATTACCACAGCAGCATCTGCAGTGACAATATTGATTAGGATAGGAGTGTATATCTCCTGACATACAAACCTATCAATCATTCATATTTTCCTATATTGAATTTTGAAGGTTGTCTGGAAGAGATCGCTCTTAGCGATAAGACCGCCCATTATGTCACCTACTTTAAATACCTAGTTTAAGATCAAAAATGTAACATTGGTGTACCTAATAAAGAATATCTATCTATCTATCTATCTATTGAATGTATCGATAGTGTTATTTATCTACTTACACACTGATAATACAAATAAACTCCATTCTAAGTATGATAATAATATATAAAAAAAGCATTTACTTTAGTGGTATAATTTTTTTGTTTTCAGTGGCAAAACAGCCGCATTGGCGTCAAGAAAACAATCCTCTACCCATGCTCACTTTGTTCGAGACTTGGCTTCCACACTGCCATGCCCCCAGACTGACAAATATACACAAAAAGGCCCGGTATGAGAAGGCAGGGTCGTGAATTATGATCGAAGTTTGTCGCAATATCTTTGGACGAAGAATGAAACTTTCACGACAGTTTATTAAGTGTTATATTTTGTTAGACAAAGTTTTATGTAGCTAGCTAATATTGTAGTTAGGTATGCTCTCTTTATGGGGTATATACAATTATTGTAATTGCCTTATACTTCGAATGATGCGTGGTTTCTGGTTTTATCTTCTCGTTGGCCTAGTGCTAGAGATCTCAGATAAGATTCTTGTGACAAACCGACTGCTTTGCGGGTTTGTTAAGAAACTTTAACAAAGCAGACTGAAGTCAGAAAGTTGGTGATTGATACACCCGTGCATCGCAGAGTACGTTAATGTCGGTTCTGCGCCTGATCTCTCTCCGTTGGTGTCGGCTTGTCGTCCCATCGCGCTATGAGAGTGAAGGAATAGTGAGTGCACCTGTGTCTGTGCAAATGCTTGTGCACTATTAATGAGCCTATAGTGGTATGAAAGCCACTATAATCACAATACAAAAAAAATATTTTGTAGGACAAAAACATAATTTAGTCACGATAAATCGTTCCCTAAAAATATCACCAAAATTGTTATCAAAAATACATATTTAAGAAAAATCCTTTGCTACCCGTTACTTGACTTGAAAAATAACAAATGTCTCAATGTCAGTTGAAGGTCACGTTGATAATAAAGGGCGCCTGAAAGTCTGTCGCTTTTACCTATATAAAGGATATACTTGGTTTTACTTTTATTTTGTATATGTTGTGTATTTACATGTGGGGAGATATTTGAATAATCTTTATTTATGTTGGGAAAAAGTCTATAATACATGTTGGTAGGTAGGTATATAGGTAGGTTAATGAAAATCGTTTCTGTTGCACTTCTTATAACTCAAGAACGGTTAATCTGATTTGACTGACAATTAGTTTGGAATTTTGAAAAATATATTTGCATGACGTAAAAAAAAATCCTTATTTATACATTTAAACAACTAAAAAATGGCATCAAAAAACTCCTCATCGCTGCCCACCGGGAGTGTACCCAAGAGGCTGGCAGCATTGCCACGTTGGATGGCAATGCTTAATTTTTGACCAAAATAAAAACCAGCCTTTGGGTCACTTGAAGTGTCAGCAAGTCGATTTTGAAAATATATAGGTACTTCAGACATTTTATTCGCATCTGGATGTGGGAAATACTCCCCTTGGCACGCGAGTGGCATGGTTAGAACGTCGAACTTGAATCGAACGTGGGTCTGTTCGCGACGAACTCAAAAACGGTATCAATCAAAATAATTTTTATAATACAACCTGTACCTACATATATGTACATATTTTCGGCGGAAATGTATGTAATTATTAATTGTATAGGTATAATTCCTAGGAAATGTACACATGAATCCCGAAATGTTTCTAATATTGTGTGAAATAATTACCTAATTATAGATACTACACAATATTTTAAAAACCAAATAGCCTCGGAACTTACATTTCGTAGGAAATGCATTACAGCGTAATTAGGTCATTATAACAATTTCTTATTCAGCATAATTATAAAAATAACAAATATCATGCGCACATTTTGTCGACTTACATATAAATGAACCGTTTAAAAGATTTCTATCTTAGCTGCAACTTTATATTGCAAAATTACTTACAAACGCCAAGTTTGTATTAATTCATTTGTTTAAATCACGCATAGGAAAATATGCAGTTTTCTTATTTCTACTAAAAGTGAGTGTAACCAGTCTTAATACCCCTTATTAAGACTGCCTTTCCTTTTCCCAACTATGTTGGGGTCGGCTTCCAGTCTAACTGGATGCAACTGAGTACCAGTGTTTTACAAGAAGCGACAGCCTATCTAAACTCCTCAACCCAGTTACTCAGGCAACCCAATACCACTTGGTGAGACTGGTTGATGACTCTCTGGCTTCTGACTACCCGTAACGACTGCCTTATATGATCTTTATCGTGCTCTCCAAAATACAGTCACTATTGTCCAAAATATACTTAGAAAGTACATACAAAGTTAGAAAAGTTGCATTGGTACCTACTTGCTAGATCTTGAATCGAACCCACACTCATACTTGAGAGGTTGGTTCTTTACCCACTAGGCCACCATGACTTTTCAAGGCTTTTCAAGGGCAGGAGGATGATGATTATTGAAAAGTATTACCAATTTTTTTTTATAGTTAGTATTTCAGTGAGAGTAACAAAAAACGATCACGTTTTTAATATTTAGTATGACAAAGATTGTATATAAAAATAAAATTCACATTTCAGTATCATCCTTCAGATAAAAAATATCGATTTACTTCAAATGGAATCCGTGAGCCACATCGGTTGCGTGAGTAAAATAATATAGACTGAAAGCACCTGTTATCGTCCGTTCAGGAAATTATTATTCGATTCTGACGATTTTACGTTACTACGCTTTTATTTGTGTTTATGTTTTTGTGAACATAATAATACTTCCAAGGCCGTGTTCTCATATAAGGAGATCAGCCAGCTGCACAGGACATATAGTGCACAAGCATTTGCTTGGACACAGGTGCACTCACTATTCCTTCACTCTCATAACCCGATGGGACGGCAATCCGACACCACCGGAGAGAGATCAGGCGCAGTACATTTACGAGCTCTCCGATGCACAGGTGTATCAATCACCAACTTCCAGGTTGCGTGGCTGCATCGTAAAAGTTCATAAAATTTCGGCCCGCGCCGGAAATCGAACCCGAGACCCCAGTCATAGCAGTCGCACTTGCGACCACTAGACCACAGGGGAAGTCAGTTTCGTGAACATAATGTTGTAGTAAATTGTGTCATTCGATTCTGACGATTTTACGTTACTACTCTTTTATTTCTGTTTATGTTTTTGTGAACATAATGTGTTATCGTTGAATTAGATAAGAGTTACAAATTGATTTCAATTAGATTTAGTGAAAAAATGTGAATGAAAATATTAAAAGAATGATTTATGGAAGAAAGCTATGAACGTGAAATATTGAATTTGTAAATAATAAAGAATGATGGAATGAAATTCCTGTGTTAGTGGTTTCTGTTCTAAACCACACATAACCGTCCATTTTTTATTATTAGACATTTTATAATAATCTCATATTTGTATTACTAAATTTCCTATACCATAATTAAAACAATTGACAAAGAACTGTTTAATATACTGATTAAAAATAATCAAAGTACCATGTACTTTATTGTTCTGCTTTTTTTCTTGTCTTTTCAACTATATAATTTCGTAAACTGTTAAATAAATAAAGTATTTACCAAAAATTAAACTTCCCTTCATTTGAAATTAAACAGTTTCTATCTAATTTAAACAACTTTACACTTCCAGTAAGTTGTTAATTATTTCCCTAAATATTTGAGTCTTCACTTAAAGACTTTCAATTTTAGTTGATTCCTTTTAATAATATAGCATGGCCTGTAATTAGGGGCTTTACCCTACTTTGTTAGTCAAACGGAAATACGGAAAATCGAAGGTTTTGTTACAATTACTTTTGAAAGTATCCTTTTACGAACGTTGTTGTAAATATTTATTTCAGTACTAGTTTTTTTCAGTGGCTTTACTCATGTTCCGTGGGAACTATACCCCATAACTGCGTAAAAAGTAACCTTTCTTGACACATTGGCTAATTTATACTAAAATATTTTTCAAATCGGACCAGTAGTCTCTGAGATTAGTGAGTTCAATCAAACTTCAGTTTTGGAATATTTGTAGTGTTGACATACAAAAAAAAATACCACATAGTTTTATGTACAGTACCGGTTTGGAGCATTGATTTTCTTATTAAAATGTTCGTTTCACAATGTTGGAAAACTCTGAAATCGCGACTCAGTCTCGAGCATTCATTCCTTCTCTGTATGAGAAGAGGCCAAAACCTCCACATGGGACAGAAAAATAGGCAGAAAACGAACAATTTCATGTCATAAAAAGGTCCCAAATAATTTCGCTTGTCACACATACTATTCCCATTTGTGTAAGAACACATCGCCTCGCTAGATCTATTATATTGTGAGATACTAATATTATATTGTTACCTGCTATTGTAAAGTTCTACGTTCGTCATATTGGACGCAGGAACCATGAAATTATAGAGAACTAGCAGTTGTGCCGCGGTTTCATCCGCGTCCATCCGTCCATCCGGTTTCATCCGTGGGAACTACTGCCCGTACCGGGATAAAATATAGCCTATGTTACTCGGGAAGAGTGTAGCTTTCTAACAGTGAAATAATTTTTCAATGTTTTGTGTAGTAAGGTGTGATATTTATTTAGTCCGAGTAATAGAAAGTTAAATTATTATATTCCAGCTATCCAAGCCATTTTCTATATATTTTTCTATACATACTCACATCATACGCCTTTTTTTCGGTCGGCTTCCAGTCTCACCGGGTTACCAGTGTTTTACCAGTGTCTTCTATATACACACACACAGTATATATATATATATATTCCGAGTAGGTATTATAATTTTTTTGTGTATAAAAGCTTAGATGTAAAAAAATACTATAAATAACATTATACTCGTATGTATTTCACTTTGATATTACTCCACACAAAATGTATGGTTATTATATTTAGAAGTGTCAAACAGCGAGTGTTTTCCTCAAAATAGTTGATTTTGTTAGTGTAACCTTATATACAACGTCTTTGTGGGAAAATAAAGTAGGAGTAACAATAATGTTATAATGGAAAAATGTTTTGTCTCTTTAGTTTTATTCTTAACTAAATCTTAGCGGTTCCACCCGTGTTCCAAGGGAACTACTTCTTGAAAGCACATAAAAAAAACCTATGTCCTTTTTTAGGCTCTTGACTATGTGTGTGCCTACTAAATTAAATAGGTTCAACAGTTGCGACGTTAAATCTGAACAGACATAAGAGAGTTATACTTCGCATTTACAATACTGACTTCAGCCGCTTCTTCCCACACCCAGATATAACTATATAATCGTCAAGTTTCATTAGAATCCGTCTAGTAGCTTTTGCGTGAAAGAAGAACAAGCATACACGCATATAATTCTGAGTTTTTAATGTGTTTCCAAGTTGTTTGCAGTAAAAAAAATAAGCGTTGTTTTGCCCATCGCTACGGATTAAGTTACAACAAAATATGTTTTCAATTAGTTTTCAGAGATTTTAATAATAGAGTAGCTTTAAATTATTCTTTAATTTCAGTATTTAGTTAAATGAAGTCTGCTTTTTTTATTCTTGAAAAGCCATTTCACGCGGTTCCACTCGCGTCCCGTGGAAACTACTTCCCGGACCTTCAAGGTACAAACTGTTTGTTTCTGTGTGTTGTATTAGTACCTATAGGTAGGTTCAAATTTTGCAAGTTTTGAACAGCAGTTTCAGCCTGCCCCAGGACTACTAGCCCGACGAGACAAAAAGCGGGAAGCTTAGCTTTGAAAATACATTTCAATGATTTTGTTTTCCCAAATTGATCAAGCACCTAGATATTAGGTTTGAATTCTGGCCTGACAGAATTAATTGGAACACACAATCCTTGGATTAGCGGGACCCAAAGTGTAATATGAATGTATAATCCACAGTATACATAGAATGTATATAGGTTATGAATTTTGTGATGAGTTTTCGGTGTAACTGGGGAATTCTTGGAAACTCACATAATTATACAGTCTTTTGACACAGCTAACAAACAGGCTCATCACACAAATATTCACCTTACCGGGAATCGAACTTTTATTTTAATTTTTTAACGACGCTAAAAATCATCACATGACCCCGCTGTGGGTTGGCAGATGAGGGAGTATCAGACTCTTACTGACTAAAAACCGTCGTGTTCTGTCGTAGGTATTTTATGTACCAGTGCCGCGGTAACTCGCGCGAATAATCCCGCAGCAGAATCGAACCTGGGACCATCACGTCGGCAGTTCGGCATGGTGAATATTGCTCCAACGTGGTCGCCAGTTTTAGACAAACACAAAAATAATAGAAACAGTCGAAATGAGAACCTCCTCATTTTAGGATATACATAGGTTAAAAACACATTAAACCATGTTTGAATATTGCTATCAATTTTCAAAAGAGAAATTATAACCCTCTTTTCTTCCCATTCAAGTAAAATGTCTACGTAAATGAAAAATCGGAAGAGTGAGAGCAAGCAAATTCTTTGTGCCATAATAAAAATCTTACCTTCGTAAACTCATGTTGACAACCAAGATGGTTTTCCCACAAAATCAGTGTTCAAATTCACAATCTTATGTCACTGTTCATTTAGTATTGTATTTAAGAAAACATTGAATGGCTTTTAGAATGTTCACTTTTATTTAAATCATCAAGGCTTACTTACAATTTATTTAGAAAGCACTGAAAAATATATAATGTTGAGTCTCACAATGTTTTTCACCTCTGTAATGTAAAAAGGAATGTTATTTGCTATTTAATGCTATGTTTTTTGGTAAGATAATAAAAAGAAAAAAATAATAAAAAAAAATCACGACTACTAATGAAAAATAAAATAAAAGAAAATTATTTACAAAAAAAAGTTCACATTTTTACTGAAAGAAATATAATCCTGTAAATATCTATGTAAATAAAAATCTTATACCAATTTTATGTGTTTCATTGCGTTCCTCAATAAGTTTATTTTAATATAAATTGAGACAGCAGAATCACTCATTTTTCTCGAAGGAACAAGTGCCTACCTATTTCCTGCACCTGGATAAAAAATAGTCTAAGTATGTGAAATTTCGATATTACGTTCATCTGATTATCATAAGCTATGAATATTACTGTCGAGGTTTGAAAAAGTTCGTTCTTACTGCCAAGTTTTATCAAGATCCATTTGGTAATTTAGCGTGAAAGAGGAACAAACATCCGTTCTTCTATCCATAGATAAAAACTTTTGCTTTTGTAATATTTGCAAGTACGGATAATACGATCATTTTCTTAGAAACCCCGAATTCTCAGGAGAAATTAAAATTGTTGCCGCTACCAAGATCTGGTTAATAAACTGGTTTATAATAAAAATGATAATATTTTAAGTCCAGAGATGTCTAGAAACTGTGTCCGGATAATACCTGAACTAAGTTTCGACTCGGTGTTAACCGCATACCGTGAGAACTACTCCGGTCATCTGGATAAAGAGTCAAGTAGTTAGCCAATTAGGGAAACAAACAAAGTTAGTGATTAGTTTAACATGAATCTATTAACATTACTTCATTTGTTGATTTCTGAACATATTTTTACCTTTTTTAAATATTAAATTTAAAATTATATAAGTTTTATATAGGTATGAGTAATGTTGTCTAAAGCTTAGAAAGCTAAATACATCCGTGATAACTAACTGGTTTGTGTATGAGACTGTCGAGGTATTTTTATTATTTTTTATACAACTATTTCTGCAAAACTACGAAAAATACTTCTTCTTTACCTAAACCTACGTTTTTTAGTGATAATAATCACATAGGCTATTAAATGAAGGTTAAAGTTTGTAATAGTACCTAGAATAATATTCCTTGGACATATGCCCACCTCATACAGTAATAACGATCTTAAAAACTCCAAATATTGCTCACTGTTTTTTTTTATTTACTATACCTACGTATGTATTATTTACATAAAATATTGGATCCTATGTTAAATAATATCAATTTTAAGTTATTGGTTTTTATTTTAAATAGGCCTATAAAAGCACTTTTGAAACGTCAGGTTAGTTGCACGATTCCAAATTAAACAAATTAAAAAAAATATATATGTTTTTATGTGGTTGTGGAATAAACCGTTAAAAATAATAACATTTTTTATAAATTCCCCAGATATTTATAACTATTCAGAATAGATTTAACTTAAAAAAAAAACAAAAGAAAATAAATAAATATTATTATATAGAAAAACAAAACATTTTTTACAAAAAATTGCAAAAAAAAAGAACTTTTACAACTACGTAACACTTCACGTTTCACAACATCATGTATACAACAACTTGGCAAACGTAAACACTCTATATAACACGGCTGTTCGTATTTCACACCCGAAAATGTCCGAAACAACTTTGATGTCTGAAACTCAGACCCAAACTGAAATCCGGTATCGCTTTAGTATATACTCCTGAAAACATACTCAAAGCAAAACCAACCTTAGTTTCAGTAGCATAAAGCCTAAAATCCTTTGATACAATCGTCTTACAAGTCACTCCAATTCGCTTCGGTGAATTCATTCAAAGAAATGTAGACTGTATTTTGATTTGCATAAGGTTGGGTTTTGTATGCGTTTTTACAGTTGCAGTACAATACCAAATTAGCTGAACTAGGTTTCGATCGCGGCTCCGCTTGTTATTTTTAGTGGTTTTATTTCGATTGCTTTATTTATATGAATGTAAATGGGTATCTTTGTTCGTGGGTGGTATTGATTTTAGTTAATATTGAACGCTATTTAAATACCGTTTTTTAAATTGAACGTTCTATTGTGATATAAAGAGTAATTTATTCTGGATAAATACGTTAGATAAACCTATTTTAACCGACTTCCGTGGAGATTCTCTCGGGATCTTTGTTTTTTTTAATGCCAAACTCATTATAATTTCACGTCATATGGTGGATTCCGGTTATGATTTGAACATCTTTGGCAGTTGCTATGGGTAGGAGCCAGAAAGTCTAACTACCAGTCTTACCTATTTTTTTTAACTCGTAAGATGAAATAGTTCTGTCAGAAATATAGAGGAACAGCGGCATAAAGTTATATACAGCGTTTACCTATCTTCACTAATATTATAAAACTGAAGAGTTTGTTTTTTTTATTTATTTATTTTGTTTGATTTACACGACTTCAAAAGTCAGTTACATAAATCAGAGAAGTTTACAAAGGAAACTTAAAAATAAAGAAAATTGAGAAAAAAAAGATAATACAACAAAAAAAATTACAAACAACATGAAACAACATAAAACTTTACAATAACTAAGTAACAATTAGGTAAATACTATTTAATTCAGACATTAACATTCCTTGCAAAGAAAACTTAATATTAGACATATAATAAACATGAAATAAAACTTTAGAATAACCAAGTAACAATTAAATGGTATAACTTTCGCAAAATTTTAAACACAAAGACATTATGTGGGTGAATTTGTCCTCAAAAAGATTGCAGTCCGGGTTGGCTTCCACAAGCTTATTTATTGTGCTCAACACACGCGGTACGGGAGACGCAGCACGGGCTGCGGTCCGACATGCAGGTACGTCCAGCAGACGATGCTTTCTGCAGCGGAGGTAATTATCCGGTGTGTACAGTCGAACCAGCTCATTATGGATATCAGATGCATCGATCAGACCTTTGCAAATTTTAATCATAACACCTACCTGGTCACATGCTCGCCTCGCTGTCAACATATTATATCCTAAACATCCTAAGAGGAACTTAGTGGGATAGAGGTATGGATAATACCCGAAGGTTCGCCTGTAAAGAAAACGCAAGAATGCTTTTTGCACTTTTTCCAAAAGGAGTGCATACTTTGCTTCATGCGGATTCCATACAGAGGAACTGGCTTCGAGTTTGGTTCGCACAAGTGCGCTGTACAGGAGTTTTATAACATGCTTGCTATTGAAGTCACGAGCGGTGCGGAGCACAAAGCCTAGCCTTTTAAAAGATTCTTTGGCAATCGTGGAGATATGATCATGAAAGGTTAACTTCTGGTCAAATGTGACACCCAGATCCTTCATGGTGGTTGATCTTGTTATTTTATTGCCATTTATTGTGTATTCAAAGTAAATTGGATGTCGCATTCGACCAAAAGTCATTACACAGCATTTGGATAAATTAAAATCCATTTTGTTCTGCAATGCCCATTCGTTTATGGCATTTATGTCACTTTGCATAGCTTCACAGTCCGACAGGGAGTCAATAGCGCAGTAAAGCTTGAGGTCATCTGCGTAAAGAAGACACTCCGCGAATTTGGTAACAGCTGGTAAGTCGTTGACCATAATCAGGAAAAGTAGAGGCCCGAGTATTGACCCTTGACTGACCCCAGAACGTGTATGGTATGGACGTGAATCATAAACACCTAACCTTACAAATTGTTGACGGTCACGGAGGTAGTCAGCTAGCAGTCGGAATAAATTTGGACAGAACCCGATGGCGCTGAGTTTCTGCAGCAAGATATCATTGTTGACCCTGTCGAAGGCTTTACAAAAATCAAAGTACAGTACATCTACCTGGCGTTTGTTATCAAGATGCTTTGATATGTACTCGGTTATCGTCAGTAGGTTGGTATTGACAGACCTCTTGCATCTAAAACCATGCTGGTTATTGCTTAAGTATTTTTCTACTTGCGAGTAGATGAGCTTGTGAAGAACATTTTCAAATATTTTGGCCGGAGATGACAATATGGCTATTGGTCGAAAACCTTCGACAGCTGATTTATTGGTAGTCTTAGGTATTGGTGTAACTCGTGAGATTTTCCAGTGATAGGGATATATTCCTTCTCTTAAAGATAAATTGAATATGTGACATAAGGGAACAGAAAATTGGTCTTTGAATTGCTTTAATAGAAAAGCCGGAATACTGTCCGGTCCAGTTGAACTTTTAGGTTTTAATTTGTTTATACCGTATTCAACATCATCAAGAGTAAATTGAAAAATATTTATGTAATTGCTGTTTAGATTAATTTCGTGACTATGTACACATTCTGCATTTAATACTGGAATATCGGGCAGAAATACGCTTTCAAAAAATTTGGCAAACGCTTCAGCAGCTGCTGGTCCTGAAAAACATTCACCATTGTAGGTAATACTAGGTTCAAACCCGCCTTTAGAACGTAAACTGTTAACTGTTGTTGTTGGTTTAAACGCGCTAATCTCAAGATACACAGGACCGATTTTAAAAAAATCCTTTCAGTATTAGATAGCCCATATCTATCGAGAAAGACTAACAATTTGATCTGGCTCCAGTAGACAAGAGAAACCGCGGGATCCATCTAGTATACGTATATTTTGAAAATTGTGGGTATATCCACCATTTGTGACCATTAAGACTTTGCAAGTTTTCCGGGAAACCTTATAACAAGGGTTTGAAGTGAACAATTATTTTCCGTATTTCACCTTTTCAGTAAAGTTGTAAAACACCAGCGAAAGAATCAAGTGGGACCGGTATTTACTGACAACTTTTGAGTATGTATATGTATATTATATTATGTATAGTGGGGGTTCAGTAAATGGTTGGGCATTGAGTTAAGGATGGTAACTTAGATCAATACCTACCAAAACAATTAAAATTTTTATTTTTTAAGTATGGTAAAAATTGAAACGTCATTTTTCATTTCTATGTGTTTGTGCGATATGTACTGTTTATACATCTGTACATACTGTTTGTGTTTACATATTTATTCTGTGTTTTGATTGTCTTATCCAAGTAAATCTTGGCCACCATTGACTAACGCACGGTAAAAATACTGATGATTATTTTTCCGACCCAAATATCGACCAATAGAATTGCACCATTCGACGTCACGTGGTACAACCTACATGGTATTATACTGAAAATTTTTTGAATATTTTCTCTGGTCGTTGCTACGTCAAACTGACAGGTTGTGGCCGACATTTGGGACGGAAAAATAATCTCCCGAATACCACACGAGCTTCATAATTATCTGGCATTTCCAAATACCCGATAATTTTGAAGCTCTTGTGGTATTATAAGTGATAATTGCATTATGCTAAAAAAATTGTTTCATAGTAGAAATTTTCATAGGTATAATGCGGAAGTAACTCTGTCCGACTGTTTTTCGTACTTTTACGCTAAAACTATTGAACTAATTTAAATTAAAGTAAAAAAATAGTATCAAGCCTGAGAAAAGACATAGACGCTACTTTTTATCCGGTTGCAAATATTAATTCAAATAAGAAGCAGGTGAAACCGCGTTCTTAAGCTAGTTTTGACATAACTTTACTCCATTTTCCTAATTACCAAATACAAAAGGTAGTTTAATTGTTTGATTATTATTATCTGATTATTATACCTACATATAGTTAACAGTAATAGGTGCCGAATTAAACCACAGTCAGACTTCAAATAGAAAGCCGACAAAACCAAACTCCCGTTTAACTTCAAATAACTTTTGTAACAGTCAAACTATCATACATATCTTAGTAGATATTTATTTGTTTGTTGTATTCATTTACAACACAATGAAAAATACACCTTATCTTCTAGGTAGTAAGGTTCTTAATCCCCAATGAAGTCTTATAAAGTCCACATCAATTGTATCAGGTAAATTAAGTGTAAGATTTGGGCTTTATTACTCAGAGTTTAAGGTTGAAAATGCCTTGTTTTGAATTGTTACCTAATTTATTGAAATGTAAAAGTTTTCTCAAAAGCGACGTTGTCTGATTTTTGGAATAATTTTATGTATTCGTTACGTTTTGTTGAGTATTTGTTTACGTTTGAAGAATACGTTATTTTGATTAACCAATAAAAGAGCTTCCTTTTTCGATATAAGTATGAAAATTTCTGTGATTTTCTCAAAAAGCATTCAATACAAGCCATTTTTAGGGTTCCGTACACAGGGTAAAACGGGATCCTATTGTTTTCGCTCCTCTGTCCGTCCGTCTGTCCGTCCGTCCGTCCGTCTGTCACCAGGCTGTATCTCATGAACCGTGTTAGTTAGAGAGCTGAAATTTTCACAGATGATGTATTTTTGTTGCCGCTAATAAATATTTTGGGGGCTCTCATATAACAAATGTGATTTTTTTGACCGTTTTATAAATAATGGTACGGAACAATTCGTGCGCGAGTCCAACTTGCACTTAGCCGGTTTTTTTTGAGATTATAAAGAACATTGACGCAGACTTTGTTTAATAATATGCCTTTTTACTGACAAATTGATAAACACTATTCTTCCTATATGAAGGCAGTTATATGAAAATCGTACAAAAATCCCTATTATTTTAATTACACCTTTCTTTGATACCTAGATATCAATAGCTACACAATTATCTTTTCCTTTGCAAAAGATAAAGATCGCATTTCCATATCAAAAGACAGTGTTTCTAGACTTATAATAGTGACCTTGATTTCAAAAGATATCGCTAACGTATAATTTGGCAGAACTTTGCTATGAAAACTGTTGATTTACATAAAATCGTTGTTTTGCTGTTTTGTACATAATTTATGTATTTTCAACTTAGTCTATGTATTTTTAAGAGGTATAAAATAAATTAGTAGTTTAAAGAACACTTATAAAACATGCTTTTACAAATGCACGTAAAGTAAACGGTTAACGGTCTTATCTATTGTATTTATCGAATGTTTGTTTACTTAGCTAGGAATTTGACATTACTTATATGGGGCTAAGGTCAAAATTCTACCTCTAAACCAATCCTCAGGTAGATATTACATTGAGAATGGCCCTTACCTATAGTAAACCGGGCATCCCGGTACCCCTTGATAAGATTGGCTGTCAGACTTTCTGGATGCTGAATACACGTAACGTCGTAACGACTGCCAAAGATGCTTAAAATTTAACGTGCCTTCCGAAACATTGTGAGAACTCGGGATAGTCACCCATCCACGGACCAACCTCACCAAGCGTTGCTTAACTTAGATCGATCAATACCACGCGCTCCATGGTTGAAATTATGTCAAAAGGCCTTCAAATACTTTTAAATAATTTACACCTTAACTATATAAAAGTCAAACGTTTAAGTTAATAACGGAAAACTCGTAAATGTGGAAACTTTTTTGTTCGTTTTAAGTATCGTAAAATTAACACCCTGTAACGGAAATTGTGAATTATGTCAACGATGTGAATTTTTACTGGTGACCTGGTGACTGTTATAACTTAGCTCATTCATTATACTGTTAATATTAAAGTTATACTAGTGGTGGCCTAGTGGGTAAAGAACCAACCTCTCGAGTGGGTTCGATTCCAGGTCAGTACCAAAAGTATGCAACTTTTCTAAGTTTGTATGTACTTTCTAAGTATATCTTAGACACCAATGGCTGATAAAAAGGTGAAGGAAAACATCTTGAGGAAACCTGGACTATAGAGTCTGAAATCGCCAACCTGTAATGAGCAAGCGTGGTGATTAATGCTCAATCCTTCTCCGTGTGAGAGGAGGCCGCAGCCCAGCAGTGGGACGATATAAAGGCTGTAACAGTACTAGTTGTTGCTCGTGGCTTCACCTGCGTGCCGAGTGTTCTTCTTTTTGCATCTGGATAACAAGCCTGCATCCTTCTTCAGTCTTTAGGGTGGACTATAATTATGTGAAAGACATATAGGTATATATTTAATATATTTCAGTAACTGGGTTGAGAAGGTCAGATAAGCAGTCGCTCCTTGCAAAACACGGGTACTCAACTGCATCCGTTGGGGTAGCCCAATATAATTTTCAAAAGGCTAGTCAGACGATGATTGGGAAAACAAAATGACGAGGTTCAATAGTTTTGGCAAGAAAGCATGACGAACAGACTGACAGAATTACTCTCTCATTAATTACTACGTATCTAAGAGTTAAGGAAAAATAAGCTCTATTGTTAAGTAAATAAAACAGAAAAAAGTAATCATTTGTTTTATCTAAAATACCGTAAAAAACTTCATCAAACGATGTTTTCGTACAACACTTGGTCTTACAAACAAAACGGTACTTAAAAACTTTTCTGTTTGTCTGTCCATTCGTTATTTGTAACCTCTCATATTATATATATACATCTCATCTCATATATATACATTTGTTGAGATAACAAGAAAAATCACAATCTTCTGTTATCGTCCTGGTTCAGAAGACTGTTTGAAATCTATAAAATCCGTCAACATCACTGCCTAGCTGTTTCCAAAACTACGAACTACTGAAACAACTGAAAGCCAACTCCAAGGCTTTCAGTCTCAACCGGTATTAAAACTCAATATTCAACCGATAATTAGCTGACAGTTTAAGACGGTAATTATGAATCCCACCAGAAGACCGCTACACCGTTACCTGAACGTTATTATGTACGCAGTATATGACATCGTTACACATACAGCAACAGGATAAAAGTGGGCTTACATTTGTTTATCATTTTAAACAGTTTTGAACCTAAAATAGTAAATAAAAATTTTATGAGGCACTTTTATTTCTAAAGCGATTAGTTCCCAAAGCAAGCTTTAAGTAAAAGTCGCTTGCATGAAAATTCCAGCATCATAGTTTTAAAAAGTTCTCATATAGCCTACCAATTACATAAACGACCGTCAGTGAAATTGGCCAATCAAACTATCAGCCGACTAAAAGTTTGCCGTCTGGTCTCACCACTTCATATATTCACTTCGACAAGTTGAAACAATAGTTTACTTAACAAAGAATTCTTATTTCCAAGTTACATCACGTATATTACAGAACATTGGTCCCAAGATTTATTATTTTGTTTGTTTCTTAGACTACTTGGCGAAAACATGTCTGAACCATTTTATTGGGAAAGTGTGAATTTGCGAGATAGTAATTTGTTTTTGAAATTATTTGCTGTCATTCACATTCTTTATCTTTACACCCTTTTATTTACAACCCATCTATACTTTTATTGTAAAGGTGAAGAGTTTATTCGAACAAACAAAACCTTTCGAGTAGTTCCTGACCTAGTGGAGTAGTAATTTAAAACATTATTTTAGTGTTATAAGAGCCAGTTTACAGGGTACTCTTTATCCGGGTGTGCAAAGTCATCATCCTCCGAGCCTTTATCCCAATCATGTTGGGGTCGGCTTCCAGTCTAACCGGATTCAGCTGAGTACCAGTGCTTTACAAGAAGCGACTGCCTCTCTGACCTCCTCAACCCAGTAACCCGGGCAACCCGATACCCCTTGGTTAGACTGGTGTCAGACTTTCTGGCTTCTGACTACCCGTAACGACTGCCAAGGATGTTCAGCATGGACAGCCGGGACCTACAGTTTAACGTGCCATCCGAAACACAGTCAATGGTGTCTAAGATATACTTAGAAAGTACATACAAACTTAGAAAAGTTGCATTGGTACTTGCCTGACCCGGGATCGAACCCGTGCCCTCATACTTGAGGTTGGTCCTTTACCCACTAGGCCACCACGACGACTCCGGGTGTGCAAAGTATTTCCCATAAATTATGTACTTCTAAAATATATATTGAACGGTAAAATTAACTATTTGTTTACAAAGAACTCAGTAAATCATGTGTCCCACTTGTCATTTGTAAAACTTTGGCAGTGAATACAGACAGTCAGAAGCCATCAACCTGTCTCATTAAGGGGTATCGGGTTGCCCGGCTAACTGGGTTGAGAAGATCAAATAGCCAGTCGCTCCATGTGGCATACTATTACTCAGACTTGGGAAAAGGCTGTCGTTGAACATCCTTGGCAGTCGTTATGGGTAGTCAGAAGCCAGTAAGTCTGACACCAGTCTAACCAAGGGGTATTGGGTTGCCCGGGTAGCTGGGTTGAGGGGGTCAGATAGGGCAGTCGCTCCTTGTAAAGCTCTGGCACTCAGCTACATCCGGTTAGACTGGAAGCCGACCCCAACATTGTTGGGATAAAGCTCGGTCTCGGAGGATGATGATGAGTTGGGAAAAGGCTAGGCAGATGCTAAACAAAAACCTAGTACATTCAAAATAAAGTCTAGTACAATATTCTTTTTGGCAAAGCAATAGTACTCGTTGAACTCAAACATAGATGGGGTCTAAATTAAAAAAGTTTTCGAGTATATATTTTATTCTGAAAAACAAAACTGGTGACCTTTTTCAAAGTTTGTTAGAGAGTCGTAAAAATATGTGCTTGATATTATAAAGCTCGAGATTGTTTGTTTGTTTGAAACCGGTAATTTCAGCACTACTGGTCCGATTTGAAAAATCTTTCAATAATTAGATAGCCAATTTTCCAAGGAACTTTATTAGGTTTTATCTGGATAAGCCAGGTAGATGGATATGGTTAGAAAGAATGTTACTTGTGAGTTGACGGCAGATAGAAGAGTATGGAAGAAGAAAACATGCTGCGCCGATCACTAATTAAATTGGGATAAGGACAGGAGGATGATGATGATATGCGAAGTAGACGGAATGAAGGTGAAACCGTTGGCAGAAGCTAGTATTATTGTAGATATTTACGATATAAAACCGCAGTTTTTCGATGATGGACTATATAGAAATGTAAAATTCTAACCAAACATTTTTATGTTTGAAAATTAAGACTTTGTTTTATTATGGTAGCCGTAACGATCAATCATTTTGTAATTAATTAAACCATCCCATAAAAGGTAAACAAAACAGGGTTTTATTAAGTAAGCGGTTAAAAATAAACATCATAAAGTAAAAAATATGGAAAATTACTTAATTATTCATCCTTTGCTGCCTTTAATTTAATATTTCTTCTTACTCTAAGTTATAAAATAAGTAACTTATCCCTAACTTAGCTTTTGCCAATAACTTAACTTAAGAATAAAAGTTGTTTACTCAAGTAAGAGCAGAATACTTGTTCATTTTCCAGTTTTTACTTAAGCTACTTAACTTGAGGTTAAAGAGGTACTTCGTAAGTTAGAAACTTGAGATTTCGGTCAAGTATTCAAAGGTAACTTGGAGCTTTATAAAGGAACTTTTTGAGTTAAGCACCATCACTTATTTGTTACTTAATCATCAGTCTTTTTACTGTCACAATGCAGGGCTCGTGATTTGTAGCTCTTCTCATACAGAGAAGGAATGGATGTTATCACAAAGCGCTCAAGACGGATTGGTTATTTTAGACTTTGAAGTTCAGGTTTCCTAAAGATGTTTTTCTTCAGACATCAATGTTTAAAATACCTACATTACCACCTACTTAGTAAGTACATGTACCTTTGAAAATGTTTATATTAGTATTTATCTGACTATCGTTTGAATTTGCAAACACCTATTTTACATGAAAGCTCGTGAGTAAATCAACCGTATAGCTTCATCTATCATAAGGTTAAGCAACCCTTGATGCAGTCGGTCCTAGTATGGGTGACCACCATGTCATAACGAATTCTTATGTTTCCGAAGGCACTTTAAATTAGTAAGTCCGTGATGTCATTTGAACATCTTCAGCAATAGTCACGGGTAGTAAGAAACCAGAAAGTCTAACAACCAGTCTTACCAAAAAGGTTACCGGGCTTGCCCAAGTAAAAGGGTTGAAGAGTTCAAATAGGCAGTTACTCCATGTAAAGCACTGGTACTCAGCTGCATCCAGTTAGACTGGAAGCCGACCCCAACATACTTGAGACAAACCTAAGCAGATAATTTTAGATACAACTGTTTAAATATGCCAGATTTTCATACTTTACCCCACATGACACCAAAATCTAAGCTTCATAAGCATTTCCTACATAAAAGTTTAATATTTTCAAAAATGCCACGTAGTAGATGTCTAAACTAAAATATGGTTGGCCACACGCCATATTTGATAGCCGCTGTGAAATATATCCTGTGCATGCAACGTTCAATTTTCATATTTTAAAAATATTCGTGTATGGTCGTGTCAACGTGAAGTATTATTATAGTAGGAGCAAGTTTTTTATAATATATTATATGCAAAAATTACACTAAAAAATAATGTGTCTTTTCATTGGTGTAAAAAATTTAAAATCAGTTCAGCAAACGCAAATCGCTGTATAACCAGACAAACTTTACTTTTTTTATAAGTATACCTAGTACGTATTTATGACTACCTACCGTACTTAACTAGCTCATAATACACCCGAGTTTCATGTAAACTAATTTCCGCAAATGGATAAAAAAAATTGTCCTTGTTATTCTGATGTTTGAGCTTGAGTTCAAGCTATGTTTCATCAAAATCCATTAAGAAGTTTTTGGCGGAAAGAAATAACAAAATACATACTTAAAAATAACACACTTAAAACAAATACTTTATATATAAGTAGGTAGATGTAAAACCCAAAAACTACAAACCATTCAATAACTTCTCCAGCGTTTATAGCCGTGCATAGATAATCGTTTGCAATCGGCTTGGCAGCCACACACCTTGGCAACTGAAGGCGATAACTTGCAATATTTCTGAGCTGCGGTCGTAAAGTGAGCACTTTCATTCGGTGGTTGTAACACGGATTGTTGGCAAATCTTCCTTAACAAAGTAATGATGGATTTCTATAACCTATCTTTCTGTTGGTTGGCAATTGGAGATTGGCTTCATATTATAACAGTAAAACAGTGACAATAAAATGGCTAATGATGATTCATGTTTTACTAATTGATAATTAGAATCTATCATGAAAAAAAAAAACATTAAGAAGCATTAAACCTATATTCTACTCGATGACAAGGTCATCTTTTGGGAACTTTTTAGAAAAGTTGCTCACGTGATTTGATTACGCTATTTTATGTACTTAAATTACAATGTGTATTTGAATAAAAACTGTATGGGAAAACATTAATTTAATTCATTTTCCGCGCGACACATCCGAAAGGCAAAAATCTTTTGCGCGCGCGCGATTTTATCCAAATTTTTGTACATAATGGTTCCATATTAATCAATGATTTACGGGCGCGCACATAGCTTATATGAAATCGCTGTTAACAGATTCTGGAAGGAGTATGAACAATCTTTTCTCTTCTTTCGAGCCATTATGAACTAACCTGATAGCACAACTGGTGCCGTCCTCCTCGTCCTCCCTCTTTTTCCTCCTCCGCCGTATATAGAGGTAGGCGGCCACGGCGAACAAGATGGCCGCCGCGCCACAGCCCAGGATTATCACCAGCACCACTGTACGAGTCTTCATTGTGAACTGCGAAAGAAATGAAAAACCCAATTATAGAATCATCTATACCAATATATAAAAAAAAGATTTTATTGTTTATTTGTGCCCTGAAAGCTCCGAAACTACTGAAACGATTTGAAAAATTGTGAACTGCAAGTTGGCGAGCTAGAATATGCTCGAGTATATAGGGGAAGAAATTCATCTGGGACACGGGTGAAAACATGGGTAATTTATTTTATGTAGAATTTTCTTTTCTTTGTTTACGTTATAACGGTCAGGTATCCTTCCGGAAACTTTGATTGAATTCACGATTAACTTCAAAACAAACCAAACCAACCATCTCGGGCCAACTATTGGCCCACTGTTAAGTCTGACTTACTTATCTATCTAACGAAATCTTAAATAATAAGACATAGGTACCATTTTCACATAGTTCACTTACCATTTCATTAATCTTTATTCTACTTAAGAAATACAAAAACCATTTGAATTTCACTTCCAACAATTACGCCTACATAGAACGAAAACATTAAAAACTATAATTACAGCACATTTCAACTGCATATCAATTCAAAAACCATAGCAAGGATAAATAGATTGATGACCAAATTAAACAGAACCTTTGCCAATCGGAATTCAACCTTACGCCCATATAGATAGGGCCTGAGTGAGCTGTAAAGAATAATTATGTTTAACACTCCACCGGGTCATTTTGGAAATACGCCAGAATGCAGTTATTGTAATAAAATGCAGCGTACATGTCGTTCGAGTTTACGCTTTTGTGTGTAATTGCTGGTTTTAAATATAAAAGAAAAACATTCAGTACAAATATTTTTTGTGAAAACCGCATAGCATAAAACTGTCAAAAAAAATACCGGTATTTTTTTTTGCTTAGGTTAAGTGGTAATTAACTTTTCCTTGCTATTCCATCAGCGACTTGAAGGAACTGCTTCCAGCACCCGGATAAAAATACAGTAGAATATTTAAAAAATAAACATGAAAGTTCTTCCTAGTTCAGGCAAATTATATATCAGCACTTACATATTTAAAATTATTCAAATTATGTAAAATAAGTTCATAAATGATTATGTACAAAAAATAAGTAAATGAACGATTTATTTATTTTTATCTAAATATGTAGTTCTTTCCAAAATTACAGTTTAAATAGTTTTGATTGTGGTAACAAACAAACCTATATTCTTATTCACAAAATTACTTACGATCTAAACAATATCCAAAATTTTCGCGTAAAAATAGAAATTGTAATTGCCTCATCTGGGTTTCAGCCAAAACTAGCACAAAGTTTAAGTTCTAGAGGATTTTCACTTATTACCAAAGTTAGAGCTTAATTTCACTGAAAGTTTTGTTCTCAAGTTAATTTTTATTAATGCGGTGAGTAATTAAGTTTTAAGTACGTTTTATTACTTACTTAGTAGAAAAAGGGTAAGTATAAAAAAAAACTAATTTTGAGACTCCATCTGATTTTTCCGTCTATCAAAGAGTCTTTCACCGGACTTAGTTATTAAAAAGTAGGACGATTCAAAAAGTAAAACATAGTTAAATTTAATATTATTAAAAAGTCTAAAAGTTTTAGTATTTGGTGGCAAAATAAACCCAGAAGTGACATCAAAACACCGACTCTAGAACCATGTTAAAAAAAGTATTTTTAACACCTCCAACCAATCCATATTGTACCTATCAATAGAGGGTTTGAGTCATTTGACTTACCCTTTTCTGTCTTAGGGTGCTTACATAAAGAAACAGGTTTCCGGTACAGACAAACCTGTACGGGTAGGTACCGATCAATGCAGGCATAATATTCCAATACAATCCTATTCACTCACTTATAAAGAAACAGGTTGTTTACCTGTTTCAACTTACCTGTTTCTTTATAAGTGAGTGAGTAGGATTGTATTGAAATATTACACCTGCACTGATCGGTACCTATCCGTACAGGTTTGTCCGTACCGGAAACCTGTTTCTTTATGTAAGCACCCTATCCTATGAGTATTGGGATGCCTGGGAATCTGGATACATTTTGGGAAAACTAGTCAGAATTTAAATTGCCTTCCGAATACATGCACGGTCTTACGATCGACCGAGCCATATTGCTGTTATTTAGCGACAAGTACATAGAGGGCCAACGTCAACAGTGCAATATAAGTAATTGTAATTCATCCATTGTCAATCATCCTTTGTCTCTTATAGTATCTACCTAAAAGATTTGAATAAACTACAAAATATTTTTTTCATTGCACGATTACATGCCTAAATCAGAAAAGGGTTGCCATACTGAAGGTCTATTTTTTCATAAATTGTGCGCAAAAACCCCTTTTACGTCAATCTGGACTCGAATCCGACAGGAACGGTTCACGGTAAATTGCGGGTGCAAAAACAGAAAAGGTCTCGTATTTGTGGCTGTAAAACTAGCGATTTTTGAAGCAACCATAGATGGCATAAGCTGTAGCGTTTTCATCAATATTTTAAAATATCGAACGACCTTTTCATTGCGCTTTTAAAACACCTCATTAATTATTTACACAGATAATATAAAAATTTAAAAATATTTCATTATCTTCCATCAGTGGTCGTGACCCGCTTCCCATGGGAAATACTTCGCCAACCCGGATATATTTTAGCCTTGCTTTTAAATTTAATGGGTTGCCTTACACTGAAAGAAAATTATGCCAGTTCTAGTGCGTAAATTGCACAAATAATTTCTGAGATTAGCGAGTTCAAGAAACAAAATATAAACTAAGTAAAGATTTTAAGAATAAGCATTGCAAATCCGCAAAATAAACTACATTTAATTAAAAGTAAATTCATATAAATAGTACCAAATCGCTGTCCTCACGGCCCCAACCTATGCGGATCGCGATGCGGTGCTGCGGAGCCGTCATCGACCCGAGTGCGTTCCAACGAGACAGTGGACTAGCGCCAGCGGTTACAAACAGCCAACTTGCCTAGCTAGTAATAACAACTTACTGAGTACTTTATTCTTTTTATTTTGTGTCACTGACGAAGTTAAATAAAGACATTGTACGTTAAAACACACAAACCGTATTTTATTGTGGTTGGTGTAATTTTTTTTCCATGTAAATTAGGACAAAAAAGTAAATAATACGTTACATAAAACATCATATCATTTACACTTAACTGGTAAGCTATCCAGTTTTTACACGGATGTTAATTGTCCCTAATGTAATCCCTTACTAATATTATAAATGCGAAAGTAACTCTGTCTGTCTGTCTGTTACGCTTTCAAGTCTAAACCGCTGAACCGATTTTAATGAAATTTGTACAAAGGTAGAGTTGACCTTGAGAAAGAACATAGGATAGTTTTTATCCCGGACTTTTGAAGAATTCTCTTGGAAACGTAATATAACCGAACACGACGCGAGCGAAGCCGTGAGCGGAATCTGGCATGTTTTATAAAACCTGAAAAGTGTACTAGTTGGTTGTACGCGCTAATCTATCTTCGTACCTATTCAAAAATTCCTTTCAGTGTATTTGGATTGTGTGATTTGAGAAAATCTTAAAAAATTATCTCGGAAAGTGGGTAAACCTTTAGGCTATTTCCTACGATTTAGACTTTAGTTACACCGTAGGAAAAATATTACGTTTTCCATATAAGGAATCTCATTTTTAGTAAGCTCTAGAGTTTTCTCAAGTCCATGAAACGACCTCGGATATGGGATTGTAACTTTCAGGGATAGCAGCTTTATGTGCCCTTCGAGGCACGGGATTGTCACACCGTCCGGATTCCAGGCTACTTTGTGGAAATTTCAAAAACTCACAAAGCAGTTTTGGCCCTAAGCAGGAATTGAGCCTCAGACCTCATACACCCGGTTACGACCACTGTGACTTGAGAACGACGCGGCGAAGCTATTAAGCACGCCAGTAACTAAGCAAGTGAACCGAGCAAGTGAACTCTCCCATTCAAACGCAGCACACACCCAAAGATAGATAACAGGCCCGCCTCTAAAATAATACCAATCGATTCTCAGATAATATACTAAGCCTCTGCAGTGATTTACGAACTGCCTAGGCAGATAGCTATTTACGAATAGGTGGTTATTTATCAAGCATTTGCTATTCTGAGTAAATTGATTAATACGTAGATGGAAATAAATTGTGTTTGTTTGTAGCTGTCTCGTCTTGAGAAACTTTGGGGGTACTTTTTTTCGTCTTCCTTTTCCAAAAATGTACCTCTCCCCATTATAGTGACTTGGATCGATTGAACTATTTTGCAAACTGAAAGACAGAGGTTTTAAGGATTCCTATCTCGGGGCTTCGGGATTGTTCCATCGAGCTACTGTGGCCTTGGTAGATATACAAAGGGCGCTAGAAGGAAAAAAGATGGGTTTGAGTTGCAGCGGTTTTGGTAAACAAAGGACTTCAGTTAAAAAGAACAAAGGTGGCTTTAGTCAGTGAAAGCAGACTTTTACTGAATATTGCACCCGTAGAGGTAAGGGTCTGATGATTTCCTAAATAAAATAATCACCTAACTCTAATCCTTTCATTGAAATCAGTTAATTCACTGTATTTTATTAAGAGTTAAGTGACAAGAAAATTGATAGCACATTTATTATATTAGTAAGGATACAAATCCTTTGTTCTTCATTGTCGGTGTTGTTACTGTGTATTTCTATATTCTATCTATCCGTTCTTTAGCGGGACAAAGTATGGAATGACAAAATTCTATCTCTAATCGCAATTTAACGTATAGATAGGTAATATTATCTAATATAGATTTCAATAACCGAACTATCCATTGTTATACGATTAAAGATAGAACGTTAATATGTAACTAAAGTCAAGATACAATCTCTAATCGCAAACCAACGGATAGGTTATAGGAATCCACCGTTAATCTATATCATTTAATCCGATTTTGCAGATGAAGCATAAAAGGGGAACAGACATTTTTGTATGACAATGTAGTAATAATTGAAAGCTGTCGTTTTTCGATTTTCTTTTTTAATGAACGGACCAGGAAGATATTTTCGATTCGAGTGTTCTTTTGTGTGTCTAAAATATCTTTGATTATTGTTGTCAAGCGGTGTTTATGATTATTTTCTTTATTCTTTGAATTGGGTGGTTCCTGCTGTGTGGTTTCACCCGCGAACCTTGGTAACTACTCTGAGCACCTGGATAAAAAGCAGCCTGAACAGATCTAGGTAGAGAATATCAAATACTTAAAGATTTATAATTCCGGATCTTACTACAAACACGTTTTTGTTTTGTAGCATAGGTCTTTTGTTAATATAAGCTTCAATTAACAGTTTTTGAAATTATCGCTCTTTCCGAAAAAAACCTACATACCTAATTATTTATCCCGTGTTTCTACATATCTTTCCTTACCCCTATTTTTTATCAATTTCTATACGAAACACGATTTAATATAATCATCAAAATTATAACAATGAACAAAGAAGTTAGCTCCCTACTACCGTAGCTAAAGCTAAAAAAAAAAAAAAAAAAAAAAAGTAAATAAAAAGTAAATTATAGGTACGCTACTACCGTAGCGTACCTATAATTTCTTTCGTCCTCGATAAAACCCCTTAAAACGTTACGTTCCATGCAAAAACTGGGCTCTAAGGATTAATAAAGTAATAATAATTATAAGAGCTGCAATGCAGAGCTTACTAAACTTAATGAACATCGTTGGAGCTGGCGTAATACGGAACGCTTTGCCTCTTCCAGTTGCGAGAGACGGCTAATAGATGGTGCTAGTAGGTTCTTTCTTTGAGAAATTATTTTAGTACTACTAAAATAAGTACTAGAAAGGTTGTTAAATAATTTATTAATAAAGCATAACCGGGTGAAAATCAGACTTGTCATTTGTCTAGACTTTTGACTGCTATGTTGGGGTCGGCTTCTAGTCTAATCGAATGCTCGTGAATAGGTACCAGTGTTTTACATGGAGCGAATGCCTATAGATCTGATTTCCTCAACCCAATTACATAGGCAACCCCTACCCTAGTTAAGAGTGGTTGTCAGACTTTCTGGCTTCTGACTTCCCGTAACAACTGCCAAAGATGTGCAATGACATCTAGGAGCATCGACAAAGAGGAAAACTAAAGGTTTGAAAAATTATGATTATGATCACGTGACAGTTAGTTTTTTTACTTAGAATATGCCCGAAGCAAAACTTAGCGTATAAGTACAAGCGATAAAATCCATGAGGCTGCCTCGTACCTAAGACTTTGTGTAGGATAAACGAGCCGATTTGTCGTAGAACATTCTTACTAAGATTTTCTGACCATCATTTTGTAGGACGTGTACATTACACTATTACTATCAGTGTATTTAATATTTCTCCTACAAAATATCGGTCACCGTTTATCGGACGTGTATGTAAGCGACCTTAGGGCTCCTACACAAGACATGCGCGGTATTCACGTCTAAATAGAGTCTGACATCAAAAGGCGCAGTCATGTGTAAGTGACCTTATGAAAGCCTGTCAGACAGAAGGAAACGTATTGTGTACCGTGGTTCTGTCTGTGGTGGGTATGTAGATTTTAGTTTGTTATGTAAATTATTATATTATAGTTATATATTTTATTGGAGTTTCCTTGTAATGAAACACATGATAATATAAAGAGTTTGGTGAGATTAATGTGAAGGGGAAATGTAAAAAAATCTTTACTATGTTAATTTTCTTAAGACGATACCTCGTGGCGATGTTCACGGGCGAACTGGGTAAATGGTTGAGAGGGATAGAACTATGCGATAGTAACGTAAATAGATAGAGAGAGGAAACATGCAACCTGCTCGAAACAAAATAACGTAAGCGCCATACTAAATAAAAATTTATTAAAAATTCAATATTATGTTTCTTTAAAAACTGATTTATGATTAATGTTTAATAAGATATTATCTACATTCTTCATTATTTTAATGTGCCAGAAAGTACATGACTACGACATAAAATTCATAAAATGTTATTTTTAGAGGTAAGTTCTGATTTTTTTTCTATCGAGAAAAGTTACTTGTTTTATGTTTTTGTCTTCGGATTAATCTAGGTAATATAGTCAACAAACACATATAAAAAAACAAATAATTATTCAAATAAGTATTCTTAAGTTAAAATTAACGTAAAAAAATTGTTTGATTTCGAGGTATCGCCTTAAGCACTTATATCAGGAACCACAGGACTGATTTGATAAAATATTTCTTCTATAAAATATTTTTTCTGAGGAAGGCTTTATTTAGGCTACTTTTTGTCTGGGTGTGTGAAGTACATAGTTCAAAAGAGACATGGTGGCTATAACCGCTAGCAGTCGATGGTACAGATAATAATAACGAACCCCTCTAAACATAATTATTAACAAACCGTGTTAACATTTTAAATTAATAGAACATTTTTCTATGAACTGCATTAAAAACGAATTATAATCTAACTAACGGTTGTATTACAAATTCCGCGAATTAAAATAGCAAAAACCGGCCAAGTGCGAGTCGGACTCGTGCACGAAGGGTTCCGTAAATTACAGTTAAATCAACCTATCTCAAAAACTATAAGAGATACTTTGATCAAACCAAAAATCGTTGAAAGAGTTAATTAGCATGCATCACCTCTATTTTTTTTAGAATTTTATACCCCGTAGTTATAAAAATAGAGGGGGGGGGGACATACTTTTTACGACTTTGAGAGCTGATATCTCAAAAACCGTTCACTTTAAGAAAAATGTTTTTTAGAAAACTTTATATCATTTTAAAAGACCTTTCCATTGATACCCCACACGGGTATGTACATCGAAAAAAAAAATTTCATCCCTTAGTTACATGTATGGGGGGCCCCACCCCCAATTCTTTTTTTTACTATTTAGTGTCATATTTTTGTAGCGGTTCATACAACACATATTCCCATCAAATTTCATCACTGTAGTACTTATAGTTTCCGAGTAAATCGGCTGTGACAGACGGACAGACGGACATGACGAAACTATAAGGGTTCCGTTTTTGCCATTTTGGCTACGGAACCCTAAAAAAGGGCATTTGCTAATGAAAAGCAAACATGCGTTTTTTTATTTTTCAAGAATAGTATCATAAATGCGAAAGTAACTCTGTCTGTATGTTTGTCCGGCTTTAATGGCAAAACTACTGAACGATTTAAATTAGAAGTTGTATCTAATAGACTTTGAGAAAGAACATAGGCTACTAGGCTATAGGCTAGTTATTGAGTATTGAGTATTTATCCTAGTGCGCGGATTTATTCCCTAGGGCTGTGACTAAAACCGCTATTATTAAATCACCAAACTCGATAAAATTCATGTAAATTTAATTGAAAAACTTTAGAAAGAAGTATCATTAAAAGTGCTCAAATGCAAAGTAATTCACTGTTGTATTTCTTTCTTTCTTTCCGTCCACAAAAGTATTATTAATTGCTATAACTTTTCTTTGGGACTTTCGAGTGGGGAAAAAGTGAAGCATGAATTTTATATGGTGTTAGAATGAGTTATATTTGAGAAATGGTCTATTGATTTGTAGGTTCGATACCCATTTTAGGTAATTTCAAATGTACAGAAAACACTGCTTATGCCAAATATAAAAATATCTTCTCCAATTAATATTATAAAGCTTATGAATTTGTTTGTCTGTTTGTACGCGCTAATTTCAGAAACTATCCGGTCGATATGAAAAAATATTTCAGCGTTAGATAGCTCATGTATTTAGGAAGGCTATAAATCATTATCATATAATCATATCATATATTTTTATCCCGAAGTAGGTAAGTAGTTCTCATGTGACGTGGGTGAAACCGCTCGTGGAAGCAAGTCTATATATAATACTGAAGGACTCGTTGTTTCTATTCCAAAGACCATTTATTTTTCGTTTAACTCGCTTCATAAAATAAAACCGCTTTGATCATCTTTACCTTAACCAATCATAAAACGAGCATTATATCCTTTATGAGTTTTCAATCTATATTCATAGCGTATTTCCTTTCTATTCGTTCAATTTTGTACCACATTAATAAAAACTGTTACTGTTACAGCCTTTTGTATCGTCCCACTGCTGGGCTGCGGCCTCCTCTCACACGGAGAAGGATTGAGCATTAATCACCACGCTTGCTCAATGCGGGTTGGTGATTTCAGACTTTATAGTCCAGGTTTCCTCAAGATGTTTTCCTTCACCTTTTTTATCAGGGGTCCCTTATAAAGTACTTGTTAGAAAACTTGCACTGGTACTTGCCTGAACTGGAATCGAACCCGCACCCTCATAGTCAAGAGGTTGATTCTTTACCCACTAAGCCACCACGACCGAAAATAAAAATACCGGGCACCAAATTATTTTGGCCCAATAACGAAATAAAAAAAATATACTTTCACGATTATTAATACTAAAATAAATAAACATAATATTCAGCGAATTGCTTTACCTCCAATCTATGTCCAGAGGTAATATAAATTCACTCATTCGTTCAAAAGTGAATGGTTTCGCAAATTAACTGAATGGATTCGGTCACGTTTGAAATTAGAATCTGGTTTTCTGTCAGATGACCTTGAGAGGATAATTTCGACCTTTTGTATTCGGGGTATTTGAATAACAGATGACCATAAGGGCCAGATTATTTTTGGAAGTTTAAATAGTATGAGTATATGAGTTCGATTCCAGGTCAGGCAAGTACTGCCGGGGCTGTGTGTTGTTCGAAAGAGTTACCGCTGCCCTGGCACATAAAAGGCCTACGATGGAACACGACGGTTTTTAGTCACTAAGAGTATGACACTCCCTCACCGCTGCTAACCCGAAGGTCAGGGAAGTACCAATGCAACTTTTCTAAGTCTGTATGTACTTTCTGGGTATATCTTGGACATCGGAGGGCACGATAAACTGTAGGTCTCATTGGTCGCTGTCATTCATGGTCATGTTTGGCAGTCGTTACAGGTAGTCAGAAGCCAGTAAGTCTGACAATCAGACTTACCTTGCGGTATTGGTTTGCTCGGTATATGAGTTGAAGAGGTTGAACCACAACATAGTTTTCATAAAGGCATGCTTATGATGATGTAGAAAGGTCCTTTAAAATGAGGAAGAAACGTCATAACGCTTGAGTGTTTTATTTTAAGGTGTAGATACTTATTATACTTACAAATAGCTTTAAGCTATCAGTACAGAACCATAACTCAATTATCAAAGTTAGTGTAACTTAAGGGTAAGTTGTTAACTCCAAAACTTAAGGGTTTCTTCACACTAAGGTCTCGTAGGCATTCGATGAACATACATATTTTACAATTGAGATTTTCGCAGATATCTTTGAACTTAACTTGTTCCTACTTAAGAGTCAAAAAACTATATCTACTAATATTGTAAAGCTCAAGAGTTTGTTAGATTGTATGTATGAGCAAACAGCAAATTTCAGGTTTCAGGGAGAGCAGACGTAGTAGTAGTAAGTAGTGCAAACAAAGCTTAACATATATGGATGCTTTACAAGCATAAAACTCTTACACAGCAGAATATAAAAGCTTGATAAATCCGTAAAGACATTTACAACCTCTTCAAACATGCATTTTATTATGTCTGTCATAAACAAACTTACAAAACCATAACTTGAACGTAAAACATTTACTTCGACGTACTTGAAAACTTTATGATTTGTGAATAAATTATTTACTGTTATATACTTTTGCCCCGCTTTTGAAGGTAAAACGACTAAAGATTATGCTTTACAACGCTTTTATGCCAGCGGATTTTCCGCACGATTTTTTTTCATGCGAAAAAAGTCGTGGTGGCAAGTACCAATGCAACTTTTCTAAGTTTGTATGTATTTTCTAAGTATATCTTAGACACCAATGTCTGTGTTTCGGATGGCACGTTAAACTGTAGGTCCCGGCTGTCATACGAGTAGCCAGAAGCCAGTAAGTCTGACAACCAGTCTTACCTAGGGGTATAGGGTTGCCCGGGTAACTGGGTTGAGGAGGTCAGATAGGCAGTCGCTCCTTGTATAACACTGGTACTCCGCATCTGGTTAGACTGGAAGCCAACCCCAACATTGTTGGGAAAATAGGCTAGGCAAATTATGTTTGTTTCAGTGAATTTAGGCAAATAGGCTAGGCAAATGATGATGATGATTTTGTCAGTGAATTTAGGCTTAAATAGGCCAGTCATATGTAATGACCAAACATGTAAGCCCTATATTGACGATTCAGATAACGTAGCTTGAAATACGGCCAGTGGGACAAATTGACATAATTTGCATACACCCGATATTGAGTTGCACGAGTGTGTTTCAACTCGCTTTTACCTCGTTATTTAGGGTACCGTAGTTTACAAGGATCGTCGACAATTCTACTTTGTCTATCTATTTGCGGAAGAGCTACTATATAATGTTATAAACTTGCTCTTGTCGATAGTTCAACCTACATTCGGAGAGAATTGCTTTCCACATCCGAGTAAAATTAGCCAATGGCTGCATATCCGCTTAATATTAACCGATGGCTGTTCTCAATAAATGGGCTATCTAAGACTACATTTTTTTGAATCGTACCCGTAGTTTCTCAGATCACGGTATTCAAACCAACTCTTAAGCTTTATAATATTGGTAAAGATCTGAATTTTAGTGTGTTTGCATATTTGTTCCGAGCTATTTGGTACATTTATAGATTGGGGTCCAACTCAACACATAAAACTTTTCATACGGGTGCAGGGCCGGTAATTCCCTCGGGATGTCAGTGAAACTGTGGGACACAGCTTTTTAATATCACTGATAGACTCATCTGCAAGTACTTATCAATATGCCCACAAAGTTTATTCCAAGTAAACAATCATAATATATGAATACAAATATCACTAGGTACTGTATCGCCGAGACTGGTGGACTCGGTCGAAAGGTCGAGAAGTGTGGAGGCAAGATGGGGAGGTCTTTGCCCAACAGTGGGACATCATGGGCTAAAAATAAATAAAAAAACTAAGTACCTACTGAATAGGCTTACAACAAACCAACACACACTTGACCAGTTTTTTCCCTCCTCGTAGCGGGAGGGGTAAAAAACTGCAACTGATCGTCATACTGTCGCGTAACATGAAAGCCTACCTCTCATGTTTTATGCAATGAAGTTAACAGTAGCTTTGTGTGCTAGTTTTACCTGTAATGTTTATTATTTACTTTAATGGTTTTACCCGTATTGTTTTGAATGAATGAATCTTCTGAGGGGATTTAGATTTCTTTAACATAATGAGGCACTTAAAATAAAAACACACTTATTTGAACTTGTTTAAAAACGCTATAAAAACACGCTTTTTTAAATACACTTTAAAGTTCATATCTTTCGGCTTCATCAATAGATCAGTCCGACAGTACCATAATATTATATTGTCATCAGAAGAACTACATATCATAGTCATACAGCTACCAATTTTCACGGCGCTATGATCCTTGGAAGATGGTTAAATTAGTTATCATAGATTCCATTACATAACTACTTAAAAGTGGACCTTTATAAGCGTGTTAAAAAGGGAACTTCTGAAAATAAAATCAAGTTGAAAAATTTCAAATAATGAAATGATTACTTTAATTTAACACTTGATAAACTAATAATTTTACGGAAACAAACTCTCAAAGAAGTTTTCGTTCAGCACAAAATGACAGAAGACATTACAAAAATACTTGCTTTTAATTAAAAAACATTTTTTACAACAAGCCTTAATTAAACTGTCTTGGTTTATCCAAAAGGCTCCTAATTGTTAATTACAAGGCATTGTCTTAACCCTTTGCGAAGAAGCTTCATTTGTGTACCTACAGAACTTGAGATAGGGTTAAATTTAGACTTTTCTTTTGAAAATTCTATTTTCGTTTATGGTTTTAGAAAAGAGCAACATTAATAGCGCTTACACATTGCGGTTTCTGCCCGAAAAAAGGGTATTTTTTGAGCGGCTAAATTGTCCCTCGGTTTTAAAAGTCGCCTTTCACACTCTAGTTGACAAATAGTCAGATTCCACTAGCAGTTTCACCCTCCACCCGCATTTTGTGTGAACTACTTCATGCACCCATATAAAAAGTGTTAAGGATAGCTAATTAACTCGAGAAATATGTATGCAGTATTCTAGAATTTTTAATGTTATAAATAAATTTTTGAGTCTCATCGTTATAAATACCCACTCTTTACTACTACTCTTTTATTCCGTACACGTAAAGAAAGTAGCGTATAGCCTGCCTCGATAAATGAGCTATCTAACACTGAAATAATTTTCCAAATCGGTCCAGTAACCCCGAAGATACACGACTCCAAACGAAAAAAACTCTTCACCTCTATAACATGACTATAGATATCCGTTATCCAAACCAAAAACAAATCTAATTTGGTAATACCACAGACGTGTATCTTGAGGAAGTTGTTATGAGACCTCTTTGGGCCTCTTGAGCCTCTGGAAAGCCCCTCATCATTCATAAAGCGTCGAGAGGTCATTCAAGGGACTTATGCATATTTTCCTGTGACTGATCGCCATTTTTAGGGCTCCGTAGCTAAAGGGAAAATGGGACCCCTATTACTGGGATTTTGGTCTCTTTATGTATCTAGGTTATATCTCATGTACCGTGATAGTTAGACAGTTGTAATTTTGACAGATGATGTATTATCGTTGCCGCTGTAAAAAATGCTAGGCAAATAATTATTTTAAGGGGCTCCCATACAATAATCTTTATTTTTTCGGCTATTTTATAATAATGGTAAGGAACCTGAAGAGAGCTAGTCCGACTTCACTCTTGGCTGATTTCTTTTTCGGTTTACCGAGCAATTTTTGGGGTACTTCAAATGATTAACCTTGAAGGAAAATTATTGCTGAAAAAGAAATTTTATTTTTATAGAATATCCTCGGAAGGAAAGGGATGATGATCGATTGAATGGGTTTGTAATGACCAAAATGATTTAGAGTTGAGTTTTCCTCGGTTTCTTGATGTGAATTTTAGTACACAAATAAAAAGACTATTACGTAATCCGAGAAAATTGGCTTATGTCTTTCAGCTTAAATAAGTGGAGGCTTATGGTCCCGGGTTCGATTCCCGGTATGGTCAACATTTGTGTGATGATCAAGCTAATTGTCTAACCGGATATAGTTGTGTACCAGAGTTTATCAGTTGTGTTAGCACCAAGCTAATAAATAGCTTACTGCTGAATTAACCGACCGTGTGTGAAGGTGTCACGATATTTATTTATTTATAACAATATATGAAAAATATCTTTATTTACCCACAAGATATCATCACACAAAATAAACATATTTTCCCAGCTCTCCAAGTAAAATGTGTCCTAAAGTCAGCCATATTGGATTTGCTGTGACCTCACGTAGCTTATGACACTGTTCGTGTTGGGAACGACACCTCATTTATAACATGCAAGAAAATAAGAAAAGAAACCACAGATGTTGTGAAAATAGTAGGGCTCTTTTGCGTCAATGGTATTGTTATTAATTTGAATAGGAATTTGTGTCTTGATGACCATTTTATGCAAAAATAGCTGAATTTAATTAGATGTTAGACACAGGGACAGATGCCTTGTTGACTTTTTAATTGGTCAGTTCTAGGGATACTTGGAAACCACGAGAAACAGCTATCATATGCACATATACTATAGAGATTATTTACATTTCCAGCCTGACGTAACTCAAAAAGAAGTATTTTTTCATAATTTAACTCAATTTTTTACTGACTTAAATAAAAGAAGGCTCTCAGTTTGGCCTATATTTATGGTATAAGAATGTTTCTGCGTGATTAATTAACGATTGCCTGAAATGATAGTAAGGCAAAGCCAGTAGGCAAAGCCAGTAGGCAAAGCTCAGTATAACAGATCATCACATTTCGAGGATTTTGGCGCGCGATTGCAGGTGCTATCCTTTCTACCGATACTTATTTTGCCATGAAGCCGAAGCGAGCGCAGTCGTGCGAAAAATCCACTACTGTGAAATTGATCTCACATCTACAACTCTAGGTACTTTGTTTGTAACAACACAGCTTACAGGGATAAACAAAATACTATCAGATTTGTATTCTCAAAGGAATCACACAACTCGTTCACTAAAGAATAGCTGCTGTCTCACGAGTAAGACTAAAGTTATTTTCTCTAGATTTATCGTTGTACGCTTTTGTTTTAGAAATGCAAATAAACTAACAACTTTATATTAAACCAGTTCTCTGTGGTTTTTGACACCAAATAAATATGATAATAAAAACAGAAGTATATAATATGGATCTTTTAATGATTTTTCTTTATATACATAAAGTATACACAATTACACAATATGACAAAAAATTTGACCTTGACCTTTACACGACTGACCTTGACCTCTTTCTAGATGACCTTGGTTTTTATCAAAATGATCTTGAAAAATATAGTGCTCTCCAATCCAGTTATACCAGAAATTTTACATTGATTAAAATAACAAACGCATAGTTGTTGGCCTCTTAAAATAATGTAAAATATTTCGGAAAGCAAACAGTTTAAGAATTTTCTTTTACAAATGTTCGCTGGGGAACACCATTGTGATTCCATGGATTCCTTACACCCCAATTTCGCAGTTTATCTCTTCAAAGTACGAAATGTTCTCTAAACCCAAGAGGGTAAAGTGGATCTCACACTAACACTCCGGCTCTGGCTCCTGCTTTTTCTGATTTTGTGAAAGCGAGGCATACACAACACAAAAGTATAAGGAACGCAATAAGTTAATCAATAGGGGTAAAAGTGCGCCACACGAAAAACTGTGAAAACAAAAATCGACGAAGTATCGTTAAGTGATTAAAAATCATTTTAAGATGTTTTATACCGTTTTTCACTCAGAATGACCAGTTAGAATCTGTAAAGATTTAAAGTTGTAGCAACAATTCTCACTTAAGTATTAGCTTTTAAAGAGAACGACTGATAGATAATATACATATTAGCCACATGGTTAAAATAGCTATTCAATCAAACATTTTTCTGACTTATCAATTCCATCCTTCTTGTGATTTCCCAGGTACGCCTATCCGCGCATAGGCTATTAGATAACCAGTGGCAGTGTGAGACCCACCAAACAAAACAGAACTGAATATTTGCGGAATTTCAAGAACGTCAACAGATTCAGATAGCGAGGGTATAGAACTGTTCTTACTTCATTTTGCATTGTTATCTCTCTTCTTTTGTTGGAAAACTTGGTTAGATAAGTTCAGGAGTGATAAAGGGTTAAATACTTTCATAAGTATAGGATATAATTGTACTTTCAGTTATGTATAAAGTAGCTGCGGGATTGTTCCCGTGAGTTACCACGGTCCTGGTTCATAAAAGGCTTAAGAAGGAACATGGTGGGTCTTAGTCATTAAGAGTCTGATACTCCCTCACGCTACAGCCACAGCGAGAGGGGTCATTTGATGAAGTCATAATATAGCATTCTAGAATAATTAAAATTGGTACAGTAGTTTTCGAGTCTCATCGTTAGAAATAATCAAAAATTCAAGTTTTTACCACCAGCGTTCTTCTAATCGGACTAGTACTTATTGAGGTACAAAAAATCTTTAGTTTTACAACACATATTATTTCTTGACAAACATATTCAAATACGACAAAAAATATCAAATTTAATACAAAATACTTCTCCCAAAAGCCAACTCAATCAAAAATTCGTTCACGTGCGGATAAAATTATCAAGTACAGCTGACTGAAAGAAAATCGGATGAAAATAAAAGAGTATGTCCTTAACACGCTTACAATAAGACAATGAAGGAGATGGATGTAGCAATTTGTGGAGCTTATGAGAGCGATGTTCAAGTTAGGGTAGGTTCTAAGTTAGGAGATATAGCGGGTATATATCATCATTTGTCTAACCTTTTGCCAGCTAGGTTGTGTTGAGCGGCCAGTCAAAGCGGACTCAGCTAAGTACCACAAGAAGCAACTGCTTATTTGACCTCCTCGTCTCATCATCTGCTTGGTCTTTTTCTAACTATGTATGTCAGGGTCGGCTTCTAGTCTAATGGCACGCAGCTGAATACATGTGTTTTACCTACATGGAGCGATTGCCTTTTTGTCCTCCTCAATCCAGTGACCCAGGCAACTCAATACCCGTTTGTTGAGACTAGTTGTCAGACCTTCTGGTTTCTGACTACCATTAACGACTGACAGCTTACACCAAATGAGCTTAGATATGTATATCTGACTTATATCAAACTTTGGAGACCAGGTTTTCTCAATATGTATTCCTTCACCCAGCTTTGTCTACCCATAACTGGAAGAATTACCTATCTGTTGTTTTCCATATTATATGGTGATACTTAATTAAATTTTCTTAACCAAATCGCCCCCTCCCATGACTTACACCAACCATCATAAAAGAATTAGGGTAAAAAAGGGAATATTTTCTCCCAACGAGCTCTCGTGTAACAAAACGAACGCTAAAGAATTCATTCCTATCCATTTTGTTATATTTGCATATTTTAACACCCAATCTTTTTCAATTCATCTCACTACGTTTACATAAGGGATGGGCAGTGTCGAGCCATTTACATAATTTATCTTCTGAGTGTAGTCTGTTGAGGCTCGAGGGTTTTTAAGGACTTTCCGGTTAGGGGACTTGAAAAATGTCTATTGCTATAAAAGTATTTTTTATGTCAGAATAGCTAGTCGCGGTCTTTGCGGCTCGAGGATTTTGGAAGAGTTTTCCGCTTAGAAGCTTGAAAATTGTCTATTTTTATGCAAGTTATTTAATTTATGAAGATCTAGTTGATGTAGAATAGTGTTTGAAGAACCTGCCGTCTCTTCGGCAGAATATGAAAAACGTCCACTGCTGGACTAGTAGGTACTTTAAAATTTGTGCGTTGTTACATCTAGACACACGGCAGTGTGTCCGCCAAGTTCGAGCAAAAAAGGCGACACACCGGCCGTGGGTTATATTACACGAACCATTTCGGGCCAAATTCGACCCCCCTGTAACTCAAAATCTATTTTATTTACGCATATCAAATTTCTAGTATCTGTTGAGACCCCCTCACTTATCTAAAATACAAAATTTCATTAATATACCTATTGTAGGTCTTGAGATATTGACGTCAGAAAATCGCTATTTTTACTATTGGCTATGTGCGCGACGGTGGCGACGCGTAGCGTTTACAACATTTGCGGAAGCTGTCAAATAATAACCATGTAAACATTATAATTTTCTTTGCGAATATAAATAAAACCAAAGATTAAAATAGTGTTGTTGACATTATTTAAGTGCAATGTATTCAATAGTTTTACTGTAAAATGAATATAATGATAAAAACCGGGTTTGAAACATCCGCATTTGTTTCCAATTTCTGCCGTATTGTGCGCTGCGGTCGTTATTGTCCGCCGCTACTCGCTTTGCACATAGCCAATACACTCACTGACTGATTCACTGATTCACTGACTCACTCATCAAAAACCTAGACCACTTCCAATGGTCGTATTGACTTGAAATTTGGCATGGAGGTAGGTCTTTATGTCAAGGTAAAGGGAAAAATCTGAAAATGGCCAAGTGTGAGTCGGTTTCAAAATAATGAAGGTGTAAATTTATACCCCTAAGGAACTAAAACGAACTAAATTTATCTATATTTATATAATATATCTTCGAATGGTACAAAGGTTTGTATTTAGTCAAAGTAAAGTAAAAATCTGAAAACGGCCAAGTGTGAATCACTTTCGAAAATAACGAATGTGTAACTTTGATCCACGAACATAATATATGATAACATGTCATGTCAGTCAGTTGGTAAATCTAGTCCATTTAGTTAATCTAGTTCATTTCTTTGTAAGAAACATAGTGCATATTAAAAAATCTAAAAGATAGTATAAATGAGACATTTCTTTAACTAACTTCATCATAAGAAAAAAAATAAAATAAACAACCTTACAAAAATAAATGAAATCCCACCCAAAACAAAAATGTGAAAGACTGCCAAGTTCGATAATATGGGAATGCTTCGCCTATAAAAGAAGTGAGATCTGAATAAGTACCAAGTTCCATACACATACCTCAGTTAAAAATAGTTACTTTTTAATGATGATTACTTGGCAAGTTTTAATAGAAAATTAAATACTTGATTCATTGCGTTTAGTAGGTTTATAACAAGGTGTATGAAAACTTGCCAAGTAACATCATTAAAAATTAACTATTTTTAACTGAGGTATGTGTATGGAACTTGGTACTTATTCAGATCTCACTTCTTTTATAGGCGAAGCATTCCCATATTATCGAACTTGGCAGTCTTTCACATTTTTGTTTTGGGTGGGTACTATTGACCATATTTTAAAAAACTTAAAACACGAGTTTTAAGTTTAAAGTGATGAAAATTAACACCTAAAGTAGCACTACAAAATCTGTACCTAACTTCATAGTTCATCGTTTTCAAAGAAAATCTTTACCTCATAAAATGTACATGTAACTACTTAAAAAGTCATTACCTTACATAGCGTACTACCTCCCCGACTGTACAAAGTTGTGCATCGATTTTCAAACTTATCGAATAGCTTATTAACATTATTGAACTTCAGAGAGCTAAGTTTCCTTGTAAAGACGGTTTGTTCCTCTTTCATGTTAAAATTACTGCATAGATTTTGATGACACTTGACAGCAGTCATCATCTTCCGAGCCTTTTTCTCACCATGTTTGGTCGGCTTCCAGTATAACTGGATGCATCTGAGAACCAGTGTTTTACAAGGAGCGACTGCTTATCTGACCTCCTCAACCCAGTTACTCGAGTGAACCAATGCCCTTAGATAAGACTAGTTGTCAGACTTACTGGCTTTTGACTACCCGTAACAACCGCCAAAGATGTTCATATGACAGCCGGGACCTACAGTTTATTGTGCCCTCTGAAACACGGAAGAACTCTTTACGACAAGAATAAAATCTACATGTAACTATGTATACTTGAAAGTCATTACCTTACATAGCGTATTAGACTGTACAAAGTTGTGCATCGATTTTCAAAGTTATCGAATAGCTTATTAACATTATTGAACTTCAGAGAGCTAAGTTTCCTTGTAAAGACGGTTGATTCCTCTTTCACGCTAAAACTACTACATAGATTTTGATGTAACTTGTCAGCAGAGTAGCTTATAAATTAGACTAGTTTTTATCCATATGCGGGAAATGTCTCCCTCGGGGTGTAAGTGAAATCGCAGGTTGAAGCTAGTAAATAAATAAATGTGGATAGTATTTTTGTACTGTTATTCAAAAACTCTCCAAAACTACTGAACAGATTTGAAGAGTTCTTTCACTGTTGCAAAGCTACACTCTTCCCAAGTAACTTACGCTATATTTTATCACGGGACGCGTGTGAAACCGCGGTAAAATGGCTAATTGCAAAATACATTAAGTAGGTTTATGAAACAACGTCCCGTTCCAGAGTTTGGAAAATGAATAGAGTAACAATAGTCCCAATTATAATATCTACTACATACAGGTGTCCCTAAACAAATCTTTAATAGTTTTGCAGCACTCAATCTATCTAAGTATACCTACCTCACTCTACAGAAAGCAGCTATCCTAAACACATGCCGTATAGTTATAAAATTTTTGCAACTAGATTTAGATAATAACTTTAATCCAGTACAGAGCAACCAGCGAACTTCCGATACCCGACAATAGTCCGAAGATTAGGATCTCACTTTGGCTATGCCCGTAAGATCCTAAAAACACCAAGTTTAAAATAAAACCTGAGAAAACGTTAATATAGTTTTGTAATAAAATCTACATGTACCTATAACGGTTGGGCTCTCCAACTATACAAAGTTGTGCATCGATTTTCAAAGTTATCGAATAGCTTATTAACATTATTGAACTACAGACTTTCAGAGTGCTAAGTTTCCTGGTAAAGACAATTTAATAATTTATATTAGACTGGAGCTCTTAGACTATGTGTACTTATAATTTGTAACTGAATATTGTAATATTGTAGTACAAGATATTTGGCATGATTTTAGTTGTAACTTGATGAAGTGCTTCGTGTAATAATTTAAGAGTTAAATAGTTAAAACTTTGGAGAGACTGAGATAAAATTTTCGAGAAACAGTTGAAAAACTTTTCTTCAATAATAAAGGTAAGTACCTAAAAGTCTAGGTGAAAAATACTATGCTGAAAACCGCATCAAAATCGGTTAGGCCAAAAGTGAGATTATTGCGCACAAACATTACATACATACATGTAGGTCAAACCGAGAACATCGTTTTTTTAATCGGTAAAAAAGAAAATATGTTACCAAAACACAGAAAAAAATTTTTTTTTGTCTTAAATGGAAACCGACCCCAACATAGTTGGGAAAAAGGCATATTATCATAATCGAGCATATTATGTAGAAAAAAATATTGCAAACAAAGCCGTATACTGCAAAACAAGTTAAAATCCAGATTACAAAAGGCAAGCCGACAATTATTATACTTCAGTTAGACCAGAGTTCAAACGACTTTAGTTTCAGCGTTTTATCGCTCAATAAATCACAACTGCAGTGTTAACGTGCATAAGATTATACTGAAGAACCGTATACATGCGTGCGATCTCTGTCCAGTTGTGTTGGATTGCCGTCCCATCGGGCTATGAGAGTGAAGGAATAGTGAGTGCACCTGTGTCCAAGCAAATGCTCGTGCACTATAACATGTCCTGCACAGCTGGCTGATCTCTTGAGAGAGAACAGCCGCTGTGGCCGATAATTTACACTACTATTACTGCCAGCAACAGATTTATATCTAGTTGATAATGGCGTCCACGTCCGATTTCGGCCACGGCGGCTGTTCTCATTTAAGGAGATCAGGCAGCTAGCCAGCCGGGGATCTAGTTGATGACATATAACCAAAAACCATGAATCTTAAAGTCCCCTATAATTACACAAAGCATGTAAAACACGGCAATAAAGAATACAATCAGAATGAATTACGTATTTAAGTAGAAAATAGAACCCTCTTTTCAAAGTCAAACTTTAAGGGAAATCTTTGTTCTCTTTGAAACGCGACTTCATAAATTTGAGGAATACAAAGGAACCCTTGGTATAGAATTAACACAGCATTTTGTATTAAAAGACTAGCTGTTACACGTGGATTTTCTTGTACTTATCTATATAATGGGTATCTGCCTTATCCATTTGAAAATATCTTATCTATTCACCATTCACATTTTTCAATATATGTATCATGTTTGAGAACCCAATCTATATAATACAATTACATTTACATAAATAAATAAGAGGGGGGAGGGGATTAAAACTAAGTATCAAAATATTCATCCGCAACGCTGTCAGCGGGGATCGATATTTGGCGATAAAGTCTGTGGGTAATTGGGCTCCCTGTTCCCAAGGTTTATATAAGTAATTTTAAACTTCTTGCTAGTTTGGAAATTACATAGGTATCACCTGCCTAGCATTTTCCCATTTATATTGGGGTCAGCTTGCAGTCTAGCTGAATTTAGCTGGGAACCAGTGTTTTACAAGGACCGACTGCCCTATCTGACAACCACAACCCAGTTACCCGGGCCTCCTTATTCTCCTTGGTAGGACTGGTTGTCAGACTTTCTGGCTTCTACCCACCCGTAACGACTGACAAAGATCTTCACATAATACCCAGTCCACGCCAATTTATCGTGCCTTCCGAAACACGGAAAAACTCTTCATGACAAGATGGTCACCCATCCACGGACCAACCGCACCAAGCGTTGCCTATATGATCGATTGATCAGCTTTGACTTAGCCACGAGCTCTTTGTTAATTACTTAGATACACATATTTACCAATAACATCTGTCATTGAACATCCTTCGCAGTAGTTACGGGTAGTCAGAAGATAGTAAGTCTGATACCAGTCTAACCAAGGGGTATCGGGTTGCCCGGGTAACTGGGTTGAGGAGGTGAGATAGGCAGTCGCTTCTTGTAAAGTACTGGTACTCAGCTACATCCTTTTAGACTGGAAGGCGACCCCAACATGGTTGGGAAAAGGCTCGGAGGAAGGAGGATCATATATTTACCAATCAAATAATTTCCAATACACATAGCAATTTCAGCCCGACCCCAGCCTTGTGTAATAATCATTATTCCTTGTATTTCCATTGAGCAATTAAAAGTAATTGCTTGCGCAGAAATTGGAAAACTAATAAATCATAAAGTTTATTTTCTGTAATAAGCTTTCTATTATATTTCATGATTTCTAGTTTATTGCTTTTCTTTGCTTTTAATCAATTCTTGGTTCCGAGAAATTGTATAATTGAAGTGTAAATAAAGTTAAAGAAAAAATATGTGTTTAGTTTTTAGTGTTCCGTACCCAAAGGGTAAAACCGGACCCTATTGTTTTCACTCCTCTGTCCGTCCGTGCGTCTGTCACCAGGCTGTATCTCATGAACCGTGATATATATAGAGCTGAAATTTTCACAGATATAACAACAAATACTAAAAACTAGAATTAAATAAATATTGGGGGGGGGGAGGCATACAACAAATGTGATTTTTTTGTTCATTTTATAAATAATGGTACGGAACCCTTCGTGTGGGAGTCCGACTTGCACTAGGCCGTTTTTCCGAAAGGCAGTAGCTCCATGCGGCACACTGGTACTCAGATGCATGCGTTTAGACTCTAAGTCGACCCCAACATAGTTGGGAAAAGGCTAGGCAGATGATGAGCCAGTCACTCTTCTCATAAGACATTGATACTCAATTTACTTAGAAACAGGTTGAATAGGTACTTAATTAAACCAGTGTACACAAGCTTTAATAATATGAACACAATATCAGTTCTGAGAACCATTAGAACTTTGCACTGTTTCTATTATTGTTTGTAATTTATAATACTCTGGTAATATAGAAGCTAGAGTAAACTATGTAGGTACTATGGCGTGGCTTTCATTTTATAAGGGGATTACCTAAGGAAATACATAAGGAGAGCACAACAGCGAGTACATAATCAAGTATCTACCTAGATAATGATGTACATAAGGGAAGTAGATAAGAGGAGTACATAAAGGGAGTATATAAGGAAGTACATAAGGGGAGTATATAATAAAGTATATAAGGAATTACATAAAGTGAGTACATAATAAAGTACATAAGAGGAGTACTTAATACAGTTTATAAAGAAGTACATAAGGAAAGCATCAACCGGCAATCTATACAATACAGAAATGTATAGAATGCCTACATTATACACATTAACATATTTTATATAAGTATGGTGTCACCAGTATATATACTTATATCTAGGTATACATTGAATAGAAAAGACAGTCGAGTTAGTTAGGTACACTATCTAATTACCTATAACTTAAGTATGGTTGAACTGTACCTATTGGTCGAAAGATGGTGAGAAGGTACTTAGGTAGCTTAAAACCCAGAGACGGTCAAAGCATAGGTACTTTTTATACCTATCCGGGTAGTACCTACCGAGTTCCCTCGGAGGCGTACAAAAACGCAGGCAAAAACTTCTGCCAGGATTTAACCTGTGTCCCGTGGAAACTACACTTCACATCGAGATAAAAAGTAGCTTATAGCCTTCTTAACAGCTCTTGAAAGACTTTTTTCAAATCGGACCAGGCATTTTTTTCAAATAGCTCCTGAGATTCAAACGTCCAAACAAACTCAAAAGCTATATAAAGGTTTTAGTCACTAAGAGTCTGACACTCCCCCGCCGCTGCTAACCCACAGCGGGAGGGGTCGTTTGATGATTTTTGCCATCGCTAAAAAAAAGCTACATAACATTGGTACCTATAGATTCAACAGCAATATTTTTTCCAGGAATACCATACAAAGGCACGTAGCTGAGCCAATATTTTTATTCAATAAACATCACACATGAAAAAATCTCCGCACGTGATAAATAAAACACGGTAAAAACCCGTATCGATCATGGAGAACAAAATGACTAGCGGAGATGTCAGAACGCAAAATCTCCTAAGAAAGTAGCGCGACAACATGCGGGGCGAGGGGGACGAGGAACGTTACTTCGCCCTTTTACGCCTTGCTGTGCAAATGTTTGTGCACTATAATATGTCTTGCACAGTTGGCCAATCTCCTTACATGAGAACAGCCGCCGTAGCCGATAATCGGCTAGGAGGACATCGTCATCATACGCGTTTTTTGGACCCGACCATTTTTTGTGATAGCAAAAATCGTTGATATAATTGTCTCAAAGAACCTAAACATCTCATTAGTTCACTCATAACTGATCGTTTTGCTCATGCCCAACGTACGTATTTGACCTAGAAGAAGGCGCCTGACCTACCTGCATTATGGCATCTCTGTTCATCTTTTTAACTCAGTGGTACCGATATTGATTTGATGGCACGCAATGAAAAACAGGGAATCATAAAAAATAAGGGCTTGTTTTGTCATTGAGTGGAAGTGAGATCAATTGTTATGGAGCAAAATTATTTTGAGCGTGCAATTATGGCATATTAGCTTCTGCCAGCGGTTTCGCTCGCTTCCCAAGGGGACTAATTCCCGTGTCCGGATAAAAAGTAACCTAACTATATGTTACCTTGGTAAATAAGCAAAATCACTGAAATGTTTCAGCCAATGCCATTCGGCGGTTTTTGCGTGAAAGAGGGACATGATCCATACACCTAAACATACATACAAATCTTTGGCATTTATAATATTAATAGGACTTGTTGTTTACCACAGGTTCGGTTACGGTAACCGTATCTGGGTACAAACCTATCTGCTTACCCATCCCAATTAGTTTAGCCGTTTTACAGTGAAAGTAAAGCTAATAAATCTACTTATTGTAACGTATTACGTTACTAACGAGATATTAAAAACCCAGCTATGAATTGACCAGCTTTTGTTATTAAATTCTCAAAGATAAACCTATTTATTTACAGTAAATAGTTATAGTCTACCATTTACAAAACCTTTTCCATTTTACATCACTCTCTAATCGACCTTTTAGAACTGACCTATAAGCTTGCACACTGCAAACTTTTAGTCGGCCGATAGTTAAGTTTGTTTGGGCTCATAAATCAGTATGAAGACGAATGGTAGTACGCACATTACAACGATCAGGTATATGGCCGGTAGCAGACAGATAAAGGTTATGGTTATCGGCACGAAATTTGAGCTCTGACCTTCACCTGCGCAGAAGTAATTTATTGAGTCCCTTTTGTGGTATGAAGTGAGGCGCTGGGGTAGGTTAAAGCGGTGATTGGCCCGCAGCGCATCGCGTCATAGCCGTCACACGGGATTGGTTCTTTGCTAATAAATCACTTTTGCGCAGATGTAGGTCAGAGCTCAAGATTCGTGCCGATAACTATACCTACATGGATCAGTCTAGAAGTTGGTGTCTTTTGGATGCAGCTATGTTTATTTCGCCACGTTTTTTTCAGTGCTTTTCGGAGTCGGTTTTATTTTATTGTAGGTAATATTTTTTTTTAAGCTCTGTGTGTCGGTTAATATACCTAGAACCTTCTCCTAGGTCTGATACATACTATGCTAAAAACTAAATTTCAGCCAAATACGAGATAATTGCTCACGCACGAACATACATACACCTCAACCTGAATCTCCATTCTGTACAAATCGGTTTGAATGATTACCTACCTTCAAAAAGAATGCCAATTAAGGGCCTTTTAGCCTATAGTGTGCGGGGTCTCAAACTACCATTTCGAATAGTAAAACTACAGAACATATGGGGATGAATTCCCATTGAGCCCACGTGCAGTCATTATGGAAATACCTCGATTTTACCATTGGAACTGCTAAGCGTGGGACGATAACCGTCCATGATTACACGGTTCGTTCTGATTGGTATGTGGGCTTTTTAGACTAAGGCTTTAGACAGACGGCCTGCATTTGAAAGTCCTGAAGTTGGATTGCAGTTGAAATGCAGTCCGTCTGTCTAGAGCATTAGGGCTTTTTCATACGTTTTAAATAACCTAAATAAAGAAAGATGGATTGACTGAAAGATGACATGAATAAGAAGGGGGTGAAATTGGGAACACGGCAAGAAGAAGAAAATAACTTAAAGGCCGTTAATGTATCTATGCTAATATTACAAAATGGATACTATTTTGGTTTGTTTGGTAACCTAGGCTACATGTATAATGTTACGACTAGTGTTATCTAGGATGCGAGTGAAATCGTGGGGAAACAGTTAGTCTATACTAATATCTATACCTAGTTTGTTTGCTTGGAGACGCAAATCTCAAGAATTAGGTACCAGATTTGAAAAATACAGTGTTTAATATTTTGATAGTTTTTTTGTGTAAAGTCATTTAATAACTTCTACCACACAATCCATGCCAGGACATTTATTAAGTTAGAATACAATCCTCAGTTTTTGCCATATCTAAACATTTTTACATCCCTCCTCGAATCGCAGTGAAAACGTACTCTTATGAGCAATCATTTCCATAAATTCCGTTAAAAGAGCCATTGGAAAGCCTTTTGATATTTATGCGGAAAAGACCAGGTAATTGCTGATTTCCTGAAAGTTTTATTTACATTCGAAATGAGTTTTTTATACAGCTGGTTAAGGAATAAACGGATGTTTAATTTTGATTAGGAAAAGCAAACAATAAGACGGGAAAAATTAAATCAAAGAAATTATGATAGAAATTACATTATTGTGCTTTGAGCTATTGTTTTTCGAAATAGCAATTATGTCATCTTTTCTATATTAGACATATTAATATCACTAGCTGTTTTAATGCGGTTTCACTCGCGTCCCGTGGGAACTACTGCCCGTACCGGGATAAAATATATGCCTATGTTATTTGGGAAGACTGTAGCTTTACAATAACAGTGAAAGTATCTATGAATGTAGTTTTTCAACAGTGATTGCTCATTTATCGGGGGTTCTATTGGCTACTTATTATCCAAATAAGTTGTGTAGTTCCTAAAATATGCAGGTGAAACAGCCGTGTGTCGTCTTCAGTAACATTGTATTTATATACATCACATTTGCACAGAAAACCCATATTTTTTTTTTGCACAACATTCAATGCTACCAACCTCTACGCACGAACCATTAACTCAAAATTCTTTCCACATTTAAAAAAAAAATTAAGACTGACATTCCAAGGTTGTTCTTTTTTTAAATCCCGTCCGTAACAAGGGTATGACCATTCGTTTGTGTCAACCCTCGTCGTGGCTATGGTTAGATCTATGACGTCACGGGCCATGGGCTAATGTATTGTCTATGGTGGTTTGTAAGTGTGGACTGTAGTTTGGTTGTGCTAAAAAAAGGGCTTGTGGCTAAGTTTAAGACGGGAAGTAACGCGTGGCACAATTTCTCCCGTGTTTCGGAAGGTACAATATATTGGTGAGTCCCGGCTGTCATTAAAATATATTTGGCAGTCGTTGCGGGTAGGCAGAAGCCAGAAAGTCTGACAACCAGTGTTACCAGGTTATCCAGTTGCCGAGTTGCCGGGTTGCAGGGGTTGTGGAGGTCAGATAAACAGTCGCTCCTTTAAACTTTATAAAACACTGGTGCTCAGTTGCATCAAGTTAGACTTGAAACCGACCCCAACATAGTTAGGAAATGCTTCGCGAGATGATGACGATTTTAAGTACCATAACACACAAAATACTGTAAAAATTAATAACGTAAGGTTTTTTCGTGCTTAGTAATCTTTACCAAATTAAATCACATCATCATCTCCTGACTCTATTCCCAACTACTCATTATACCTCATCGAATCACAAAATAGACATCAAATCACCACAATCATCTAGAAAAAGCCTATCAAGGTTATTTCCACAAAAAATACCTCCCGTCGTATACGAATCGTCAAAACGTCACACACACTCACTGAAATCCGGTTTTCTTCTATTTAACCTGTCACAAAAACCGGTGCTGAAAAATTGCCTGAAATAAAACCGAGTCAACGAATGCTAATATTATGAAATTGGGAGTAGACTAGCTTCTGCACGCGGTTCTTCGCGTCTCGAGGGAAATTATTGCTATGTAGATAAAAAGTGACCAATATATTATTTTGATATACCTACAAGCTATATTACTGACAAGTATAAAAATCCAGCCTAGTTTTATAAAAGATTTAGAAACATACATCCTTTCACATTTCTTTTTCAGTCTGTCATTCGCAATTTCACGTCAAAACCACCTGAACCAATTAACGTGATATTTAGGTCACAGATATTTCAAAACTGGAGAAAGGAGAAAAATCACTTTTTATCCGAGTGTGGGAAGTAGTTCCCTCGAGACTCTAATACCTAGATAATACCTATAAACATGAAATTACTGAAGTAAATACCTACTTATTTACAACTAGCGTTTAGCAACTCAATTCAAAGCACCAAATCTTAAACCGAGCGAAAATAATACTTCATACAAAATCACCGAAGCGGTCCGTTCATCTTCTTCGATATATATATTTATATATACACGTATGTACATGTATAAGAATATCGATAATCCAATCCAGATATAATTGAATATAGACATGATTTTCGCACACATTAACGTTAGGACTCGTTCACACTTGGCTGGGTGGCGTGTTGAACTGTCAAAGTGACCGCCAAAAATACCATCTTGTTTGTGGTACCTGATCGAACCAAAGCCATGTTTTTTTTAATGATAAATCATTAAATGATGATCATCCTATCCCGCTGTGGGTGCAGCGTGAGGGAGTGTCAGACTCCTACTGACTAACCCCACCATGTTCCTTCTATGTACCAAGGCCGCGGTAATTCATTCGAACAATCCCTCAGCCCCTACAGGCTTTGGCCCTGGTGAGCCCCACTGGTGTTAGCTGACTCTCTTTGAGGAGCGAGACCTTATACTATATGTACATACTTTTCACGCGGGACGTTTTTTAGATAGGTAGATAGCTTGGTATGGCTGTAACGTTTTGTTTCATTTTGGTTACCTATGGTGAAGTCACTATTAGCCAACTTCAGAGCTCCAAGGTCTTTCTTATATTGTTCATAGAAATTAGCACCTTAGTTTGAACCGGCTGGTCTTGTTAGAAAAAACAGCCACCGTGGGTGACAATCTGTCTAGTCTTTTTATCTCTTCCTACTAAGACTACCTACATATTTCTTCAGTGAGAATATAGCCTTACAAGCACACACACACACACAATCCATCGCAGATCACCCTACTTGACGGGAACATAAAAACCAAACACGGAACCCGATTAGTTAGCTGTGACGTCAAAATGGCGCCCAAATGAAGTTAATGTCATAGAGAAGGTGGAAACAGAAGGTCGAAGACTTTGGCGAAGACTAGCTTTTGCCTGTGGTTACACCCAAACTATATTTTCTGGGAGAGAAAGTGACAAAAGTCAAATATGTTTAAAGAATGATTTTTCAAGTAAATTTCAAAAGGATGTATCACCAAATCCGCCTCTCTTTCACCGCTTTCTAGGATTTCCTTAGACTATAGCCTTCTTCCAAAAATGCGCTGCCCAAGAGTGAAACATTTTTTCAAATTGGACAAGTAGTTTATGAGATAAGCGCGTCATTTACATTTATTGTTATACGGACTATCTACATCTGAAAACGATAGATTTCAATATAACTTTTACTTTAAGATAATTGGTGTTTTATTGACGACCTCTCTTAGTACATCTTAACTTTCATTGCCAACTCTTGATCGTCATAATGTGTGCAGTAATGAAACTATTCTCTGACTAAAAGTTTGCAGTACGAGGGTACTAACCTTAATCGAAGTTGACCTTCTGTGCTAAATTATTCAATGATCAATTTAGTATGTTAGCAACAAAGACTATAAAACCACTTGACTGCGCATACAGTGCCCCGACGCTCGCCAAAAGTTAGTGATTTTGCGCGTACTATAAGGCTACGATCAGTACGATCCTTTAGTAGCGACCTTGAACTGACCAATAGTAGCCGCGGATTATGCCGCGTCCCCCCGCCCGCAGCGGTGAGTCGTGTTCTTAGAAGAAATTGGCGAGTGCGCTCTCTAGTGGTTATTTACTTTATGGTTAGCAAGCTTTCAGGCATTTTATTTGCACTCGATTTTTTAAAGTTAGCGCTTTAGATTACGTAAATAAGACTTTTTGTTTATTTATTCTTTGGTTTAAGTTAAAAATGTATTCGTTGAATTCAATGATCTTATTAGGTTGAATAATAGTATTTTTTGGCAATACAATCTTAAAGTGCTTTAATGGCGTCTAAATAATAAGTATCCTAAGAATCAGACTAAATACAGAAGAAAGAAAAATATAAAGAAAACAATATTGTAAAAAACCTTATGTACAGAACAAATATGAAATAATGATAAACACAACTTATTTACTCAGTTCAAGAAGATATTATCAGTTAGTTATCTGATAGTCAATGTTATCTGCCAGATAAAGGCTGCTTACAACTTCTGCCAGATATTGCAATTGCTACACGAGACCAGTGATCCAAAAACTATAGTTTATCTGTAAGATAAGTTCCTGATAAACTAGCAGAGACTGTCACGAAAAAAGCCAACATTTTCCGTCAATTTAATATTCTGTGACGCTAAATAAATTAACTAATATAATTAACTGTGCTCTTTGAGATGCAAATTATAATGAAAATGTCAAGATGCTAATCTCAGTCTGATTTCGAGTTTATTATGTACAACACTTGTGTTCGTAATTTATTTATGGCTTACTAGCTGTTTCTCGTGGTTTTACCCGCGTGCTGGGAGAGCAAATTTACGCAACTGGGTAAAATGTAGGTAAGTTTAGTCCTTTCCCAAGTATTAAACTATTTATGTACTTACCTAATATTTAAATCAGTTTAGTAATTATAGGGTGAAAGCGCGGCAGACAATCAAATCATATCAATATAGCTTTATTTTTTACTGCCCCATAGATATATACCCAATATGAAATAACTCTGCCTGTCTGAAACTAGACTTTTATACCCATTTTCACCAACAAATACATAAATGTAGGGATTCCTTAAGAGCATTTAGGGAACACTTAATACGAATTTCGTTTTCACCAAAGTTTAAGAGTCCCTTATAACCTTTATTATTGGGGGAGCCCCTATTCTAAGTGACACTTAGTTAGGGAAACGTTAAGAGATTGTTGGTGAAAATGGGCATTAATCTTTTCCTTTTATCTGGGTGTGAAAAGGGTTTTCGTTGCTACGTCGATGTAACCGAAGGGAATAACTAGTATATTATAATTTTGAAACTTAACATTGGCACTATTCTCAAAACTAAGCCCTGGTACCTGACGATGAAAGGCTGTCACTTTAACTACTAGGCCACCATGAGTCATACCCACATAGTTGCAGAACAAATTAAACTAAAACAAACTCAAGTCATTCCCATGGTGGATGACGTCATTCGTAAGATAATTAACTTGATGTGACGTCACAACTTCTCTGTCAACACTCCATTACAAAGTTTTCTGTTATTTTAGGCTATGTTTACACTCAAGTTTTTTAGATAATACCTAAGTACTTGAAGTTCCCTTTTGTATACTTGTTTGTGTTTTACACAGTTTATTTTTGGTTCCCGTTCTAGCTTTATACAATTATTCAATTATACAAGCATTTTTAAGTCCAAACTTTCTATGTATGTACCTATGTTCGTTTCTCTATCACGCAAATATTACTGAATGGATTTTGAAGAAACTTGGCAGTAATAAAGTTTATATCTGAGTGACTGAGATGATAGTACCTAGTTAGCTGAAAAAGCAGGTGTAAGCTAGTATGTACTTAGCATAATAAACTAGCATGCTAAGATGAATGCAGCGAAATATGTGTCATACTATGAGCAAAGGTACCTAATGGACTCGGGCGCATAAGTCCTTCACAAATATAAATTGAACAAGTTTGCTTAGACTCGAGTTGTAAGTACCAACGCCTTTAAGGTACCTTTTCCCCTGAATACACATATAATTTACAAACAAGTTAAGCTTTAGTAAAGCTGCAAAAACCTGTCTGACTTCACTATACATACATACGTATCTACTACTAGCCGTTTTCCCGCGGTTTCACCCGCGTCCCGTGGGAGCTACTGCCCGCACCAGGATAAAATATAGCCTATGTTACTCGCAGATAATATAGATTTCTAATGGTGAAAGAATATTTAAAATCGGTCCAGTAGTTTTTGAGTTTATCCATTACAACCAAACAAACAAACAAATAAAGTTTTCCCTTTTTATAATATTAGTATAGATAGGCATTTGCAGACTCTTATGATAAATAGCATGAGTTGCATTTTGTCTTCATTATACATACCAGCTCTACATAACACATACTAAAAAGCGCGTATACCTTTCAAGAACACCTAACACAAAATATACTATCCACATTTACATTCAGAACACAAAAGCGTTAAACTTAAACGCTTAATATCCAGAAACCAAAATAATAACGCCACTTCTAAACACGGCTTTATATTCAAATCAAAGTCTCTGTAACATTGTGTGAAGACAATTCAGCTTATGTTGGCACTTAGGAAAGTAACTTTGTACTTCAGGAAGTACAAAATGTTTTGTACTTGTTTAAGTACATACACACATAATTATTTTGGTGTATTTTGAGATGATTGAGAGAGTATGTAAAGGCAGGATTGCAGGATGAAGATTGGCTAGCCTTTTACTAACTAGGTATGTTGATTTCGGCTTCCAATCTAACTGGATGTAGCTGTGTAGGTACTACTGTTTTACACGGAGTGACCTATCTTGGCTACTCAACCCAGTTGTCTGGGCAACTTGATATCCCTTATTAAGACTGGTTGGTGTGACAACCTGGTTGTCATATTTCTTGGCCTATAAAGACTGCCAATGATTTTCAAATGACAGCTGGGACCCACCATTTAACGTGCCTTCTGTAACACGTGGGAATTCGTTATATAAGATGGTTACCTACCCATACAAGAATCGACCTCGCCAAGCTCCTCAACCTGCTTACAACATACAAAATCTTATTTACTTAAAAGTTACTTACAACCATGGAAGAAAGATGAGCGGAGATGCCATAAGGAGGGTAGGTCAGGCGCCTTCTTGTAGGTCAAGTAACGTACGGTAGGCGTGATCAGTTACTAGAACTGACGAGGCCTTCGGGTTTCTTGACAAAGATTGGTCTCGATTGATTGGTATTTTTTTGAAAATATTGGGCTGGTTCTAAAGAAGGCGTGTAACGTTCCTCGTCCCCCTCGCCCCGCATGTTGTCGCGCTACTTTCTTAGGAGATTTTGCGTTATGACATCTCCGCTAGTCATTTTGTTCTCCATGGTTACAACAGGCTTAAAATCCGAGCCTCATTTGTTTATGTTATGGGCCCACTTGGAGATATTCAAAGTTTACCCCCTTACATTAGCGAAACAAAGTAACATTAAAGACAGAATGGCTTGAAAATAGCACTGGAGGCAGTTTCTTGAATAAATGTTTAGGAAATCTTCAGAATGAAAGCCTAATAAAATGTTATTGATGCTTACTGGTTTATTTTCACTTAGTTTTCGTTATTTTGAGTAGTAAATATAGATTTGGCAGTCAAATATAAGTTGTTAGGTATTAAATGCGAAAGTAGCTCGGTATGTAGGTATGTATGTGTCGGTATGTATGTATGTGTGTATGTCGGTGTGAAATAAGCAGTCCCTTTATACCATTTTATATTACTTCTTCTTTCGTGTGTGTTTACTGTGTGCACATAAATGGTTAAATAAATAAATATATGTGTCGCAGTTTTATGTAAAAAAACTGAACCGATTTAAATGTGTGATATAAGATAAGTTAACTGTCTTATAAAGGACATAGTTTCATACGATAAGTCTCTTTGGTACGGATGGAACCTTTTGTAACACTTGGTTCTTGAACTTTTTTCCATCATTCTCAATAATGTTGGTTTTGACTACCAGTCTAATTAGTTTAGAAACAGGAAATGAGATGCAGCTTAGAACCAGTGTTTTGTCCGGAGCAGCTATCTAATCTCCTCAACCTAGTACCCTGGACGACACGATACCACTTGCAAGGACTGGTTACCAGACTACCCATAACAACTGCCAACTCTCAAAACTCGTTATTACAAAAAAGGTCACCCATCCACAAACCAACAGCGTCAAGCGTTACTTAACCTTTTGAACGCCAATGTCGGCTATAGCCGACATGAGCAAGCGTGCCCTGTGCGCCAACGACGGCTATACTCGACAAAAAACAGGTCGCAGAAAAATACAAAATAATGATTTAATAACTATCATTACTTTTATGTATTTTTTAGTAGATATTTAATTAAGATTTTCTTGGCTTGGCGTACAGGGCATAGGAATACCGATATGGCGTGGCGGTGAAAAGGTTAAACTTGAATCCACCGAACAGTTGTTACTAAGCCACCACAAGAAACTTCACCCATTTATCATGAAGCAAATCCTCTCGACCATCCGAAGGTTGATTCTATCACCATAATGCGTCTATCAATCATTTGCACAATGGTTTGAGACCCTTTTGATCGTAAGAAGTCTTATTGTGAACATTTGATGTAAGGGTGAGGTTTTATGGATGTAAGGTATAGGTCTTGATGTAAGCGAGGATGGTAGTGTAGCGGGTAAGTAATGTAGGATTATGGTTCCGTGACTAAAGGGTGAAATGGGATCCTGTTACTAAGATTTCACAGTGCATTCATCATTTCATCAGAATCAGAATATTTATTTGTGAAACATAATGTATGAAAAAGGGGTCTTATTATTATATCAAGTGCGCTATGTTTTGCCGTGAAGGCGTGATATGTGGTCATCATTTCTTCTTCCCAGCAAAAACACATAGGAAAGGATGAAAGGCGGGTGCTTTTGGATGCTACCTTTTGCAAACTGCAAAAAGTGCTGATTTTCAGGCTTCTCACATTATATGTATTTCTTTATTTATAAAGTAAATATCATACATATTTATTTTTGTTGTAAATTAAGTAGACATATTACCTTTATATCTTTTTTATCATCTGTCACCAGTTTATTTCTTAGACCTTGATAGTTAGTCAATACTGAAAACTAGAATAAAATGGATAATAAGATAATAAGGGCTACAATAATGTTTTTGCGGCGATCAACTCGCTCTTAACCGTTTTTAATATAACTTAGCACTAAAGTAAAGATAAAATATTCACTTTCTCTAAGTGCTACTATGTAATACCTTAACACGCACAAAGAAAAAGTATATTTATTCCTTCATCGACTTGTAAGTATATTGAGCTAACTTTACCAAGTTTGCTCACTTAGTTCCCTAATTCTTATTGCTTAGGAAAAACCGTAATAATGGTTAGAAAGAAGTACCAATTCATACTGCTTTATATCTACATATTATCTGTCTAGCCTTTTCCCAACTATGTTGAGGTCGGCTTCCATAGCCATATGAAGCTGAGTACCAGTGTGCCACATGGAGTGACTACCTAACTGACCTCTTTAAAACCAGTGACCTGATCTACCACCACTTCTGTCAGACTTACTGGCTTCTGACTGGCTTCTGACTTCCCATAACGACTGCCGAGGATGTTCAATGACAGCCGGCACCTACAGTTTAACGTGCCCTCCGAAACATAATCATTGGTTTCCAAAATATACTTAGAAAGTACATACAAACTTAGAAAAGTGGCATTGGTACTTGCCTGAAATGGAATCGAACCCACACACTCATACACGAGAGGTTGGTTCTTTACCCACTAGGCCACCACGACTTTATATAAGCAGAGATTTAAACAGACCCCTATTTTATACTGATCAGTAAAATAAACCCCTATTTTGCAAAAAAATGCTAACACTTCTGTAATTAATTTGCTTTATACAATCCTACATTATCCTGAAATATAAATTCCGGTCACGAACTATTGACTCTGCGGCTGTTATTTTGATTTCGCGCGAAAAAGAGATGAAATACCCGCTGTGAATATTCATTCTTCAAGAGAAAAAGAGATGGCTATATTATTGTCGGTCACGTCTTTGAAACTGACCATCCTGTTCAAGGATACAAAAAGTTTTTGGTTGGTAAAGGTCAGATTATTTTTTCGAAGTTGCTATGGTTTTAAGGGATTGGTAAAAGCCTGTATTTTTTATGAAAATTATCTACATTAAGTAGGAACATCGATCTCAGTGGCGTGCACTTGGAGAGGCCTATGTCCAGCAGTGGACTGCGATAGGCTGATGATGATGATGATGATGAAGTAGGTACAAGGAGTATGGGTTACCCATGTAGCTGGGTTGAGGAGGTCCGATAAGCAGTCGCTCCATGTAAAACACTGGTACTCAGCTACATCTGGTTAGACTGGAAGCCGACCCCAACATAGTTGGAAAAAGGCTCAGCAGAAGCTGATGAGCAAAAGTAGGTAACCATGAAAGCTTAAGGACAATTCCACTGACAATCATTTATGTAAGTAATCAGTTGGTTAAAGGACAATTGTTATTTACCTATACTATAGCTGAAAATTTCATGAGAAATTTTTGTTAAAACTGGCTATGTCTTGCTTTAGGAACTTTTATTTTTGTCTATTTTCTGTTTTAATTGCTCGTTTACTGCAAATATTTTTTTGTAAAACCGCCTGTTACTTTACATTGAACCCAATTAAAAACAAATGGAACTGAAAAAAACAAAAAACATATGCATATTTTATTTGATTGTTCGGAATCATATTTCCAATTAATAAATGGCTGTAACGGATTCTCATTAAAACCACAGAAACAATACAGAAAATAAAGTTGAAATGAATATACAATATTAATATGACCGGTCATCTCTTCCGTGGATTGTAAAATTAATTTATATTTCTTTCTTTTTTTTTATATGCCTGCCATATAAAAAGAAAAAAGAGAATTATACTGATCATCATCATTTGCCTAGCCTTTTCCCAACTACTGAGTGTTTTTCAAGGAGCGACTGCCTATCTGACCTCCTCAACCCAGTTGTCTCACTTTCTGGCATCTGACTACCCGTAATGACTGCCACAGATGTTCAAATAACCGCAGTTTAACGTGCCCGCCGAAACACGATCATTGGTGTCCAAGATATACTTAGAAATTACATACAAACTTAGAAAGGTTGCATTGGTACTTGCATCGAACACACAATCATACTTGAGAGGTTGGTGCTTTACCCACTAGAACACGACTAGGTTTAAGTTTTGATACATACATCGCTGAACTAAATAAACCAAGTTCCTTTACAGATTTCAGCTTTCAAACCTGAAATTGATGCAGAGCAGACTGTTATGCAATTCCAAAGGTTTTCACGTGAGGTAGATGTAAATTTTAAACTGTATCGACGTGTCCCAGATCCAGGGTATGTTTGGTTTGCAAATTATGTATCTTGCATGTCTGGTACCCATACTTGAATTTCTTTGAGGATTTACTGACTTCGTAAGATTTGCAAGTTTTGGATGGATATTTAAAACTGGGTTAAAGATATGACCTTTGGATACAATTAGAGAATAAGGGGAGCTCCTAGCTACGATTCGAAGAGCTCGTGGTTCGTTGATTCGATTAGAAGGGTTCATGGCTAATTTACAACCACATAGGTCAATCAATCAGAGAGTTGCCGAGTTCAGTCCGTAGACAGGTGACAGTTCTCAATGGTCCATATCTCGGTAGGTACGTTACATTGTGGGTTCCGGCTATAATTTGTATATATTTATTTCGTAATAGTGATTGGTGTAGGCTGCAGTTTTCAGCTCCTCTCGCTGCAGTCAAACTTACCAGACTTCAAAAGATGGCACTTTGATCATTATTTACCTGTAAAGAGAAATACAAAAACCTGTTAAGAAAATGTAAATATTAGGAATAGCAAAGGCAAAAACTTCGTTTTTGTACGAAAAGAACACTTAAGTCAACGTCAATTATTCAAAATTTTAAGTACATTAACGACCCAGACATAGACAATACCTCTTGATAGAACGTCTACTCTTGTAAAAGAACAACGCATTAAGATCTAAGACTCGATTATGTAGATTAGACATCTCTCATCTACCTCTAACGATTATGCAAAACGAGATCGATTTTCATTAAGTATATAAAAGCCGTTAAGTGCATCGTTTGTTAATGACTTTTTAATAATGATTTTTGTGAATAAACTATGATAGAAGTCATCATTATCCTCTTGACCTTTTTTACCGACTTTCTAAAAGGCGGAGGCTCTCAATTCGGTTTTGTATTTTGTTTTATCTACGTAACGTGCTATGCACATACTTTTTTCTTCTCTTACTTTCAGTATATTATCCAGTTGTACCGGTTTTCAGAATATACATACTTAAGTAACTATTTGTAACCATTATGTATATCTATTTAATATGTAATGTAAATATACTGTCTAAAGTAAATACAATTCAAATATTAAAAACAAAAAAAGCTATTCCAGTTAAACAAGTCATTTTAAAATTACTATTTACCATTTTTGTACAAAGTATAAAAACATGTACCTAACCAAATACATTCTTAAATTGTAATAGACAGCTGTGTTGCTGGGAATTTTGTTCGTCACCGCTTCTTCTTTCCAGTCATAACACTGGATAGTAGTAAAAAGTTGGCATTTTGAGGGTGCTGTCATTTTAATTCCATCATCATCATCATCATACCCACACAAACCCAAACTACCTACATCACAAGTCTCACACATTTACATGTACACAAATAAATATTCATATCTTGATACCCATCCAATTCTCGTGAAAGCCTTCTTGTCAGACGAGGGTAATGATTTCCTGTTATGACGTCACTTCCTGCATTATTAGTGTCGCTTTAATTTCAGCTTGAAAAAATGCCATTTTAATAAACAATTTCAACTTTGACTTTACCCATACAAACTCAAAGTAGGTAACATCACAAGTTTCTCACATATTTACATATACACAAATAAATATTCATATCTTGATATAGTTATCGGCACGAATCTTGAGCTCTGACCTTCACCTGTGCAAAAGTAATTTATTGGGTTCCTTTTGTGGTATGAAGTGAGGCGCGGGGGCGGGCTTAAGCGGTGATTGGCCCGCAGTGCATCGCGTCATAGCCGTCACTCGGGATTGGTTCTTTGCTAATGAATCACTTCTGCACAGATGTAGGTCAGAGCTCAAGATTCGTGCCGATAACTATACCCATCCAATTGTCGTGAAAGCCTTCTTGTGAGACAAGGGTAATGATTTCCTGTTATGACGTCACTTCCTGCATTATTAGTGTCCTTGTTTGAGTACGTGACTTGCCTCGTATGTCGCTTTAATTTCAGCTTGAAAAAATGCCATTTTAATAAACAACTTTGACTTTACCCATACAAACTCAAAGTAGGTAACATCATAAGTTTCTCACATATTTACATGTACACAATAAATATCATATCTTGATATAGTTATCGGCACGAATCTTGAGGTCTGACCTTCACCTGTGCAGAAGTAATTTATTGGGTCCCTTTTGTGGTATGAAGTGAGGCGCGGGGGCGGGCTAAAGCGGTGATTGGCCCGCAGCGCATCGCGTCATAGCCGTCACTCGGGATTAGTTCTTTGCTAATAAATCACTTCTGCGCAGATGTAGGTCAGAGCTCAAGATTCGTGCCGATAACTATACCCATCCGATTCTCGTGAAAGCCTTCTTGTGAGACAAGGGTAATGATTTCCTGTTATGACGTCACTTCCTGCATTATTAGTGGCCCTGTTTGAGTACGTGACTTGCCTCGTATGGGGACGGTGATGTATGAGGGTTGTGATATGGTAAAGAAAAAGGTCGGAATGTATAAGTCGTTACGGGTAGTCAGAAGCCAGTAAGTCTAACGGGGTGTCCTGCGTGAGCGACGAACGCGACGCGACGCGACGCAACACGACGCGACGTAATGCGACGCGATGCTATACGCGACAAGTGTCCTACGTGATTTTGGTCATTACTTCTCAAATCATGGAGAAGTACAGTACAATTTTGCTTGAAAGTTCATACTTAAAGTACACACAACAATATTCTTTCAGTTCTTTGTACTAAAAACGATTTCTATTATGTTTATGTTTTTTGTCCCACAACGCTTCTGAATAGTTCGTGATGTCGCATCTGGTCGCCTTCAAAACAAGTTCGCATTACGTCGCGTCTTGCCGCAGACTGTCACATAGGCCGCATGTAGGGAATGCCGTTGAGTTGATCGCGTTCGTCGCGTTCGCAGCGTCGCGTCGCGTCGCGTTCGTCGCTCACGCAGGACACCGCGTAACCAAGGGGCATCGGGTTGCCCGGGTAACTGGGTTGAGGAGGTCAGATAGGCAGTCGCTCCTTGTAAAGCACTGGTACTTGGCTGAATCCGGTAGACTGGAAGCCGACCCCAACGTGGTTGGGAAAAAGGCTCAGAGGATGATGATGATTTTCGGCAAACTTTTTCGACTTTATTAAATGATATGGGACACTGAGACTTGATCAAATAAGTATTATATGACATATAGAGCCATTTTCTTACACCATTGACTATTCCAAAAAAAATATTCGAAAAAATCTTAAAAAATAAACTTATTTGATTTTCGTTTGGGAAAACGTGTATGCAGTTGGACGGTACCTAGTTGGCTGATATGAATGTAAAGTAGTTTCACCTGTAATACAACCCATAACTGTAAAGAAATATACATAATGCCATATCCATATTTAATACTTCAGGTTTAAACTTCAGGTCACGTAAAACCAACACCTATGCAACCTAAGGTAACACGCTTTTGTAACATGCGCACTGTAGCCATATTGTATGTTGAAAAACTTTTGTTAGCATAAGGGTATAATGTTGTTAGAAAGGAAAAGAACAGAAACGAAAGGTTAGTGTCATATTTTAAAAACTTATCTTAGGAGAAAAATTTATGAACTTACCTATGCTTAATTATCGATATTCTTTTATAAATGTTTTGCATATACCTAGTATGTTAGGAGAAACGTATCTAAATACAATGTAGATTGAAAAAAACATCTACCGAGAAGTTTATCATTGGTAGTTTAATTCCTGTCTTAGATAGGTACTCATTACTGATGAAATATCAATTTATATACCTACGTATGTTAAGAAAATAATTAATTAAGCATCTATTTGTATGCAAAAAAATATGTTACACAATGTACATTTTTTATTTTAGATACACATAAGCTTAGTTTTAAGTTCTGGTTTTCAATTTGAAAATCGTTTTTGAAATAGATAGATTTTTGTTTGATGTTTGGAATCATGAAAAAAGCTGACGATATGCTATTTTAGGTTAACTACCAGCATATTGTAAAAAAACCCACAGAGTTCCTTTCTCTCTAAATAAAATATGAAAGCTTTCATCACAACACAATACCATTAATTCAATTATCCCCTAATTATTATTTAAATTCCCACCAATCTTAATTATATTTTCACTTGTCAATTTACCAAGAAAAGTTATATAACAAATGAAATTTAAAATTATTCAAGGTTTTACCCAAAATGCGGCGTAGTTCATTAAATAATTTAAGCCAATTTGAAAAGATTAAAACCATAGATTATCCAAATTGAGGCCAGTGTAATCAAACGGAAAAGATTTGGGGCGGGGATTGAAGACAAAATGGCGGAATAATATTCCTTTTTTTAATGTGATTTTTGGTTTTCTTTTTAATGTTAATTGGGGCTGGTGATTCTCGTTTTTTAAAGCTTTTGTTTAAAACTTGCTTTGTATGTTATTTTTATTTTGTTTTAGCTGACTTTTAAGTAAAGTTCTGGGTCATTGTATCTTAGTTCTGAGCTAGCCTTTTGCAAACTAGGTTGGGGTGGACCTCTAGTCTATCCAAATGCAGCTGAGTACCAGTGTTTTACAAGGAGCGACTGCCTTTCGGACTTCCTTAACCCAGTTACCCGAGTAACCCAATATCGCTTATAAAGACTGGTTGTCAGACTTTCTGGCTTCTGACTACCCGTAACGACTGCCAAAGATGGTCAAATGACATCCAGGACCCACCAATTTAACGTGCCTAAAACTGGGAGGAACTCGTTATGACAATGGTCACCCATCCACGGGCCGACCGCGGCAAGCGTTGCATAACATACATACAAGTGACTACACCTATAAACATTAACTTTATGAGTCCCTATTAATCAAAATAATGACTTAGATCTATCAGAACCTTGTTTCCATTATAAACAAGCTCTGAAGAAACTTAATATTCTTGTAAAAATAAAAAGCCGATGAAAGGAAAAAATACTGTGTAAAATAAATTGACGTATCGGGTTTACAAAACAATTTGTATTTGAAGTATGGGATATAATGTAAAGGCACGTTTTCAATTGTTCATTCAGTCGTATCTTTTCCTACTAATATCTTAAAAGTACGAACATTTGTAAGTATGAATGTACATCAGAATAACATACTGGTTACTTTTTATCTGGGTACTGGAAGAAGTTCTGGAGTAAGCTAGTATTACACATGCGGAATTCCTCAAATAAGAGCTTTCTAGAGACCAATAAATATTCTTTAGACAGCATGCGGATTTTTCGATTACAAACAAACTAGCGACCCGCTTCGCACGGGATAACAGTAGTTCTCCACTATTTAATGTATGTTATTACACATATAAACCTTTCTCTTTATTCACTATATCTATTTAAATCTTAAAGACTTAAGCGTACAAAGAGCCAACGGGACTTTGTTTTAATCTATGTAGTGATTAGTAGTTTCGGAGCCTTGACAATCAAAAAATCAAAAGTCCTCATTATAACACTTGTGTACAATTTAATTTTATATATTTTTATTTTACTTGGAACCACACTACAATGTGGCTTCACCTTTATACCTTTATTCTTTCCTGTCAATATCACATTTCCCATTAGAAGCATAATAACGGTTATTACGCTATAGATTGGATTATTGACATCAATAAATGACAAGCTGGAGATAATAGCTTTTGTTTTTATTAATAACTGTTAATTACTAATACTAATTATGTCATAATCTAAGAGTTAAGGAGTCATTATGATAATTGCTTATGATTATACGGAAGACGGAAAACCAAACATAAAAATATAAATATCTAAATTGAGGACTTCCTTTTTTGGGAAGTCGGTTAAAAAATATAACTCGAATTACACTTAAATCTTACATGGGGTGCCAGAGCTCTTCGAAAATTCACATCACTATTAGTTGTAATTTGTATCTTGTTTTACCTTTGTATGAATATTATATTTTTTTTTATAAGTTAAGTAACTTTCAGGTATTTCGAGTTAAGCCTCAAACCAAATTGACTGTGTTGGTTTGAACCCCGCCTAAGTCATCATCATCTCCCGAGTTGGGAAAAGAGCCAACTACGTCGGGGTCGGCTTCCAGTCTAACCGGATTCAGCTGAGTACCAGTGTTTTACAAGGAGCGACTGCCTATCAGACCTCCTCAACCCAGTTACCCGGGCAACCCGACACCCCTTGGTTAGATTGCACTTGGTTGAACGTGCAAAGGTAAATAGTACATACAATAAATCTACCAATTTTCCAGTGAAAATGGAAAAACAGACAGTTTTAATAAATAATCATTAATGTAGCGGATCGTTGTCAGTTTAAAGTAAACACAAGCTATCGGAATGCCTGTAAGCTGATGTACAGGGTGGTATGTTGTTGAAATACGTTTAACCTAATTATTTTTTTATTGTTTAAAATAATGGAAACCAAATGCTCTTTTTAAGAAGATACAATTTGCACAAAGACGTATTTAATTCTTTAGTTTTATTTAGGTTTTATGCTTTTGAAACAAGGAATTTTGTCTGTTTGAATGACAAAGATTAGCCAAGATACTGGGATTGATAGATTACCGAAAGATTCTTTTATTTACGAATTAATTACATACTTACCTATAGATACTATAACGAAAAGTTATACACAAGTCAATACACAAGAATTATTAGACAGGATTTCATACGTTTTACACTAATATTCATAATGATTAATTAGCAAGTATAAAGTATATCGTCTACGTTATTACTTTACCCCTGCTAAGTTGTGTGTGTGTGTATGTATGTATATCTGTGTAAGTTTTAACTAAAGCTACAGATTCCACAGCACCCTGTACGTTGACATGTTTGTCCAAGCATTAGGGGTGTAATTTAGCGCTTCAGCAAACACTAACATGACCCTAACTGTTGGTTGTACAAAATCAATAGTTTGTTTTATATTATGGTGGAAATTTTACTTTAAATGTAGTATTTTTCATGTATTCATTGGACCTTTGGACTTTGTTAGGAAAATTTGCTGAACTGCACTGAATGTGTACAGCTGTTTCCTGGGGTTTTCCAGCCGTCCTGGGAATTACTTCACTTCTATCTTCTAATCAACTTTCGTTAATCGGTAAGGCCGAAGAAACATACTGGTTTTCGCACAATATCACTATCACAAAAATCACTTAAGTATCTTTACTAATATAATAAAGAGGAAACATTTTTTGTTTGTTTGTAAAAGGCTCCAAAAATACTGAACCGATGTGAAAAATTCTTTCACTGTATCACTTTTTTACACTATTCCCAAGTAATATAGGCTTCATCCATATGAACCCTGTGATGTGGTGAAATCATGGGGGAACAATACATTCAATAAACTAGAATTCGTATTAAATATACATGTAAAAAATACATAAAAAATAGACTTACGCTCCACAGCCTATCCCGGAAATAAAACCCAAAACACACAGTAAAATCATCCACAACATTTCATCTCGAAATCGCTTCCAATCTATATGATAATGCTCGTATCATTTAACAAAGGACAGATCAACGGCTTCCGTCAAATACATGTATGTATGTGTATTGATATGGTTTCGATATAAAGGTCAAATGGACGTTTTTGATTAAGATAAACATACAGATGAGCCATTTTAATTTGGATTACATATCGTTGGTTTTTATTATCTGTTCCAGTTGTGTGGGATTAACTGAAGTGTTTGGTAAATTCGTAAATATTCTGTCTAACCTTTTTCCAAACATTGGTGGGGTGGGCTTCTAGTCTAACTGGATGCAGCTGAGTACTAGTATGCCACATGGAGCAATTGCCTAACTGAACTCTTCAATCTAGGCTTCTGGGCAGTCTGATACTTACCACATGGTAAGGCTGGTAATCAGACTTTCTAGTTTCTACTACCCGTAACGACTGCCAAAGATGTTCACATGACAGCCGGTATCCACCAATGTAACGAACTAGTCAGATCCGTCAGAGAACCAAGGTAATCGACATAGCAAACCGAATCAGCAAGCTGAAGTGGCAGTGGGCTGGCCATATTAGCCGAAGAACCGATAACCGTTGGTGTAAACGAGTTCTAGAGTGGAGACCACGCGTCGGCAAACGTAGTGTAGGACGTCCTCAGGCACGGTGGAGTGATGACTTGCGCAAAACGGCCGGCAGGAGCTGGATGCGAGAAGCCGAAAATCGATCTCAGTGGCGTGGACTTGGAGAGGCCTATGTCCAGCAGTGGACTGCGATAGGCTGATGATGAACGAACTAGTCATGACAAGATCGCCTGCCATCCATGGACTGACCCCGACAAGCTTTTGTAAACTTCACTAACGATCATCAAAATTATTTTACCAAAATCCTCATCATCATCCTCCTGCCTATCCTAATTTAATTTACAGTCACCTTAGCATATCTTACATACTTCACTACCAAAAGTCATCCCAAGCCACGTTGTCCTAAAACAACCTCTATCACCTCGATTTAGAATTCACTTTCGAACCACCAGCTTGTAGCAAAGGCGTGCGGTTGGAATGGTAAACTAATTTCGATGTGGCTTCGACATGTAAAGTGCATGAACAAAATGAATTATTTATTGAGCATACACTGGACTTAATTAACTGCGTGATTGGCAGTACTGAAAAATGCATTAGGGCAGTCTGGTAAAAGTTTAGACATGATACTGAAAAGTTCGACAGATGAATCGTAACTACTCGTTGATCTAGTGGTCGCAAGCGCGGCTGCTGTGCTCGAGGTCGATGTGCTGTGTTCAATTCCCGGGTCGGGCCGAAATCGCTTTGTGGGTTTTCTTAAACTTTCACAAAGCAGCCCGTAGTGGAGCGTGCACTTGTTTCTGCGCAAATGCTAGTGCACTATAATATTTTCCGCGCAGCTGGCTGATTTCCTTAAATGGGAACGCCGTGGCCGAAATCGGCCGTGGACGCCATTTACCTACTATTCAGGGTGACATATTATATAAATAGTGGCCGATACTTAAACACTGTGATTCAACTGAAGATTACAAACAACTTACTTAAGGCAAATTTTAAGTTGGTCTCTAATCACCGGTCACCTTATGTAAGAAAAATAAAAAAAACACTTATTGACACGACACATGACTAACGAATAAGGGGGAAAACGTACAGAAAACATAAAATAATGTGCGTAGTGCCTTACGCTGATTTTCAAATTTATGAAAGCTATGAATCTTCGTTGCTATATCCACAGAAACCAATTGCCGATGTGACCTAACCAGCTAACGCAATTTTTTATAGAAAATTATAAAATGTTAGTTTGCTATTTAAACTCTGTTTAACAGTCCCATTCAACAACATTATTTATGTAAATAAACACACGAAGCGGTTTCCAATACACTTGTGCATGTTATTGAATTTTTACGATCATATTGACCTTAATTTTATCAATTTCTATAGAAAATTGCTATGTTCAGAAATTGCACTGGCGAGAAATGTTACTGGGTTTCAAATCTTAAATTATCATGAACTACGGAAACTTACGCTATTTCATTTAATTTACGTTATTTCTTAGAATAAATTATCCTGCTGCTGTATCTTCTAAGAAATTATTTCAATAAAATATGCATAATTTTCTAGTCTGAATTAGTCAATCCGTCTTAAGCAAAGTAACTATCTTCCATTTCTTCTCTATACAATATATAAAACAAGGTTAATAATAAACCATTTTTTTTTTCAATTAAATATCAAAATATAAGCTACTCTCTTCTAGCAAGCTACTCTCTTTACAAACTACTCCTATTTAAGTGTATCGACCCAATTCTGACCACACATCAAAATCACATCAATTGGGAATTTTCCCATTGTACTCATACGCACTAAATATTCCCATTCGACTAAGCAGTAAATTCCCATTAGGTTAATGACAAAACGCGTTGACAATGTCTTTAATTATTGCATTAAATTGTTTACGATGTCTGCCATTAAGTTAATATGAGTGTTACTTAAAACCCCTTTTGCTTTTGTAATGGAAAATAACTGGTATTTCACTTTTAATGATAGCTTTGAGTTTGAAGCTGGGAATTGTTAATTTTATTATTAATGCGAAATTGAGTTCCTTTATTTGTAATTTTTCCTATAGCGAACAACTGAAAAGTTTTAGATAGAATTTGACAAATAGGGAAGTGGTGGATGGACCATGTGGTAAGGAACGTAGTATAACTGAACATATTAAGATAGAATTAAGGCAATTAAAATTAAGGGGAAACAAGAGATGGATCATTTGACCACTAAGGGCAAACGTGGATTAGATGATCAAAGATAATGGATGAAGGTCGATATGGCTAGAAAGAATGGCGCAGCATGCTTTCTTCTTCCATACACTTCTATCTGCCATCATCTCACAAGCAACATTCTTTCTAGCCACATCTACTTTTATACAATCCATTGTTTCTTTGGTCGTCCTCTTCCACTACACCCATCCAAGTTCATGCCCAAAGCCTTCTTCACAACATGATCCTCATTCCTCCACATTGCATGCAAACAACCCTGTCATAATTAATTCGCAGAAACCCCTTTCTGCCATGGCAGCCATCACTACCCTGAAATTAAATTAACATGTATTGTAATGGACTATCAAATTAATGGGAGTACTGAATATATTTCACGAGTCATTCGTTTTTATAACCGTCATTATTGTTTTGTAAAGGATTGTAAACCCGTAAGGCCTTGGGTAGGAGTTATTGGGGCCCTGGTACATAAAGGGCTTAAGAAGGAACATGGTGGGTTTAGTCAGTAAGAGTCTGACACTCCCTCACGCTGCACCCACAGCGGGAGGGGTCCTTTGATGATTTCCCACCATAAAAGGCCCTGGTTGATGATTCTGGTTCTGGTGACTTTTCGCCATTTTGTTTTGTTGAAAAGAAGTTACGATGCAATACCTCATTTAGGTCTATGACCGCTATAGTCTATAGATAGAAGAAATGTGTCTTTTGTTAAGAATGTAAGAAACATGGTATTCTGTAAGTCAGATAATAAATTCCATATACATTAATATTATGTTTCACTGTTTTATCTCTTCATGTTTCCAAACAAAATATATGCACGTTGGAATAAGTCCACAGCTAGCATGTGATCGCGCGCGCCGGTTGCAGTTTCGCAGACATTTTATAAATGTTCGCACGCAATGTGTTACTGTTTGCTACAGCGAGTACACCAGAAGATACATTTGTGTGCGTCACAGTGCTTGCGGAATCTTGCCTTAACAGTTACTAAGCTGTTTTACTTTTCAAATAATTAATTAGTTAGTTTCCTGACAGATAGGAGTAATATTATTAATTCATCAACTACAAGCAATAATAGGAGATATAAATGTTGTGATAGAAGTAGCGCTTTTAAGTTATTTTTTTACATTATTTTGAGTTATCATTTAGATATCTATAACAGACTGTCTAGACCTAAAATAAATAATTTCCAACTGTTATCCTTTCTATTAGCAACCGTTTTCCAAGTATCATTACAAAAGGTGTCATATCAAAGACTTTATTATTTTACATTACAATACCTACCTAATTATTTTCTATTCTAAGTAAATTTCTTTAGAAATTAGTAGGAGCAATCATTTGACTAGCCTTTTTCCAACTATGTTGGGCTCGGCTTCCAGTCCAACTGGATGCAACTGAGCACCAGTGTTTTACATGGTGTAACCACCGTTCTAGTTTCAGACTACCCGCAACGACTGCCAAAGATGTTCAAATGACAGCCGAGGCCCACCAATTTATCGTGCCTTCCGAAACACGGAGGAACTCGTCATGACAAGATGGTCACCTATGCACCATGATAACCTTACTATCGATCGACTTCTAACTTTAGATTAGCTTAACCTAGATCAAAAGTCAATTTTATGAGTTACCAAGAATCAGTCTATGTAAGTACTAAGTTAGTTCTTTAACTTCCTATTTATCAAAGTTTTTAACTACATCATGAAGAATAGTTCTGAACTGTGGGAATGACATCAGAAAATATTATGCAGGATATCCCTGAAGTATGGATTAACGGGCATTCCCGTAGCAAATCAACACATAGAATTAATATTCAGGATGCCCATAAATGGCACAAGGTCAAGGTCATTTATTAACTTTTCGATTTTATCGCGGTTGTATATTATTTTTTTTTAATCCTGACATTTCGAATCCTTAACAGCATCTATGGTCACGGGCAGACATGAAATTGTCAATCAAATTTTTAAGAGGTCAAAAATTATGTCTAATTTTACAAGTTTTTGGTAAATGAACTCATCATGCCGCTGTTTCAAGTGATTTATACATCGGGGAACCCTCTTTATTAAATTCCACTATTAGCATTATTCTCTCCATCTGATCTGATCTCTCTCCGGTCGTGTCGGATTACCGTCCTATCGGGCTAGGAGAGTGAAAGGATAGTGAGTGCACTTGTGTCTGCACAACTGTGCGTGTACTATTATTGTGTCCTACGCAGCTGCCTGATCTCCTTATATGAGAACAGCCGCCGTAGCCGAAATCGGTTTTGGACGTAGTATTCCCTCCACCTCCTGGCAGAGAAAGTCTTTGAAAACTTTTGTCACCAAAAAAGATATTGTTGGGTCATTATCACCGTACTTCAACATGAAAACTTCCTTCTATAATTTTCTCAACGAAAATAAACATAACTACAGTGTTGGATACGATGGCTCAGACAAAGCAGCTTAGTAAATAAATCTTGACTAATTTCGGTGCTTGTAAAGGTGTTTTGGTATTAATCTTTCGTGAGATTCCCTGGCTTAGCGCCAAGTAACAGAATTTGTCTGTTCAGGTAAGAGGACCAGCACACAGCCAACTTTAAGTCGGGCGACAGTTTGGGGTCATAAATCAGTATGAAGACGAATGGTTGTACGCACATTAGAAAGATCACACATTACAGGTATTTAGCCGGTATCAGACCGATTGAAAACTTTGGTTGGAATCAAAATTTTTTTCTTTAACAACAATTTTTGCCAACCATCGGTCAACTGTCGGCCGACTGTTTATCTGTAGTTTGAGGGTACTCAAAGAGGGGAGTTGTCTACTAATAAATTTTGTGGAGTATGTGTTTTTGATTTACGATCTATGCTGCATCTGCTGCAGTCTGTGCAAGGATAGGTGGAGGTGACCTTTTTAGCCAGAATTTTTTATTTCATCTATTGATTACTTCTGCCGTGAATCTGTCTGATTTAAGTATATACTGACTAGCCGCTCTATCTATTTCTCATGGTTCCACAAAAGTTCCACAGGAACTTCTTTCTGCAAACGGAGAAAAGGTGATCTATGAATTCATACTCTAGAAGCCTACACCATCTGTGTACTAATTTTGGGATGAAAGCCAGATAGACAGAGTTACTTTCGCGAATTAATATAAGACAAAATTACTTTGCTATAAACCTTCCGAATTTATTTTCAAAGTACCTACTCCAGCTATGAACCTACTGAACTTACTTACTAATTATTTCTTCTAAGAAGACTTTTCTCCTATTTGAACATAATTATGTCGTCTAAATAGGACTAATACGGCTCATTAGAGCTTACTTAATGAGTGTTCAGCCTAAAAGAATGATATCATTACATAAGGCCGACAGATGTCACATCAAAAGGAAAACTGACAAATATATAAGATACAAAGTATATATAGTGACCCGCCCCGACTTCGTAAGGTAATAAATTACGAACCTTAAGCCTTGGCCACGAACCCCTTTATGGGGTATGATAGCAGTTTTGTTGGCATCTAAGATTCCGAATCATAAGATACGAGCAAAGCCTTAGTACTAACCGATCGTGTGTGAAAGTTATCTCTCTAATAAAACTAGCTTCTACTAGCGGTTTCACCCGTATCCCGCGGGAACTTCTGCACGAACCTGGATAAAAAGTAGCCTTTATATAACCTTCCAGTGACCTAGTTAAGGAAAATAACAAATCAAAACTATAGAGTTAAGGAATTGTACTTTAATTGGCTCAAAACTGTATCATCATGCTCTTGTTCTTATCCCAATTTTGTTTGTGGTCTGTGCAGCATGTTTTCTTCTTGGATACTCTTCTATCTGCCGTCATCTCGCAAGTAACATTATTTCTAGCTATGTCAACTTTCACACAATCCATCCATCCTTACTTCGATCCTCCCCTTCCTTTATCTATCTACCCACGTGCATGCTCAAAACCTCAGAAATAATTTCGCCTTCTTCTTAGAAATACAAATTTCGCGGAAAAACAAAGCAATTTTATTTGAATGACAAAAAGAAAAGTAGGAACGTTTTGCAGTAAAATATTATATTGCTCAAAATATCGGGCAAGGACGAGTGTAGAAATAAATTAGACTTGTTTGTCACCGACAAGCTCAAGGTGACCTCGATAGAAAGTCTTAAGATTTTGATAGGTGTGGTAAGTTTCTACCAAGTTGTACCTACAGAATAACATCATCTACATAGCCTTTTCACGACTATGTTGGGGTCGGCTTCCAGTCTGAATAGATGCAGCTATCCTCCACATTCCGGTTGCCTAGGCAACCCTATACTTCTTGCTTAGGTTGTGGCACTTTCTAGCTTGTGTCTACTCGTAACGACTGCAAAAACGGCTGGTCCTGGCCAATTATTGGCCTATTAATTACATATACAGCGACAGTGGTCATACAAGGAGATCAGCCAGCATCAGCTACCTTTTCAGACTCTGGACTGCTTAGTCTATTTCTAACCCACAAAGGGATTTCGGGCCAACCCGGGAATCGAGTCCAAAACCTAGTGCAGAGCAATCGCTCTTTGGGGCTACTGGACCAACAAGAATTTTACATATGCATCAAACGATTGACACACATGTACCAGGTCAGCAAGCACAAACATTGGTAGTACTAAATAATGCTGCTATCAAAGAGAATCTCGAACATCAATATACTATACTAGGCATTCAGAATTCAATAGAGTTAGACGTAGTCAAAGCTTTTAGACTGAGTGTACCTTTATGCCTAGGCTGACTGGCATAGCCAATACATGTACATATATGAACATATTTAGCTTTTAGGCCGATTTTCTACGTGTGTTAATTATGAAAGCATGTTTTGGGTATGTATGAGAACTTGATAATGAAATAATGCTTACTAATATTATAAGGGTGAAAGTTACTCTGTCGGTCTGTTTTTCACGCCAAACTGAACCCATTTAAATGACAGGTACAAAGCTATGCTCTGAAGCTTGACAAAAAAACAACCTAACTTAATTTAAAAAAAAATCTTTATAAAAGTTTTCATTTAAAAGCGTAGTTTAACTATTAATTCAATAATAATTAAATAATTGCATAGGCTTTTGTATAAAAAGTCCTGTTAAGATTGTTTACTTTTGGTTAAGTGCATACTCAAACGAAAGGAGTGTAGTTAGACTGCTTTTTATCCAAATGCGGTAAGCAGTCACCTCAAAACACGCGGTACAAGTCAATTATAATTTCCCAATTTAAACCCCAATTTTTGAACACAATATTGAGAGCTTACATGACAAATACACCTACTTCATATAAATTGATTGACAAATGACTGCCGACACCCATTTCACGTGGACCGGTGAATCAACGATAAAATATATATGAGCGATTTCGATAAAATATTGGCCATGCTTTTGAATTGAAGCGAAAACATTGATGAGGTATTTTATTTGTAAAATGAAGCAAGTATTTTTTTAAGGTATAGGTAGCTCTGTTTCCTACTTTTCTGTGTTTTATAAGGCTAATTACTCGTGGGTTCGGCTGTCATTTGTACATATTCGTCAGTCGTTGCGCATTAGGTTTTAAGATGCCAGAAAGTCAGACAACCAGTCGTATTTATCAAGAGGTATCAGGTTGCCTAGGTAGCTGGGTTGAGAGGACCAGATAGGATGTCGTTCCATATTGCAGCTGCATCATTTTATATTGGCAGCAGACCGTCGGGGTCTATAGTGAAGAATAGGCTAGGCAGTTGAAATTATTACAATGTCAGCGCATAACTTATCTTAGTGAAAAGCAAAACCATGATTAAATCATTGACTAAGAGGCTTAACTAAAACGAACAAACATTCTTATAATCCTGTATTCTGTGTTTACAAAAAACTTCACAAAAATAAAACTGTCCTTCCCAAATATATGCTCCTAAACATACTAACCCAAAAACCAGACAAATTCCAACCTTGACACGACGAAAATAAAGTTCAAATTTCCTTAGCAAATTATAAATAGAGGGGCCTAAAAACCTCAATCAAACCCCGACCTTGACACGAAGACATAAAGTTCAAATTCTCTTAGCAAATTATAAGTAGAGGAGCCTACTTATTTCCTTTGACAAAGGAAAAGTTTTAAGTATCTCGCGAGGTTTGTAATTAACTGTCCCAGCTGTATGCTTGTTAAAAAGACAAGACGGATTTGTGAGAGCTGTGTAATTTATTTAAAACAACTAGTAATTTTGTACTGCTTTTCTCTTGTAAATGTTATCATTATCAGCCTTTAACCGAGTCCCTAAAAGGAGGAGGTTGTCAATTCATCGGAATCTTTTCTGTTTTTTTTTTTTATGTATCCCAACAAACAAGCTACTCTTATAAAATTATATGTTTAAGGTCTAATTTCTTATAGTTGCTCTAAAATCGCTTTCATTATGTCAATGTTCCTTATTATGGCACAATATAAGAAGATTTGGCTAATATTACCTTTACTCTTATAATTTGGTTGGGTTAACCATAACAAGTCCAAATTACATGATTATAATAAGGATTGAAAATATGTTATTCTCATAAGCGCATTTACAATGCTTTTAAGCCTTATAATATTCAAAACCTTATAAAAGCTTTTCATTTGGCTAATTGTTCTTATAATAGTAATGCATAAGCTAACTATGATACTTTTACACTCATAGGAGCATTTCATAAGATGTCTACCCAACAAACAATATTCTGCATTTTATATGGTCTTTACAAGAATGAATGCAATCCATAATCACTTACATAGTCATTAAAAAGGTTTTATTCTCTAGATGGTCTTATTAAAATATTCTTATACCACTTCTACTGCTACGAGTATAATACTACAAAATGACAACCCGATACCAACAAATCACTTGAGGGTTCCGTCAATGATTTTATGGAAGATGACAATGAAGTACAGGAAATCAGTCAAGAAGAATATAACGGTAGTGGTAGTGAAGAAGACATAAATTGAGATCTTCTCCGTAAATACAACCATTGTGATAATACCTCAAATGTAATATAGCTAATATTAATACAGCTACGGAATGATGAAAGGAACCCTAACGGTAGATAAAATGGCGATAGCAGATGGAATAAATGTTGCCATTACAGAGCTTATAATCTTATAGATTTCTAATAGACGTTGTGAGAATGATATTACCCTTGTAAAAGCGTTATAAAAAACATGCTTTAATAATTATTCCCATTTTTACGTCAAAACTACTCAAATTCAAGGGCGCGTTGATATAATTACACTTTTTGTACCACATTTTATCATACGTTTGAATTCCCACACAGTTTTCTCAATAAACAAGCACAATATACTCTCGGATTCAGGTACACTAAAAAAAATAAATGAAATTAATCATGGTTCTTGTTTTCTTTAAAATACTCGTTGACGCTGCCAAACTGAAAAAATCACTCAACAAAACACTTGTTGCAGAATCTCAAACACTGATTTTAAGGCGAATAGCTATAAAATAGTATTTGTCTTGCCGCTATAAGTTTTACTCCCTTGTTACTCGCCATTATAAAACATGTATAAGATTGGTTGGCTTTTTAAGAGCAAATCCTTTTGCTTTTATTAGTTTGACTCCCTTATCGCTTGCTATAATAAAGTACATATAAGAAAAAGAAGCTGACAATAAAGCAAATATAAGGGGGGTTTGAGGTTATTGTTCTTGTAATTTGTGCCCAAACGCACCCTTATTAGCGTTAATACGGCTCCTATAAGAAATGTATTTTTGGCATTTTAAGCCACTATGAGAGGATTTTTTGTTTGTTGGGATATTACTGATTACTCAAAGACGCGTGGACCAATTTGCAATATTCTTTTTTAATTATTGTCCCTCCTCTGAAGGGCATATTATTTGCCGAGCCTTTTCCCAACTATGTTGGGGTCGGCTTCCAGTCTCACCGAATGCAGCTGAGTAGCAATGTTTTACAAGGAGCGACTGCCTATCTGGGTTGAGGAGGCCAGTTAAGCAGTCGCTCCATGTGGCACACTGGTACCCAGCTGCCTTCCGTTAGACTGGAAGCCGACCCCAACATAGTTGGGAAATAGCTAGGCAGGTGTTCAATCTCAGTTCAACTTTATCTTAGTGAAGTGTAAAAACATTAATAAATGGTACATTTTCACCTTACACGTATAAAATATTGTCTTAATGCACTCTGAGAGAGTATAGCACATTAAAGTTTAAGTGGGTGCATTTAATAAAATTTGACCTTAATACATTCATTTTAAAGTATATTTTGCAACCTACGAATTCCATACTTCCCATTAGGTATTTTTAAAAACGCGAAAGTTTGTGCCTATGTATGGAATGGATGTTTGTTATTCTTTAATGTAAATATTGGATTTTGATGAAACGTCGCATTGATATTGATCAGAATAACATTTATTGTAGGCTACTTTTTATCCATGTGTGGGAAGGAAATCCCTCGTTGCTCGGGTGAAACCTAGTACTACCTACATAAAAGTGAAATCTACCATTTACAAGGTCCTTATCCGATACCCCAACTTTGAAAACTTTACCGTTCCTTTTCAATCAAAAAGAAAATAAGTTTTCAATCCAAGGATTGACCCCGGAAGAAGGTCAAGCGATCCGATCGATAAACACTTGTACTATGAATCTTAAAGGTCAAACTTACAAAAAGATAGTGGAGTACAAAAGATCTTTACTTCCGTATCCAACATATTATAAATCTGTAGAGAACTCATTTTTGTACCTACGTTGAATATGTTTTGAATTGTTAAAAACCAACCATTAGAACCCATTTCTAGCATTTTTGGAATTCTTGTCCTTACTAATACTATAAATGCGAAAGTGACAGAAAGAAAGAAAGACACAAGAATAATTTTTATCCAGGTGTGGGAATTAGATCCCTTGGGACGCGGGTGGTACCGTGGTACAACGGCTAGTATTGAATAAACCTTCGATTCAACCTTCGATCGTATAGGAAAAAGGGTTATGTATTTAAAAGTATAAGCAATCCGTTTAGATAAAGGTTCGCTCAATATATTATTTCTAAACTAGCTTTTTGTCATGGTTTCGCCTGCGATAAACGTTGTAATTAATAAATAAATTCCAGTTTACTTCTGTTAACCAGGCAGTTTATATTTATACCTTTTGTGTACAACCGTCACTACTTCCCGCACTCGGATAAAAGTTTATCAGCTTTAAACGTTGTACTGAATAAGTAAGGAGCATCTATATCCATTACCAATTTCATTGCAATGGCATTACCGTTACCAGGCAGCGAACAAACATATTAACTTTTATTAATATAAGTACCTAAGGATCTCCTACCTTCCAATTCATTTGATACAGGTAAGATTACATCGGCTTTTAACTTAAATATTGTGGGATAAAAAAGCCTTACTGCGGTATAAGCTATCGGCCTACCGTTATTTCTGAGAACGATAATACCCATAAGCTGGGGGTTAAGTTATAAGAAAAGGGCGGCATATATTTTGTAAAGAGTTTCTTAGTATTGTCAAAACACATTGTGTATGCTGATATTATAAAGCTGAAAAGTTTATATTTGCTTGAACGCACAAAACTTCTTTCGGTGTTACATAACCCACATCGAGAAAGGTTATGGACTATTCAATGGTGCCCAAGGGGTGAGGGCGAAACCGGTAGAAAAGTTTCTGGGCGTAAGGTGTACCTATATGACGGCTATTTTTTACAAACACTCGTCACACACTTCCAATAGTTTTAACGTGAAAGAGTAACAAACATACCGTCATATTTACCCACATGCATTCAATTATCCCTATATACTTTCGCGTTATTGATATCAGTAAGGACTACCTAGCTGTATTCGACAGTTTCGTGGAAACTGGGTACTTCCCGTTCCCGAATAAAATATAGGTTACATCACCTGGGGAAGTATATATTTTTAATTGATAAGTATTTTCGGAGCTTTTAAGGTAAATACAAAAAATATACATTCTGTTTTATATTACTAGGTACGTTTATAAGAATAGATAACATTGTCTTATAACTTGGACCACACACCAATCGATCTGTGGCTTTATCAATTTTTATGACGTGACTAAATCCTGAAATAATATCCTAGTATTTTTTCCTTTTATTAGATATAACTTTTTGCTGTGACGAAAAGCTATTGGATAAGGATAAATACATACCGACTTAATCTACCAGGCAAGGAAAAACCTGTATGTATTAACTAGTTGTTCCCCATGTCCCGAGAACCACTTCCCGCAGCCTGGTAATAAGACGCCTATATTCTCTCCTTTCCACACTGGCGCATTTTCTGCTCGGTTTTTCTACTACGGAAAATCCACAAGTGTTAAAAGGCTGCTAGGCTATTTGTGTATCAAAATTCATCTATATCAGTTAAGTAGTTTTGAGCGTGAACATCGTATATACCTTCGCATTTATAATATTGGTAAAGATTTTAACCTTGAAAACTGCACTGAATATACACACGACATCGTCATTTACCTACCTGATAACTTGATAACTAGAGGTATATAGTGTATGTACTGGCAATTTATCTAACTTCATCTATTTACCTATTTGCGTTGGAAATGTACTGCATTTTCTACCTCACCGGAGGACAGAAAAAACGACAAACAGTATTACTGGGAATTCGAAACGCAATGCGCTTTTTTTCTACGTAATTCTATACTGTAGTATTGGAGATTTATTAGTTTTTTTCTCGAGTTGTTTACTGGTTTATCTGGTGACTTTTGTGCCATTAATTACTTTATATAACTGGATAAATACAAGCCTTTTTTTATCAATCTATCATCATTATTATATTGGACTCTATGTAATTCTTCAAATCGATCTGTAATTCCTGGGATAAGTGCGTTTCAGCAAACAAATTCTGTCCCTAATCATGTACCTAATCATCATCATCATCATTCTCTGCCGTTATCCCAAATCTATGTTTGTTCTTTCTTCCACACTCTTGAATTTGCCGTCATCTTACAAGTAACATTCTCTCTAACCATAATCGCTTATAGCTTTTATTAAATAACAAAGTTGTTTATTTACATATTTACAATCATCATCATCATCTCAGCCATAGGACGTCCACTGCTGAACATAGGCCTCCCCGTTTGATCTCCACAGATATTTACAAAAAAGATGTAAAACTATCCTAGTAGAAACAAATATGATCAATATTTTTGCGACATCAACACATTTTGACCGACGCGACACTCGTAAAAACAGCACCTACAATGCAGTCATGTTTGAAGAGAATGAAATTGCTAAGTAGATGTAAAATTTAATTTATCACTCGTCGACAACCTTCACAGCTGTTCACAAGCTCACGTTCTGAATAATTAACTTGAAGCGAGTCGTCATAAACACTGTTTTTAAGCAGCTACATATATTTTGATGTCAGAAATAGCTTGGAATGGCAAAATAAAATGTTTTTTGTCCAGAAAAAAATTATTAAAAAATATGTATACCTAAGGGTCTGATGATGATATCCAGATGTTTGAATATAAAAAAATATATAAGTATATCAGGTGAATACCCAAAAAAAAATTACCTACACTCCGGATTTTTGTTGCACGAAGCAAAAATTAGCGTATTACTCGCAACTCATTCTTGCGGGAAATCTGTAATGCTCTCCCAAGCTTTTTTGTACCGATAGTGGTTGACTGTTTGATATCTCTCGGAAACACGAACTGCCTTTGTCGTGCGAAAAAACATAGCCAAAAATCCCCCAGTGTAAAAATGCTGTAAATGTTCTTTCTACTCAGGCAAATATCCATGACGGTGGATCTGCGGTACGGTGGCGGAAAACAAAAGCAAACCGCTCGAACGCGCGGTAGAGCGGATTCAGACGCCAATGCAACATAATTATGAGACCCATTCCTCCGCCTACCGCTGCGGCGCGCGGTGCCGCATTTAAGCTATAACAAAAACCGCATAAGGCGAGCTAAATTTCCTTGAAAATACAGCACGAGTTTCGGCATAAATTAGCAAAATTATTTCGCGTGAAAATTCCGTTTTTGATGTGCATATGAGATTTCATACTGAGAATTTTGCACAGAGGGAATTCTGGGTACAAAAGATGCTGTGACCTATATACATACATATTTATGAAGCTAGGTATAGTTATATTTATTCGTATGTGCAATGTGCATAGTTTGTGGAGCTCGTGGCTAAGTAATAGCCACACGGGTCTATCGATGGTGAGGTTAAGCAACACTTGATGCGGTCTGTCCGAGGATGGGTGACTACGAGTTCCCTCGTGATTTGTAATGCAAGTTAAATAGGCTAACACGTAAATGCCCGGACTGTCATTTCAACATATCATATATAAATACGTCTTCTTTCTCCTGCCCTATTCCCAATTTTATTTGGATTCGGCGCAATATGTCGTCCTCTTCCATTTTTCCCTGTCACTCGTCATACTGACACTCACTCCCTTCCTATTCATGTCATCTTTCAGCCAATCCGTCTTTTCTTAGGTCTTCCTCTCCATCCATCTACATTCATACTTAGCACACACTTTGTTGCATGCGTATCATCCCTTCTCATTACATGCCCATACCATTTATGTACCATCTATACTTATATTATAAAGCTGAAGAGTTTGTTTGTTTGTTTAACTCGCTAATCTTAAGAACTACGGGACCGATTTGAAAAATTATTTCAGTGTTAGATAGCCCATTTATCGAGGAAGGCTATAGGCTACTTTTATCCGGGTTCGTGCCGTGGTTCCTACGGGATGCGGGTGAAACCGCTGACAGAAGCTAGTCGTATATAAATACGTATAACTAAGAAAGGCTCATTCATAAGCCACAAAAGCTCGCATGTCACGAAAATAGAATTATTACGTTTTTAACACGACAATGAGGCCTGTATTCTATTGTTAATAATTAATAGAATAATGAGTGGTCACGCATTGTTCGCGTCACTGGGGATTTCGGCTTAACAAGGGCTACCAAATGTCTGACTTTTGGAATAGTATTTTTGTTCTAAGAGCGTAGATACTCAAATAACTTTTCTATTCGAAAGTTGCCTATTACATGTATTAGTAAAACAAATTAAAAGAAGAATTTGATGAGAACTGTAGTGGATATAATAGTGCTTTTGTCTACTTACAAAAACTAGCGGATTTTGCCGTGCATATAGGTAAGCCCGTTTTTTATGCTGAAGTTAGTTAGTTACAGCCTTTTTATCGTCCCACTGCTGGGCACAGGCCTCCTCTCACACGGAGAAGGATTATGCTGAAGACATCCTGTAGCACTTTTTCAATTCAATTGTTTGTCAATTGTTTTGTTGTTGTTACCTACGAAGCAAGCATTGCCGAGCGAAAAATCTGCTAGTCTGAAAGTGCGGTAAGCAAGTGAATGAAACACTAAGCTCGTATAAAATCGAGCGTTGGCATAGTTGTTCCCGGTGACCCTTATTTTACTGAGCTTATTCCTCACATGAAAGAGTTTTGTCATAATTTGTGGGAGGAACATTTTAGTTTTGTTACAGCAAGAAAAGGTCTGTGGTACAGAACTATTCAGCATGATCTGCCTCGAGCTCCTTGGTTTGACGTGGGTAACATGCCGAGAGAACTTTTAGTGTTAGCATTTAGAATAAGGTCAGGCCATGTGCCTGCTAATAGGTTTCTGCACTTGATGGGTGTGAAACCATCCCCGTTATGCAATACCTGCACTCATCAAGTAGTGGACGACTTATACCACATTCTGTTAGAATGTTGTGCATTCGACGACTTGAGGCTACAGCTGTGTACGGCGATCGGTGGCGATATGTATAGTGGTGGAGTTAATGTTTTGCTTGGGAGACCTCTCTCGGAACAGAGTGTTTCTATCTATAAATTTATAAAAGATGTGTTTTTGAGGAGAGATTCTTTTTAGTTCGTGTATTTTATTATCAGTTTATTTTAATTTCTTTTTCATTCAATCCTAAGTTAATTTTTTATATTCTGTTTCGGGTTGTCTCTCAAGTAAGACGTGGGATTTGCCATTGTGCATGTCGCCATCGATTATATCGAATGGCTCTGGTATCGAGTCTTTGAATGCACAATATTTAATTCAATTCACTAAATTTTTTATTGATTAATTTGTATATAGAGTTTATTATGTGTTTTTTTAATTTAATTTGTGTAAAACCTTACGAGGCTGGCATAACGCAGCAGCGTTTAAGCCTCTAAAAATAAAAGATTAAAAAAAAAAAAAAAAAAAAATCGAGCGTTTAACTTACCATTTAATATTGAGTCAGATTTTTTTAGGTACTGTCAGATTTATTTAAACTGCGTACCTAAGCTGAAATAAGCGAAGAATAAAGTCGAAATCGATAAAAATATTTATGTCTGTATGACTTCACCCTTTTCAATGCTGATGTTCAATTTATTCCAGACGTAATAATATTAAAAAACAGTTTTGGGTCTTTGTAAGATTTATAGTTAGAAAAGAACATTACTTTCAGATTTATGTCAGAAATGTCAGACGTTCTGACAATAGCATTAAATTTTGACAAATTAATCGGCGGTTTTCAGCCAGTTTTTTGATTATTTTCTTTTTTATTCAAATAGTTTTTTTTCTCGCGGTTTCACTCACTCGGTGTGTCGTACCTAATCAAATTACAATATTAATACATGTCGATTATCACAAAGAAAAACATAAAATAGGTACGTCAAAATAAATAAATGATTTTTTAAAACAAAGTAAATAGAATAAAAATATGCGAAAATTAGAACACCATATAAGAGTCAGACATTACAAAACTTTATATCTGCTTTACACATGATGTTGTAAATTATGAAGACGAAAACTGACTATTGTGGCTAAACCAAGGTTAAGGTTATTTTTTTTACAATTCGCCATGTATGGAATACATGGATAAAATATAGCCTATATACCCTTTTTAGGGGTCAAACAAAGAAGTTCCCTTCATGTGGTCTGATAGAAAAAAATAACAGTATTTTCTGAAAACTGCCCAGTAAATAACTTATAACAAAATTAATGACCCGTTTATTGAATAACAACAAACTACTAAGTTCACCTAAAGATTAATGATCCGTAAAATTTTCCAAAATTTAATAAAGATCACATTATTTTGGCCGTTTTGCCTTTTCAACTTTCATCCCCTAATTATTTTATAAGGGTTGTTGGACCTTTATTAGGTACTTTGTAAAACTGGGCTAATTACCCTATTAAAAGAAGTTTTTGACCCATAAAAAAATGTTTTACAACTCAGTTCTTAAAAAGCTGATGAATTTTGTGAAAGATGTTCTTTTATGCGTTAACAGTAGTTTTATTGGTGGAAGTAGTCAATTCATGCAACTTTTTTAGAGTTTTGTCAATGCCAATGTCTTATAATATTATGAATCTGAAAAGTTATTTTCTTTGAACGCTCTTTTATCAAAAACTGCCATTCCCATTTGTGAAATTATTTCAGTGTTAAATAAACTACTTATCGAGGAAGGCTATAGGCCGAATGGACGGAGTAGTTTCCACTTGAACTGAGTGAAACAGACTGATGACAGAAGCTTGTATCTTATAATATACAAATCAGTTTGAATTTATTCGGTAAGGAACTTCATTCCTTTTAACCCTTAAGGAGCAAGTTACCTTACACATTCAATTCTACAAATTATATATATCCCACTTGATTTTTAATTTCATAGTTGCCAGCCCTAAATACACGTGAGGATTCGACTTGACATGACGTGGCATTTGCATGTCCACGCAATCGAGTAAATTGTTATACCTCGTCTATTATTGTTAGCTCGTAACACTGACATGTTTTGGTCAATAATAAAGCACAATAAGTTAAAAATTATCTGATGTAAGGCGACAATAGGACGGTTTTAGATGTCAAAGGCTCAGATCAATGAAATAGGGTCAAAAGCTTGTCAAATGGTGATTATTGATAAGTTCTTATAAAAAGAAACGGTTTTTTTAATATGGTTTATGACCAAATGCACAACGAATCGTTCTTTGATAATAGGGTCCAGAAAGAAATAAAAGTTTTGTTAAGATTAATTTCAAATAACTGTCTTTTCAAACTAGCGGATTGTCCGAGCTACGTCCCTCGGTTCATACGGGAGTCACTTCAAACAGCGAACAATTGATAATTACGATGTGCAAGAGATGTTCAAAACACTGAATAACTATGAAAATACCGTTACAAGGAAATACATAATTTTCAATTCCTTAAAATTCCCGGCATTTTGTAGTAAAGACCACGAGAGCGAAACAGCGAATAGAACTTAGTTTCAGATTTAATATTAAACTGTAGCTTCGGAGAAAAATGCACAATATAAAATATTTGTTAAACGTTAACCAAATAGATATTCCAGTTATTTCGATAGTAACAGTTTAAAACGGTTTTATCTTTGATCTAATACTGTAATCTATACTAATATTACAAAGCTGGGGACTTTGTTTATTGAGCTCGCTAATCGCGAAAACTATCATCATCATCCTCCGAGCCTTTTTTACAACTATGTTGGGGTCGGCTTCCAGTTAACCGGATTCAGTTGAGTACCAGTGCTTTACAAGAAGCGACTGTCTATCTGACCTCCTCAACCCAGTCAATCAACAACTCAATCGCTGAAACTACTGTACCGATAAAAAAATATCTTTCAGCGTTAGATAGCCTAGTAAGTAACATAGAAATTAGCATAAGCATTAGCTAGGCTACAAATATAGGCTGTTTTTATACGGGTGCATACTGCAGACTAAACAGTCAGAAAAATCAGACCCAATGGTAGTTTTTTGTTAAGAAAATCTCGATTCTAATCAAAGTTTTCAGTCAGTCTGGTACGGGCCCAATACTTAATCCTTGTAATGTGCATACTACCCTTCATCTTGCCCAAACAAACTATTGGCCAATTCTTATTAGTTGCTTTTATAAACACATCAGTCGCCAATAAATCATAAAGTACCAAACATATTTCGAATTAAATTCTGCCGTCATGTTGTCAATAAAATAAAACACTAAACAACTGTTTCAATCAGCGACAAAAAACAAACACTTTTTGATCGCGATTCCAATTCGCTCCAATACGTAAAAAAGTCACACGAAATTCACTGGCAATTTATTTTATACTCCACTAGGGAATACTGCCAATTATTTTGATATAGATGTTTTATCTCATGAAAGCAAGTGAGCCAGACTTGTGTTTGTAAATCATCATCATCATCTGCCCAGCCTTTTCCCAACTATGTATAGGTCGGCTTCCAGTGTAACTGGATGCAGCTGAGTACCAGTGTTTTATAAGGAGCAACTGCCCATCTGATCTCCTCAACCCAGTTACCCGGGCAACCCAATACCTCTTGGTTACACTGGTTTGAATTCAGATAGGCAGTCGCTCCTTGTAAAATACTGGTACTCAGCTGCATCCGGTTAGACTGGAAGCCGACCCCAATATAGTTGGAAAAAAGGCCTTTTAGACGGTGGCTTGACGGTTAAGAAGTAAAGGCCTGTATAAGTATACCAACTTATATATGTTCTATCAACATTTAAAATACCATAAGTTTTCGGCATAAACTTTAACAAAGAAGAAACGGTTGGAATATTCAGAGTATGTTGGTATAAAATGAAAACAGAGCGAAATTTTTAACACAAAAGTAAAATGTACGGTGCTTTTCAGCTCATTGAATTTTAAAATGTTGTGCCTTTTGAGTACAAATAATTATTCATGTTCACATCCTCTGTGGTCAAAGAATGTATTCTTTTTGGAGGGCTGATGATAATTTTGGTCATGTTTTGAAAGAACATCGCATTCGTTTTTAGACACAATATTTTTGTATGTGTCTCAAATTAATTGCTATTCAGTATTTCAACTTCGAAGTATGTTTTGATTCTAGTCCTTTATTTTGTTACTTCTTAGGTATACCTAACTTCTAACAAGTTTCAAAGAACCATGACAAAAAGCTATCAAAAGTACGTTATTCTGATGTATGTATAACCAGAAAGTTTCGTCGAAATCTATTCAGTAGTTTGCGTTAAAAGAGTAACAATCATCCACACATTAAAATTCAATATAAGTGTGATTATGTTTTTACCAATAGAATGATTCATGAGAATGTTATTAATAATAATTAATCAGGTTCTTGTTTTGTTAAAAATTCCAAACAATATTATGCATGAGTGTTATCACAAACTGTCAACGTTTAACACAGACAAATGAAATTAAAAAAATACAGTTTTCGAATTACTATGAAACCCAGCTTCATTTAGTATTCTGAAAGAATAATCTAATTACATAAATGAATCACATTTTGCGCAGAATTAGACTTAAAATATTTTTCTCTAATTCTTTAGAGTCTCTAGATTATTACCAAGGTCTAACTTTAATAAATTAAGCGATAAACAATAAAAAATAACTACAATATACTTTGATAAAACGCTCAATATGCCTTTAGAATCCATTAATCATCAAAACAGATAAACATTTAATAAATACTTAAAACACCTGCACACAGCAAACTTTTAGTCAGCCGATACTTTGTTTGGGCTCATAAATGAGTATAAAGATGAATGGTAGTAGGCACGAAACAAGAATCAGGTATTATCAGGTTAGTGAATTTGTAACAGCCACTCCACCATCTTGGGTAGACCGCCATATTGGATTTGCAATGACGTTTCTTAAGTCATGTATGTATTTTCATAAGAAATCTGAGTGAGTGCAAAATTTCCGGGACCGGGAACTGGGTCAAATTAAAATTCCAATATTTTCTTACATAAACAGTTACAAATGAAGCTAATATATAAGCGTGTTAATAAGAAATCTTTTGCCAACCATCGCGTCAACTGTGAGTCGACTGTTTAGTCTATAGTCTGCGGGTACTCTTAAATAACTGTCAAGAACAATAAAATACTTCAAACAATAAATAAAAGAAAGTGATTCAGAACTTTTGGAGCAATTACTTAGTGATCATTATTGGCGCCCACCGTGGGACCAAAGTTGAAGACTAACTTAGACAAAAACTTTCATATCGAAATAATTAATCATGCCTTTGATTTATTAGTGTCTATTATTGTTATTATATTTATAAATATCTTGATTAATAATAGCAGACTTATTTATTATTCATGCATTGTTCAGTGTATCTTAATTAATTAATATCTTGCTGGCACAAAAAAACTTATTGAATAATATAGTAATTAAATAGTAATTAAAAAATTCTATAAATATGTAAAGAATAATTAAGTTTGTCTTAGCACACTTGATCAAACTTAAATGAAAATAAAGAACCATTGAAGTACTAAAATTGAAAATTAATTAAAAATGTTTTGTGGTTTTCCACAACAATAACAAAAATTGCTTGAAAAAAACTACTCCTTCATAATTATAAAGTTTTCATTTTAAAGAGAGAATATTTTTTATTTATACCTACCGTCAAATCAAGACTTTATTGCTTTGCTAATATCAAAGTAAATGTTAATGGAGATATTATTTTATATAGAGAACCGAAATAGCCTGTTAAGAACCGTTCCGAAGAAATTATTTCAATAAAGAAGCTATTAGATCCGTGAGAAATACTTATTGCCACCCGAAGTGGGACCAACAGTCCCTGTTGGGGCGCCAATAAGCAATTTGTAATTATTCCGAAAAATAGTTTTTAGACCGTCTTTTTCAGTATACAATTATATTTATAGGTTTTGAATGAAATTTTAATCTAGGTATCTGTTATTTTATTTGGCTGTCTTTTGTAATTTCTTTTTTGACGTTCGAAAAGTGCTGTTTTGCAGCCAAGTTTGAATAAATGAGTATGATTTTGATTGGTTTTAAATTTTAGTCTATGTAAGCATTACAATTATCATCATTGTGGTGAAAAATACAAAGTAGACTATTTACGTTGCATATTTTATCGCAATCCGTTCAACAGTTTTGAAGGAAAAGCGTAACAAACAAACTCACATTTGCTTAATTTATAACATTAGTATAGCTTACTAGTAAGTAAATATGCTTGGTACATCAAATTAATGTGATTAAAATACATAGGTATCTTCAGACTACACTAAACACATATTTACTCTACAATTTAATTAAATCATCTCATTATACTAGTACAAGCTAAGAGGAGTCTTAGAAGCGGTACCTATTTACCTAAGTGCAGACTAGAGACACAATAATATTATGTATAGACCGAGAGACAAGAGATAGAAACATCAAAGTATGTTTAAATGTTAGGTAACCTATATCTTTTCTCCCGTATGAGATGAATAATTGCTGGCATAGAAAAAGTGGTTTGTATTGATTTAATCCTTAATATTAAAGAAGATCTTATATCTTTCGAGCCTTTTTCCCAACTACATATATTGGGGTCGGCTTTCAGACTAACCCGATGCAGGTGAGTACTAGAGCTTAAAAGGGCCACCCGTGCTTTACCCGGGCAATCCAATACCCCTTGGTTACACTGGTAACAGACTTACTGGCTTCTGACTACCCGTAACGACTGCTAAGGATGTTCAATGACAGCCGGGACCTACAGTTTAACGTGTCATTCGAAACACAGTCATTGGTGTGTAAGATATACTTAGAAAGTACATTATAAAAAATTAGAAAAGTTGCATTGGTACTTGCCTGACTTGGAATCGAACGCGAGCCCTTATACTTGAGAGATTGTTTCTTTGCCCACTAGGCCACCACGACTTTTTTTTCAAGGAAAGAATTAGCCTTTATAAAATAACGCAGGTCTGACGTTCGCTGGCTCTTGGACTACTAGCGTAGTGTACTTGTCCCAGTCTGGGCGCCAATAACTATTAGGCAAGCTGAAGTGCTTCGGTAAGGTAATTCGCTTTTGAATAATAATACCTAATTATTTTCAGTTTAATAAAACAAACTAATAAAAAACCTTTTGTTATAAAAAAATGTCAGCTTTATTTTTTCAACCGAAAAATACACTTACTTGAATATACCCACTACAATTTGCATAATTACTTGTCAATATACCCAACTTAAAAATATTAGAAAATTGCAATTTGTGAAGTTCACTGATAGGTAAATCGTACTCGTATTTTCGACCCGAAATGTAATACTAAAAGTTCAATATTTAAATCTCATGACATTTAAATCTAATGGCTAAATCACCGTTTAGTTTAATCGATTATAGTGTTAAGAAACTCAACGCGGGTGAATCCTTAGATGATGTGTGACCATGTCTGCTATAACAAGTTACTATGTGTCCCGGCTGTCATTCGAACATTATTATCTAGCTTAGTGTACTTGTCCCAGTCTGGGCGCCAATAACTATTAGGCAAGCTGAAGTGCTTCGGTAGGGTAATTGGTATTGGAATAATAATAATCAGGTTTTGTAATTTTGGTGGGTGATTTTCGGTTTTAATTATTATGGTTAAACCTAGTATGTGATTTTTTTTAATCAAAAATATTGAGAACAAATTGCGAAGTCGATATTTTTGAACTAATAAAAATACTTGATTATTTTGCACTACAATCGGTACTACTAACATGGTCAATATATGGTATATACCCAAAAACGAATTAGAAAATAGCTACAAGGACTCTTAAAAAATATAATTACCATGATTTACTAAGTTCACTGTTTATCCTCCTAGCATTTTCTATTATATTTGAAAATAATCACACACTATATAAAAACTAATATTCCTACAGCATAAAAAAACAATTTCAGAACCAATTACATAAAAAAGTCACAACACAATAAAATCTATCACTTTAATGCGTTTGTTTTGGCATTTACCTTATAAAATATTCAACTACCCACCGAGCAAGAAGCTCTTATATGTATTGGAAATATTTTCACTAAATTGAGTAACATATCATGACAATATTCTTTTTTTTTCTGCAAAAATATTTTTGATGGAATGTGACGTGGCAAATAATCTACAGTCTGAAGAATTACACAGTCTAATACTTTTTATCCAGATGCGGGAAGTTGCTCCATTGGAATGCGGATAGAAGCTCTGACAACAACTGGTAAATTGATAATTCTCAATTAATAAGTCCATTAGATATTATGTAACATCCCTTTTGATCCCAGACACCATAATTTAACAAATCATAATTTTATTAAATCTTTCCTTTCCTTCTTTATTTCCTGAATGAAAAATTGTTGGCTTATTATTATGAGACATCACGGTACGTCGTTAGATCTCTTGGGGACTGGTTGAGCCTTTTGGGTACAAAGAAACGAAAAAATATTTCCTCTATATTACATTAGCATAAAAGTACCAACAGATCATAATTATATGTACATAGTTAAACATACTTATAATTCAAGCAAAAGTTTATACAGATTGACGAACCCAAAAACATATCCAAGGTCAAAATAAATGACCTTAGTAATATTCGCTCCAGACGCATTATGTCATACTAATTAACTCATTTGAATATCTTGACAAGTTATTGGAACGAATTTCATTTAAAAGCCGATCGGTTAAGTGGATTAGGTTTATAGTTATCTGTTTCAAGCCACCCGAAATTTAATATTTAAAGACAATATTGCCAAGGTCACTTTGTGTAAGGTTCAAGGTCAATTTTGCTATTATTTTTAATATTAAACTTGAGCTCGTGGCTTAGTAACAACCGCACGGATTATTCGATTTAGAAGTTAAGCAATGCTTTCCGCGGTGAGTTCTTGGATGGTTAACCGTCTTTGACATAACGAGTTCCTCCTTGTTTCGGAAGGCACATTAAATTGGTAGGTCCTAGCTGTCGCTTCAACATCTTTGGCAGTCGCTATAAGTAGTCAGAAGCCCGAAAGTCTGACAACCAGTCTTACCAAGGGGTATTAGGTTGTCCAAGTCTCTGCCGGGGCTATGAGATTATTTGAGAGACTAGACGGGGCTCTGAAACACAAAGGACTCCAGAAGGAACATGAATGGATTTTGGTCAGTATGTCCCTGCCACTCTCTCCCACTTAATTTCCTCGTAGATTTTTCCACTTGAATAAAAGCGATAATTAGTCCTAAAAAATAAACTTTGGTAGGTATTCGGCTACATCCAGTTAGACTGGAATCCGACATAGTTGGGAAAAGGCTAGGCAGATGAACTAAAAATGTCCATATTAACTTTTTGCTTACTTTTTAACCCATTATATAACTACATAGTTATTATCATGTCTTGCATAAGACATAAAGATCCCTTGCAGCCAGTCTTTAAACAAACTTTTAAACTAGTTAAAAACAGTTTAACTGAACCAATGCTAAAGACAGTTAAAAAGTCACCAGGCGTAATTTCTCTAGGGAAACTTGGGCAAAGTTTCTTTTTTCCTTTTTTTACGTCAACTGGGGAAATTGCGGTAAGAGTAATAGGCGGTAAATTTAAAGCATTGCTGTCATAAAATTGGATCTCATATAAAATATTTACGAAAGAAATAAAACCCACTGAAATATTAACCTAAAATCTACTAAGATTGACAAATACCATGCTGAAAACTACATAAAATAGGTTCAGACAAACGTGAGATAATCGCGCACGAACATACATGCATACACACAGGTAAAACTAAGAAGCTTCTTTTTTCTGAAGTCGGTTAAAAAAGACAACGTAACTAGAAGAAACTATTTCAAAGTCCTGGGTTAAGTTTTCTTTTTTCTGGGTGCAACTCACTGTGACACACACAAATGTATCTTCTGGTGTACTCGCTGTAGCAAACAATAACACATTGCGTGCGAACATTTCTAAAATGTCCGCTAAATTACAACGTTTGTGAGCAAACACATGCAAAAAACTAAATTAAATGTGCACCAATAATTTTGTTTGACTCTTGTCATATGAATTAAAACTATGTAAGTGCAATGGTCTATGTAAAGTAAGTGCAATTTACGAACGAACAAGTACACGAATGCACTTAGGTTGGCGTAGTGTTACTCGGATTTTCAAGCCCCAAACTATGTACATACCTACAAAGCGTAGTTTAAATCGAGTTTTTATAAGCTACATAGCCTTGTACATTTATCAATTCGTATATATTCCTCTCTTTTTTTTATTAATTAAAAGTAAAACCATTTTATTAAATAGTTAGGTATGTAAAACTCCGTTTTGAGCAACTTGGTATAAAAATTCGCTTCAGCGTAGAATAAATTGTTACTGTCGATTTCAACTACCACAACTCCTCTTAAGTCAAACAAAATAAAGCTAAAACAAGCCGTTTTCTTCTAAAATTCATTCCGACGTTACATAAAAGACTTTAGGAGTGAACCCTAAACTTTATTTGACCTGTCCAACTAAGGTGCAATTTGAAACGAACTAAAAACTCAACACAATGGAATTGTAACCTTAAAGATATCGATATAAGGTTGAATTTGGTTTAACGTGAAGTATTAACGTTTTCTTTTATATAAATCAATACTTCTTAATAATATAAAGACAGGAGCGTTTAGAAGCAATTTTGTTGAAAGAAAAACAATTACTGGTACTTTGGTTAATGGATGGTTCGGGTTTATGCTGGTTATTTCCTGGTATAAACGTAAATCTATACTTTAATTTAATATGTATAGGAGGTAGTCATATAATAAAGAAGTAAATGCGTACACAGTTACCCGCGAAAAAGCGATTTTCGAATAGCTGCACCATAAAAATATCAGTACCTGTAACAAACAAAAAGATAGATTGTTAGTTTTTAGGTATAAGATTTGATATTTCGTTTACTTAAAATCTGGTCCTGCCAAAAAAAAAATATTTTCAGTGTTACATAATATATCATAATGGTCGGGATTGTTCGAAAGAGTTACCGCGGCCCTGGTACACAAAGGGCTTAATAAGGAACATGATGGGTTTTAGTCAGTAAGAGTCTGACACTCCCTCAAGCTGCACCCACAGCGACTGTTGTCATTTGATGATTTCCCACCAAAAATAAAAGGTAAATTAGAGTTGTTCACAAAAACACAGATGAAACTGCTTTCATAAGTTAGTATTGCTACTAAAGAGAAATAAACCTCTTCATCTCAATACATTTTTGACGGTTATCCGTCTCCAGTCCAAAATCCAGTTTGCAGTCTTTCCTATGTCACATAACCGGTTTCTTTAGACTTCTTACATAAGTTTTTACGATACTCTATAAAAATAACCCTAAACGCCATGTTGGTTCGCTCTGAATAGCTTATAAAGGGTTAAAGTCTTTTTTTATGATAGTTTATTTATTTAAGTAGTGCCTGTTTCTTGGGTTTACTTGCTACTTGAGAGAAATAATTAATGTATCCTCATAAAAAATCCCGTTTTTGGGGGAACTACTTCTCGTACGGTAGACTGCACATCAGTGGTAACTGTCATGCACCTTCAATAGTAATAAGTACGATTTTCCTATAAAACTGTTACCACTGACCTGAAGTTGACTGTACATAGATAAAATGTATGTATTTTTTGGCACTTTAAAATGATGTGGTTTTCTATTGGTAAAAGAATTTTCAAAATCAGTGGATCCAGAGATTGCTTCCATAGACTATAACCTTAAAATAATGTTAGGTAGTAAAGAAGCATATGACTAGCTAATGACAACCTCCGGTGGCACCCATGTCTACGCAGCTAAATAATACTGAACCAATAATTACCAATTCCACAGTACGTATCTACTACCTCAATAGCGTAACAAACTATCGCATTTACAATGGTAGTATGTACTACCTTCTGCCAGCGGTTTCACCCGCATCGTGTGAGAAATACTTCACGTACACGGATAAAATTAACATACATAGCCAAATAGGCTATCTAACACTGAAAGAATTTGACAAATCGGACCAGTGGTTTACTCGTTCAAGAAAATATCATCTGCCTAGTCTTTTCCCAACTATGTTGGTCGGCTTAAAGTCTAAACAGATGCAACTGAGTACCAGTGCTTTACAAGGATTGCCTATCTGACCTCTTCAAGCCATGGTAAGCCTGGTTTTCAGACTTTCTGGCTAAAATAATAAACAAACAAAATCTTCAGCTTTATTATTTTAGTATCTATTTTAGATTAATTTTGTGTCAATCTAAATAAAACACACACTTTAAATCAAAAATACTGAACAAACAGACAAACAAATTAGCTTTTGCTATAACCAATAACAGAATCAATGACGCAGTGCAGTGTCCATTCACCTGAACAGTGGGCACGCTCGCGTGAACACTGGCTAGTAAATCACAACCGCACAGTGGCACTAAATATACTGCTGTGGACATAATAGTGCTAGGTGAATGTTAAGCTATTTCGAAGATATAATCATTTTTGACTGTTTCTCGAGGTTGCACCTGTGTCTCGTAGAAACTACTTTTTGTACCATAAAAACTAAAGTATAGCCTATCTCAGTAAATCGACGATCTATCCATGAAAGAATGTCATGAATTGGATCAGTAGTTTCAGAGATTGAACGGTCTTCAAGCAAATTAAAAAAATCTTGAGCTTAACAATATAAGTACATATTTATGTATTAACGATATTTATCTATTTACTTAAATAAAAATACAACTACAAATAGAAAACTGAAGAAACATGAAAGAATCAAAGACGCAGTGCAGTGTCCATTCACCTGAACAGTGGGCACGCTTGCGTGAACACTGGCTAGTAAATCACAACCGCACAGTGGCACTATATATACTGCTGTACACATAATAGTGGTAGGTAAGTGTTGAGCTTTGGTCATGGAGAACAAATGACTAGCGGATATGTCATAATGGAAAATCTCCTTAGAAAGTAGCGCGACAATATGCGGGTGTTCGGGGGACGAGGAATGTTACCAGCTCCATCCTTATACGCTTTCTTTGAGACCCACCCATTGTTTTTTTAAACCGAACCACCACTCAATCAAGAACGGCTCATTAGTTTACTAGTAACTGATTGTTTTGGTACGTTGTTTAACTTATAAGAAGGCGCCTGAGCTACCTGCCTTATGGTATCTCCGACCATCTTTCCTTCCTCCGTGGCTTTGGCAGTTACAACGTATTTTGGACTAGCTGTATCTCGCGGTTTCACTTGCGTCCCGGGGGAACTTCTTCCGTATCCAGATGAAATATATGGAGCCTATGTCACCCAGGGATAGTGTTTATTTTCAAATCAGTTCAGTTCTTTCAAAGTCTTTGGCAAACCCCTAAGTAGAAAAAAAATCCTCTTTGCAATATCAGTTTAGATTTCCGTAAAAACAATTTTGGTAAGATTACAGAAAAAGACATTATCTGAATTTGGTTGATGACAATATGATAACCCCATATCAAATGAGGCTTAGTACGCTTTCATATTAGTTGTTTTTCCGCTTGGGAACACTCGTATGAAGGCTTTGGTTTCGGTTTGAACAGAGAGCGAGGGTGTTTGTCGTCGGTTTTGACCTAAAGACAAAATTTAAAGTTGGATTCTGACTTGAACAAAAGGCAAGGCCAAAAACTCGGTTTCGACTGAAAAACCAGTTTCAATTGGATATTAAATATATTGCATGTTGTAAAATACAACTCTTTTTGTATGATGTTACCTAGTCTCAAGTTGACCGGCAGTATATCAGTTTTTTAAATCAGTTAGCATATTCAAAACGGACATCTTAGTTCTCGGTGAAATTGGGCCTGGTACGGATATATCTAATAGGTAAACTAATTTCCTATAAACAGAACCCTAAATAAAATGCCACATTAACATCAAGAATAAACGAGCAATCCCATAAATTGGACTAACGATACCATTAAGCAATTTTCTGATCATAAAATAAATGAAAACGTGAACTAATGCTAACCTCAATGGATTCAATCGCCCTTGAAACGGAACTAATGGGGAGAAACTTTTGGGTCCAAATGTGGCTTCTTTTGGGTCCAAAATGTGGTTTGTAGGTACGGGATCTAGGCCTTTTTCGTGCGAAGGTAAATGGTTTAATATATGATTGTGTAAAGGAACGTTGGTCTGTATTTCAGTAAAGGAATGTTGAATTTTTTTGTACCTAGTGTTGTCTGACGTTTCATCCGGGTTCCGAGGGAATTACATCTTGCATCCTCATAAAAACTAGGTTATGTCTTTTACTTCCGTATTTATAATATTAGTAGGTAGTATAGGTAACTGAATTTAATGTAATTGTATTTATTTATACTTTGATACTACAAGATTTTCCGCTCGTTATTTTTACACGCATCTCATTTCGGCGGCAAAAAACCTGTCATTTGTTTTTAGCTGTCATCATTTGTACAAATCAATTGTTTATTGTAGCTTGTATACGCGCGACCAATCAGCTAGTGTGAAGGCGCTGCAACTCTGTGGCCATGTAACCGCAATTTGAAACGCCGGAATTCCTGTTAACACGCAGTGATTGGCGTATTATACGATACGATATAGATCTAGTTCAGATAACTATGTACGACATATACTACGAGTCCATTTGAGTAGGCACTTTATCTTGGTGAAGTGAACAATCTTGGTACTTAGGACTTTTTACACAAAACAAAACATACTAAAGTAAACTACTGCTTAAAATAATTATTCAAATGATTAAGTATCATTTACCTAATAAAGTAGGCATTTATGTTAAAAAAAATAAAGTTTTTTTATTAAGCATGTGCACCATCCATAGATATATCGGATGCAATGTGAAAAGATTACCAAAAATTTTATTCTCAGTACTCAAAAAGTACAATTTTAATTTTCCAAAATACATACCTACTCATGTAACACTATGTATTCAACACGAGTCGCCTCTTTAGACATTCACTCAAAAAATACCTCCACCCCTGACTTTCTTTACAGTAAAAAAGCAAAAAAAAAATAACGTCACATATTTATAATTCAACACATACCGCACAGAGAAAAGTAATCCACAATATTAGAAACTTTATAACACAACTGAAAAAAAGCGGTCAAGTGCGAGTTAAAATCGCGCACGAAAGGTTCCGTACCAAACACTTTCTACGAAAAAAAGTAAAAAGCCAAAAAAATAAATACTAATTTGAGGTCCATTGGCCTAGAAGTCGCTGTCTTGTGGATGCAGTTATGTTTATTTCACCACCGATCCTCCTTTTAAAAAACTCGGTTAGGAACCGCCAAGAAAATCACGTTTGTTGTAAGAAACCCTCTCTAAAATATTTAAATTATTTTATTTTTCAATGTTGTTTTTATAGCGACAACAATAATATATATTTGATAAAGTTCACGTAATACAGCCCAGTGACAGATGGACAGCAAAGTCTTAGTAATAAGGTCACGTTTTCCCTTCGGACACGGAACCCCAAAAAAAACTTTTTACGACGAATCCGCAGAAAAGCTTAGGCTTATTTTTTTGCAAAAAAATCTGAGGGTCACGCTAAAGTTTTGGGTCAAAATGACCCTGTATATAAAAATTTAACGCCACAAGGTGGCTTGACCGCAAAAGGGTCAGACAAATTGGAATATTAGTCCCCAAGTCCCCAATCTGTTTTTCTGCAATTTCTCGAATATTACAAATTATATGGCCTTCGAACCAGATGGGAGCGTGAATGTATTTTGCGTCCCAAATAACTACATAGATTGATATCAATAAAATCGATTTTTGAGCACATGTGACTCTGATGGGTTGTAAAAATATGAAATATGGTTTTATAGCTCAGGGATGAATTTTTGTACAGGTTTCATATATTGTCAAAATAAAATTTGAAATTCACAGAAACAACGAACATTTCACATAAAACTTTTTGTGTTTAAAATAAATATCTCGATCAAAATGAAAATAAAATCCGTTTATCAAATGAAAGCATATTATTTCATCACATTTTTATCATAATATATTTTAAATTTATCATATTTTTCATTTACAAAAAAAAAAACTAACTAAACACAAATATTTTGATAAAAAATTGCCTCATTAATTTAGATAACCTACCATATTATTACCACGTTTCATATGATTTACGTAAAAAAGGCAAAACCATGAATTCTTAATATAGAAATAAGTGTGTTTATTTTTTCGTTTTTTAAAGCTCATTGGTTAAAAAAGGGTATTTTACCGTCCCTGAAATTTTATCCATGAAAATGATCGCTTTTCCAAAAATAACGTCGGATGGCGTTGAACCATGGTCAAGGGTGAAGGGTTATACGAGTATGGTGGGTAAAACATGTTTAAAAATATCATTTTTCTTTGTGAATAACATAGGTACATAAATCTTTCTTATAGTTCTTGTGACTCATTCGTTTAATATTTAAATACGTTCATTTGTTCGGGGGTGCTGAAAATGATAGAGGGTCCATTTTTTGACATAAAACACTATTAAATTCTTTACTAGCACACCATCATTTGTCTAGCCCTTTCCCAACTATGTTAAGGTCGGCTTCCAGTCTAACCGGATACAGCTCAGTGTTTAGAAGGAGGGACTGCCTATCTGACCTCCTCAACCCAGTTACCCGTTCCACCCAATAGAATCATCGGCACAAATCTTGAGCGCTGACCTTCACCTGCGCAGAAGTGATTTATTAGCAAAGAACCAATCCCGAGTGACGGCTATGACGCGATGCGCTGCGGGCCAATCACACCGCTTTAGCCCGCCCCTGCGCCTCACTTCATAACACAAAAGGGACCCAATAAATAACTTCTGCGCAGCTGAAGGTCAGCGCTCAAGATTCGTGCCGATGAGTATACACCTTGATAAAATTGGTCATTCTGACTTTTGTCTATCCGTAACGACTTCCAAAGAGGTTCAACCTTCCGAAACATGGAAGTTATGACAAGATGGTCTCTTGAAGCTCGTAATCCCTCCTTGAAAAGACTCACTTAAGTGTATATATTGACAGCTCAAAACTTTCCATTCATTTCACTGCAAGCTCTCAGAAAATGGACTTTTAAGTGTCAACGTAGACATTTATTTCATTGGAATTTTGCTATTCATTATTATTATTACACAAAAGAACAAAGCCCATTGTGTAAATAGAATGCCCGAATAACAATTCAGTTCGCCGTCTCTTCAATAATAATAACATCAAGAATTGTCAATAAAGCTTATTGGCGCCCAACGTGGGACTGGTAATAGATTCGATTATGTCTGTGAAAAGAGACAAATCACGTTACGAATTATATAAAGAGAAGATTCTCTGTATTGATTTAGTATATTAGATGGTAAATATATTTTTGGAAGAGATTTCGGTTTGAAGTAGTAGTAAAAACACTGTTAGATGGTAAATTAATTTGTATCTTTACTTTCTATGTGACTGTCGTGCCATGATTTTCAAAAATCAAATATAAATCATAAATAGGGTAAATCCTTTATAACATGTCTTTGCTTGAAGATTCGTAGACAATATGCAAGGCAAATATTGAACTCGTGTTCTTTTCTGATAAGTGATTTAAACCAAACTACACGGCTAATTATCCCGCAACTGAATAAATTGCTATGTATATTAAACATAAGTGCTTTGTACAGATTTCATCCCTAACGACGATGACTAAGCACAATATAAATCGCACGTAATTAGTAGGTATACCTACTTACTTACAAGATTAAATTTTCTTAGCACGTATTATTTTCACTAAAATATGACGAACCAGGATCATTAGCATAAACACGTTCCAAAGAAAATCTGTTTGGAAAAAACAATAATTTGCAGTCCCAAGTAGGGTGCCATTTTCATTATGTATGTATGCTTTAGTCCCAGCTGTCATTGAACATACTTGGCAGTCGTTACGGGTAGTCAGAAGCCAGTAAGTCCGACACCAGTCTAACCAAGGGGTATTGGGTTGCCCGGGTAACTGGGTTGAGGGGGTCAGATAGGGCAGTCGCTCTTTGTAAAGCACTGGTACTCAGCTACATCCAGTTAGACTAGAAGCCGACCCCAACATAGTTGGGAGAAAGGCTCGGAGGATGATGCTGTATGCTTTAGTCCCATTTGGGTGCCATATTTTTTTATCTCGTTAAATATCTGCTTCATTAGCTTAAAAACAAATCTGTTTTATTTTATTTTATTCATTGTCTAGCTTTTTGAACATTTGTTATGAGAAAATTAAGATAGTGTCATAAAGAGTAATTAATTGGATTATATTTTTTGGATTTATGCTTTTAAATATTTAAATTTTTTGCTTAATTTATCTCGTTAATTATTTCTTAGATTAAAGTGATAAATTGCTGTAATAAACAATGCTAATCGTGTATACTACACAATTTATCCACATAAGTAATATTATATTTGTACAAATTATTTTCATATTCTTGCATATTTCTAGAATATAAATTATATAAATGCGAGCAATAAATTGCATATTTTCAGTAAACAAGCAAAAAATATACTATGTCTGGTCCACAAAAAAAATCTTAATATATCATGTCCAAAGTAACCTATCTTCATACTTATTATTAACAACGCAATTGATACAGCCATTTTACCTTAAAAATGTAACAAAAATAGTTCACATTTAAAATACTAATAAAAATATCTTATATACCTACAAAAAAAAAAACATATTTACCTACATATTTACCCAAGCCAAACAAACAAAGAATAAAAAAAACTACATTCCTCCAGCTCAGTATAAACAAAGGCGACGCTATTAATGTGATACTACCCTCATTCGTGACACGCAACACTTGATAGTCAAACAATTGATCGCGAATAACCTTGAGCTGACAGACTGACAAAGAAGACGTATTTATATTAGTGCTAGCTGTTTTTCACGGTTTCATCCGCGTTCCTTAGTAAGTAGTTTATATATCTGGATAAAATATAGCTTACTATTGATGTCCTCTTAGTTGATTATCGGCCACGGCGGCTACTCTCATGTAAGTTTCACTAGTTGATAAATGGCCATTTTCAGTTTAAATTAAATAAATATTTTAGTAAGTATTTAGAATCCCAATGCTCCATTTTCATTTAATTTTACCTATGTGTCCTATGTTTACAAATTCTGTACCTAAAACGTTTTTCGCATGTCAAACTCTCGTTAAAACACTTTGGTAAAAAGAAAAAACTAAAACTAGCAATAAAGTGCACTTTCTAGTTTTCTTTTATAAAAGGTTAAAGACAAATGAACTGGCTTCTAGCTATTTGTATTGAATTTTAAACAGTAAGTTTCTTTGTTTATTGAGAAACTTGCTGTTTCACCCGGTTTTACTTGCGTCCTGAAATATTTACTACATGTATGATATGCAGTCCTGGTACTTCACTTTTTAATTTAACCACACTATTTAATTTGGTTTTTGACTAATAACCCACGCCTTGGAGAAACTTGTACCTGGATAAAACATGATGATGTCCTCCTAGCCGATTATCGGCTACGGCAGCTATTCTCATGTAAGGAGATCAGTCAACTGCGCAGGACATATTATAGTGCACAAGCATTTGCTTGGACACAGGTGCACTCCCTATTCTTTCACTCTCTTAGCGCGATGGGACGGCAATCCGACACCACCGGAAAGAGATCAGGCGCAGGACCGACATTTACGTGTTCTCCGATGGATGGATAAAATATAGCCCATATTCAGCGTAGATAATGTACCTTCCTAGCATTGAAAGAATTATTCAAAAGGGGTCAATAGATTCAGAGCTTATTCGTGTCAAACAAACAAATCTTCCCTCTTTATACATTAGTATATACTATGTCCTTGAAAAAGGTCGAATGCAGTCCTTTGTTTAAAGCTATTACTTGCAACGGAGTCTGCTTCATTTGTTTTATTTTAAACTTGTTTTGTTTTTGTTTTTAAGAAAAGGAAGCCATTACGAATAAAAAGGAATAAGATTTTGTAGTTTTTTGTTTGAATAGATTTTTTTTAGTTTAATGCTATTTTTTTATTATTTATGTTTTATATTATATGCAATTTTGAAAAAATTGGAATTCAAAAGAATTATTTAGGTAAGTACATTTCAAATATAAATAAAATAAAAAATGTGTTAAGCCTATCACTCATTTTCTCATCCACTTAAATCCCAAACCGACCTACAAAATACAGGGTGTTCAAAAATACATGGTGTTCAAAAATGTACGTTCATAATTTCAGCACATGTGGAATAACATCAAAGAGACTACATTTATTCAGCATCAGCCTGTATAAATTACATAGCGGTGCTAAAAATTTCTTTTTGAAAAACACGGTAGACCACCCACGGTATTCGTTAATTTCTAACGTTATAATCTTATAATCCTTACTAATATTATAAATGGGAAAGTGAGTTTGTTTGTTTGTTTGTTCCGCTTTCACGCCGTAACTACTGAACCGATTGCTTTGAAATTTTGCAGACGTAAAGTTAGAAGTCCGGATTAAATAATAGGGTACTTTTTATCCCGAAAAAAAATAGATATTCCCGAGAGAAAACAAAAATATTGTTTGCTTGATGGATGGATTGTAGATGGCGCTGTGTGTCCAATATAACCGAATTCCACGCGGGCGAAGCCGCGGGCGGAAAGCTAGTACCTTTATAATTCAAAAACACACAAAGATATTAAAGTAGGGTACTTTAATATTTCCGGCTGTATTTACGGTACGTATTAGGATGACCAACGCAAAATCCCAAATTATTTAAAAATACAAGAATAAGTTTACTCGTTTGTAACACATGAGGAAAGTTTAAGTGTATAATTTGTACCCGTACCGCTCGTTCTTGTATAAAACGGATTGTCTTAAGGCGGCTTTACGCTAGCACGATCTATCCTACATAAAAGATCATTAAAGCAGACATGTTAAGATGCGTGAGGATTTCCTATTACGACAATTTTCAGCTTCTACGCGCATTGACGCTCTAATATAGCATCATGTTTGACAAAATACACATTTGAACAGACTTTCAAAGCTGGGCGCACAAGTACGTATGTGCGTTGGCAAAATTTACTCCCCTACAGTTTACAAAAATGAGCCTACAAGTACATATAACCTGCTCATTAGAAACCGCTACTTGTCACCGGTATCCGCCATTTTGTACAATTATCCTCCTCGAGGCTGGGTGTAGGTAGGCATAATTTGTTACTGTAATCGATCAGTTTGCCAGACGTTAGGTTTGACAGTCAAGTGGTAGATCGATAGCCTTTGGTAGTAGGTAAATTTGAATTTATGATTTAAGGCTAGGAGGATAATGTTGGGTCTAGGATAAAATAATTTCAATAATGTGATTTTTTTTATCGTAACTGGAGAAATTCTGAAAACAAATAAGAAAAACCTGACATTTTATGTAATCAGCAATTCTGACAACCAGTCTTACCAAGGAGTTTCGGGTTGCTTGGGTAACTCCATGTATCCATTTAGACTGGAAGCCGACTCCAATATATTCGGAAAAGGCTAGGTAAATGATGACTTTAAAAAATTATGTCATTAAAAAGGTGTAAATGAAAATTGTAAATTTGGTATGCAACACTGTGGCGCACACAAATGTACCTTCTGGTGTACTCGCTCTAGCAAACAGTAACACATTACGTGCGAACATTCCTAAAACGTCCGCGAAATTGCAACATTTTTGCAGAAGCCTCGCTCTAGCGACGGGTACTAAAATATGTTATTACATAAAATCGATTTATCAATGCTAAAAGGCACTTTTTCAAGGTCAAAACTCACAATACACTAGCCCAAAAACGACCCAAGGAAATCGGATTTTTATTCCCGTCAATTTGACTTATATGGTTACACAAACGGGCGACCTTTTTCTAAGGGTGCGAACGAGAAAGGATCTAGCAATAGTAGAAAAAGTCCCTTCCTGCAGAAAAGAATTTCTACTATTCATTTGTATAGATTGTATGACCACTCATATCCATACATGCTTTTCATTTTTACAAGCGTTTACGAGTTTAGAACATCAAGGCCAAGTTTGTGTAAAATATGGAAACGAGGATTCAACACAGTTTTTTTTTACTTCTATTTTTGGGTTCAGAAATTATCAGATGGTCCCTCCCGCTGTAAGTGATGAATACTGACTAAAACCCACCATGTTCCTTCTTGAGCTCTTTATGTACCAGGGCCGTGGCATCTCAAGGTTTTAATACAGTCTAACTTAAGTGACCAAGCATTATAACAGCGCTACCACACTGGCGGATCATAGGCGCAGTATCGCGCGTATAATGCACGACGGCAAACAATTGTCGAATACCAGATCAAAAGTTCGCACGTTTTTTATCGCTCGGTATTTGCTGCACGTAAAAATACCGAGCGGTATAAAAACGCTGTTAGAGTATTCTATAGAAAATATGCATGTAAGCACAGACGAAACGACGAAATAAACTACCAGTATTACTTTAAACAGTGTAGACGTAGCTTAATAAAAACAAAAAACACTCAGCCTACTGTTGACTTACAATTAGTGTGTTTGTAGCACTTTTGTGTAGCTTTGCAAGATTTGTTGCTCCTATTCAGCATTACTACGGCTAAGTTTATTTTTGTTTTTATTTGCTTAAGTATTACTGTTGTTTACAGTCTAATTGTTGAGTAGAAATGTAGCTGGTATAATGATATTTTGCTGTTTCGAGTAATCTAACTATTCTAATGTAGAAAAGAGGAATCATTTATTTGTTTGTACCCTAAAGGCTCTGAAACTATTGAACTGATTTGAAAAATTATTTCACTGTTAAAAAGCTGCTCTTTCCGGGTAACATAGGATATATTTTATACCCGTACGGGTAGCAGTTCCTACGAAAATGGCTAGTGTTAAGTATGAATGTAGAAATATTGATAAATGTGTTACCAAATAGGTACCTTAACGTGGACTTTACATAAGTCGAAGTCGTGTACAAAATTAGTTAAATGTTAAACAATGAAGTAAGTCTTTATTAGAGACCCAAGAATTGGGATGAGGAGTTAAGATAGGCAGTCGCTCCTAGTAAAATATTGCTACCCGGCTGCATCCGGTTAGACTGGAAGCCGACCCCAACATAGTTGGGAAAAGGTTACGCAAATGATGTTGCTAATGTATTACCTAATAAATAACTTATCGTAAACTTTATAGAAAGTACTTTTCCTAACGATAATTCTTATAAACTGCGTGGGCGAAGTCGCGAACAAAATTAGTTAAAATGTTAAACGTTTCAACAATAATTGCATAAAAGCTTCCAAGAGCTTTCATTAGGGGGTAGGATGAACCTCACGATTCTTCCTGCTATTAGAATAAAGTGTGGTAATATTTTTCGCGTTAGTATATTTAAGGCATAATGTTTTAAATCTGTTGAAAATGTAATTAAAGGTATTTCGCAGTAAATATACCTACTGAAATCATTTTGAGCCATTTGTTTATACTGGTTGAGGATTATTTATAAAGAGTTTATTTATAATTAAAAACACTTGATTGTATTTTATTGTAAAGGGATGATGTAGCTTCTCAATAGAACAATATTTTTTTTATAGTTTTGGTGACTTTAGGTTACAAACAAACAGAAAATATGTCCTTATATATTACTTAAGTAAGATTACCTTAGATAACCTCCCATTGTACTTTCTCAAAGAACCTCATAGATTACTTTTATTTTATTAAACGAAACTCCAAGTATTAATAGTTGTAATCAACATGCAAATGAAGCAATCTTTTGTCCTTAATTTTATCATCTGTCAAGACAATTTTACTCTCCTTTCGTAGACCGAGAAATCTGTAGATACTTATAACGTTGAAAAGTTTTTTGTTTTACTAGTGTCAAAAACAAATGAAACGATTACAAAAAAAATATATAAAATAAAACCTTTTTAAAGTGGTAGAGCACACTGCAACTTTAGTCAGCCGATAATTTGTTTACACTCAAAAATCAGTATTTAGATGAATAGTAGCGAACACATCAGAAAGATCAGGTATTTAGCCGGTATTAGACCGACTGAAAACTTTGATTGGAATCAAGAATTTCTTTGAAAAAAATATAATTTAATTTACTTATTGAAAGCCATATCGCAAAAATATTTCACATCATCCCACTAGTTAAGTACATACATCTTGGTATATCAAAAGCGTCCAACTTAATTACCAGTCTCGTCACGAGTTTAATTAAAAAAGGGCGTCAAAAAATCTTATTTAAATCCACTGCAAATTCTTTAGTCCTCCCTTGTGAATGTCGCTGAGAGAAATTGTTATGAAAAATGTTATCATCGGCCTATTTTCTATTCCACTGGAAAAATATTACTTCTCATTCTGGGTAAATGTAGATATTAAGTTTATCCCTACTAATATTATAAATGCGAAAGTAACTCGGTCTGACTGTCTATCTATCTATCTGTCTGTCTGTCTGTCTGTTACGCTTTCACGTCTAAACCACTGAACTGATTTTAATAAAGTTTGGTACAGAGATAGAGTTGACCTTGAGACATAGGATAGTTTTTATCCCGGACTTGGAAACGCGATATAACAGAATTCTATGCGGGCGGAAGCTAGTTATGTTATATTTTCATCATCAGCCTTTTTGTCGTCCCACTGCTGGGCTGCGGCTTCCTCTCACACAGATAGGGATTGGGTATTAATCACCAGGCTTGCTCAATGGGGATTGGCGATTTCACCCATTATAGTCAAGATTTCCTCAAGATGCTTTCCTTCAACTTTAATCCGACTTAGGAAGAATCGAACCCACACACTCATACTTTGGATTCAGTCGCTTCTTGTAAAGCACTGGTACTCAGCTACATTCGGTGAGACTGGAAGCCGACCCCAACATAGTTGGGAAAAAGGCTCGGAGGATGATGATGACACTCATACTTGAGAGGTTGGCTCTTTAACGACAGGCCATCACGACTTGAATTATGCTTGTACATACATATGTTACCTATATTATATTCTACATTATTATAAGAAGATTTTTAGGTTGAGTTTTTAAAGAAGAAAATATCTAAAACTCCGTACACACTCTGAATTTATTCACTTTTAATAGCTTACATAAAAACAAGATCAAAAGTTTGTCAATCTGTCCATTTATTATTGTTTGTTTAGGATGTGACATTTCAGTATCTTTTTTTTCTTTATTTTTTCAAAATTATCTTTTTCTGTTTACATAGGATTCTGTGACGACAAAATGGAAAGATTATTTACCGAACAAATATTTTCTGAAAATTATATCTGAAACTGTTTCGAGGTTTATTTTCATATTTTTTTTTTGTATGATAAACTTTGAGGTTATTTATATTCTTTGATACCTAAATATAATGTTAACTATTAAAAGATAAATGTTAAATCAGTTCGGAAGTTTTGTCATAAAATCCTGAAAGACAGATAGAGGCACTTTTGCGTTTATGATTTACACAGGGCCAATTTTTCAATCGACGGACAACTTTTACCTGAGAAATAAATACAGCGGTTTGACATATTTTCTATACAAAAGCTGTCAAAACGTCAAACATATTCTTCAGATAAAAGTTATCTGTCGATTGAAAAATCGGACCTCAGAGTATAATGCTATTAAGCGACTAAAAGTTTGCAGTCTACGGAGGGTAACGCAATCTCGAGGAAGAAATCAAATGCTTTGCCTGAAAAAAAAGTTTTAAAATTAGACTCAAAACATCTACTATCTACGTATATCATCATCTCGTGCATAGGACGTCCACTGCTGAACATAGGCCTCCCCCCTAGATCTCCGCAGATACCTGTTGGAGGCGACCTGCATCCAGCGTCTACCGGCGACCTTTATGACCTTTATATCTACGCACAGAACTGCATAAAAATATTCCAAGCTTTTTAAACATTAATACCTACATCAGAATTAACATAATTGCATTAAAAATCTTCATCTTAAAATGCAACTGAGTTAGCCGTGCATGAATCTGCATTACAACTAGTTTTCAGCGCTTCTAACTGACAGTTAAAATATAAGTTACACTCGTTTTAACTCTACTGTTAATTAAAGTAATATTTTTACACTGAAACTTAAATTTATTCTGAGTTGGGTTAAGATTAAATTGGCTTTTTGTTTTGAGAGTTAAAGCATTGTGTCTGAAAAGTATGTAACTAATATTATAAATGCAAAAGTAATTGTGTGTTGCGCTTTCACACCAAAATTGTTTAACCGATTAAATTGAGAAAGGAAAAAGACTACTTAGATACGAGTGGTATCCGCGTAAATACTTCATCATCTGCCTGGCCTTTTCCCAACTATGCTGGGGTCAGCTTCCAGTCTAACCGAATGCAGCTGAATGTGCCTCATAGAGCAACTGCCTATCTGACCTTCTCAACACAATCCGGCAACCTGATATCCCTAGCTAAGACTGGTTGTCACACTTTCTGCCTTCTGACTACCCGTAACGACTGCCAAAGATGTTCAAATGACAGCAGGTACCCACAAATTTATCGTAGCTTCTGAAACACGAAACATTTATTTTGGAAAATAATATAAAGTGAAAAGGCTACCATAAAACAATTTCGACTTACGGTACTTAATACAAGCGAAAACAGGCAACATTTAGTACATTATTTCGGGGCTTACGTTTACACCCATTAATTTCTACCCTACTAATTCACCCGTTACAGTATCAGCAGACTTCAAACTTTTAGTCGGCCGATTGCTTGCGCTTTTTTTTAAAGACGTCAAAAATCATCAAATGACCCCTCCCGCTGTGGGTTAGCAGCGGTGAGGGAGTGTCAGACTCTTACTGACTTAAAACCGTCGTGTTCCGTCGTCGGCCTTTTATGTACCAGGGCCGCGGTAACTCTTTCGGACAACCCGCAGAGTTGTTTGGGCTCATAAATCAGTATGAAGATGAATGGTAGTACGCACATTACAAAGATCAGGTATTTAGACGGTATCAGATCGACTGAAAACTTTGATTGCTGCATATTTGACAGCTGTGTAGCTGGGAAGTTTGTTATTCACCGCTTCTTCTTTCCAGCCATAACACTAGGAAGTGGTGAAAGGGGGACGTTTTGGGGGTGCTGTCCTTTTGTAATTTTGACTTTTAAAAGTGCTAAATACTAGCCTACTTTCTATAAACGTTTTTGAATTTAATTGGAATCAAGATTTTTTATATATTTTTTGGCAACTATCGAGTCAACTGTTGGCCGACTATTTAGTCTCCAGTATGCGGGTACTATTACGCTTAATTTATCCTGCTCCCACTAATTTGAGAGTGCGCTGTAACAGTGCTGATTATTTTCATGAAACAGAATTTTAGATGTGTTAAAATCTAGTTAAAACCTTGATGGTAGTGAGCGTTAAAATATTTAAAACTGGTAAACTATGGTATTATAATTCAACCTGTATTATGTTATTTTAGTACATAAGCTATGTACTAATTTCCCGCGGTTCCACCCGCATCCCGAGGGAACTTCTGCTCGTTCTCGGATTAAATATAAACCTTAACTTACTCGGGAATAGTGTAGCTTAAAAACAGTGAAATATTTTTTGGAGTCGGTTTAGTAGTTTCGGAGCATTAAGGGTACAAACAAAAAAACATTCCTCTTTGATATATAGCACAGAAATTATTAGTAGGTATAGATAATATCTCCCACCAATTTTCATTAAGATCCATTCAGTAGCTTTTGGGTGAAAGAAAAAGATACATACATCTTTTTACAAAATACGTCTTTAAAAATATAAGTCCAATATATCAAAATCTTATTTACATAGCGTAAAAAGGAAAAAATATTTAAGCAGAGGTTATTGCCCTTTTTGAATATAACTATCTAATGAAGATTAATGTTCTAGCAGTTAGCGTTTTCATAAACATTATAAACGTAGATTCAAATCCTTTAATTTACTTAAAGTTTCATGAAATGGATAAAAATAAGCATTAAAAATGTTCTGCCATCAAGCTTGTTACATTTCTTAGTTATAAATGGAAAAGTTTTTCTTTCATATTGAGTCATCTATACATATAATAAAATGAAGTCAAAACTGTACATTGAATATTTTTTTAAAAGAATACTTGGGGGGTGATCCATAATCGATTCTGAACCCAAATATGTAGTTTTTAGAATTTTTGTCTGTATGTCTGTATGTTTGTCCCGGATAAACTCAAAAAGTACTGCATGGATTTAAATCAAATTTTGCATGACTATTACCTGGGGGCCGGTTCAACACATAGGCTATATATTATCACGCTATCACCTACGGGGGATGAGCAATGAACGATTAAATGCACGAGAATGCAGACGAAGTCGCGGGCAACAGCTAGTTTATTTATAACTGAGAGAAATATGGACAGTATTACTATTATGTGCTTAGTTTTTTTCCCAATTTCGGTTGGGGCCGATTTTCAATCTAACGAGTACGTAGTTAAATACCAGTGTTTTACATGCAGCGTGTTAGACTTTCTGTCTTCTGACTATCCATAACGACTGACAAAGAAGTTGAAATGATAGTCTGAACTTTCCGAAACACGGAGAAACTCGTCGTGACAAGATGCTGCTTAACCTTACGACGTCTATCGATCCGTGCAGCTGTTTCTTAGCCCTAAGCTTCAAATTATGTCACCATAAGCTAAAATTAGCTTACTTAAAGGAAACTTATGATAACATATCTACTGCTGTTTCCTCTGCTTTCGTTTTTACTTATATCTTCAAAAATACAAAATTTACCTACAGATACTGATAAAAATTACAAACGCCAACACAAAATCTCATAAACTGCTTTACCATTTTCAATAAAACCTATTCATAAGGCAGCGTAATAAATCAAATGCCCTTTGCGTTTTGACATAAGTCATCAATTTCAATACAGTATAGTACAATACAGACAGTTTCGCGTGATAACCTTACATAAACTCAGTAATAAAATTGTTCTGGTTACTTCGAACAACATTTTGATTATCTACCTACATAATAAACTAGCTGTTCTCCATGGTTGCACTACCTACTTCCCGCACCCGGATAAAAAGTTTGAGTTTGTCTTTACACTGTAAGTAGTTTCTGTAATTTGCTTTCGTAACAATTAACAAAGATTTTTTGGTGGGAAATCATCAAGTGACTTCTCGCGCTGTGGGTGCAGCGTGAGGGAGTGCCAGACTCTTACTGCCTAAAACCCACTATGTTCCTTATGACCCACAGTGTACCAAGGCCGCGGTAACTCTTTAAAAAGTTCCGTACTACTTATCAAGGCAGTTTTAGTTTGGCTCCTAAACCCTATACCTTTGGAGTATGTCGCCTTAACAAGAACCGATCTAGCGAATGAGATACATCCAATGAAACTAGTTCCAAGACTGTTATACTTTAAGGCTTTAAAACAAAAAAATCTTGAAACAAACACGCACAAATCCATAGAATAATCTAGTTAAAATACAATTGAAACCGTGCCTGGTACAGTCGAGCGATTGTTAGCGGACAAAAATACAATTTGATCAACGATAAACCATTTAGTGGGTATAATCATCGTTTTAAAATTTTAATGGTCTTGTCTGACATCAGTTTTGGCAGAAACTTAGACTATATTTATAGTGTATGTAACACGACATTATCATCTATCTAGCCTTTTTTCAACTATGTTGAGGTCGGCTTCCAGTCTATCTAGATGCAGCTGAGTACCAGTGCTTTATAAGGAGCGACTGCCTATCTGAACTCCTCAACCCATTTACCCGGGCAACCCAATACTCCTTGGTAAGACTGGTGTCGGACTTTCTGGCTTCTGACTACCCGTAACGACTGCCAAAGATGTTCAATGACAGCCGGGTCCTACCTACAGTTTAACGCCTTCAACAATAGTATGTCAAAATATTTATTTATTTATTTATTTATTTATTACAGGGTTTACCAACAGCTTCTGTGTAGATAAAGCTTAGAGTACAATTTTTGTCATTACTAGGACTTACACAGTCGCCAATTCTAGGTTAACCAACATACGCTAAATAATCATAGAAAATTATACAAAACAAAAAACACTTCTTATTAAAATTAAAGAAAAACTAAACTTGTTGCAATAAATAACATATAAACTTATGAGAACAATAACAACTGTCTTAGAAATACTTACAACTTATAAAACTATATTTTGTGAGAACATCATGAGATCAAAACTTAGGGTAACTAAAAATGTAAAAAATTTAAATTAAAATAAAAATTCAAATACAAATAGAGCAATAGAATAACATAAAAACATAACATTTTACGTAACATTTTGTCGATGTTGCAATTTTTGGGATTCCAGTAATTGGGCCTTAAAGGTATTAACCGAGACATTGTAAATGTCAAGATCTGGAGCTGATTTAATCACTGAGTTCATCTCTCTGCTGAGTCTGACCAGTGGCGAGTTTACTCCTATATTGGTTCTAGTTGCTGTAGTATGATACAGGTTGGTTATGGGATGTCTAGGGATATTATATGGTACTTTTAGTCCCACACTTTCCACAAGTTTCATGCAGTCCAATTTATTATTTAATAATTTAAAGAAAAACAAGAGATCTTGCATCAGACGACGGTCACGTAGGGAATCCATTTTATAGCACTGGATACGTTGTTCATAGGGACACCGAGGAGATATTTCACCAGATGTATAAGCGAGGTGCTTTGTGAAAGCCCTTTGAATGCTTTCAACTCTTTGCGACTGTACAGCATAGAACGGGTTCCATACCACGCTGGCAAATTCCAGGTTGCTACGAACTAAAGCGTTATATAGGACTATCTTTGTTCTAACCAGTTTAAACCCTCTCGAACTCCTCTTAAGGAATCCAAGTAATCGTGCTGATTTTGTGACAATGCCATCTATATGGCTTCTAAAATTCATATTGTTGTCCATAATAACGCCCAGATCGCGTACCTCAGTAACGGAGTTCAATACTGCACCTTTGATGTTGTACGATATCAAATTGGACTGCTTCTTCCTGGAAAATCGTATGTGGCTACATTTTTGGACATTAAGCTGCATGTGGTTTAACCTGCACCAGTCCTCTATTCTGTCTAAATCCTTCTGAATCAAGAAAGTATCCTCATGTGAAGAAATAGTTTTATATATCTTAAGATCATCTGCAAACATTAAGTACTTACAGTGGAGGATTTGATGTGTAATATCATTAATGAACAGTGAGAACAGAACTGGTGCAAGATGAGAGCCCTGAGGAACTCCTGAGTCTGCATGGTATGGGTAAGACTCATAGCCATTGACGACTAAAATTTGCGTTCTACGAGCCAAATAGGATGAAAACCACTTTAGCAGTGAACCATGTATGCCATTATACTCTAGTTTCAATAATAGCAGAGAATGATCAACTTTATCAAATGCACTGCTGAAATCAGTGTACACAGCATCTACTTCCAACCTTTTGTCAAGAGCTAATGTCACATCCGATACAAACTCGACGAGATTCGTTTCTACGCTACGACCAGCTTTAAAGCCATGTTGATTGGGTGAGATAATTTTATCTATATGGCGAGTGACGATAGGACATACAAGGGCTTCAAAGATCTTCGAAAAACATGATAAAATTGAGATAGGACGATAATTTTTAACATTGGCTGGATCTCCTTTTTTAAAAACCGGGACTATTTTTGCTCTTTTCCAAACATCCGGGAAGGTACCGTCAGCAAGAGAAGAATTGTAAATAAGCTGCAATGGTAGAGCAAGTTCTCGACAACAAAGTTTAACAAATAAGGGCGGTATGGAATCAGGACCAGGTCCTTTCGAGGTATCTATACATTTGAGTTTATTCAAAACTTGGTTCTCTGTAAATTTTACAGTACTTATAATTGAGTCAATCCCTGAAAATTCATTTGAATGTTTATTTACCGTAGTATTGGCTGGTGCACGACTAAAAACAGATACAAATTGATCCGCAAAAAGGTTAGCTATTTCTGGACCACCACTAACTACTCTATCATTCAAAAACATGTCAGCAGGTATGCTGGATTCACCACGACGTTTATCTTTTATAAACCTCCAAAACGTTTTAGGATTCTTTGGAATATCATTCTCAATATTACTTTTGTACTCATTGTAGCACTTATTCATTAATGTATGGCAGCGACTACGAAGTAATTCAAAGGTGAGTCTGTCCCGAGGATTCTTATATTTGCGGTATTTTTGTCTAAATTTCTCCTTTTCAGACAGCGTCCTAATAAGTGCGTTGGAAAACCAAGCTGGATATTTTGCTTTTTTCTTCGAATATTTGGGTATAAAATTGTCGATAATAGTTTGAAGCACACTATAGAAAGCTTCAACCTTTTCATTAACATTAATACAGTTTTGAAAGGTGCAGTTCCAATCAACATTTTTAAGTTGATTTTTGATCTGCTCATAGTCGGCTTTAAAAAAGTTATAACCAGAACGATAGTTAGTTTTAAGTTGTTTTATATCCGAGAAAGGAATGGATATAAGCAAGTTAGGGTGATGCGAGTCCAATTTACTTAGCAGGTCAGTAGGCTTGGTGACAGTTAGATTAGGTATGTTACTTAACACTAAATCTAAGATCCTACGTTCAGCATTTTTAGTGGAATTAAATTGATGCAGTTGGTTTAGTGACAAAAAGTCAATTAGAGGATAGCCCAGTGAGTTTTCGTAATTTGATGGGGAGAGATGTACCTCCTCATTATTCCTGTTCCAATTGATGAAACCCAAGTTGAAATCACCAAGAATCACAACATCGTCAACATTATTTAGTACATTATTGACATTATCTAAGAAATTCTGTAGAGAGTCTAGTTTGACTGGAGGGGGCATATAGATAACACATAACGCTACTTTCTTTATATTATTGTTTACAGATAACTCTATAGACAGCCACAGATCTTCAAAATTGCTTTCCCAGTTTTTCATTCTAACGGATTTAATTTTATTGCTAACAGCTACCATAACCCCACCTCCATCCTTTTTGGATACTTTTGAAGTCGATCGGTCTCTACGATAAATTACATAACGCGGGTCAATGAACTCTCCATTTGTTATACTATTATTTAGCCAAGATTCAGTGAAGGCAATTACATCATAACTAGTAAGCAAAATATTTTTATAAATGTCCTCAGTTTTTGTTCTCATTCCACGAACATTTTGATAATAAATATCAAGCATTGCGAGTACAAAATATGCCTAGAACATTGTTGAAAAACAGATGTACATAAATAAAGCTAACCTGAAATGTTTGATGGTTTCATTAGTTTTAAGCTATCCTGATTACGGATGTAGATAGGCTTAGAATAAATGTCCTTTCTGACAAAAATTCGGCCGTTTCGAATCCAGACAAAGTTATATGACAGTTCTTTGGCCATTTTGCGTGTTGCAGCGTGAAGGTGTTTTCCAGAAGGGCATAAATGCTCGCTTACAAATATAGGTACTCTGTTACCAGCAATGCCTAGGTGGTTCGAGTTTAATTTGTCCGTGGGATGTTTCTTGTTAAAATCTCCTACGGCAGCCAGAAGATTGTCACGCTGGCGAGGGCTGCGAAGCTTAGCGATAACAGTGCGTGGGCGGTTATTCTCTTTATTTAGTTTGGCAACTCTTGTAACTTGCATGATATCATTGTCACCTATATCGCAGCTAGTTACCTTCGCGATATTTTGCAACGTAAGCACTAGATTTTCGGACTTGTCTTCGGGCAAACCGTTAATTTCTACATTGTTTTCACGCATGTTTTGTTCTATAATACATAATCGTGTAGTAAGGTCGATGACATTTTGGTGAAGCTTTGTGTTATCGCTACGTAGTTGGTTAATTATGGCATCCTTCTCGTCAGATCGTTTCTTGTAATCTTCGAATTGCTCGTTAAAAAATCCAAGCGAAGCCTTGAACTCAGATATTTCACCTTTTATGTTTTTGAACTGATCAGCAAGCAGGTCTTTAAAGGACGATTTAAGTGCCGCGGCCAACTCTTCCTTGATTATACCTCTTAACGTGTCTTCATTAAAACAACTTTCCCGGCAGTTTGTCGTGGACTTGGGCTGACTATTGTGCTTCCTCAGAGTCACGTTCATTACATCAGCGGAAGTGTTTTGATTTGCAAGAGTTTTGGGTATGGTTTTGGGGCAAGATGATTGTTTCTGACTTGGTGATCGACAAAGGTTACCAGTTTTATTGGCCGGGCGTACAGGTGTATTTGTATTATCAGTTTTTGACTGTTTGCAGCAGCATTCAGGGCATTTCCAGGTGGCCTTATAATCGTGGTCCATAAGATAAAAATTGTTACTCGATATGTTTACACAAAATATGTCGAATCTTAATTTGCATTCACAGCAGTCCATAAATTCTATATTATTAATTTTATTCCGACATCCAGCGCAAGTATTATTATTCGGTTCCATTTTTTTTTTTTCTAAGGAGATGTAAACGTCCAAGCAATTGTAGCTTTTATTCGCATACAGTTTATGGTATGAAGTCGCGAAGCACGGAGCGACTGGCGGGCAGGCGTGTAAGCGTTATGCGTGTGTGCGTAGAAGCGAGCGATCCGCGGGTTGCCCTAGGTCAGGGACACCGCGACAGCACAGTCGTTATTTAAAAATTTGTAAAAGTAATTTGCTTATTACTCACGAACGCTCGAAAGTCCTGGTAAGATGTAAACACCACTGGATAGTCCGTCAACACAGCTTCACGAGGATATACAGCACTACTTAGTATGATAACTTTTGACTACTTTTCTAAATATTTTAACGGAGCAAACAACAAAACAGTACTATCACTACGGCGCACGGGCGAAAAAAAAAAAAAAATATTGTGTTTAATAACCCAAAATATTAACAGAAGTCAAGAATTAGTAAGATTAGTTGCCAGACCTTCTGGCTTCTGACAACTGTCAATGATGTTCAATGATAGCCGTGACCTACAGTTGAACGTGCCATCCGAAACACAGTCATTAGTGTCCAAAATATACTTAGTATATAAGTACATGCAAACTTAGAAATGTTGCACTGGTACTTGCCTAACCTGGAATCGAACACACACTCATACTGGATAGGTTGATTCTTTACCCACCAGGCCACCACAACTTCCTTTCCAAGATACAGGTGTAGAAGGGATTTCAGTAAAAACCTTTTGGGAGATTCTTCCTTACATTTACCATGGTTGTAAACGTAGGAATAAAATCTTGATATAGCAACATGTAAGTAAAAAGTTTATGGTATTACTTACATAAAATATACCTTTGACCTCCCTTTAGGGTCGTGTGGAGTTATCAAAATTTTATCACGGACTGTACGGGTACAGTAAAATGTGTAAACCAAATGAGAAACAGCCTTAATGTATTTGTATATATGTAATCTTATATTCTGGTCAGTATTATCTTACTTAAACGTAAATGCTTTAGCATGTTATTAAATAGTTTCCTGAAATTATCGTTTTTTTAAATTATGTACAGACAGTATTTTTCTTAGTCAACAGTGAAGAAGTTTACTTATTAATAGAAAAAGTCGGTCTGATGAATAAATAGTTTGACATATTTTCTGTAAACCCGCTGTCAAAACGTCAAATCCGTTTTTCAGATAAAAGTTATCTGGCGATAAAATAAATAGGCGGTAAATTAAAAATAAGTCGCCGTTTGAGTAAAAATGTACTTATTTATTACACATGACTTGGTTTAATATTGGTAAAATTTCAAAATCAGTTCAGCAATACAACCGTTTTTATAAAAGTAGTTGAAACAGAGGCTCGTAGACAATAATTGATTTTCCATGCATTGATAAATAACCAATTTATTACACAACATATATCGTAACGGAGTTGTTTAATAAAATTAAGTAAGTAAACCACATAAAAGTAGGAAAATTAAAGATTTAGACAACCCAAGAACATTCATACTAGGATACTTTTAAGGGAAATCATCAAATGACCCCTCCCACTGTAGGTTAGCAGCGTGAGGGAATGTCAGACTCTTACTGACTAAAACCCACCATGTTCCTTCTTAAGCCCTTTATGTACCAGGACTGCGGTAACTCTTTCTATCAATCTCGCAGCCTTGGCAATTCATACTAGGAGTTAGGTAAAGAAAAATTAAACACCTGAGCCTTATATACTAATACATCTATATAATATATAAGCCAGTACAGTTATGTTTATAGAATTTGTCAGTTCCCTGCACGTGCGGGCCCACGTAAGCAGCTAGAGTACTGTCGGGTACAAAAGTGTTTGAAAAACAGCTTAAAACATCACGGTTTTGTGAAGCTTAGCTTAAGCTCGAGACCTACTTTCTTTGTTATTAATAATAAATAAAAAAATACCTAATCAAACATAAATAAAACGTAGCATGAACGAGAAGAAAAATTAACTACGAAAAAAAATAGGTACTTAATCCTCTGTGCTTGTATCAGTTTCACTCTGTGCTACACTGCAACGTTATAAATACCAAAAATGTTGTTATATATAAAATATTGTCATGTTATGTTACAGCCTTTTTATCGTCCCACTGCTGGGCACATGCCTCCTCTCACACGGAGAAGGTTGAAGGTAAAAATGTTGCTAACATAAAATATACATATAGGTATCAAATTCATTGCCATATTATATGCAAATAAATAAATCTATTATTCTATTCCAAGGATTAATCTTAATTTACTTTTAAGGTTTCCTAATCCAATATATTGTAACCCTTAAACTTTAAACTTGATATAAAAACAAGGCCTTTGTAAACCTTTCAAAAATGTTATGCAAATCCTCCGTAAAAGCACTCTGGGTGTTTATTATTATCGTTCAATATTAATTATGTATGCAGATTGTTAATAGTTTCTCATCTGCCTAGCCTTTTCCCAACTACGTTGGGGTCGGCTTCCAGTCTAACTGGATGCAGCTGAGTACCGGTGTTTTACAAGGAGCCACTGCCCATCAGACCTGCTCAAGTGCTCAACCTAGTTAAACACGCATCCCAAAATACCCCTCGGTAAGAATGGTTGTCAGATTTTCTGGTTTCTGACTACCCGTAACGACTGCCAAAGATGTTCAAATGACAGCCGGGACCCACTAATTTATTTACGAAGACACAAAAACACTCATGAACATCCTTGGCAGTCGTTACGGGTAGTCAGAAGCCAGTAAGTCTGACACCAGTCTAACCAAGGGGTATCGGGTTGCCCGGGTTACTGGGTTGAGGAGGTCAGATAGGCAGTCGCTTCTTGTAAAGCACTGGTACTCAGCTAAATCCGGTTAGACTGGAAGCCGACCCCAACATGATTGGGAAAAGGCTCGGAGGATGATGATGACACAAAAACACTCACTATTCCTTCACTCTCATAGCGCGATGGGACATCAATTCCACACGACCAGAGTGAGATCAGACGCAGAACCGACATTAACGTGCTCTCCGGTGCACGGGTGTATCAATCACCAACTTACAGACTACGGGCTGCTTTCGTGAAAAAACCCACGAAGTGATTTCGGCCCGTGCCGAAAATCGAACCCGAGACCTCGGGCACAGCACTAGACCAATGAGGCAGTCGGATATTAATTATGCATACAAACTGTTAAGTTTCTCACTTTGTACCAAATAGTGAAATGCTCTAGGGTGCGATTTACCAAGATAATGGTTTGCGAGGAGACAAATGTTCACAGTAATTTATATTACAACGGTATGACTAAATTTGGGTCTGTCTTTAAGATTTTACTAGCTTTGAACCGTATCTTGGTCTTTGTTATATATTTCTAAATGATAGATTTAGTATGCAAATGGTTTTTATACGTAATTACCTCACGCATATGGCTAAATAAATAAATAACAACCCTTTGCATAATTATGTGATTCATTTCAAATTGAGTATTCTATTGCTTCATAACTAAACACAAAATTAGCCAGTGCATGTATAAATAAATATCATGCATTCAGGAATTTTAAGTATTAATCCTCATAAACATAAAATATACATAATATGCTATGATAAGTTATTAAGTTCTTTCAAAATATGACTGAATGAACTATTGCGTGACTCTAAAATGACATAAAAATTATAAACACCAAACACAAAATTCACAGTCCAAATAAAAATTAAAAAACACAAATTTTAAACAACCACCACAAAAAAATAATTTCTAACAAGAGAAACCACTTGTGTGCTCGCCAGTACTTACGTATTTATGCTCAGAGTTGAATTAATCACGCTCCATGAGCATTGGGGTGAGCACAGATATAAATATGAGTATATATGTTTTATTTACAAGGATTTTACATTACATTTAATATGGATAATAATATTTTATCCTGTAGGACGCAGCCTTTTAATATTGCGTCATTTATTAAGAGCATTTTTTCATGTATAAACTCAATCGGTTTAGTTCTGATAAACGCCCTGCAAACTTTCAGTCGGCCGATAGTTTGTTTGGGCTAATAAATCAGTATGAAGATGAATGGTAGTACGCACATTACATTAATCAGGTATTTAGCCGGTATCAGACTGACTGAAAAGTTTGAATGGAATCTTTAAAAACTTAACTTAAACCCAACTATGTTGGGGTCGGCTTCCAGTCTAACCGTACACAGCTGAGTACCAGTGCTTTACCAGAAGCGACTGCCTATCTGACCTCCTCAACCCAGTTACCCGGGCAACCCAATACCCCTTTGTTAGACTGGTGTCAGACTTACTAGCTTTTGACTACCCGTAGCGACTGTCAAAGATGTTCAATGACAGCCGGGACCTACAGTTTAACGCTTTCAACAATAGTATGTCTAAATATTGTGTTTAATTAACCTAAGATATTACTAGAAGCTAATTTCGGTTAAGCAATGCTATTTCATCATCATATATGTTTTAGGCTACTATTATTTTAGGGCCCAAAGCAACATTTTGTACTGTTAAGGTAAAGTCAACATACATAATGGATGGCAATGTTTGTAGAAGCTGGAATCTTCCTAATGGCTTGATATTTCAAAGTTTATGTTTTGAGACCAAACTGTAGTGAAGTAATTTCAATTTTGAACTATAGCATGTATAGTAGGCTTGCGCTTAATCTCTCTCCGGTGATGTCGGATTGTCGTCCCATCGGGCTATGAGAGTGAAGGAATAGTAAGTGCACCTGTGTCCAAGCAAATGTGCGTGCACTATAATATGTCCTGCGCAGATGGTCCTTTGTGAAATCACTGTCGGCGAAAAAGCATACTATTTTAAGTATTTGAATTGCGAGATTCCACGGTATACAGGACCCAAATGTTTCTTGTAGTATAATCTCTCTAGCAAACAGTAACAAATTGCGTGCATTTTTCTAAAACGTCCGCAATATTGCAACCATTGTGCGAATACATATTATGCTAGCTATGGGATGCTGTGCTAGTAGGACTCGTTCTGATGCGTATAATATTTTTGGTTTTGGTTTTCACAATTCTGCCGGGGGTTGACTTTTAGAAAGAAGGAAGAAAGAAAAATTGTTTATCCGGCAAAAAATGAAGCACTGAAAATGATACAACAGTAGAACAATTTATAAAATATCGCCTGCTAAAAGTGACCATGGAAGATTAGCTAAACCACAAGACTCATTACAGTTTTCCATTTAAGATGTGGTTTATTGTGTACCTAATTGTGTAAAATTGTTAAAATCATTAACACCCAAAGATTAACTTCACAGTGGTTTCATATTTTTAACATTTAACATTCTGTTAATTTCAATACATAAGTGTAGTATTTCTAAAATTCCAACAAAAAGTGAGTACTTATGTTCATCGTGTTTCCAAGTATCCATGCTCTTTTTCAGTACCTGAAAAAATAAATAAAAAGAAGTGTTATTAATGCTTATTTGAGAGAGTTCTCTGTAACGTAAAAGTTCTACACTTGAGGGTTTCCTTTTTATTGAAGTATCGTGAAAACAAGTTTGGTAACAAGTATGAAAAGTCTTCATAAAAAGAGCAAGGTTTTTGTACATTCGGTACTTATATTTATAACTTTCATGAGTGAGTTTCGGTTCGGTTTTGGGGGAAAGACTACACACGTATATAAAAGCGATTTAAAAAAGTTCGTTTGGTAGGCTCTCGCACTAAAACTAAATATATACATATTTACACGATATTTTCATCGAAATAAAATAATGCCAAAAGTTCACTAACAACATAAAGTTCAATTTTTCTTAAAACAAATTTTTACTTCAAAAATTGAACGTGAAAATTCATAGCAAACAATTGTTTTGAAAGAACTGACGTTTTATCGTCAGTGAACTTGGGCTCTGTCATGATGATGGTGATGATGATGTTCTCCTACTCCTGACCGAGTAGAGGCTACGATGGCTGTTCTTTTACAAGAAGATTAGTCAACTGCGCAGGACATATTGTAATACACAAACATTTGCGCAGACACAGACATTTGGGCCTTATAGAAAGCTGCTTTTCCACTCCTTAGAAAAAAAGCCATTAAAAGAATTTTAAACAAGATTATCTCCACACACATTGTAGTCCATGAAATGATTCCTATGTGTAGTATCGAGAACAGATTCAATTTTAAGATAATATAATTCTGTCGAGTCGATAAAGAAAGAGGTCCCAAGGGAGCTGTGCCATTAAAGTGAATTTTCTTCTGGGCACGATGCAGTTACTACAACATTTATTGTCTTTTAAACCAACTTGAAAGAGCAGTTATGCCTTACAATTTTTTATGAAATATATGGCTTTTTTACACAATTATAAAGCTCAAGAATTTGTTGGCTAGAACTCGCTAATCTTAAGAACTGCTAAGCGGATTTGTAAAATTCTTTCAGTGTCAGATAGCCCAATAAATCGTGATAGACTGTAAGCTACTTTTAATCCGGGGCCGTGACGTAGTTCCCACAGAACGCGGGTGAAACCGCTGGAAGAAGCTGGTTGCGTAAATTAAGACTTGAGCTTCCCAAATTTCTATAATTGCAAACATATTTATGTACTGTAATAGGCTTTTTTTATCGTCCCGCTGCTGGGCACAGGCCTCCTCTCACACGGAGAAGGATTGAGCGTTAATCACCACGCTTGCTCGTGGTGGGCTAGTGGGTAAAGAACCAACCTCTCGAGTATGAGGGTGTGGGTTCGATTCCAGGTCATGTACCAAAGCAACTTTTCTAAGTTTGTATGTACTTTCTAAGTTTATCTTGGACACCAATGACACCAGTCATTTCCTTCACCTTTTTATCAAAAAAGGTGAAGGAAAAGATCTTGAGGAAACCTAGACTATAAAGTCCAAAATCATATTTATGTACTTTTTTTACAATTACTATTATATACAGAAATACATTTCAAACCCTCAATACCCAATGCCCTCTTAATATCCAGTAAATATTTAATCCAGTAAACTTAACATGAACCCACCTGAAACAGACCAGGTATAAAATACAAGGGAATCGTTCCCCGTCAGAATTATGTAAATCACAACATGTTCCCGAACGCTGCGCCGTTCAAGATTTCATGCAATATTCATTATTTCATTCTGAATAGTTTTCAGCTGAAATTACGTCATATAGTGTATCGAGAAATACAGTTTTACTACAAACATACGACAAACTTTCAGTCGGCCGATAGTTTGTTTGGGCTCATAAATCAGTATGAAGATGAATGGTAGCACGCACATTCCAAAGATCAGGTATTTAGCCGGTATAAAACCGACTGAAAAATTTGATTGGAATCGAGATTTTCTTTTAAAAAAGATTCGCCAACCTTTGCGTCAATTATCGGCCGACTGTTTAGTATGCAGTTTGCAAGTACTCTTACATGTTTTTTCTATACAAAAGCTGTCAAAACGTCAAACGTATTCATCAGATAAAAGTTACCTGGCAATTGGAATATCGGCTCTAAATAAAATAACTACCGGCCAGCCTTGGCTCAAGAAGGAACATGGTGGGTTTTAGTCAGTAAGAGTCTGACACTCCCTCACGCTGCACACACGGTGGGAGAGGTCATTTGATGACATCCCACCAAAATACATAACATCCATGGGTATTTCCGGGTGTATGTACTTATGTAGCTATAACGTTCACCTAACTAAGACTTTCTCATGAAACTCTATTGGCCAAAATTGCATGAAAATCCGTGCAGTATTTTTTGACTCCATTGCGAACAGTCGGACTGACATGGTGGGTGGTGGTGGCTACTTTGGATTCTTTCCACACCTGGATAGAAGACATCTCGCATCTAGTTCCCATCTTCTTTGTTATATTTGATTTGTTCATTGGTTCAGTTTTTAATAAACGCCATGAATAAAATGTACATGATTAAAAAACTTTTAGATTGTTGTAGAAAGTTTTTCATTTGTTCGCTCTCATTTGTTTATTTTTTCAGTGTCTAAAGTACAATAGTCTGTTTTATTTCGGATTAATTAAACTTTTGGATAACTCAAGCCCATTTCGTAAGAGTGTTTGTCCAACTTTCTGGCTTCTGACTACCCGTAACGACTGTCAAAGATGTTCAAAAGACAGCCGGGACCCACGAAAATTAACGTGCCTTCCGAAACACGGAGGAACTTGTCATGAAAATGATCACCCATCTATCTACCATACATTGCTTAACAATCATTCACTGAAACTTAGGTGCAAGACAGCTCTTTTTGAAGGACAGCCCGCAAGCCGCCCACCGTTCATCACTTCCTATGTGTTTTTGCTATCATCGACCGACACTTTCAGCTGTTATTTATCATGTAATGGTGCATGTAGCTTACTGCTGCAGGTTACATGCATTTTAAAAACGTGCGGGTCCAGCGACTCGCGCATTTACCAAAGCAAAATACCCACCCGCGTCCTCTTGTCACTTGCGCATGTTAACTTGCTCCAGCTACATGCACCGTGTAGATGTACCCTTAGCCACAAGCTCCTTTCAAATTGTAGCCTCTCTATGCCATAATAGAATTATGAGCATACAGTATTGGTAACACACTTACATATTCTATTAAGGCCAATCTAAGTTCACGCCTTGAGTTCACTTCGCTATAATAGGTTGCGTCTAAACTATTAGATGTGTAAGGAACTTTCCTCTTGGGAAATTCTACGCTGGACAATGAAGTTTTTTTTTCACTTGAAAGTCTGTTAACATAACTGGGTCATGATGTTACTGTGCTTTTAACGTATTGTAGCGTCTTAAACAAAGTACATATTTAAACTCGTAGGTTGAAGGAAATAACTTAATCATAATCTGCCTAACCCTTTCCCAATTATATAGGGCCAGTGTTTTACATACAGCAACTGCATGTGTGAGCTTCTCGACTCAGTTACCCGGCCGACCCGATACCCTTTGGTAAGACTGGTTATCAGACTTCCAGGCTTACACTACATGTGACGACTGCTAAATAAGTTCAAATAACAGCTAGGTCGTTACCTATTTAACGTGGCTTCCGAAACGCGTAAGAACAGGTCATTACAAAATGGTCACCCATCAACGGACCGACTCATGATCTAACCTAATAGACAGACATGTGTTACTGGGGAGTTTGTTGCGCCACTTCTTCTTCCCAGCAAAAACACATAGGAAGTGGTGAAGAGCGGGCGTTTTGAGGGGCATCTTTTGTTTTGATTGCCAGCCTGATTTTAATAAACTTTTTTGAATTTGATTTATCAGACAAGAAGGAGCATGGTGGATTTTAGTCAGTCTGACATTCCCTCTAATCTAGACGTAAATTGGAATTACGTAAGCAAGCAGCAGTTTTGGTTCAGACTGCTCGGTACATAATATCTAAATGTTAATGGTTTGCTGGCTGAAATACTGGTTAGACAGATGAGGTGGGGTGCCACTGAAAGCAAGATAAGAACTGGCGTTAATTAGTTTTTTAACTGACTTCTTATATAGAAAGACTAGCCAGCAGTTTCACTAGCGTCTCGTGGAAACTACTCCATGCACGTGAATAAAAAGAAATTACATAATACTTAGCATTCCTCAATATATTATGGGCTTTATCTAAAACTTAAATCCTTTTTCAAATTACACTTTTCATCTTTATTACCTTCAGGAACTAATAAAAAAATAATATGAATCGTTATATAATCATCGGCACGAATCTTGAGCGCTGACCTTCACCTGCGCAGAAGTAATTCCCTTTGGTGGTTGGTCCCTTTTGTGGTATGAAGTGAGGCGCGGGATTGGTTCTTTGCTAATAAATCACTTCTGCACTTGTGTAGGTCAACGCTCAGGATTCGTGCCAATGATTCTACGACTAATATATGAAGAGGTCTACTTAAAAAACACTTGTATACCAATAGATTTTTTTTACTAATAACATAAAACTCACTTTACTAAATACTGTAAGGGACAATATAAACTTTTGATATTAGTCAAGTCTGTTTTGCCACCAAGTCAAGTTTTACCTCCTACCTTTTTTTGAAAGTTAGATAAAAATAGCCAGCATTAGAACCCCACCTCATCTAAACAAGTTTGTGACACTCCAAACTTGTTCTATCCCATCCCATCCCATCCCCCAGACGTCCTGTCTCAATGACTCTAAATTAGTTTTTAATTGAAATCCAATCAACGAAAAAGGTCCATTTTAACTTAAATGCAGGCTGTTTTATTTTGTTAGAAGTTTCAAGTATCGAGACCATTGAGTTTCTGAGTGATTGTTCTTTAAGAACATTGTAGTTTGGTAATTAGTTTTAATTTTGTTAATGGATTGGTAAACCAATGGTTTTTTTTTGTACATTGATTGATTGTACGTACATACTTGTCCAATGTTTGGTATGGTCGACGTATTTTGGGAATCTGAAGTTATTCACTTGTGCATAGGAGAGTAAATGTCGGTCCTGCCCCTGATTTCTCTCCGGTGGTGTCAGATTGCCATCCCAACGAGCTATGAGAGTGAAGAAATAGTGAGTGCACCTGTGCAAATGCTTGTGCACTGTAATATGTCCTGCTCAGTTGGCATGTTAACACAAGTTAATTAATAACTTAGCATGGGGCTTACCGACCGAGTGTAAAAAAGGTGTCCCGACATAGTTTTTGCCCTAACTTCATTTTTGGAAACCATTCTGTTTCCTATATTATTTACTTGAATCTCAAGCCTCGTGTAATAACGCTGTAAAAATAAATTCGCGGTCTTTATGGAAGTTTGTAAAAATTGAGGTCGAGCGTGTAGGGTCAAAGTTTTTAAGCTTCATCTCTTGTGAAAGATATGGACCTGAATAATACAAACTTTAGCTGTAAACAGCTCGAGTATTATATATCATGCCAACTATGTATATCTGCACCGCTGTTTGTGTTCTTATAAAATATTCAATTAAAACAATGGTATATACCATAATATTCGGTATATTACTTTGTATAATTATATATGTTGTTTGTATATCTATGGGACCGTGGGAAACTAGTAGTATCCATGTATCTCTAGGAAGAGACACTTAAACTATCTTTCTCTTTTTTTTTGTTGGTCTTATGGAAATGGACCGGCAAGAAACGCCATCTATAGACATCGTCTCATCAAAGATTACATTGTTAATATACTTAAAACACTGAAAACATCCCTTTTAAGGAACTTTTAATAAAAGCTACGATTTCCAGGTCATCTACAGCCCTCCATTTAAATTGACATTGTCAAAAGGATCTTTCGAAAAAGTTTACCAATTTGTGATTTAAATCAGATCCGACCAGACTGTTAATAAAGTGTCGAGGGAGAACGAGAACATACTTAGTATACGCCACCAAAATCAATCACGAAATCTTTTTGAATTCTGGATACTTTTATAAATCATTTTTGTATTTTTTGTTTTGATATTTTTATTGGATTTTATTAATTTAGTCTTCTAGTTCTTTCGCTGGGAAACTACTTTGAGCACCTGGATAAAATTAGTAGCTCATAGTGTTCCTCAATAAATGCGTTATCTTACAGTGGAAGATTTTTTCAAAACCGACTAGTTATTACTGACATGAGTTTGAACTCATTATTTGAATAACCAACTTAAAAAGGTAGGACCGATTAAAATTAAAAATAAATATTAGGAAAAATATTTATAAAAGCCTGGAAATTATCATAGTCATGTTTTCAAACGGCTGCTAGAAGTATTTTAAAATACTAAAACCAAAAGCTAGTTACAATAGTTAATTTGGAAATTGTAATATTATGTAACTTAGTAGTGTGGGTATCATCTGAATATTACCTCAAGTGAATGAATAGCGTTACATGAATAGAAATGTTGATTAATACCCGAGGGCAAGAGTAGGTTATATTAATAATTGATATTTATTAGGTACTGTTTTTTTTTTAACTCTGATGACAAAAAGAGGGGTCTGTAAGTCTCTAGCAACGTAACTATAAAATGGATAGACCGATTGAAACACGATTTTTAGATGAAAGCTGATATTTCGGTGGTAGTTTTTATGATATATTTTATTAAAATTGAGCTAGCCGTTTTAAAGTTACAAGCTATTTTGTCAACAGAGCAGCCTCTCAGATAGAAAATGTAAATTAATTATTTCTCTTGTGATCACACAATTAAAATCTTTCTTTCTTTAATTACCTACAAAAGTGTTTCCTACAATTACTGTCTAAGGAAAACCATTTTTTTTTTGCACCCGGATGAAACACCTTAAAGTATAGGTAATACATACCTATTCTCTAGCCTTGGATTACAGTTCAAGGCCTTTTTCTAAGAAAACGTAACAAAAACTCGCAGGTGCCTTTACAAATTGGTATTGTGTGAAAACGTAATTCGATAAACAGGATAAAAGGTTTACTAGAAAAACTAAAAATACAAGCAATAAAGCCGAAGAATTTATGTAGGTTTATTTATTTAGGGTATTTGTTAGATACTGTTTTGTTAGTTAAACAAAGAAATACATTATAAGTACTTAGACGATTTATTATACGTTCAATATATTTAGATACAATATAACTTTTTTTTAACGACGTCTAAAATCATCAAATGACGTCTCCGCTGTGGGTTAGCAGCGGTGAGGGAGTGTCAGACTCTTACTGACTAAACACCGTCGTGTTCCGTCGTAGGCCGCTTATGTACCAGGACCGCGGTAACTCTTTCAAACAACCCCGCAGCCCAGGTACAATATAACTTAGACAGCTAAAATACTTCTTAAAAAAAAATAATAGGTACCGCCTTCAATAACATATGTACTCAAACCTCTTCCTAATTCTGACAAATACTATGAAGAAATCCGAATCAAAATCAGTTGAGCCAAACATGAGATAATTGGCCACAAACATACATACCTACTAGTCAAACTAAGAACCTCTTTTTTGAAGTCGGTTAAAAGTATCACTCATTACAGAGTTACTGGTAAGTAGACCGCATCCTATCATTAGGTGATACAAAATCAATACGGACAAATTTGACCATGGCATACACTGGGCAAAAGTTAACCCGTTTCAAGATAATCGAATTTCAAGATCAGTCGTCTAGGTACACGTATAAATTTTTATTATTAGTTAAAAGTCTCGTTTTTGCGGATTTGTGTGTGTTTTGTACCTTTTTGGATAGCTAGATAACTGTAGATGTTTTTTAAGTATTCTGCACAAAAAAATGAAGAGTAATATTTTTGAGAGAATAGCTACTAAAAAAGTAATTGCTGTTCGCTATAATTTCCTCTGTGATTTGTACAGTTTTATGGTTTGTTATTATGAAGTGATTCGTCTTCTATCCAAAAACACACAAAAATCCACAAAAACGAGACTTTTGACTTCGATTATCTTGAAACGGGTTAACTTTTGCCCAGTGTATGCCATGGTCAAATTTGTCCGTATTGATTTTGTATCACCTCATGATAGGATGCGGTCTACTTACCAGTAATCCTGTATAAAGAACTCTTTCGTGAAAAAAATATTCTCCATGACGTAGCGTATGCTAAGTATGTCCTCGTTTCATCTCAATTATTCTTCTCCATTGTCATTCATTTATTCACCGACAGCCACTTATTAGATATGCTAAGATATGAGAAAATACTAATTTACTTACTTCAAGATATTTTTACAAAAAAAATAGTCTCTTCTGACAAAATACATGTTTTAATCATCATAATGTGGGTTTTTTTTTCTTAGTTCACTATTAAATTAAAACTTTACCCTTACGACATACATAATTGGTCATCCATCCAAGGACCGACCGCGCTAAGCATTGCTTACTCAAGCTTTGATCGGTCGACCCTCTTATAGGTATACTGCAGATGAATAGGTATATAACCTCTACATATCCATTGTTTTCCGAGTTTTTTTATGCATTGTTATTAATGTGGAACTGTTTATCAAAATTCTATTTCGACTCGCAAAGCTCTTTGTATCAAAGTCAACATTATTGCAACTGGGCTAATAAGATCAGAACTTTTTCTCGTAAATAACGACAGAACCCCAAAAACGACTATCTTTTCACCACTTCCTAGTGTTATGCCTGGAAAGAAGAAGCGGTGATGAACAAACATTTTCTTTGGTGGGTTATCAAATGACTCCTCCCACTGTTGGTGAGTGTAGCGTGAGGGAGTGTCAGACTCTTACTGACTAAAAATCTCTATTTTGCTTCTTAAGACCTCTATGTACCAGGATTGCGGTAACTCGCGCGAACAATCCCGCAGCCCGGATGAATAAATAAATGTCTATAGTACATGAATGAAATCAAAAGCCTTGATAACATTTTCATACCCCATTTATCTGTTCCCACCTATTAAAACCGAACCTTTGTCTTTTTCATTATCTCTGAAAACGGACTGATAATAACAAATCGTCAAACTACACCCCATCTAACAAATTAGTTTTTTGTATTCACAAGGGATTTTCAACTCTGTCATTTAAAGAATAAAGTATATAATTGTATGTACGGGTTGTGTTTTGCTTTCACGGGGGATTTTGAACTGTAAAATGTAAAGAATAAGGTTGATTATTGTATGTTTAAGTGGTGAGGTATAACAATATGTTACTTAGACGCGGGAAAGTCGTTAATGCGTTAGATCTGAATTCTATGGGGCTTTGAAGTTCAAGCTTTACTTTATGGGGTCTTTAAGGCTTTGTAGGTAACTTGGTTTGAGCCGTGGTTTTGTCTGTGTGGTTTTTGAGTAGGTTTGAGTATATTGTTGGGATGTTTTTTCATGTATCTTATGCCATAAAATATGCAGATTATAGGGTGTTATGATCAGTATCCTACAAATAAAATTATAAGTAAACATGATAAACGAGTAGACGTTAATACGAGTTTGTATGTAGGTACTCTTTCTGACACCAGTCCGGGTTGCCCGGGTAACTGGGTTGAGGAGGTCAGATAGGCAGTCGCTTCTTGTAAAACACTGGTACTCAGCTGAATCCGGTTAGACTGGAAGCCGACCCCAACATAGTTTGGGAAAAAGGTTCGGAGGATGATGTATGTAGGTACTCTTTCACGCCAAAACTGCTAAATGGATTTAGACGAAACTTGGCAATAAAGAAGCGTGTATATTAGAATAACATATATAGGCATAGCATAAAGTATCACCAGTTAAGTAAGTAAAAGTTAGTACATATGTGTATGTACAATATTTATCATAGAAACCCTATTCTCTGTACTCTTGCAATTTCTATAACCTATCTATACGTTCTTTTACGATCAAACATTAAAATGTTGCATAATTTATATACTAGAACTGATGTCAAAATTCTACACTCACAAATAAGTAAAAAAATACTTCTCAATCTATCAAAAAAACTGTTATTACAAACTAGTATTAGATTAATATTAATATTTTTGGCATAACCTACAAGCTAAGCTTATAATCAGCCTTCCTTATTTTAAGCAATACAAAAGAATTCATACTAAGTTACATAAACTAACGTCAAAACATAACATAGGAGGATAAAGTATGTAAATCTTAGGATTTAAGTAATAAATCTAAAGCTAGCAAACTTGGCTGTGGTTTTATTACTATAAGACCTTGACAAATAGGATTTGCAATTTTTATTTTCGTTTTGCCTTTTGATTTTTCTTGGCCTTATTTGATAGTAATACTAGCTTATGCCAGTGGTTTACTTGTAAGGAGACCCTTACAAGTAAACCAATAAACCAAAAGTTCTTCAATTTAAGAGCCCAGCTCTTGTCGGTGCAGCTCCTTCCATTTACGCCTATCTAGCGCCAACTCCTGAACTTCCTTATACGTCACAGTAGATTTGTAAGGGTACCCGGTAAAAAATTAGGTCATGTAACACTAAAGAATTTTTCAAATCGGTCCAGTAGTTTCTGCAATAAGAGAGTATAAGTAAACTCTTGAGCCTCTTCTTAGACAATGAATATACCTACATATGAAGAGATTGTTGGTTATGCGCTAATCTCACAAACTACTGAAACCATTTGCGAATTCTTTCCGTGTCAAACAGTCAAAAAAAAACCGGCCAACTGCGAGTCGGACTCGCGCACGAAGGGTTCCGTACCAGAGCAAAATGAGCAAGAAAATAATGTTTGTTGTATGGGAGCTCCCCAAAATATTTATTTAGTAATAGTTTTGTTGTTATAGCGGCAACAGAAATACATAATCTGTGAAAATTTCAACTCTCTAACTATCACGGTTCATGAGATACAGCTTAGTGACAGACGAACGGACGGACAGAGGAGCGAAAACAATAGGGTCCCGTTTTACCCTTTGGGTACGGAACCCTAAAAAAGAAAGGCCATAATGCTAATTATAACCAGGTGCGCAGATTAGTTCCCACGGGCTGGCGGAAAACTAGTTTATGACATAAGTAAGGATTCCATAAAGAAAAGCAATTACTTATTTCATCAAACTTTAAGTTTTCAAGTAATCCAAGTATTAAGTTTAGATTATAAGTTAGTTTCAAGCACCGCAATCTATACTTGACAAGAAAGCTAATAGCTTGTTCAACACCTCCGTAGTTTCAAGTAAGATGCCTTACAATGTGAAAATATCTTACCTACTTAGTATGTTGTGTTTTACTAAGTAGCTGTTTTTCTGCGGTTTCACCTGCGTTGCGAAGGAACAATTTTCTGTATGGGTGAAACCGCGGGTTTCTTTATTATTCACTGAAAGCTGACGTTTCTATTGTCGGTGAACTTGTTATTTACACATGTTTATTTTGTTTTATACATGAGTTATCAGAGCCAGGCAATCTTGTCTCGCTATTAAGACAGCCACAAGTCCACGGACCGACCCTGCCAAGCATTGCTCAAGCTTATGATCCATCAACCCATACGGCTGTTACTTAGCCACTAACTCCTGCAGTCCACTGTATTTTTTTTTCAAATCGTAAAAATTACTTAAATCCTATCCTAATTAAAATCTATTTCTTACAGAATTTCACACACATCTTAACTGACATACAGACTTCACTATCGTATTATATTATTAGTAAGGATTATGTCGGCAGTCCCAGCCGGGTAACACGCATACACCCGGTTATTATGAATAATTGATACTGCCGACTACTGGTGCTGGTACCATTTTATAAAGGGTGATTTTATAATTTAGAAGAAACACTAAAATAAACTCTTTCTTTTTAATCACTTTAGTCAACATTTTAGCCACTGGCCGTATGTGAAATTGTCTTAAGAAAAAAGCGTAAGATATGTAATCTGAAACGAAATTTGTTGTAAAATTAAAAATAAATAAATAGCAGCCCAGACAAAAAAAAATCACCTTAGTTTATTATAAAATTATGACCTACAGGTCAAAGAAATTATCAGTTCAACAATAGGTACGCAATAATAATTTTAACTGAAAATGGGATGGGTCAATAATATAATTCCTTAGTTTAAAGTGCGATGGATTTGATCGGAACACGTGCCTACAAATAAATATACAAAAAAACACAATTTAAAAAGAAAACACACTCTATATCGTTACGCCATTTTGTATTTCTCACGGATGTCCGTTATGTAATCGGATTTGTTTACAACGTTTAACCGTGAAAAATGTTTTTACTAATATTACTTTATTAACTTTCAGAACTTGTTATTAGCACGCACTAAATCTTTAAAACTTCCAAATGAATAAAAAATACGAATGTGAGTTTAGGTAGAAAGAACGTAAGTAGAGGTCTTTCCCAATATTCCGTCTCTCTTTCTACTGTTCCCATCTCTAGTAAGCAAATTAGACGGTACCTATAAATATATAAACCTACCTAGGTATAAGAAATCGGTTGCAATCTCAGTAGTATGCCATCATCTGCCTAGCCTTTTCCCAACTATGTTAGATTCGGCTTCCAGTCTAACCAAATGCAGCTGAGTACCAGTGTTTTACAAGGAGCGACTGCCTATCTGATCTCCTCAACCCAGTTATCCAGACAACCCAATACTCCTTGGTAAGACTGGTTTTCAGACTTACTGGCTTCTGACTACCCGTAACGACTGCCAAAGATGTTTAAATGACAGCCGAGGCTAATTAAACTAATCTGCTTAGTAATGAGTATTCTTAGTAATTGTAACATCTCTTTTATGTAAACCGCAGTTATCTTATGACGTTATTACTAAGTTTTATCTAATCTAAGCTACGTGCGGATATCCTGGCTTTAAATAGCAATATCCTTTTATGAATGTAAAGGTAATATTGTAAAGTTTAACGTATCCTTATAAGTACCACAATAATGGCAAGATTCCATCTGTGACCTGTGTCTTCTGGTGTACTCGCTCTAGCAAACAGTAACACATTGCGTGCGAACATTTCTAAAATGTCCGCGAAACTGCAACCGCCGTGCGCGAACACAATGCTAGCTGTGGACTCGCGCCTAAAAGAACACATTTTTGGTTTGAAATCCCGCCTCTAGCATACTTTTTGTCGCCCGATAATTTGATCAAGCTTTTAATTATTTCGGAAAAGCATGGCAGTGTGCATATAACAACAATCAGATGTCACCAGCCAATCACGTAAACCAGTGGGCTAACTTTAAAAAACTCTTTCAGTGTAAGATACCTCAGCTATCAAGGAAGGCCACTTTTTTATCCAAGTGCGCGAAGCAGTTCTGTCCAGTGCAATAATGTAGCTTCATCATCATCATCAGCCTATCGCAGTCCACTGCTGGACATAAGCCTCTCCAAGTGCACACCACTGAGATCGATTTTCGGCTTCTCGCATCCAGCTCCTGCCAGCCGTCTTGCGCAAGTCATCACTCCACCGTGCCTGAGGACGTCCTACACTACGTTTGCCGAGGCGTGGTCTCCACTCTAGAACTCGTTTACCCCAACGGTTATCGGTTCTTCGTAGCTTACTGGCTTGCCAATAGTGAAATATTTTTTCACAGTCAGTTCAATAGTTTCGGAGCCTTTAGTTACAAATACAAAGTGGATAGGTATAGATATGCACAGAAAGATAACCACAAACGTCATTCAGTAAGCTTTTGTGACTAACGAGGTGTTATCTTATCAACACAGTGATATTATTATCACGGTATTGAACTGAAAACAAAAGCATATTCAATACAATGGTATCTGGTATTTAAAAGCCATAAGTAAAGTATGAAAAGGCACGTAAAGCCAGCATCCCCGAATGCTACTCAGTAGCAGTTATAGTTACAATTCCACGTCAGAGGCTGTCAGGCAGATTAGAGTAAAACATGACACTAGCGCTTGTTGCATGATTCAATCTGCAGCTCACTCGATGAGAAGAAAAAGAAAGGTCATTGCAAAATTTTAGAAGGCCGATAGTTTGGTCAGGCTAACTCTACATAAGTATGAATATGTATGTGATTGCACAAATTACTATGATCAGGTATTTGCTAAAAAAAAATTTGACCGACTGAAAATTTTTATTGGATTCAAGATTTTCCAGCCTATATATTAGCCAGCCATCTATTCACCAACTGTTTAGTTTACAGTGTGCTCTTGAAGCACTGTATACTAGTCTAATTATGCACTTTTTTGACATATTTTGATATTATTCAACTTTGATAACTAGGTACATATAATGATGTAGAAAAAACAACAGCATAAAAACCTTGAAAAAAAGAACCAATGAAGAAGTTGTAAAAAATCAATATAGCAACTTTCTTTATCATCCATTTATAAATACGAGTCGCGACGACCCATTGGCCGTGACCCTTTATTTCGGCAAATATAACTGTAACAGATAACTTTATTTTTAGGAAATAGGCCACACTAAGTTTCTATTGGGTCAGCATAGTAAGTTAAGAAAATAGAGAAAGTAAAAACCTCTGTAATTAAAAAAAATATATATCAAAGACTCGCTTTTGCCAGAGGTTTGACCGGAAGGAACCTCATACTATAAAAAGTAGCCTATTCTTTCCTCGATCCTCATCTGCCTAGCCTTTTCCCAACTGCGTTGGAGTCGGCTTCTAATCTACCCGGATGCAATTGAGTACCGAGAGAGTGAGTGTTTTTACAAGGCACGACTGCCTATCTGACCTCCTCAACCCAGTTACGCGGGTAAACCAAAACTCGTAGGTAAGGCTGGTTGTCAAACCCGATAGCTTCTGACTACCCGTAACGTCTGCCGAAGATATTCGGTTCTATCAAACAATCCAATAAATAGTTCAAATCGATCCAGTAGTTTTATAAATTTGCGAGTTCAAACAAAGCTCTTCAACATGACAATATTAGTATAGATTTTCCTCCAAAATTACTGTAACCCAGCGAGTAAATTCACTAGTAACCAGGTTACATACTTTACAAGATGACACAATGCTATTCGTTTTTCTATCATTTATCTAAAACCGAAATATTTTCTCAAATCGGTCCAATAGTTACTAACATTTTCTCGTTCAAGCATACAAGTAAACAAACTTTTCATCCTTATTAATACTTGTATAATTTTTTTCTCCAAAATTACCCCAAAACCACCAGTAACCAGGTTAACACTATACACGATGACACAAAGCTAGGTTTAATATTAGTCTAAGATTTTTGTGTTCAAGTATACGAGTAAACAAACTCTTCAGTTTCACTCCATTAGTATAGATTTTTCTCCAAAATTACTGTAACCCAACGAGTAAATTGACCAGTAACCAGGTTATATACTATACAAGATGACACAATGCTATTAGGTTTTCGTCCAACGCTCCCTTGACCTCTACGGCCTAATTTGTCATCCATGGTGTTCTGTGCACCGTGAACACAATATACAGGTGAAGTTAGAAGGCCAACTTGCTTCAAATCGTGACGGCTTGATAGTAAAATCACATAACATTGATTTCTTACTTCCTCTGCATACATCTACATTAGATCTACATCTCTTAATAGTTACCCTAATCTAGTTGATTAAAATATAAATTCTTTACAAATTAAAGAGAACTTTCTATGGAATTCTTATCCCGAAATGCACGATTGCTGTGTTCCTTATTATTTGCCTACCCTTTTCTCAACTATGTTGGGGTCGGCTTCCAGTCTAACTGGATGCAACTGAGTACCAGTGTCCTTCCTTTTTTTTATTCTTGGTCGCTGTGTTCCTAAATGTAAAATTTCCTTCTTTATTTCAGTAGTGTATTCCTATTCAAAATCATTTTCGGTAACCCGAACCATATGTGTAGATACCTATGTCTCTGTCCATGAACAAAACATTGGATATTTATGTATAATGACTATATTTGTGTACCTTTTTTTAGAAATAATAGAAGCCTTTGACTGTTGGTGGCATATTTTTCATCCCTCCTCAAGGAATTAATGGATTTTTTTATTGCTGACCTTCGTAGTACTTCTGCTACATACCTGTGTAACGTTACAGGGGACTGTCATGTTCTATATCTGAGGCGATCGATACGCCTAATGGAATTGTTCGCGACATAGTAATTGTTTCGGTAAAACATTATCACTGGCTTATGACTTTGTAGCTAAAGCTTTGTGAACTATGTAATTTTTTGTAATAATTATGTATTACAAAAATGGGATGGAGTGTGTTATTAGAAATGTGTACGTTGCATTGAAAAAGGTTTCAAATTAACATTAAGGCACGTTGAATTGTACATTGCAAGTTAAATTAAAATCATGGTGGCCTAGTGGATAAAGAACCAACCTCTCAAGTATGAGTGTAGGTTCGATTTCAAGTGAGGCAAGTAGCATCCAGGTAATTAAACAGAAGGCCGACCCCAACATATTTAAAAAAAGGCTAGAAAAATGATGAGTCATCAAAAAATACCTTCACAAAGTATACCCCTAAAAACTTGTGTGACAAACAAACTAATAACGATTCTCAGAAAACTCCTATTCAGCTATATTTACTGCTTGAAATGTCTTCAGAGACAAATATTTACTTTATACTTTATCGGAACATTTGAGTACTTTATTCCAGTTATTTGGAAGAACTGACCTTTTAAAGCAGTCAATATTGACTGGTTTCGTTTAAATATTGGATCTTGATGATCATACTCTGGATCTTTGGGAAAAATCTTGGGACATTTCTTTTGATTTGAATAATTATAAATCAATACATAATATCAAAGATTTGCTGTTTTTCTATAGGACACTGGGTATTCCAAAGGTCTCATACTAATAATATATTATTATTATAAAAAAAGAAACAAATTTGCGCACTAGGATAAAAATTAGGCTTTCTCAAAAAATGGAGTATCCAACGCATTTTTTAAACCGGACCAAGTATTTCCAGAAATTAGCACGTTCAAGCAAAATACACAAACTCTTAATAATAATATTACCTACAGATTTTTTACAGTGAAAGAGTATACTCTTTATGCTCAAAACCTAATCTTGAATTTTGCCTAACCTAAAAAAAACATTAGCTTTTACAATACTACGAATAAAATTTAATCTTGAACTTGGCCCAACTAAGTACTCAGAAAAACATTAGGTTCTACAATTACATCTAATGCCATACTAAAACAAGTTTACATCTCCAATTACTGAAGCAATACTGAATGCAATTATCCTAATTCCCTCTAATAGTGCTGTAAGAAAATTACAGGCCTTACGATTTGCTAATACAATCGAATAATACGTGACTGGGGTGTGAGAAGAAAGCCAACGTTGTATTACCCTTGACAACCTCACCTGCACCTGAAAAAAACCGACTTCACTAATGTACGTAAAACCTGATAAATAATATACTGAAATGGGGTCAAAATCGGTTTGGACAAGCCTGAGATAATCACGCAAAAATGTAGATATATATTTACAGGTCAAAGTGAGAGCCTCCTGTTTTGAAATCGGGTAAAAACGTTTATTCAATGCGGCTGATAAAAGAAATTTCGAACGTCAAAACAAAAGACAGCCCCCAAAACGCCCGCCCTTCACCACTTCCTATGTGTTTTTGCTGGGAAGAAGAAGTGGCGCAACAAACTCCCCAGCAACACGTCTGTCTGACCTATCTTGGAAATAGGCAGCAGCATCTATGAAGCTAAAAATATTGATTTCTGACACTGCACGAATATAAGACGTGTAAAAACTGTTAAAACTACTTCTACGGATTTTATCGCGGTTATATTAATATTATTAGATCCCGACGTTTTTCGGGAAGTTATTCAGAAAACTCAATTTTTTTTTTCTTCAAACTTTTTGAAAGTTTAGATTGCTACCCAAATAACCTCAAAAATTAGCACCCTATAAATCAATTAACACCAAATTTTTCAGCTCTGAAAATACCATGAAATTGCTCATAAACACCATAAAATAATTCATGAAAATATCGAAAGAATGCATGGCATACCGTATTAATGTATTGTTCTCCAAACATTGCGTGTTCAGACTCTATTAGCGAGTACAATATTACGAAAACAAAGATGTTTGTATTATGTAGGTCATTTGGATATGGTATATTTTTTAAATAAGTTCTTTCTTCAGTTTAATTTGCGTCCTGAGGGAAGGCACACATTTTTTGCCTGGCCTTTTCCCAATTAGGTCCATATGTTGGAATCGACATCCAGTGTTACCAGATGCAGCTAAATATTTCCTATTGTTTTACATGAAGCGACTGACTATGTAACCTCCTCAAACCAGTAATCTGGGCAACCCTATAACCCTTGGAGTAACCCTACTTCTGTCAGTAACACTGACTGCCAAAGATATTGAAATGACAGCCAGGAAACACCAATATAATCTGCCTTCCGATCGACTTCATATAACTAAGGAAAAAGTCAGTATCTTTCAGAGCTATTTTATTTTTATGAAGGAAGAAGCTTTTCAGTCAAAAATATCTAAATTGATTTATCTTTATTATTATTGCCATAAAAGTCCAACAAAAATTACAAATAATAATGAAAAAGAAAGAAATAAGTAATCTTACCTAACTTTTTCAACATTGCCACAACAACATTGAAAATTGTTTACAGATAGTAATAGTAAATACCTATAAAATATCAATACACCAACTTCCCTTCCTTTTCACTAGTTAACTAACTCACATTTTCCCTGAAAAGCATGATATCCTTTTATCCTATTGTATGTCTATCCATTTTTTTCCAAAATGGCGTAAATCACTAACAAAACACTCCTTTTGTGTCCAAAAAGGTGAGTTGCGAGATTTTTCGCGCCGTTTTTAGGGTTCCGTACCCAAAGGGTAAAACGGGACCGTCCGTCCGTCTGTCCCCAGGCTGTATCTCATGAACCGTGATAGTTAGAGAGTTGAAATTTTCACAGATGATGTATTTTTGTTGCCGCTATAACAACAAATACTGGAAAAAAAATATTTTGGGGGCTCATACAACAAACGTGTTATTTTTGCTCATTTTAAATAATGGTACGGAACCCTTCGTGCGCGACTCGTACTTGGCCGGTTTTTTGTATTAGGTAAATATTTTTATGCTTGGTCATCATTTTGTGAGAAAAAAGGTATGGTTTTCTCTTGGGTTTAGGTACACAATCAATAAATTTAATAAAACATAGTTTTCTGTCACGTCTGTTTGCGAATTTCATATTTTATATATGTAGTTGAAGAGTTTTTTTTTTATTTGAACGTGCTAATATCGGTAACTCCTTACTGGAAAAAATATTACAATAAAAGATAGCCCATTTATCGAGGAAAGCTATAGTATATAATCTATACTTTTTATCTGCTACACGCGTGAAACCGCTGACGGAACCTAAGGCGTCGTCCTAATTGGCAGCGATCGCACGATGGCGCGATGCGTTTTTCATCTCACGATCTCACTATCTCACTTGCGAGGCTCAAATAGGACACTCTGATGAAATCTGTATGTTTGAACTCATCGAACGACGAGAACGCATCGTGTCATCGTACAATCGCTGTCAATTAGGACGACGTCTTAGATGAAAAACGCATCGCGCCATCGCGCGATCGCTGCCAATTAGGAAGACACCTAACGCGACTTGTAGACTACTGAACACATTTTGCGGTTTTCACCAATAACTGCTAATATCTATTTATTTCTGCACTATTATCCTTAATTTATATTGTCGTTGCAAACTCAAAATAGTCTCGAATAACTCCAACATTGAGGGATTTACTTGCGATTTACAACAATATTTAAAAGCTTAATAAGAGAAATTTAGTACGTAATGAAAACCCAAGCAAAACCTAAGCATTTTACTAGTATTTCATGTAACATTTAACTTATTTGCCGTACGTATATTATAGTTTCCACACAGACTCAGTATTTAGGTCGAAAGGGGATGACCGGTGTTCCTAATGTGACCATACGCTGGCATTTTATGGGACACAAATGAAATTACCATAATACAGTCCTAATTATATCTGGCTTTTAGTGTAGTATGACTGTTAGGCTGGAAATTTTGTGGATAAAATTATTTTGTTTGCTTTTTATTGTTGTTGTTTTGTTTTAAAAGTGTTGTTGAGGAAAATTGGCGTTTGAGGTTATTAGAATGGTAGTTTTTAGTTTAAGTAATAATATTATAAAAAGTAAAGTTAGGTAAGTTAAAAATTATACCTACAAATATTTTACTAATACAAATTTTCGTTCCCTCAACACATACTTTTCATCTTTCCTACTTGCTGTTTAGGTTTTCTTAGACGGTTTAAATTTGTTGAAAACGTAAATATTTCACTCTTTTCAAAAACCCGACCATTTCTGTATAAAAACGTCAGTGAAATGGGTATTACTAATTTTCTTTCAACCTTTATGTTATAAATAAATCTTTCTAATAGCTTTAGGAATTCAGCGAAAACAGTTTTTTTTTCCTTTTTCAAAATCGTAAATTGGCTTTTGAAAATATTTTAAGACGTTGAAAGGGAAACATTTAATACTTTATTATAAAGGTCATCTTAAATAGAAACAAATCTGTCGTGTTGAGCAATTTTTTTTCTCCAACGATTTTATTTATATTTCTTACAAATGTTTTTCTGGTGCATTTTATGAATTGACCTGATGAACCTCATTTTCAATCAAGCCCATATTTTTTTTCTGGCAAAATTTTGTAGATATTTTTATTTACATAGTTATTAACATAAGCCCATAAAATATGCGAAAAAATATTATCTAACTATCATCAAAAAACTTGGTCACCCTATTAAAGTATTACTCGAAAACTATTGGGAGCGGAATTCTTATAAAAGTTCGCGGAACTCAAAGAATTCCGCCGATCCTCTTACTGCTTATATTTGTCTGCAAAATTTCAATGAACGAAATTGAAACCTGAATTTCACAAGATTCTACATATACATACCTATACAGTTTCATGTTACTGATATAAAAAAGCTTATTTTTTTATTGAATGTGCTAATCTCTTGAAATTCTGACCAGTCATAAAATTAATTACAATTAAATTACAATTAATGCTAATGACGAAATATCAAACAATATTTAAATTACGTTAATTACCTATGTCTGAGGGAACTACTTCCCGCATGCGGATAAAATTACATCTATTTATCTGGCATAAATACTTCTTTACCTTTCTAAGGCTCTAGACTTAATGTGACTCGTATTTACATGAAGATTTACCTGAAACAAACAAATCCTTGTATTAGTTTAACGCACATTTTTTTTCTCATTGTTATATATTTTTTAAATATTATACTACATACTATATGCTATGCTTGCTTATACTAATATATGTTGATCATAAATAATCAAAATCCATTCAGTACTTTTAGTGTTAAATAGTAACAAATATACATATAACCTTACAAGCTCTTGCATTTATTAAAATAGCAGGATATACATATACGCCATTCTTCGGCCCTTATCCCAATTTTTATATGGCGTCGGCATAAAAGACTTCCTCTTCCATACTCCTTTGTCAAGACAAATTACACACTGTTTTTCCTGCAAACATTGCTAAATCGACCTTGAAGCTACAGAATAACGCGACACTGTTTTGATATATCCCAAGGTCAAGGTCGACTTGTGTTTGCTCCCTAGTGGGACAAAATATGACATTTGGTAGTAAGAGGGTTAGTAGGGGAATTTACACTTCAGGGGTTCGCTGTTACATCATACTACTATCCTAGTTCCTACTGTAATATTATAAATGCGAAGCTTTGTGAAAATACAGACGAGCGTATGTATGTTTGTTACTCCTTCACGCTACAACTTCTGAATGGATTTTGATCAAACTCGGCAGTATTATTACTATTATAAACAATATTATGTAGTACTGTAGTAGTTGTATATGAAGATATTTTTGGTTTGTTTAACCCAAAGGCTCCGAGTTTTTCAAATCGATGCAGCTTAGCTCGTATTATTTATTTACCGATTTTATCTTTCTCCCTTGGAAATATACCCTCACCCCCAAGTGACATAGGCTATATTTTATCCGGAAAACGGGAGGCGGTGAAACCGTGGGGCACAGCTAGTAGCTTATACATATATCTGATTAACATATGAGATACTTTTTATCCATGTGAATGAAGATTAAATAAAAAGGTATATAAGTAAAATCTTTCGATCCCCTTACAAACACATATTTTCCTTAAAATACAGGTTAACGAAAAACAGCACCTTGTATTAAATTACGAAAACCTTCCCTGTTAAGACTATACAGTATGCATTTTATTGTGTTTCTACACTATTTACAAAGGAAACCCTTCTCAGTAAAAACCAAGGTGTAATGATCTCAGCGTTTCTTATTCTTTGAGGAAAATTCACACGAAAACCCCGCCTCAAGGTATTTTCTTAAGAAATGTGGAACTTCCAATAGGTAGAAAAAAACAGCTTTTTTTGTTTTAGATTCCAATTATTATTTGTTGTTTCTGTATTAGAATGTGAGGATATTTATTGAATACTAAACACATGTGTTTTTTTAGAGTATTCGAACACTGCAAGTTGTTAGTTAGTGTATAGTTCATTAGAGCTTATATCTATATGAAAATTATCATCTTCAAAAACTAGTGACACTTAAAAAAATCTTTGGAAAAGTGGTATATAATCATGGGTAGCATCACTTGTTTAAGTATCAGTCAATAAATTACCAGTCACCATATAAAAACTATACTTAAAATCAAACAAAGTATAACTTACCTAAATAATAGATAATAAACAGAAAAAAATATATACAATACAAATATACACATTATACATAAAAGTACATAAGTTTGTTTGCAAGTTGTTGTGCCTTTTAACGAAAAATATGAGTTAAACAAAATAACAAATTATGTTTTACCAGCACTATTTTTATTTTATTTTATTTGAAACAAACAGCAGTATATTACGCAGTTATATGTATATATATATATACATATTGTGATATATATTGTTTACATATGTTTGTGTAACTGTGTATCTATGTAGATGTAAACTGTTTGACCTTGAGCTTTATACAAGGCTTTCGACCTTGGGTATTGGGAGGGTTATTTAAAAGTTGATGACAGATAACACAATATTGTTTACGGTCCCCTTTTTTATACGTGTAAAGACAGCCCCATTGACATATATTCTAGCGATAGACAAGAACATCCATACAAATAATTTACCCGCTTATGTCGTCTGTTGACATCTCGTTGACGTATTGTGACATGTAGTCATCCTCATTGATGTTAATTGCAGAAGTGTCGCTCGTATTTTGCCTACATTTTTCATTACTCAAAAAGTTTATATCTAAGTGAATTCAAAATCATGTAATATATCAAAAAGTTTATTTATATCTAATTGAATGCAAAATCATGTAATATATTAAAACCAGGAACTTATTTTTAGGGTTTTTAATATTAATTACGATGTTTTTTTTTCTTAAGATCTATCACAAATTTTCGCGAATTTAATTATTTTTTCTTGAAAGTAAGAACATACCATGACAAAGTGAAGTCTGTTTTCATTGATATTTTACCTACTACCAGTTTTATGGCACATCTGTTTCTGCACGATTTTCTTAATCCATAATTCAAGATGGCGGACGGGAACAAATTAATGCATATTTGTAAAATTGAATTATAAATGAAAAGTATGATATACAAGAGTTGTAATAGCATGAACAGCGTGTAATTTTACTAACTTGACTCTCGAATAGTTTATATGTGTAAGTTTATACCTTGATATGTATTTTCTATTTTATAATTGTCGTTTCATAGACATCCATCTGACGCAGGTGTCAAAATCGCTCTGATTTGCCATTTTGGGCAATGCATAGTCTGCAGTGCAGTTCAGTGTGTTAAGCTTTTTGTTCGGAACGTTCTGTCTAGAGTACGTAGTACATAGTATATCGATGGACAGCCCTATTGAAATATGTCATGATTTTAATAAAGAATTTTATCAAACTTGATGTCTTTTATACTTTTACTCATAGGTATATAATAATAAGTACATTGACTAGCTTTTAGAAGCGGTTTCACCCGCGTCAAGTGGAAACTATTACACACATCCAAATAAATAGTTGCCTATAGCATCCAGTCTTATTCAATTTCTACTTTTGGATCAACATAAGCCCAATTAACTCGCGAACAAATACTCCATTTCTTTCGAAAATATACTATTCCAAGATTTATAATCTGGGCAAAATATAGGACATGACTGAAAACACTTTAGTTACTTATTACTAGAGTTATGAAGCTAAAAGGTTATTTTTTTGTTGAAACGGCACGTTTATCTCTAAAACCACTAAGCCCATTTCAATAATTCTTTCAGTGTTAGATGGCCTACGTACCGTGGAAAGCTATAGACAATATTTTTATCCGCCAAACAGCGAAAGTGCGTCAAACGGCTAGTCCCATATAAAACCATTTACTATTCCTGTTTGACTACAAAATCCGGGTAGACAGACATACAGATAAAGGTACCTCTATTGTACCTACATTTTGAGTATGCCTTTGACCACTAACAAAGAGATGAAAATACAAAGGCATATCTGAAAACTAGATGTCAAACGTATGTATGATGGAAGATCAGATAATGAATTCATCATCCTCATCCTCCAAGCCTTTTCCCAACTATGTTGAGGTCGGCTTCCAGTCTAACCGGATTTAGCTGAGTACCAGTGCTTTACAAGAAGCGACTGCCTATCTGACCTCCTCAACCCAGTTACCCTAAGATAAGGAATTGTTCCACTAGGCTTAAATAATCATGGTGGTATGAATACGTGAAGTCGTGGTGACCTAGTGGGTAAAGAACCAACCTCTCAAGTATGAGTGTATTCGATTCCAGGTCAGGCAAGTATCAATGCAACTTTTCTAAGTTTGTATGTACTTTTGAAGTATGTATTTTGTATTTTGTAGGTATATCTTGGACACGAGTGACTGTGTTTCGGAGGGCACGTTAAACTGTCCCGGCTGTCATTTGAACATCTTTGGCAGTCGTTCCGGGTAGTCAGTATACAGTAAGTCTGACAACCAATCTTGCCTAGGCGTATTGGGTTGTCCGGGTAACTAGGATAAGACAGGCCGTCGCTCCTTGTAAAACACTGGTAATGGTACTCAGCTGCAACCGGTTAGACTGGAATCCGACTCGAACAATCACCAACTTCCAGAGTCCGGACTACTTTGTGAACGTTTCTAAAGCCCACCTGGCGATCCCTTCCCGACCCAAGTATCAAACCCGGGATCAAGTGCACAGCAGTCATTCTATGCGACAACTATACTAACGAGGACCTAAATCTCAGTAACATCTCATCATCATCATCATATAAGATTCTTAAAAATCTGCTGAAAATTCAAAAATATTTTATGGTAATTGAATCTGCGAAAACTCAGTTCACTTTTTCAGCCATTCTGGTTAGAATAATCTGAAAATTATGAAGATAATCCTGTAAGCATGTCGTTTGTATAAGTAACCATTCCATAATTGGCCTTTTGAATTGATATTCGATATGGCTTTTTCTGCGGTGAACAGCAAATAATATTAATTGTCTAAATTGAAAATTGATTGAAGTAGATTCGGTCTTTATGGTTTAATCTTCTGTCTGCAAGTCTGGCTTTAACATAAAAACTATTGAACTGACTTAAAATAAAAGTTCATGGTTAGACTAAATCCTGAGAAAGGACATATGGAACTAATTATCCAGGTACTGAAAGTAGTTCCCTCGGGACGTGGGTAGCGAGTATAAATTAGTTTTTAAATAAAAATTCATACTAATCTTCTATTATCTTCTACTTAAAAAAAACTAACTCTTCAGCTTATAAAATTTATACTTACCTACATATTTTAAAACTATATGCAAATACCAAATTCTTACAAGCTATATTTTTCCTCCATTAACATTACACGGTATACAATGAATAAATTAACATAGGTATGTATGAACGTGGAATTTAATCACTCTTACCCTCTTAGCGCATAAAATTAATCACCATGGAGTATGGTGATTAACGCCAGTAATAGAATAATGAATAACCATGAAAAAATAGGTTTAAGGAGTATAAAAAGGGTTTAATTATGGGTATGGATTTGTGTGACGTTATGCAAATGTTATACTGTGCAAGGATTATTTTTTTTTGTTATAAAAATATGAGTTCATGTGAAACTACGTTCGCCAAGTTTGTCTGTATCATCTGTATGTTTTCTGTGTAGGTACTCCAAAATAACTGTTCTTATTTCTATGCGATTTTCATTAAAACTATTATGGCATTAATATGTGTATACTTCTACATAATATAATAAGAGGAAACACCTGCACCGGCCACCTTATTATAAAACGTGGTTTTAAGAAGTACCCGCTTTAGTAATAGGTTTAGCCCACAAATTTTATTCGCGACGGTGGTTTAAAGGTGGTAGAAAAGCTGGTACTTTTTTAAGACCACGTTTTGTAATAAGGTGGTTTTTGTTCGTTTGTACCCCAAAAGCTCCGAAACTACTCAACCGATTTGAAAAATATTTTCACCATTGGAGCACCTTTCACCAAGCTACACTTTTGCCAAGCGACATAAGTTATAATGTAACTGAAAACAGGGAGTAATTTTCAAAGGACGCAGGTGGAACCGCGAGAAACAGCTAGTGATTAAAAAAATATATGTATTTCAACACTCTCGCCTAGTCTTCAAAAAGAGATTTGGCATTCCTTTACAAAAAACTTCACATTCAAGTTGAATATAAACTCTTTTGCAAAAAAAGCGGGCACCTATGCAAAATCTTAGTTTTAAGGACTTTACGTGTATTTCAAAGGGTTTTAATGACTATAGTATGTTTCTAGCATCAAAAGGGTTAGCCAAGCATGCGTGAGAGTGCATTCGAAATTTGAATTTTGTACAATTGCTAAGAAATTGGTTAAACCTTGTTTTGGACTAATTGCTGGCAGAAAGTTCTACGGTGTTTTGAAAAGTTTTTGAAGTGGTTTTCAGAAAACTGATAATGCAGTTTTGATTAATGATTAATGCACCTTTTTGTGAGATCAAAACATTTTTGAAAAACTATGCGTATTTGATAAAATTTTCACCTGCTCTAAATGGGCTACACTGATGATTGATGGCAATGTTAAGAGTTTCGGTAGTTTAGTGTAAAGCGTTCTATTGTTTGATATTGTATCCACGTGTTTTTAAATATCGCTTTTTCATGAATAAACACTATTTAGAGGAGTATCAATACTTTGGGCTGCGACAAAACCAATTTAAAGTAAGCAGTCCCGTTCACAACTCGTCTCCTATCAGACTTTGACATTTTTTAAAGTCTTGAAATTCTACAAAATACAGAAAATAGCGCATAGACTGTGAGCATGAGGTCTTAAGGTCTCGTAATCACTGATTTTTAAATAACCTAGTCTCTTAGGAAACTCTGTAGACCTCTGAAGATCTACGAGTCTGAGCGTTCAAATAGCGTGTTTTCACACCACGGACATTTTATTAAATAAACTTGCTTGCACCGAGATTTTCTGGCATCTACAGCACTTTCCTGCTTAAATCATAACAATAATTTGCTATCTGCTCATTTCTTAAGAAACATACGTTTGGCCAATCATTTTGAATTCTTGACTCCCTTTTAGCTAAATCATTACATTAGTAACCCGATACCTATGGAGTTATCGAGAGCTTCAACGCAGCAATAATTTGACTTTTTAGATAGCTTTAACCCTCCTCATCACTTTTCATGTGGTTAATTTTAACATTTATCACAAAATTTTGTATTTTTTAAATGTCAAAGTCCGATAGGAGACGGGTTGTGATCGGCACTGCTTACTTTAAATTGGTTTTGTAGCAGCCCAAGGTACCGATACTCCTCTAAATAGTGTTTATTTATGAAAAAGCGATATTTTAAAACACGTGGGTACAATATCTAAACAATAGAACAGTGTACACTAGAATACCGAAACTCTTAACATTGCCATCAATCATCAATATAGCCCATTTAGAGTAGGTAAAAATTTTATCAAATACGCATAGTTTTTCAAAAATGTTTTGATCTAACAAAAAGGCACATTAATCATTAATTAAAACTGCATTATCATTTTTCTGAAAATCACTTCAAAAACTTTTCAAAACACCGTAGAACTTTCTGCCAGAAATGAGTCCAAAACAAGGTTGAACCAATTTCTTAGCAATTGTACAAAATTCAAATTTAGAATACACCCTCACGCATGCTTGGCAAACCCTTTTAATGCTAGAAACATACTACAATCATTAAAACCCTTTGAAATACACGTAAAGTCCTTAAAACTAAGATTTCGCATAGGTGCCCGCTTTTTTTGCAAAAGAGTGTATTATAGCTTTCGTCGCGGGTCCTCCCTGAGGACGCTGAATAAAAAATCTCACACTTCTGTTATTTGGTAGCAGTTTTTTTGGCTGTTTAAGTTCCGTAGAGACTGTTATAGTGTTATATTCGTTTGCTAGATTTTCAAAAACAGGTGTTTGAAAAGCAAACATATGAATTGAGAACCCTCTTCCTTTTTGGTAAGTCGGTTTAAAACCCTGTAACTAACTAATATAACTAGTATAAGGGTGTGGGTTCGATTCCAGTTCAGGCAAGTACCAATATAGTCTGAAATCAGCAACCCGCATTGAGTAAGTGCAGTGATTAATGCTCAATTCTTCTCTGTGTGAGAGGAGGCCGCAGCCCAGCAGTGGGGCGATAAAAAGGCTGTAACAACTAAGTAATAAAAGAGATAGACATTTTACTCCTCTGTATCATAAAGGCTTTGAAACTACTGAAAAGGTTATCTTTTAACCGGGTACGGGAAAAAGTTCTACCAGGATGCGGGTAAAATCGCGCGAATTAACTTGTAAGTATTACGAATTCTAAGACTTTTCTTAGAATATTTAAAACATTATAGTTTATACATATTTATGAACCATCGTCTGGATGAAAAAGGTTGGTAAAAGTTTCAAAGAAAAAATATTATACATATTTCTTGCAGGCAATTTTAATTTATTTCGAAGTGTGAATATGTATATCGCTTTTAATTTGTGTCATCGTTTGTTGTTTATATGAAACACAAGAAATTCCTTCCAAAATCTATACTAATATTATAAAGCAGAAGAGTTTGTTTCTTTGTTGCGGTCATATCAGGAACTCGGTTTGATAAAAACATATTTCAACTTTGGATAGCCCATTAATCAAGGAAAGCCATAGGCTAGCAACGCCAGTGGTTTATAAAATATAGTTAACTACTCTGCCCACCTGGATAAAAAGTAACCTAAAACCTGTTTTATAAATAGCCTGTCTAACGCTGAAACTATTTTAGAAATCGCTCCAATACTTCCTGGCTACTAATAAAAAAATACAAAACCTAGAAAAAATATCAAGAATACCCACATTTCCTTCAAAGGAAACTACTTAGATACATTCAGCCAGATAGCCTCCGTTCAGAAACCCATGAAATGGTTAATGGAATGGAAGTTTCTGGACGAACGATCAAAGATCACATCTATTCGTATTCTCAATTTAAAAATACTTCGGTAGATCTATCATTCTAGGGAAAATGCATAGGTTTAGTATGCGTTGGGACTTTGTAGGACAGTCCTAATTTTTTTCTTGCGCCGCTTTGAGATTATATGTAAGATTGTTGATAAAATAGTCTATTATCCATCCTATCTATATCTATCAGGCAATATGTAATATTTTGGAATAATTATGTATGAGGTTCATATTACATGTAATCGGAGCAGTCAGCTTCGTCTAATCTGACGAAATCACCCAAATTCATCTGGCATATCTAAGGTTCAGTCAAATTCTGACTACTACTCATGGAAATTTGCGAGATTTCGTAAGATTACCAGCACCTACATAATTCAAATACAACTAACCAGTTGGAACCAGTTAAAAAACATACTATTTTAGTTTTATGTATTTTACAAATGACTTATTTCATTTAAAAAGCATCTATAAATATTTTTATTGGACTAGATTTAAGAAAAAATATCATAGTTATATAACAACTTTTTATATGGTCACCCTATTCGCGCCCATCTGTTGACAATGAAAAATGCTCGCATCTGTGTTGGGTTTTATTGAGAGGGAAATAGTTACATAATAGTGGAAAGTTAATATACGGAATATTGCCAAAAAAAGAAAACAAATGGATTTTAGGCAACATCGTGAAAAAAAAGCTTTTATTTTTTTTTTAATCTAAATCCAAGAATCGCATATTATCAGCATATTAGCTTGTCTTTGGACTACTGTCTTCAAAAAACAGAATAGGAAAAATAAAATTAGCAGTCTTTTAAAATAATTCTACTGTTTTACATGTTATAACATCCAGACCACAGCTTACATTTTGTAATAAGTGTAGATTTAATAAAACTATACTAGGTAATAATGATAAGTACTGCAAACCTCTTCTACCTCTTTATGCTGTGCCCTACCGGGTCCATATTGTTTCTAATATATTGTTTAAACTTTATAAAAATACCACCTGTAAACATATGAAACAATAAAAAATTGAATTGAAATAAAGAACGCAAATAAAGAATTGAATTGAATTGAATTGAATACATACCTACCTACATGCTCATCACACAAATGTTTGCCATACCGAGAATTGAATTCGGGACCATCAGGTAGTCTGACATGGTTAGGGCTGCCATCCGTCCAGGTTTCCCCGGATTTGTCCTAGTTTGGAGGCCGTCCAGGCGGGGTTTCAAGAAGTGTCCGGGGAAAACCCGGACACTCTTTATGTAAGGAAGCACCTTATTGAATTGTGTGGTAAGTATATGGTAATCATAAAGTTCTTAAAAACTCCACTCCAGTCCAGGAAAAAAATGCGATTTACCCCAAAGGTCCGGGTTTTTTTTTTAATGTACATATGTCCGGGTTTAGTGAAATTCGAGATTATTTAAATGCCCTAGGACAAGGTCACCTTTGTGCCAAAAGGATCATCATATTGATAATCCCAAATTACCATGAAAAGTACAAAAGAAGACTTAAATCATTTCCCTTTTCTCAAAATCCTAACAATTGAAAGTTCTGACATTATAACTTATTAGAACGATCGTAGACTCAAGAAACCAATGTGCGAAGTTGCCACAGACGAAAATTCGCGGCCACAAACTTCAATCGTCTCGGGGTTGCCAGTTAAAAAGTTGGGAGCAACTTGTTTTTAAGTTGGCAACATTTGGCGGAATTTGCTGATCGCGGTTTGTTTCTACGTGGAATATTTTTGGGTATGTTAATGACCTAAGATTTAGGGGGATACTTTCAAGTAGTTTTTTCTTGAAAATATATGGAAAAATGTTTTATTTTTTTACTGCCTCGTTAGTCGTTTGTTCAATACTTGGGTTGTAAGAAAGAGTGATGTGGTAGCCTAGTGGGTAAAGCATCAACCACTCAAATATGAGTATTGGTTCGATTTGAACCAAGAATCCATTGCAACTTTTCTAAGTTTGTATAGTTATCGGCACGAATCTTGAGCTCTGACCTTTACTTGCGCAGAAGTAATTTATTGGGTCCCATTTGTGGTATGAAGTGAGGCGCGGGGGCGGGCTAAAGCGGTGATTGGCCCGCAGTGCTTCGCGTCATAGCCGTCACTCGGGATTGGTTCTTTGCTAATAAATCACTTCTGCGCAGATGAAGGTCAGAGCTCAAGATTCTTGCCGGTAACTATATGTACTTTTTAAAAATAACTTGACACCAATGACTGAATAAGTTAAAAGGAAAACATCATGAGGAAACCTGAACTATAAAGTCTAAAATCACCAACCCGCATTGAGCAAACGTGGTGATAAACGCTCAATACTTCTTTGAAAATGTTTGACATCTTTTATCTTAATATCTTCAAACTCAGAACACTCATTTATTTAAGAAATGGTAAAGTACAAAATAACAAGCTATTTTAAACATAATCTCCCAAAACGGTTTAATTCTACCATTGTTGCGCATAGAACCCTAAAAAAACAAAAGTCGTCACAATCGTATAATCATGGAGAACAAAATGACTAGCGGAGATGTCATAACGCAAAATCTCCTAAGAAAGTAGCGCGACAACATGCGGGTGCGAGGGGGACGAGGAACGTTACTAGCTCCATCCTTATTCTCCTTCTTTGGACCCGACCATTTTCTGTAATATCAAAAATCGTTGACAAATGTCTCATAGAACCCGAACGCCTCGTTGGTTCACTCGTAAGTGGTCGTTTTGGTCAGGCCTACCGTACGAATTTGATCTAGAAAGGCGCTTGACATACCTTTTTTTTAATGACGTCATAAATCATCAAATGACCCCTCCCGCTGTGGGTTAGCAGCAGTGAGGGAGTGTCAGACTCTTATTGACTAAAAACCGTCGTGTTCCGTCGTAGGCCTTTTTATGTGCCAGGGCCACGGTAACTCTTTCGAACAACCCGCAGCCCCGGCAGGCCTTGGCCCTGCTGGGCCCCGCTGGGGTTGCTGACATCTCTTTGAGGAGCGCTTGACCTACCTGCATTATGGCATCTCCGCTCGTATTTCTTTACGCCGTGGTACGGAACCCAAACCACACTTGACCGGGTTCCAACCCCTTTGTCCAAGTCTTTATATTAAGTTACACTGGTTAAGTACCTACTAAGTATTTTAAGCTTTCTAGTAACTTTGGTAAGTTTTCTAAGAAACTAAGTTACTGTGGTTATAACAATTGAATTTCACTTTGATATTTAATACGTAGCTTTAGAACTTTGTTAGGTGGTTAAATTTTGTTGAAAATGTGTGAAATTATTTTTTAAAGGTATTTTAAGAAGATACTTTTTGTAACATTTTGCCCCCTTTTTTCACGATCAAACGAAATTATTTTACTTGTTATTGTATTTTTGCTAAAGATTAGTAATAATTCCCTCCACATCAAATTACTTCTTATTCTTTCTTAAATGGTCTATATAACATATTTAGTATCAATTGTTCAAATCGATCCAGTAGTTCCTAAGATTAGGTCAAAAAAAAAACTTTCGATTTATAATCCTTACTGATATTACAAACATTTGTTTCTCTCTCACGCAAAAACCTAACGTTAGATCTTAATGAAACATCTCAATAATATAGCTTAGACGTCAAAATAAAATATAGCCTACTTTTTATACGGATGCGGGAAGTACATAAGTTTAGTGTTGAAACCACTCGCATATGCTAGTATTAGTAAGGATAAATCATCCTCCGAGCCTTTTCCCAACTATGTTGGGGTCGGCTTCTAGTTTAACCGGATATAGCTGAGTACCAGTGCTTTACAAAGAGCGACTACCCAATCTGACCTCCTCAACCCAGTTACCCGAGCAACCCAATACCCCTTGGTTAAACTGGTGTCAGACTTACTGGCTTCTGACTACCCGTAACGACTGCCAAGGATTTTCAATGATAGCCGTGACCTACAGTTTAACGTGCCATCCGAAACACAGTCAATGGTGTCTAAGATATACTTAGAAAGTACATACAAAGTTATAGTTATAAGTATATTGATAAAGATAAGTACTTACAAATATGAATCGATCTCTCGATTCATAATGGCGAGCCTGTCCCGATTACTGACACTAATTACTAAATCGATTATCTGATTGTCGTGTCAGAATTCAATTATGTTGTACTAATTGAGCTTCGGTTGACCTCCTTCAATAAAATTGGCAAACATTCATATGGGTTAGTGTGTAGGTATGGCGTTTGTTTAGCCAATACATTATGTAGAATGTTGTGGTGTATTTTAATAATGTTGCTTGGTAATTCTTATTAATATTGTTAATACGAAAGTAACTCTGTCTCTCTGCTTGTTTGTCTGTCTGTCTGTCTATTTGTTCGTCGCGCTTTTACGTGAAAACTGCAGAATCGATTACACAGATAGTCAAGAGCCTGATAAAAGATATAGGCTACTTTTTATCCTGCTGCGGGAAATAGATCTTGCGGGATCTGTGTAGAGTGACACGAGTTTTGGAGGAATGAGAATCGTGTCGTGAGGAAGGTTTTGAGCATAAATGTGGATGGGTATAGTGAAAGAGGACGACCAAAGAAACAATGGATTGATTGTGTGAAAGTCGACATGGCTAGAACTAATTTTACTTGTGAGATGACGGCAGATAGAAAGAAACATGCTGCGCCGACCCCAAATAAAATTAGAATGGGAGCAGGATGACGATGATCAAAATCATTTATAACATTGTAATCACATTATGTCTGTTTATTTCTAATCACACAAGTCTTAACAAGGGGTATTGGGTTGCATGGGTAACTGTTTTGAGGAGGTCCGATAAGCAGTCGCTCCTTGTTAAACACTGGTACTCAGCTGCATCTGGAAGCCGACCCCAACATAGTTGGGAAAAGGCTCGGCAGATGATGATATGTATATGTGCTTACGTATATTTATCTGTGCCTACACACAAAGTCCACCTTCTGTAACGCAGATAAGATATGAAAGTGATAACGTTTAATAACTGAGTGCAACACGCTTTTATGAAAGTCCTTATCAATGATAACATGGTTTGTTCGATGATGCAATTCAACGGAGCTTTGTTTAGTATCGCGAAAAATCTAGGCTTTTCATCATATTTGAATGACACTCATATATCATTAGAATTCAGTTAGTGTACAAATCCAGGTTAGGCAGGTACTAATACATATAATTCCACTGTATCATTTATTTTCTGCTTTGCCTTCCCGTACTGTGTTAAGGTCGGCTTCCAATATAACCAAATGCAGCTGAGTACCAGTGTTTTACAAGGAGCGACTGCCTATCCGACCCCCTCAACCCAGTTACCCAAGCAGCTCAATACCCCTTGGTAAGACTGGTGTCAAACTTACTGGCTTCTGACTACCCATAACGACTACTAATACGGGAAAAACTCGCCATGACAATGGTGAAAGCCAGGCAAGTATATAGAGGTTTTATGTACTAGTGTGTGTAAGTGTATATGCACATTGTCTTATGGCAATTTTCTGGTATTTTGTTGAACTACCTGTATATTTTCCTCACAGTTGTACCTAGAAACTACTTCCCGCATTAAGCAAAACACTCTACGTCCTTTCTCTCTCTCTCTCTAGACTATCTATGTACCATGTAACATTTAAATCAATTCAGCAGTTTTAGCCTGAAAACTTACCAGTCAGAGTAACTATCACATTTATAATACTAACTAAGGAACTAATCACAAGATAGACAGACTAAATCAAACCTTATCATTTATCTAAACTAACTGTGCCTAAAACTTACTAATCCGACAATTAGTCCATTTCCCAGCAAAATATCTACAAGGGCGAAATCAAAGGGGTCAGAAAGTTTACTAAAGTTATGTCAGGGCTCTCAGAAGTCCCTTAAGTTAGCAAACAGGATTAGTTTCTATATATAACTGTAGAGTAGATAATAGATAGATAGATAGGTTATATCATGATAATCGCGGTCATCCCTTTAGAATAGTTTTAGGTTATGTAATTATGGAGATACTTGTATTATTAGGTAGTTATTGATAGAGGCTAGTGACCTGTCGAGTTCACGAATTATAGTAGCTTCCACGTGTGCAAGGGGATCTACTAAGCGCAACTGGATAAATAGTGGTCTATGTCGATGATATTAGTCTATGTGTGTATGTGTTATTATGTTACTAACAAGTTTCATCAAACTCCACTCAATAGTTTTTTTTTTTGCATGAATGACGAATAAAGATCCATACATAAAAACAGTTTTTCGCGATTATAATACAAGTAGGATAGTCGCATACATATTTTTATTTATTTAAACATACACACTATCACTATAGCTTATAGTGATAGTGTGTATGTTTAAATAATTTCACTAAGTATAGCTTATAGTGATAGTGTGTCATAAATCAATACGATAGTGGTGTCCACAGTTATTACAAAACAATCATCTTTTAATATAATCATAGTACGTACATGAATCTTTCTCAAGAATTTTTGAATTTATCGCATACAAATAGACAGACGAAATGGAAGAATTTGTTTTATGATTATACTAGCTGTAGCTGAGGAAACTACTTCCCGTGTTTGGAAAAAAATAGCCCATTGTGTCAAAATGCTAAATGTATCAAATTTTAAATAAATCGATTCAGTACTTTCTGCGTGATAGCGCGACAAACAGACAGTGCTTTCACATTTATAATATTAGTAAGGATAAATAACTCTCATTCTAGTTTCAAGACTTTTGCGGCGAAACAGCATAGTTTCCTTAGAACATGCAATAAACTGAAATTCCATAGAAATCTTACGTCATGTTCTTTGTAGAACAAACGCTAGTAAGAATTTAATATTACTTTCAGGATAGTTAAAAACTTTTACTGTGGTTCGTTACAAAATAGTTTCTATTTTCTACTAAGTAATAATCTGTTTTAAAAAATAGTAAATAACGATTTCGGGAAATTCTTACGAAACGTATATTTATATTATTTATTTATGAGAGGTAGCTTCATGATAGTACATTACATTGAATCATCATACGAAACGTTACGCCAATTATGAAGTACACAAATATAACAATTATAATAATTTGTCGAAAGAGTCGAAATATATGTAGGTCTTATTTCCTTGTTGACATCTCATTCGGTTGAGCACACCAAACTAAATTAGAACGCCCAAGAAGCAAGAACAGATAAATGCAGAAAACGTAAGTATCTATGCTAAAATTTTACATTTGAAGAGTTTGTTTTAACGTGCTTATCTCAGAAGCTGCAGATCTAATGATTGTCAATGTTTTACAGCTCTACTATCGAGGAAGATTTTAAGCTACTTTTTATCAGAGTACACGGAATAGTTTCTACAGAAGCTATTTTCTAAATACAATTTTCTTCCTAAAGAGCGTAGATAGATAGGTGCACCTTAATCACGAAAATATTTCTTCTATCTAACACTTAGATACCAATGTTACGAGAGACATAATGACTAACCATTTATATAACATATAGGGGGCGTGAGAATCGCCTTGGAAACAAGGGTCTTGCTACTATCTGTAAACGATAACTTATGATCACTCTTATTTAATGGCTTTGTTAAACTGCAAGGAATAACGGGGATAGTTTATATAAAAGTTTAACCTGTGGTTTAACATTTAATAAGGAAATGAACGATCAATAAGTTGTCTACCTTTATATGAGCCTAAAACTGCAGTACACGTGATCTCAAGTTATCTTCTTGAGAATTTTAAGAGACTCTCACAAAGCATCCCGGGCTCTGAAAATTGATAATACCCGTTGATTGTGATGACCCGTTCATAGGAGAGTGAGTTTATAGTTATTCGATTAAACAATAAAATTAGATGTACTTTAAAGTATATCTTGGACACCAATGACCGTGTTTCGGATTAAGTCCCGGCTGTCAAAAATATTTTTTCAAAATAGTCAGAAGCCAGTAGGTCTGCCAACCAGTCTTACCTAGGGGTATCGAGTTACCCAGCTAACTAGATGAGGTCAGATAGTAGGCAATCACTCCATGAAAAATACTGGTTTTCATCTGCACCCGATGACACTGTAAGCCGACACCAACATAGTTGGAAAAAAGCTAAGCAGGCGATGAAAAAAAAAACTTGGCTCCAAATGAAACATAAACCCGCAAACTTGAATCATTAATCCCAGAATTTTGAAAATTTCCTTTCGCAAAAACCTTCTAACCAGAAGTTCCAACAACCCTGACTGTTGTTGTAATAATATTAAACTTGTTTTTGTTTACTCTGCGAACAAATTTTGCCTTCCAACTGTAGTTTGGTGTCTGTACCGAATAATAATATGGCCGACTGTTACACAGAAGTGTTGGTGTTAGAAATTGGATTAAGACATCTAGTTAAGGCGGATGTTCTAATATTATTAAGGTGAAGACTTTGGTTGTTATTTGAACGTGGTAATTTCCAAAGCTAGTTATAATACAACATTTTTTTTTTTATTTTACTCAAGTGAACATCAGATGTGAGCTGTCATTATTCTCAGCTGTCTAGCTTTTTCCCAACTATGTTAGGATCAGCTTCCAGTCTAACCGAATGCAGCTCCGAGCACCAAAGTTTTACATGATATGGTTACATGTCTGACCTCTTCAACCCAGCTAACCGGGCAACCCGTTATATCTTGGTAAGACTGGTGTCAGACAATTTTTCTTCTGATTTCACGTGCTTTTGTTACAGAGAAGTGTTAGTATAATAAATTGGATTAAGGCGTCTTGTTAAAGTGGATTTTACAAATGATGTGGCCTTATACTAATATTATAAAGCTGGAGTTTGTTTGAAAAGTTATTTCGGTGTTAGATTCTGACAACCAGACTTACCTAGGAGTATTGGGTTGCCCGGGTAACTGGGTTGAGGAGGCCAGATAGGCAGACGCTCCCTGTAAAACACTGGTACTCAGCTGCATGCGGTAAACCTGGAAACTGACCCCAACTAGTTAGGTAGTCCATTTATATTTACCAATTAACCTGAATAAAACTTTTTGAGCTAACAAAGACATTTTAAATTACTTTCAGTCAAAAAGGGGAACGCAATATACCTACTCGTAAAACCCATGTTTACATGACTAAAAAAACTTTTGAAAAGATTAAAGCGAAGCCGCTTAACTTAGGTAAGACAGGGATTAAGTTAAACTTAACTCGGTTTAGATGGTACAGGACGTTTTTACTTTTTCTCAGGTAAGATTATACGGGTAGAAGGATTTCGTTTTTAAACGAATACGAGTTAGTTTCTTTTATTTCTGCTATCCAATTTCTAAATTCCAATCGTGTGTGAATTGAATGCCAATATTTACTTTATTTTTAACACAAAAAGGGGTGCTACAAAACTTTTGAAGGAACGTATTTTTTTTAAGGTAAAAAAATGCAAAATGTGGATTAAATACACCATCGTTAATGTGACTATTAACAAAATATTATATAATTTCAGATTAATTTTGAAAAACAAAATATATCCCTAAAAATACATTTTCCAAAAAAAAACCGTCTGCTATGCATATAACCTTACCCTAAGTCTGACACATAGGTAAATATGCTGGAAATCAAAATCGATTGATTCAAATGTCTAATATATATCTCTCTCTAGACAATCTCTCAAAACATAAATACCTACATTTACCTCGTTTTTTTAAGTCGGTTAAAAACATTGTTACACTACGGTGTAACAAAATCCCACGAAATCCTCAAGCAAACATGTGAAGTAGAGCATCTTTTATTGCGCTCCCATGGCACATAGAACATGTACTTAATTTGTATGTGCCAAGGATATATCAGCACTTCTGAGATTCAGGGAACTTGGAAAACAAGGAGAACAAAATGACTAGCGGAGCTGTCATAACGGAAAATCTCCTAAGAAAGTAGCGCGACAACATGCGGGTGCGAGGGGGACGAGGTACGTTACTGTCTCCGCCCTTATACGCCTTCTTAGGAACCAGCCCATTTTTTTGAAACCAAATATCTTCGACAGATGTCTTAAGGAACCTAAACGCCTCGTTAGTTTATTAATAACTAAGCTAATTTTGTTCTTATTTGACCTAGAAGAAGACACCTGACCTACCTGTCTTATGGCATCTCCGCTATCTTTCCTTCCTCCGTTGTGAACACACGTGAAATACATTTCAAATATCATGCCGTCTCATTCTGTTGTTTGAAATTGACAGTACCAGAATGATGCTACGAAAAACATATTTTTGAAACTAAATCTGTTAAATAGAAGTTTATTTGTCTATACAATCTTTAGCTGAAGAGTTTCTTTCGTAACAGTCGGATAGATCGATCGATCATAAGGTTAAGCAACGCTTGGAGCACTCTCACCGTTTATAGGTGACCATCTTATCATGACGAGATCTTCCGTGATTCGGAAGTTACATAAAACCAGTTAGTATTTGAAGCCAGTTAGTATTTGAAGACAAAGGTGTTCATAGGCAGTCTTTAGCAGGTAGTTAGATGCCAGAAAATCTGTCAACCACCAAAATACAATTATCGTTACCAAGGGGTATAGGGTTGAGGAGGTCAGATAAGCAGTCGCTGAATGTAAAACACTGCTACTCAGCTGCATCCAGTTAGACTGGAAGCTGACCTCAACATAATTGGGAAAAGGTTTGTCAGATGATGGATATTAGAGAATTTTAAGACTACAAAAAGATGAGCTAACTCAGCTAACAGTAATTTCGTGCCAAATTGCCATGAGAAAACAAGACATTTTCTAATCAAGAAAATAGTGAAGAAAGTCTTAGAAAATGTCTCGTCAAGTATTCAAGCGAACGGAATAGATCTGCTGTGTGTGAAGGAACGTGACTCGAAATCCTATCCGATTGGACGGGAGGCCTCCCGGGAACTGAGAGACAGACAGAACTTTCAATACCTACGTATTTTCTAGTTTAGTTATTTAGAAATTGCTTTTCAGTTGTAGATAGATGAAAAATAAAGAAGTTATTAACCGTGTTTGTAGAATTAAGAGATAATAAAAACAACAAAAAAAAAGTGAAAAGTACAACTTTTCTGAAAAGAGATATCAAGAATCAATACTATTCTTTTAGAGGAATTTTGAAAGCTCATGTGTATTTGTTTCTTTAATGGTTTTAAAGTTTTAAATGCCGTGATTTCCTGTTATTGTGGGAACATAGAAATTAGTTCCTACCTATGTACTTTTTTGCAGTAGTGTATGTGATCTCTGTATACTCTATCTATTGGTTAAAAAAAATACCTGTGAAGTTTGACCAAAATCAGTTGAGCACTTGATAGTGTAATAAACATTTTTATAACAAAACTTTTATTTATTTATTCATTTATTCATCTCAAAGTTACTATGCCTTTACAGACTTAATCTAATGCGACATAGTACCTACTTACAATTAATATTTCCTTAACTATATCTTAACTACACAGTACAAAACAACTACTAATCCCTACAAACTCGCCCTTGTGAACTGCTCAGTGTACAGTACGTATAACTTTAAAGTTTATATTATTAGTTTTAATATTATCGTGAAGTAGCATACAGTTTTCTTGAAAAATAAAATCTCTCTCAGAGTTTACGTATAACATTTTCATGAAAACGTTTGTGACACTAGTTTCCTCATGCTGACAGTTTCTTTCACGCTAGCGATGTAACATTTTAAATGAAAAATATTTATTTAACTAAAAGGAATAAATTCTCTATACAATGTGTGACAAACCTAATCACATTAAACGTTTATATAATGGTTAATATATGTCGATTAGCACAAAGAAAAAAATTAAATACGTAAAAATTAATAAAATATTTTTTTCAACAAAGTAAATAGAATGAAAATGTGCGAAAATTAGAACACCATATAAGAGTCAGTCATTACAAAAAACTGAAATTCTCCCTTAAAAATTGACAGCTGTCAACTGGTCAAAACATTTATTTATTTATTTATTTATCACAAAATACAACTATCATTACAGGAGAACCTAATGCAATAGTGTATTGACAATTTTACAGATACTTAATCTAAACTACTCTACACACTTAAAATTAAACATTAATTATATTAGAGCAGGTACAGTACACTACTCTTGTGAACATTCGATACTCCTAACTTTATCTCTGCTTTACACATGATGTGGTAAATAATGAAATCGAAAAATTACTCCCGTGGTTAAACCACTGAATGTATTAGGTTTTATTTTTTTACAATTCGCCGTAGAATATCATAAAGTATATGTGATAGAATTTACGACACACCCGATATTTAAAGCACAAGAAACTTTTATGAAAGCAATATCAACGCACTAGCGGATTCTCCGATCGGTTTTGCTTCGCGCAACAAAAATCCACCATTGTCAAAACGCTTTTGTTTGCAAGAATTATAATACTAACAAAAAACAAAAATACTTAGTAAAGAAATAGGTAAACTTTGAACCCACGACCTCTAGCTCACCGCCCCAAGGCCTCTCGTTGAACTAACAGCACCTGACACTTAGCTTAATGAAATATAGCCATTAAGTAATTGAGCGATCATTAGCGCAAGAAAACATTGTTGTATATAATGTCTTTGTAATGCATGTATTGAAATAAGTGCTTATGGCTAAGTAATGAGTCGATCGAGTGATTTATTAGCAAAGAACCAATCCCGAGTGACGGCTATGACGCGATGCACTGCGGGCCAATCACCGCTTTACCCCGCTCCCGCGCCTCACTTCATACCACAAAAGGGACCCAATAAATTACTTCTGCGCAGATGTAGGTCAGAGCTCAAGATTCGTGCCGATAACTATAAGCGCTTAGTTTTTGACGAAAGCGAGCGTAAACGCGCGACACTTTGCGGGCAACAGAACTCTGTCGCTTTTTCACTGGAAATTGTCACTCATTTGCTACTGCTTATAACTCTCGTACAATTTTGTATCGCATGGAAAAACTCAGCAAAACATACGCTAGTGTGAAAGACCTATCAGGTGTTTATCCTCCCTTCTCTTCCCTTTAAAATTTAATATTTATTTTACTCTACCTCTATACTAGTTACTAGGTGCTAGGTTTTCTGCGTGGACTCATATTTTGGAACTTTGGAATATCATTAATAATACATCAACTGAACCTCTTTCTTTCCTAGTGTCCAAATTACCTTTTTCCTTCAACAAAACCGATCAGTACTACCAAGGTCAATCACCTAACAATTACTCAGGTCATTGACCTATTATATACCTATATATTCTAGAAGCTTCGAACATACTGTAAGCTTTCGGGTCACGTCTTGTCTTCGAGGACACTGCTCCTAACTTCTAGCTATATATGTACCTATAAGTAGTTTATATAACAAGATATATTAAGGAAATAAGGCTCTTCTTCACCACATAGTATAAAACAAAGTCGCTTTTTCAGTCCCTATGTCCTTTTGTACGCTTGAATCTTCAAATCCACGCAACCGATTTTCATGCTTTTTTATACATAGAGTGATTAAAGAGGAAGGTTTATATATCTATACTAATATTATAAAGCTGAAGAGTTTGTTTGTTTGATCGCGGTAATCTTAGGAACTACTGGTCCAATTTGAAAATTTATTTCAGTGTTAGATAGCCCATTTATCGAGGAAGGCTATAGGCTACTTTTTACCGGTACGGGAAGTAGTTCCCACGGGATGCGGGTGAAACCGCTGGCAGAAGCTAGTATTATAATGTACATTACGTAGTGGTAAAATACTGTTATGCCGTGTGAAGCTGGAGCGGGTCACTAGTTTAGTATAAAAAAGTATGGAATAATGTGTTAAAGTACGTTCACATTACAAACTTTAAATCGGCCGATAGTTAGTTTGGGCTCATTAAACAGTATGAAGATGAATGGAAGTACACACGTAATAACGATCAGATATTTTTCCAGTATCAGACTGACTAAAAACCTTTGATTAATTTCACGATTTTCGAGTGTTTAGTCTGCAGTGTGCCTATAGGCTTAATCAAAATAATTAAAAGGTGACCCAAATTTTTGGCCGCATCATTAGCTTCTTTGACAGATTTTTCGGCATAAGAAAGTATGAAATTTTGCCTCAATCAAAATAATTATAAGATGACCTAAATTCTGGTCGTGTCAATAGACTTTTGTTGTCAAAATCTATTTATATTGTAAGTAAATTATAGCACAATCTATTGAGCGCTCGTGGTGATTAATGCTCAATCCTTCTCTGTGTGAGAGGAGGCCGCAGCCCAGCAGTGGGACGATACATAGGTGATGAATTCGGTTTTAATAGCATCTCATAATCACTTATATATAAGCTATATTGGGGTAAAATTTTCATCAAAATCCATTCATTATTTTTAGTACGAAAGAGTAACAAATGACAGCTGTTCCTCGCGATTTCAACCACATCCCAAGCCAATATATTATTACGACTGCAGATACGGATAAAAAGTAGCATATGTGTTATATTGATATACAAGCTATATATATAACTGTCAAATACCACCAAAATTTATCCAACCGTTTGAGCATGAAGAGGCAACAAACATACTCGTGTTTAGGATAGGACTTTACATCCAAGTAGGTACCTACTGCAGTTATTATTGTGATATATATATGGAAGCTATATTACTGCTAAGTATCAGTAATATTGGTCGAACCATTTGAGCGCCAAGAAGTCACAAACATACTCACTGAACAACAATGAATGTACCATAAAATGGTTCAATTGGAACAATAATAAAAATCGTGTAAGTTAACTAAATCTTATACATAATACTTAATGCGACGAATTAATAACTACGATTATAGCATACCACTTCAGATCTAAGTACTAAAGCTACATCTTCAAGTTGCTACAGAAACTACGAGAAAATTCTACCCAGTATTAAAAGTAAAATTGTAATAAAAATTCCCGTCACGTTTCGCTGCCGTATGTTACAATTTTCGGGAAACGAAAATTGTCTCCAAGAAGGTGTCACCTGGTTTTATACGAATTCAATTACTATTTTGTTGAAAGATAAGCCTATTTCTTTGTTCACTTTTGCTCAAGGTTTATTATAGTTATCGGCACGAATCATGAGCTCTGAAATTCACCTGCGCAGAAGTTATTTATTGGGTCCCTTTTGTGGTATGAAGTGAGGCGCGAGAGCGGGGTAAAGCGGTGATTGGCCCGCAGTGCATCACGTCATAGCCGTCACTCGGGATTGGTTCTCTGCTAATAAATCACTTCTGCGCAGATGTAGGTCAGAGCTTAAGATTGTTCCGCTAACTATACAAAATTGTTGCCAGCTTATAGTGTGTTTGGACATATAAATCAGTATGAAGATGAATGGTAGTGCGCACATTACAACGATCAAGTTTTCGGCCGTTAGCAGACCGACTAAAAGTTTAATCTGATTCACGATCTCTCTTCACGATTCTGCGGGATTGTTCGCGCGAGTTACCGCGGCCCTGGTACATAAAAGGCCTGCGACGGAACACGACGGTTTTTAGTCAGTAAGAGTCTGACACTCCCTCACCGCGCGTAACCCACAGCGGGAGGGGTCATTTGATGATTTTATAAAAATAGCCATAGAGAGTTCTTTTATAATACGCCCTCACATAGTAATCACAAGGCAACCTTTCTCTCGAACAAAACAAATGACAACCTTTACCTACAAACGTTATATAACCATTCTCCCAGTAGGTGTACAGAATTTAAAACAACGTTAAGCTGTACCAGCAAGTAATACGTGCACTGGTTAACAGTAGAACCAGTAGAAACAGTAGCACAGTTTAGCTGATTGCTGGCACGTACGGTAAGAGTAAACTCACACTGCGAACTTTTAGTCGGCCGATAGTCTTTGTTTGGGTTCATAAATCAGTGTGAAGATGAATGGTAGTACGCACATTACAAAGATCAGGTAACCAGTATTAGGACGACTGAAAACTTTGATTAACGAATATGGCGAAAGGCAGCAAAACTTTTAGTTTTAGTTTTCCTTTGCCATGGCCGACAGGGTCCATAATGATCTCATAATTTGTAATTTACCACCTAAGAAACACATTGTGGAATGCAATAAATAAATTGAATATTGATTATTGTTCTATAAGCTTTTCCAAGGGTTTCCTAAGGCGACCTAAAGAAACCAGTCTCCACACCCATATTTATTTACGCCTTTATAAGGCTATATGTACAAGATTGAAACTATATACCTGAAATCTCCCAGTTCAAGTGCCCCAGAAAAGGTACACATACGTGCGTCAGGTTTTAGAAGCGCATAATAATAAACTATCGCACGCAGAAACAAACGACAGTCTGACATCGCCCTTAGATTGAAAGGTGGAATTGAAATAAAATGGCCGCTGTTACACAAGGATTTTTAAATTAAAAAGTCAGCTTTGTGGTCTGAACACCGAGGCCGGGTAAATATATTACAGTGCTGTATGTTTTAGCAGCCAACTAATCTAAAATGTGACAATATGGCACATCCAGAGAAGACAATGTTATGTAAATAATGATGATTAAATCTCATTAAATCGTTAAAAACTAAAAAAAGGGCTTACTTATATTAATGTTACTGTTACAGCCTTTTTTTTTATCGTCCCACTGCTGGGCTGCGGCCTCCTCTCACACGGAGAAGGATTGAGCATTAATCACCGCGGGTTGGTGATTTCGGACTTTATAGTCCAGGTTTCCTCAAAATGTTTTCCTTCACCTTTTTATCAGCCATTGGTGTCCAAGTTATACTTAGAAAGTACATACAAATACAATACTATTACTTATATTATAAACGCGTAAGTACCTCTGTAAGATTGTCAATCTCGTTTTCGAGTTTGAGAAAGATCATAGACTATAATATTATCCAAATACAGGAAGTAGTTCAATCGGGACGTGTTTGGAATCCTCTCGGTCTCCACAAAATTTCAGTAAAACTGTGAGTAAACACTATTTTTGCTATAAAGCTATCAATCGTCAAACTTCAGAGTTTCCGACGTCAATAACAAATAGTTCGTACAGAAGCTAACATTAATTGATTGATAGATCACTGTACAAACTGTACATACATACGTAATAAAATAGGTACGTATACGTATTCCATATGTTTACAAGTACCTATATTTGGAGTTATACTCGAACTCGTTAAATTGTAGGTCCTGGCCCTCGTACATTTTTGGCTGTAGTCTAGTCACCTACAAGTTAGAAGCTAATAAGTCTGACAACCAATCTTAATTAGTCAAATAGACTGTCAAGTACGAAAAACACTTTTATTTAGCTATATAAATATTCGGGTTAATCGAAAGCCGAAGTAAAATAGTTGGGAAATGGCATGCACATGATGACAATTACTATATGATGAGTTTAAAATAGAGCCCCTCTTTGACTTTTAAGAATCATGGGTCCAACTCAATTGATTCCCAAGTGCCTGTCATGTTACACCATTGAACACCGCCACAAATAACAATTCAATTCCAAGTCAAAAACAGGTAACAAAAAGGCCCAAGTAAATGTTATACCAAGATTAAACAACGTAAAAAATCTATTCCATTACGGCAGCAAAGAAAAATACCTTCACAAGCAAGTATTAATAAATTCCAGAATCTAAATCTTACACAAGTTTAAGAGGTACCCAAAAACATTAATCTTGAATAAAAATACTTCTTACAAGTGGGTAATATTTTTCAAGAAGGTAGCTTTCGGCAGGTAATATAGGTAAGTAAATATATATCGTTGCTCTTAACCTAACGCTCTGAGTTATTTCGAACGAAAATAAGCTGGATTTAAATTGAATTCTTGTGGCTTCTTTATTGCTCTAGAACTAAGAAACTTAAGGGAAATGCTTTTTAAAAAGGAGTAGTGGAAATAGTGTGAATATTAGGTATATAACTTTGGTATTCTAGCGAGTCGGCTACGGTGACTGTTCTCATGTAAGGAGATCAGTCAGCTGCGCAGCACATATTATAGTGCACAAGCATGTGCTTGGACACAGGTGCACTCACTATTCCTTCACTCTCATAGCGCGATGGGACGGCAATCCGAAACCACCGGAGAGAGATCAGGCGCTGGACCGACATTAACGTGATCTCCGATGCACGGTAGCTTATTAATACGGAGGAGCTTGTGGCTATTGAACAGTGTAAGGAGTCGGTCGATCATCATAGGTATGGATGGGGACCATCTTGTCATGACGAGTTTCTCCATGTTTCAGAAAGCACATTGAATTGGTGGGTCCCGGCTGTCATTAACATCTTTGGCAGTCGTTAGGTTAGACAGAAGATAGTCTAACAACCAGTCTTACTCAGAGGTACGAGGTAACTCTAGTAGCTATATTGCTAAGTTCAATTCCTACTTGGCTCGGAACCGAGTTTTGTTACCAGTCAAGCAGTTTAATTTTGATACTTTTTCGAAAAAAAATCTGCCCATTATATTATTTCCTCAGATATTTCATGTTATGCAATGTACACACTATATATACCTACAAACTTAAACTACTTATCTTTATACAAATCTAAAATAAATAACTATATACAAAATATATATAAACATATACTTTAAAGATTTTGTAAATTCTTTCAAGTCATCTTTTGTAAATGTTTCCTTCATCTTTTCTATCGTAAAAGATCTTTATTGCTTATTACTTTTATTTTCTTTGTTCTTGCTCAAAAACTGTGTAAAAGGAAACATTTTTGATTTACACTCCAGTGCAATTCGGTCAGTTACGTAACCAAAGCTTGAAACAATTTTAAATATCGTTTCGAATATTTTTTTTTCAATTTTTGGGGGCAAGAATGAGATACAAATACACGTTTTCAAATTGGGCGCGATACATATAAATAGGTACAGAAATATGTAGGTATAATATAATATATGGGAGCCCTTATAAGTTCGAGAAGGAAGGTTCAAGGCTTTATTTCCCAAGATAAAATAATATATTATGATTGAGTCAAACAGCTGTTTACCATAAATTAAAACTTCCGATCCTCGCAGCTTTAGATTTTATTCTTTTGTGCCTAAAACTTTGATTTCCCAAAGCTGGACAAGTTGTATGAAAATTCGAGCCTTATAATAAACAAAACCATTGAAATTACTGTTCACGTAATCAACTATTAGAGAAAATAGCACTTGATCAGTAAAACTCTGATTCAGTCACGTCATCATCTCCCGAGCTTATTCCTAACTATGTTGGGGTCGGCTTCCAGTCTAACCGAATACAGCTGAGTACCAGTGTTTTACAAGGATCGACTGCCTGTCTGACCTCCTCAACCTAGTTACCCGGGCAACCCAATACTCCTTGGTAAGACTGGTTATCAGACTTACTGGCTTCTAACTACCCGTCTGTCTTCTACTTCTAGTCAGGTACAGTTACATCAATTCCTAGACACGAAATAAAGTCCTTGACTAACTTCAGGATCAAAACCTATGACCAAAATTCTCAGCTTTCCAAGTAATTGGGTCGTACTAGATAAATGGAAGTCACTCTATGCGAAATAATTGCATTTAACCACCTCTAGTTGCGTTAAAAGCCTATACCGAGTACCTGAAAGGCTGTACTTTCAGAGTACCTGCATACTGCAAACTTTTAGTCGGCCGATAGTTTGTTTGGGCTCATGAATCAATATGAAGATGAATGGTAGAATGCACATTACAAGGTCAGGTATTTAGCCGGTATCAGACAGGCTGAAAACTTTGATTGAATTCACACTTTTCTAAAAAAAAAATCCTCCCAGTGGGCCGACAGTTGGCCGACAGTTGGCCGAGAGTCGAGCCAATAGACGGCAATTTTTCCTTAAGAAACTCTTTATTTCAATCAAAGTTTTCAGTCGGTCTGATACCGGCTAAATACCCGATATAATGTCGGGACACCTTTTTCACACACGGTCGGTTAGCCCCATGGTAAGTTATTAATTAACTTGTGTTATGTGTGCTAACATGACTGATAAACTACACATAACTACATGTATACATATTGTAACACCCAGACCACGGCTAACAAACATGCTCATCACACAAATGTCGACCGAGCCGGGAATCGAACCCAGGAGCTAAGGTTCGGCAGTCCGGCATGGTGACCATTGCGCCATCGAGATCTTTATAATGTGCGTACCACCATTCATCTTCATACTGATTTATGAGCCCAAACAAACTATCGGCCGACTAAAATTTCGCAGTGTGCGGTACTCTGAAAGAGCTAAAAGCCTCTTATTGTTATCAGAAAAAAAAACAGAAAGGTCGATAGACACTTGAAAACATTTATATTAACTGCCTAGCTTTTTTCAAGTGTGTTGGGGTCGGTTTCCAATCTAACAGGATGGTTATGTTTCTACTTTTTATGTGTATAAAGCGACTGCCTATCTGACCTCCTCAACCCAGATACTCCGTAACACGATACCTAGTAAGACTTGATGTCAAAACTTCTATCACACATATGCCCGTGAAAGACCAAAAAAAGACAGACTTTAACAGCCAGTTTCTTCCACAAATTAAAAGCCAAAGTAATGTCATAAAGTAAAAGTAACGGTCAAATTAGTTTTATCTATTAGTTTTGCTGTTACTTTAGCCTTTGAAAAACTAATATGACCGTTACTTTTACTTTATGACATTACTTTGGCGTTTACTTTAGATGAAGAAAGTGGCTGTTAATGTCTCAAAAGACTTAGTAAAATAAAAAAGTCAATGGTCACCCATCCATTTACTAACCTCGGTAAGAAAACCTAACCTTCATCTATTCGATCTACTTGGCAGTTATTGAGCCAAAATTCCCTCAAAGTAGCCTAAATGTAAATACCATAAATCATTCAAAACCCCATACATACAGACGACCTGAAATTACATGTAATCAATTTCATACATTGTCTCGCTAGTCATTCTGTATGGTCATGGAGAACAAAATGACTAGCGGAGATGTCATAACGCAGAATCTCCTAAGAAAGCAGCGCGACAACATGCGGGTGTGAGGGGGACGAGGAACGTTACTAGCTCCGACTTTACAACTCACCTATTATTTAAAATAACAAAATCCGGCCAAGTGTGAGTCGGACTCGCTCACGTAGGGTTCCGTACCATACGTATATATATTTATGGTTATCGAGCAAAAGTTAGCAAAAAAAAACTCACGTTTGTTGTATGGGAGCCCCCCGAAATATTTATTTTATACTAGTTTTCAGTTTTGTTGTTATAGAGGCAACAATAATAAATCATCTATGAAAGTTTCAGCTTTCTAACTATCACGGTTCATGACATACAGCCTGGTGACAGACGGACGGACGGACAGAGGAGCGAAAACAATAGGGTCGCGTTTTACCCTTTGGGTACGGAAACCTAAAAAATCCCCAATCGGTTAAGACCCTTTGTCAGGTTTTGATTTGACAAGGAACACAAACGTCTCGATAGTTTTAGTAACTGATCACGCCTACCATACGTTACTTGACCTACAAGAAGGCGCCTGACCTACCTTCCTTATGGCATCTCCGCTATCTTTCCTTCTTCCGTGGTATATCAGGTGTGCTGTCGCGGAAGAGAAATATATTTTCTGCTACGTCGTAGCGGCGTAGCATGACAGCTACGCCGTAGCCGCGTAGGCTTTGTATTGTCATCAGAGCGAGTCTTTTTATTTTTATTATTTTGTATTTGTACTCGTATCAATGCAATGTTTGTTTTACACATATGTTACAGGTTTTCAATAACATTTTCCTTGTTTGGGTAATCTTTTAAAAAATCATTATCATTTTTGGAAAATCTTATATCAAAGTAAAAAAATTGTCCTTAGACCATTAATTCTCGCTCCGTTATAATTTGTCCGATATAATCTGAAAATAATTTGCCCCAAATTATTTTCAAAAGTAATCATTTCAACACAGGAAACTCCATACATAACAGATCTTTTATATATAAAAAAATAGAGTACGTACAGTATTTCAAACACTTCGGTAAACCAAAAAGCACTCAGTCAACGCAAACTGTCCGATTTTCACTCGAAACTTCCCGAACTAATGTGTCCGAGTCCGGTTGCCAACAAACCGGACACTCATGTCCGGTTTTGTCCGGCTTTCATTCACGTTTGCACGGAATCCAGTCATATAACTCTGGAACTGGATTTTACAGTTTTCGTTGAAGCTTGTGGGTATGTTACAGATGAAAGGATCGATCGATCATAAGGTTATATTAAATAATCATTTATTTCAGAAAATTAAAAGTATAATTAATACTTCTTCAAGAAAATAAATAAAAAGTACCTAATCAATGATCCTACTACGACATTTAAAAAATTAAAATAATCCGGTCCTTACTCGGAGGGCACGTTAAATTTGTCCCGGCTGTCATTTGAACATCTATGGCAGACGTTACGGGAAGTCAGAAGCCAGAAAGAAACAAACTTATCAAGGATTATCAGATTGCTCAGGTAACTGGGTTGAATAGGTCAGATAGGCAGTCGTTCCACGTACACTGGTTCTCAGCTGCATCCAGTTAGACTGGAAACCGACCCCAACATAGTTGGGAAAAGGCTAGCTTGATAACGATGATATAAAAGTGTAAATTTCCTTGAAAAATTAAGTAAAAAGCTGTAATATAATGTAAATAAAAAAACTCAAAAAACTCCATGATGAACGTTATGGTTTTTTCCTAAAATAGAATGTGACCTAGTTCGCGTTTTTAATTCTGTTGGGTTTTTTTCAGCACTTTTATAAATGTAGCGCACTGAAATATTATATTTCATGTAGACTTTTTTAAACCAGTTTTTACTCGTAAAACAAAAAAATATTGTAGAAGATTAAAACTAGTTTTTTTGCTGCATTTAACTAATTTGCATTTAATACAAAATAAAATGCTTGCGGCACCAATAACCGCATAGATAAGCACTGCCACAATCATCTGACCAAGATGCTCTGTGGCCTGCCGGGGCCGCGGGTTGTTCGAAAGAGATACCGCGGCCCTGGTACATACGCGGCCTACGACGGAACACGACGGTTTTTAGTCAGTAAGAGTCTGACACTCCCTCGCCGCTGCTAACCCACAGCGGGAGGGGACATTTGATGATTTTTGACGTCGTTAAAAAAAAGATGCTCTGTGGTCAAAGATGAAACTAATTCGATATTGCAACATAAATAAAATTGTATTTGAAGGGAACAAAAATGTTATTAATACATGAATCTACATAGGTATATTAAAACAGAGGAAGAGCTTTTTTTGTGCTGAACCGAATTGAAAACTTATTTCACTGTTTGGTGTGTATACTATCACTAGTTTCCACGGGATTCGTGTGGGAAATAGCTAGTTATAAATTATACAGATAATTTGTACGGGAGCATTAATCAGTAGGGAAATAAATGATAGTGCGCACATTATAACGATCAGGTATACGGCCAGTATTACGATTACCTTAAAAATAATTGTTATGGTCTACTACAAAAAAAGTTAAACACACGTTAGAAAAGCCATATAAAATTTTCAAAAATACGTGATGAACTGTATCTGTTTAACTTTTTTTAGTAAGATCATTATTAGTCAGCCGAATGCATCCTGACAGATGGGCCAACATCGTCACCCAGTGGATACCACAGGATGTTCATCGCAGGCGGGGTAGGCCCCGGAAGAGATGGCGGGACGACCTGGATGCGTACAACCCTGATTGGTGGGAAGACTCAAAAGATCGAGAGGTGTGGAGGCAAAATGGAGAGGGCTTTGCCCAGCAGTGGAACAATACCGGGTAAGAAAAAAAAACTAAACATATTTAAAAGTGCACTAGAAAATTATTTTACCCCCTTCTAAAACACCACAAGCAATAAAATAATATCATAATCTACCTCCCTATTCACAGATTCATGTTCACATAAAGTTCCTTTGTTTGTGTGACCCAAAATACGGGAACAAAACCCGCATACCGAGCACCTATTTTGCATAATTTAACTACTGTACCATGTCATATTTTTGCACTTTTTGAGGCAAACAAAAAATATTTACGGAAGGGTACCGGGTTGTTTGGTAATGTTAGTTTTAAGGGTTACACAACATAAAAATAAGAAAATAACTCTTAAAGGATTGCTTGATTGTATAATAGTCTATTTTACACTGTATAAGTATTTTAGCTTAACCTGAAAAAGGCCTGAATAGCTTGTTTGCTTGCCTAAACGTGCTAATATCAGGAATTACTGGACCAATTGGAAAAATATTTATTTCAATATCAGATTCTTAGCCCATTTATGGAAGAAGGCTATCAGAGTGAACGAAGTAGTTGCCACGGGTTGCGGGTGAAACAATGGGAAATAGCTAGTATATAATATATCACTACGCAACATAACATTAATATTATTACAAAAATATAAATAATTCTACTAATTATAATCAGATCTGTACAAAAAATAAGAAAACTAACTACTTATGTATAGGTAATTCACCACAAAATATGAAATTCTCTTACACAAACACAACATCTCTATAAAAATAATAAAAAAGAGTGATCTAAAAGAAAAACAAAAAATATTTTCCTCAATGGAAAACAACGTAGCGATATGAAATATTTAATTTCTAATTCCTTACGGTACGCAGCCAATATCGTCAAAGTATTTGAAATAGCTTTGTTGAAGCTATGCACTGTGGAAAGTATTATTACCTATATGAAATAAAATTTAAAATTATAACATAGGTAGCTGGCTTGGTTTTGCTGTTTCGCTTGCATTCTTGGAGAATGATTTATTTATATCATCGATTTTATAGAAACACTGCAGGTCAGGCAAGTACCAATGCAACTTTTCTAAGTTTGTATGTAATTTCTAAGTAATCTTAGAAGCCAATGGCTGATAAAAAAGGTAAAGGAAAACATCTTGAGGAAACCTGGACTATATAGTCTGAAATCACCAACCCGCATTGAGCAAGCGTGGTGATTAATGCTCAATCCTTCTCCCTGTGAGAGGCCTGTGCCCAGCAGTGGGACGATAAAAAGGCAGTAACTGCACAAATTATGTTAACCTTAAAAGATTTTTTTTATGTTTTTAATACTTGGATAAAACGTAGTCTATACGTAAAGATTACCAAGAACTTTTGTTTTTATCAAAATTAAGCAATTTTCATACAGGTATCGCTTGTTTCTGAAGAAGCTTTCGTAATATTATTTGTCATATGTTTTATTTCATGAATGCGGGTTACCAATAATTTCGTGTAAGTAAATGTTAATGAAGATTGTGTTTGTATAACTCGGCGACTATTGAGCGCTCCCGAACTTACGCATACAAACAAAATGTGCATGTACGTTTACACACACAAGTGTGTGGCTCCCTATCCCTACCATATCTTGAAACAACTGACTTACTATAACATACCTACTTTCCAAATAACACTAGATTGATTGCCAGAAAGAGAATTGGATGTTAGTATGATGATGAAAAAAACTGATACTCAACTTGCCAGTTAGAATGGAAACCGACTCCCCAACAAAGTTGGAAAAAGTCTCGGGAGATAATGGATGCTAGTATGACGGCTGACAGAGAAAATGTGAATATTGTACCACCTCAAGTAATTTAGGAACAAAGCAAGAAGCAGAAGACATATTTTTTAAACGATATCTAAGTTTATCTAGTAAGTCCATTCCTCATTATATAACACGTATTTTCTCCAGCCATTGTGGCGCGATAACACAACGTTACATCACAGGCGACTGATAAACACAGTTATCCAACTAATGAGGTTTAAGCTCGTAATAATTGATTTACTACGGATAATACTGTTGTGTAATACTCTGGTGCATTCGATATGGGTCAGAAAAATCTTTAAGTAGGAGTTATTATGTGACGTCTATTTTTCTCCCAAAGGGCTGCAGGATTGCTCGAAAGAGTTACCGCGGCCCTGGTACATAAAAGGCCTAAGAAGGAACATGATGGGTTTCAGTCAGTAAGAGTTTGACACTCCCTCACCGCTGCTAATTCACAGGAGTCATAAAAAGTTCTCAACCTTTTCACAAATTAGGTATTATGTAGGGGTCAGTTTTCAGTCTAACTGAATGCAGCTGAATGCCAGTGTTTTACATGGAGCGACTGTATACCTGACCACCTCAACCTGGTTACTCGGACAACCCCCCCTTGACCCCTTAGCAAGACAAGTTGTAAGACTTTCTGGCTACTGACTATCCGTAACGACTGTCAAAGATGTTCAAATGACAGCCGGGACCGACCAATTTATCGTGCCTTCCGAAACACGAACGAGTATATTGTGCCACATAAGTTTACAATTCAGAATATCATTTTTAACAAGCATGCGAAATAGTGTTTTGTTGATATTTTTTTACTATTATGAAGTCAATAATAGCCAACTGCGGACAAGCAAAGCTTCTCGACAATATTTGTACGAACAAATGCACAAGGACTCAAGCTAACTTCAAAATTGCAAACTTATGTGACGCGAAATATACTACCAATGTTTTACACAAAGCGACTGCCTGACCTTCTGAACTTCTTACTTTTAAATCAGTTATTCGAGTTTAATACTAACAGACAGACAGACAGACGCCACAAACAACTTTGTTTTGTAATACAATGGTTTAGTACTGCATATGAAACATCTTATCTCTTTATTTCATTCATGGGATTAAAAGAAATCTTGGCAAGAGATTTGGCAAAATATCTGCTATTGTATTATGATGTATGTACATAATAACAACGAGAGGTCAGTGACTCACTCATCACAAAAAGAAAGTATGTGAAGACCTAAAAGTACTGGCTTTTGTGCTAGGTTTAAAACCATCATCTTGAAAGTTAAGTATCTATGCCTAGCACTAAATCGAAATTTTCAGACTACATTGGCACATAATCATTCTTAGAGTACTCACACACTGAAAACTAAACAGTCTGCCCACCCACAGTTGCCCGATGGTTGTCGCCCGTTAAATGATCTGATCTTTGTAATGTGCGTACTACCATTCATATTCATACTGTTTTATGAGCTCAAGCAAAGTATCGGCCGACTTAAAGTTTGCACTGTGCTCTTACTACTAAAACCCACCATGTTCCTCCCGAAGCCCTTTGTGTAAAGCGCTAGTTGTGTTTAATAATATAGTCAAAATCAAGCTAAGAATTGTATTCTACATATGTAAACTATATTGTAGCCATATAAAACCCCACACCATATAGAACCCGACACTGGGTTAAGCTCGCCGTTGTACATACTCTCTCTGTTTTCAGTGTGTCAAATGTATTTATGTGTGCAATAAAGAATAATAATAAAACATATCCTCACTTCATGATATTAACAGACTTACCAGAGATCGGATTGCCAAAGCAACTGTTTTGAGGAGTGCAGATAGGCAGTCGCTTCTTGTAAAACACTGATGCTCACTTGCATCTTGTTGGACTGGAAGCCGCCCTCAACATAGTTGGGAAAAGCTAGGCAGATGACGATGATGATGAGCACATTTCATTACCTTTTTACAAAGAGGAGCCCCGTTACATTCTATAAGATTGTCAAGCTTTTCATGAAGTAAGTATATCATCATCATCCTCATCCTCCGAGCCTTTTTCCCAACTATGTTGGGGTCGGCTTCCAGTCTAACCGGATTCAGCTGAGTACCAGTGCGTTACAAGCATATGAAGCAACTTACATTTATGAAGTAAGCATATCAAACGACATATAAAGTCATTATGGTGACTAATATAATACATACCTACGTAAACTATGCCTATTTAATACCTATATGAAGTAGTGCTATTGATCAACCAGTATCTAACTTTAACGATAAGCGAATATGTATCATGATTTTAGTCATAATTTCGCATATGCATTTTATTGTATAACTAGCTTTTACTAGAGGCTTTATCCGCGTTCCGTACGAAATACTCCATACACAGTATACCCTATAGTTTACTATATTTGTTATATAGTATAGTTTACTTCGTTAAATAGGCTACCTAGCACTGAAAGATTTTTTCAAATCGGAACAATAGTTCCTGAGATATTAATAATATGAATTCCAGTTTGGTATGTATTGTGATTCAAATTGCATATTGAAATCAAATATTATTACGTTGTACAGTTAATTTTCTGAAAAGATTCTGTTTTATTGAATTTCTAACTTGTAGCAAAAAATTGTGCACATTGTGTAAAAATATATTATACGAGGGTAGATTTTTTTTCGTACAAAACAAAAGAGTTACAACTACAGTAAAAATCAAGTTACATTACCTTTTATCAGCGCCCGAAAAAAAAACTCAAAAATCATCCATTTTCAAACACAGAAAACACACAATAAAACACACTGAAAACACGATAAAACACAACACAATATACACTTCACAAATCACTAAAACTTTTCGAGTATGCCGAGAAAGTCGACACGGGGCCGACGTCTGCTCGCGACTGAGACCAGAGGCCCACTGAACTTTGTAAAAAGGATATTGCGAAAAACTGAGGAAAATTGGCGTTTTTTTTTCAGGAATTTCAATAAAGGATTTTTTTGTTTTACATAATTATTATTGTAGTAATATAAGAATGATTGATGGATTATTTTGATGGAAATTTTGAATTTTAAGTCGTTACTGGTTTTCTTTTTTGATGGGGAATTTTTAATGCGTTGTGACTTACCTAATTGATATTGTGTTTTTTAATGTTTTTTGGGTTTTACCTTTGTTTTCATGAAGTGCAGTCTTTATTTATTGAATTAAGTTGTAAATAATGATAGGTGTATGGAGAAATGGCTTAATTTTCTAGTACCTATACTAAAATTCATGGAATGGTAATTTTTAATTGAAGTTGTAGGCACATTTTAGAAGGCTTCAGAAAATTGAGTAGATATTACAATTTTCTTTATTTCACAACTAGCTGCTCCCCTTGGTTCTCACGCGTCCAGAGGCAACTTCTTCAAAAAGCAGCTTATGGCTTTACTCATCAGGCTCTAGACTATCTGTGTACCATATTTCATTTAAATCGATTTTGTAACACACAACACACAGACAAACAGAGCTACTTTCGCATTTACTATATTAGTAGGAACAATATGGTTCTTAAGCTTCACATTACGATGTAAGTATAACTTCTTATACTCTATCTTCATAGTAAAGGCACATACACAGTTCTAAGCAGTCTTTGTATCAAGTTAATGAATAAGTTAGCAGCCTGATAGCTACTGCACACGAATGCACTCAGGGATGGACAACCTTTATTGAAATTTCTCAAAAAAAAAAAACAAAAAATACAGTCTTACATAAAAAAAATTGCGACGTTGCTTGTAAGCAAATATATTACTTGCATTTTTGGTATGAATGAGAAAACTAATTGGATGTTTGTTTAATTTAATTCACCATTAAAATGCTCGAGTGGAAGTCGACCCTAACATAGTTGGGAATGGGAAAAGGCTTGGAATGTTCGAGTTTCTAAATAATATGTGCTCTATTTTAAGTTATCTCGTAATTTAGATGAAATCGTAAAAGACAACTTATTGTTACTGAAAACTGGTGAAACCGCGGTAAAATAGTACCTTCTACACCTCGATTTCACCCGTTTCCCAAGAGAACAGTGTAGCTGATTTCAAATATTTTTTTTTATTTAAGGCCAGCAGGTTAGGTTACAAACAAGCAAATGATTCGTCTTTATTATATTATACTAGCTTCCGCGAGCGGCTTCGCCCGCGTGGTGTATTGATAAAAAGTAGCCTATGTGTTAATCCAGGTTATCACCTATCTACCTGCCAAATTTCAATCAAATCGGTCCAGCCGTTTTTGATTGAATAACAAACATACTTCCATACATTCTCACAAATAATATAAGTAGGATTAGTTATACATTATTTTGGTGTGAAATTATTTTGCTATGTACCACCACAAGCAGGCGTGCCATTGGTTGACCATCCCTGAGCTAGATGTAACACAAAGTGGTCAATTAAGCTGTCTGTACTGTCGATAGCAGTCAAACACTGTGGTTAGACGCAAGTTATTTTAGGACTTCACTTTTACCACATTGGCTTTTAAATACATGTATTCTCAAAGGGTAAAATGGGACCATTTTGAACTTAGGCATCCCGCTGCCATCGGGCTGTATTTCATAAACCTTGATAGCTATATGTATAGATAGTTGTTTTCACCCTGTCTTACCAAAGCGTATTTATTGAGTTTTCCGGGCTGGATGGAGGATGCCAGGCAGTCAGTTGCTCCTTGTAAAACAATGGTACTCAGCTGCATCCGGTTAGACTGGAAACTAACCCTATCATAGTTGAGAAAAAGCTGATGATGATGTATTTCTAGCAAGGCTTGGCGCGGTCTTTGGACGGATCTATGTCATGACGAGATCCTTCGTGTTTCGCAAGGTACCAGTTGGTCCCGGCTGTCATTTGATCATTTTTAGCAATCGTTACTAGCAGTCAGAACGCAGGTAGTCTGACTGACGACCAATCTTACCAAGGGGTATCATATATCTGCGGGTTGTTCGCGCGAGTTACCGCGGCTCTGGTACATACACGGCCTACGACGGAACACGACGGTTTTTAGTCAGTAAGAGTCTGACACTCCCTCACCGCTGCTCACCCACAGCGGGAAGTGTCATTTGATGATTTTTGACGTCGTTAAAAAAAGGGGTATCATATATCAACAGTACTTTTGGACTTTTAAGATAACATAAAGTGCATTGCATGACGTTTGAAAGTCACATAAATTATGATTTCAGAACTTGCAATCGCGTGTACTGAATATTACGGGTGCATAAACCGTTAACACGAACGAACACTTTTATCTACTATTTTCAGATCTTATCTACAAAACCACTCTACGTAAATATACGTTTGATGTTAATAATATATGTTTATGAAAGTAGTACTCCGATCGTGGGTTCACCTGCCTTCACCATAACTACCTAAATTGAAAGTAGCTTATACCTATGTTATTCTGATGTGTAAGCTATATTAATACAGGTACATGAAAATTCATCCAGTAATTTTGGCGTGAAAGAGACATAAATATATGACGGCGCCACCGTCGATGTGTCAACCGTCGATCTGGCATCGGTGGACCTTATATAAAGCGGCGCACGACTCGGGTCATTCGTTCGCCGACCGTTGCCGAGTGCACGCCTCCCACAAATTTGTGATAAATAATTGTAGTGACTAATATTGTGTTAATTGGAATAAACCAAGTGATTGTGTGAAGACCTCTTTGTTTTATTTAAGATGTCGGATCCTGACGCCGACATATACATTTAATATTAGTAGGATATTTGTACTGGTTTCCTCCAGCAATTTCCGCTTCCTGACCCCTTGCTTTCTACTTCTTCCTTCACCCGGATAAAAGTCTTACCTTACTCTGATGTATAAGTAATTTTAATGACAAGTTTCATCAAAATTTCGTCAGCAAAGTTTCGCCTTTGTAGTATAAGAGTACCCAGACACTGAAATTGTTAAGGAAATTTTGACTCCAATCAAAGTTTTCAGTCGGTCTGATACCGGCGAAATACCTGATCTATGTAATGTGCGTACTACCATTCATTTTCATACTGATTTATGAGCCCAAACAAAACCGACCGACTAAAAGTTTGAAGTGTGTCAAGTGTTGTAATACCTATACATTGAACAAAGGTTCTAATTATAACATAACCTATTGTTATCAGCAATAACATATAACTAACCCACTTAAAAATTAATCAAAACTTATGTACTCATGTTTTGTGATCCCTGGAGGCCACTCTGTAACTAAGTTTTACCACACGATTTAATTTAATTTTCGTATAGGATTTTCCACAACTGTTTCCCGCTCTCTGAGGAGACTACTTCCCGCACGTGGGTAAAAAGGTGTGTAGATGTTGGTAAGTATGTAATTCAGATATATCCTTACAAATCCCTACTAATATTATAAATGCGAAAGTTACTCTGTCTGTCTGTCTGTCTGTTACGCTTTCACGTCTTAACCACTGAACTGATTTAAATAAAATTTGGTACAGAGATTGAGTTAACCTTGAGACAGAACATAGGACAGTTTTTATCCCGGACTTTAATTCTCTTGGAAACGCGATATAACTGAACACTACGCGGGCGAAGCCGCGAGCGGAATATATATATCAGCGTATAGCTTATATATCAGAATTACATAAAGGTTTCATTTTTTATCCATTTGGTGAAGTATAGGAAAGCTCTTTACCAAAACATAGATTCAAAATTGTAACCTAAATTCCACATAAAGCTCTCTAAAATTAAATAACAGTTACCCCGAAATAACCGCATCATTTGAACTTCCCCCAAAACTTATAATCCTCAGTAACATGTGAGACGAAACTTTCCAAATCAATTTGGGATTTAGCGCCGATAAAACAGTTAAAAGTTTTAATTAAAATTAAATAACACTATGTTCCGAACAACGGAGGAAGGAAATATAGCGGAGATGCCATAAGGAAGGTAGGTGAGGCGCTTTCTTGTAGGTCAAGCAACGTACGGTAGGCGTGATCAGTTACTAGAACTAATGAGACGTTTGAGTCCCTTATCAAACAAACATTGGCCCTTTGGCCTTGATTGATTGGTGTATTTATTTGAAAATAATGGTCGGGGTCCACAGAATTCGTGTAAGGGCGGAGCTAGTATTCTGGCTGCAGGATTGTTCGAAAGAGTTACCGCGGCCCTGGTACATAAAAGGCCTACGACGGAACACGACGGTTTTTAGTCAGTAAGAGTCTGACACTCCCTCACCGCTGCTAATCCACAGCGAGAGGGGTCATTTGATGATTTTTGACGACGAAAAAAATGGCGGAGCTAGTAACTTTCCTCGCCCCCCTCGCCCCGCATGTTGTCGCGCTACTTTCTCAGGAGATTTTGCGTTATGACATCTCCGCTAGTCATTTTGTTCTCCATGCTTCAAACTATATTCATTTACGAAGAAACTTTTGTACGAGATGCGATTCGTCATTCATTTGTCTAACAGTGTGAAACTTGTGAAGTTGCATTCACTGTTTATATCTAAGTACGTCACCATTTGCCGAGCCTTTACCAACTATGTTCGGGTCGGCTTCCAGTCTAACCGGATTCAGCTGAGTACCAGTGTTTTTTAAGGAGCGACTGCCTTCCTGACCTCAACCCAGTTACCCCGGCACCTTAAGATAAGACTGGTTGTCAAACTTACTGGCTTCTGACTACCCGTAACGACTGCTAAAGATGTTCAAATGACAGCCGGGATCCACCAGTTTATCGTGCCTTCCGAAACACGGAAGAACTCGTTATGACAAGATGGTCACCTACCTAAAGACCGACCACGCAAAGCGTGGCTTAACCTTATGATCGGTCGATCACTAAAGAAGAAGAAAGAAAGTGGTGAAAAGGGTAATTTTGAGGGTGCTTTCCGTTTGTAATTTTGATGTTAAAAAGTGCTCATCTAATTAGCCTAATTTGAATAAACGACTTTGACTTTGATATAGCCACGTGCTCTTCTACTAGCTACAGATAATATCTAGTACTTCTAAATTCCGTATATATTCGGTAATAGATAGCAATAGAGGTACCTACATTTATTGGCCCACTTACCAAATGGTCCTTTAAGCTTCGGCCGACCCCTTTAATTTTGAACATGTCATCAACTAATGCTATAGGGTATTATTACTTGACTAGTTATGGTCTCGGTTTCACTCGATCTTGGCTTGAACTCATATCAAAGCATTATATCTGCCTAGCTTTTTGCCAACTATGTTGGGGTCAGCTTCCAATCTAATCGGATGCAGCTGAGTACCAGTGTTTTAAATGGAGCCACTGCCTATATGACTTTTTCCGACTCTACTAGCGTTAGCCATTGATTTCACACACGTCAAACGGGAACTACAAAGCGCATCCGGATAAAAAAATTGCTTATACCTAGTCTTTCTCAATAAATGGGCTATCTAACACTGAAAGAATTTTTCAATTCGATCCAATAATTCCGTAGTTTAGTAGTGCGTTCAAACAAACAAACTCTTCAGCTTTATATATTAGTAGGTGCCTACAATAAGGGTATGACATATATTATAAGTGTACATTTTAAGACCCTAAGGTCGAGCCCCGTATAGCAATCTCGTAAAGGGATGATTAATACATAGCGCCCAATCAATTTGACATGTTCCAATGAATATTGAGTTTGAAGCGACATTTTCGATGATAGGAAACTTTGGTCTAATCGTTAAAGTCTCTTGCCTGTTTTTCATTATATTCTATGACCGAAAAATAATAACTAATTAGAGTAGACCTAAACAATCGGCCGACAATTGACCCGATGATTAGCAAAAAAAATTTTAACTAAAGAAAATCTTGATTTTCAGTCAGTCTGATACCGGCTAAATACCTGATCTTTGTAATGTGCGTACTTACATTCATCTTTATACTGATTTATGAGCCCAAACGAACTATAGGCCGATAGAAAGTTAAATAACAAAAGGGCGTACTAGTCCTGTTAAATATGTAACTATATTTCCCCAAAGACAACTGAAAGCTATCCTCTATATACCAATTTGACATTCGCCTGATCTCTCTCCGGTCGTGTCGGCTCACCTTCTCATCGCGAAATGAGAGTGAAGGAATAGCGAGTGCACCTGTGTCAGCGTAAATGCTTGTGCACTATAATATGTCCAGCGCAGTTGGCTGATCTCCTCACATGAGAACAGCCGCCGTAGCCGATAATCGCATTATCATCACTTCTATGGGGCTTGTGACTAAATTAAACCTTTATCCACAGATAGATAAAGTATTGGGATCGGCCGTTAAGCTATAGTTACCCTTTGTAAGGGTTTCGGTAACCTATAAATATTTCAAACGGTGCTTCCGAAGTCACTGGGCGAAAAGGTCCCTGGAATTGTAACTATTCAACTACTTTCAACTAGCAGGATAGTGATGGGATCGATATTTTTATTCGTTTTTATTTGTCGATATTTTTTATATAAATTCTGTAAGGTCAATTTTTTTTTGTAAATATTTGTGTTTTTCGAATCGGACCTGTAGTTCCAAAGATTTTCTTTCAAACAAACTTTCCTGCTTTATAATATTAGTAAGAGATTATATAGGTACCTACTCCAAGAAAAGGCAGGACGGCTCTTATGTATTGTCATATTTCAGTACCTACAACACTGACAGTTAATTTATGAAAAAGAAACTTATTATTTAATCAACAAATTAATTAACTTCCTTCTTAATTACAAAAATAACCAAACCTATTTATTTTACCATACCTACCATACACAACTTTGTCCAAATAATTCATAATGCCTACCAAAATAGGCACTTGAACGATATTGACAAATAACACACAAACACGTCGCGTGTCAAAAGTTATTAGTTATTACACAAATGGATTGTAAAGTACCAGTTTCCTACGTAAATAGCATTAATCATATTACATTTGTACGAACTTGTTGTTGTACAAAATGTTTTGAATTTATTGTTATCCATTTTAAGGATATGTTTTGATACACCCTTAACTTGTCTTTATTCTAGAAATACATGTTATAAATACGAAAGTTTGAAAGGATATGTATCTACTTACGGACATGTAATTTTGTTAAATAGGTATGTAGGTACTCTTACATGCAAAAACTACTGATTAAACTTGGCAAAATACTTAGTAAAAAATGCGAAAGTGCGTTTGTTAGTTACGCATCCACGCTAAAACGGCTGAAATGATTGAGACGTGGCATTTGGCTTGAAAAAACCTGCTATATACTACACTATTTATCTGCGTCCAGAACCTAGTTCCCTCAACACGTGGACGAATATGCAGGCGAAAACTAATTATCAATAAAGATTTTCGTACATACTTTTAAGCATCAACTTTTTTCGGATACACACACGTGTCCCCTCACTATTTCAATGGTCCTCTGTAATCGGATAGCGAGTGTCAACGCGACCTCTCAAACTAGATTCGATGCGTAACAACGTTGCAACGTCGAATTGCAGACTCGTGGACCGAAAGTTAAGTAGCTATAGTTACCGGTAGCGTTGAAATTGTAGTGTTTTTTAGGGTTCCGTGACTAAAGGGTTAAGTGGGACCTTATAACTGAGACTTTGCTATACGTTTGCCCATCCATTTCACCAGGTAGAGGAACTGCAGCATATTTGGAATACTGCAGGTAACTTGGAATACTTCGATATCTAAATATATATAAACGCCATCTGAGTTTTTATGCCGTAAACATAACGTGAAACGATAAACAAAGCCATACAGCATTAAAAACAGGACGCCATCTTGACATTTCGGCTACCAGCCCCCAGCGAACGAAACGCCTGATTTGAAAACTTTTTCGGTAAGGATGCAATCAGTGGTAATCATTTGCTGTAACACTCTAAATCTTTATTGTAATTATTTCAATTGCGGAGTGACCTTGTTAGTTTAAGATATTACTATGATTTTGTGAATATTTCTAGAATAAAAAATTTGACATGCAATTTTAAGTTAGGTTGGTGTGTTGTTAATTTGGAATACCGTGTTTTTTTTGCTTTTCAGTTTTTTTGGGAGTCGGTTTTATTTATTTGTAAGTTTCTTTTTTTGTAAAGAGCCAATGACCATAAAAATATTAGAATTCTATTAGTTTCTAAGAAAAAGTGTTAGCAATTTTCAAAGAAAAAAAATGAATATAATTTGGAATACTATATTCCAAATTATCTGCACCCTAAGTCAAATCACGTTTTTGGAGTATTTTTAGTTAAATAGGCATTTTGATAATATATCTGGTATTTTTTATATTTGATTGTTCTCATTATTAAAGTTTATTATTTTGACAATAATTTAATGTATTTTTTATTGAGCTATCCCGTTTCTCCTTCAATTTATTTTCAAAAAACAAACTGGTATTCCAAATATGCTTCACTTCCTCTATATCTTATGAACCATGTTAGTTAGGCAATAAGTATTTAAGTTTTTTTACAGCCGACCACGCTATTCTCTGTGAGCGTTGTGCACACCTGTAACTGACTTATTTACACAGGACTAACAAATGTAAAAGTTGTTGGTGTGCCTATAAATAAATAGAAATTACATGATATATTATTATTATTGGCGCTACAACAATAGGTAAGTACTGAAAACTAGAAAATACAAAGGTTCTCATACATTAAATGCCGACGGAACCCAATGTCGCACTAATACGGTTTTCTTGGGTAGATAGGTAGGTACATGTTTCACGGTCTAGTTTATTTTGTCTAGGTACCTATTTGAGTTATTATTCTTACTAACTAATATTATGCGCGAAGTAATTCTGTCGCGCTTTCACTCTAAAACTGGGTGTCGAACTAACTTAGGTACCTAAAGGAAATTAGGTACATAAAGTCTTCAGTCTGAAAAATAATGTAGACTACTTTTTGCCCGGTGTGCAAAATACATAGTAGGTACCTTAATCTAACATAAATACTCGGGACGAATCCCTTCAGTAGTTTTTCCGTGAAAAACAAACCAACATTCATACATACATGCTTAGGTACTAACATATGCATTTATAATATTCACAGAACAACAAAAAAATATGTACACCATCAAATCCTTTATTTCCTTTCTTACAAATAAATGGCCAAAAACTTCAAGCCAACACCCCTTAAAAGTTATAAAACAGATCTTTTGGCGTTTCTCCCATCGCGTGTAGCTTTTGTTACCTCATACCTTTCTTCACACTCGATTTAACCAGGTAACTCCACTGTATTATGTAGTTCAAAAGATTTCTGAGCCAATACTTTTGCAACTTGGATAAGTTGTGTTATCGTACCAAATAACTTTGCATTTCTTAAGGTAACTTTTTGACTCCTTGCGCATTTTTAATATGCTTTTATTAAGTCGTATCGTCATGAAAATTGGCAGCTGTATGTAGCTCTGATGACGAAATAATAATATGGTATTGTTGAGATGATATGAACAGGAACTTCATTATGGAACATTGCATCATAGCTGTTTGAACTTGTTAGAAAGAGTTTTGTAATAAACTTTAACAATTTTATATGAATTTGTGAAATCGTGTTTTTCTAACGTTCGTCAAACAATGCCGTACACAGTGCACCTGTGTCCAAGCAAATGCCTGTACTACTATTTGTAGGTACATATAGATTAGATACTTACTTATATTTCATGCCCTATGTATTAAAAGCTAAATGAAACAAACTAATTATATTTTAAAATAATTTATTTAATTCAACAATATATTACAGTAATTATATTATCTACATTCAATAACCTAATTAAAGACCTAGAACCGCAAGAAATCACTTATTTTCTCACAAATGAAACTTATGCCAAGTATTTTTAACAACAATTTAGTTATTATTGTACAATCCATGGCTTTGCGCTGTAATTTTAAGTAAGCTGTCTTAAACTTATTAATTTACCTAGTATTTATTTATTTATGGTAAATATATGCAAATATTGACATTGACAAATGTCGTCGTTTTACAATTTTCGAGAGTTGCCCTTGATTTCTCAAGGTTTCTACGAAGCAGCTGAGTACCAGTGTTTTACAGGGAGCGACTGCCTATCTAACCTCAACCCAGTTACCCGGGCAACCCAATACTACTAAGACTGGTCGTCAGACTTACTATCTTCTGACTCCCCGTAACGACTGCCAAAGATGTTCAATGACAGCCGGGACCTACAGATTAACGTGCCATCCGAAACATAGTCATTGGTGTCCAAGATATACTTGGAAAGTACATACAAACTTAGAAAAGTTGCATTGGCACTTGCCTGACCTAGAATCGAATCCGCGCCCTTATACCGGTTCTTAGCCCACTAGGCCGACATTTTTTGACGAAAATTTTGCATATATTTACCAGAAATTGAAATAAATAATATACTTATCAACTATTTTTCTCTTCTGCCAACAAGTTTTGTAGTTCTAGTCTCAAATGAGTGGCTTCTGTAATCATTTCTTCGCGTGTCCTCGGCGGCTTCGATGGGTGGCCCTTTTTGAACCTTAAGGGTAAAGGAATAAGGGTTAATTTAGTGTAAAAATATTAATATGAATCAAATATTTGGGCAATCTATATTTTACTTTCGGAACATTACTGTGCGTCCACATCTGGCGAATGTGCCGCGAATGTGCAGCTCGCGAGCCGTTTGCGACCTGCCCGCGAGCTGCGCGCGTGCAGTCACTGCAATAGTTTGGTGCGCCTCTTTAGCGTAACTCATGCAATGCGAGTATAGAGCACTCAGTTCTCGTGCTTACAGTTCCGTTTACTGGCTCAGTACTATCGAAGATGTCAGACGACACTAGTGTTTTGTAATATAATTGCTGCATCATTAGCTATTATATTAGGTACTGATAAAAAGGAAAAAAAAGAGACAACGGCGTTAGCTTGGCCTCCAGTAATCAGAAACGAACTGAGCGGGTAAGTTATGAATTATTGAATAACTACTGCGCGTACGGCGAGCGGCGCCAGATGTGGACGCACCCTTAGAAGGTTTTGTTTCGTAAATATAAGTAATTGTTTAACAATTCTCAAGTAAATATTAGAAAAGAAAAATCAAAATTACATTTGCCAAAAATAAACCAAAATTTTGAAAAATGGCAATACTGGTGGGCAAAAAATTTACAATTATTACCAAAAATATAAATGCAAAAGTAACTGCATCTGTCTGTCGCGCTTTTGCGCCAAAACTACTAAACTGATTTAAATGAAATTTCGTGCGCAGATAGTCAAGAGCCTGGGAAAGGACAACGGCTACTTTTACTCGGTTGTAGAAAGTGGTTCCAGTTAAAGAAATTGCGAGAAAACAGCTGGTTAATAATATAAATAACTTACTGATCGTGTTTGGCTAATTCTAAGTAGATGAGATCATTTTCAATAAAGTCCCCTTTCTTTCTCGGCATAATATGGCAATGTAGATGCTGTAACAATAACGATTAATTAGTATTCATTAAATTAACAATATTATTGAAATAGTATAAAAAAATAACGTCCTAGGTTACTCCTATCACAAAAGAAAATAATTAATTCATTTTCGAGAACACAAACCATTCAATAAAAACCTATTTTCAAATAGATTTCGATTTTGAAAATTCCAAGCATAATAATAGAAATGTGTGATTTTGAATCATTACTAAATATTATAAAATTCATATCAAGAGTCATTTTAAAAACAAAGGACTTAATAGGTACTTGAATAAAATTTATTTTATATAATTCATATCTAATCATAACCAATTACTTTTACCTTAACAGTTTGTCCTGCGTCTCTCCCATCTTGTATGGTGACCGTACAAGAATCTGCACTGTGGACTTTTTCCATTAACTGCAGGAAAAAACAAATAATATAAAAACAAAGTAATAAATATACTATCGAAACTACTGAAGCGATTATATAGGCTAAATTTTGACCAGGAAAAGCTGAAACATAAGGCTGTCATTTGAACATTTTCGGCAGTCGTTACGGGTAGTCAGAAGCCAGTAAGTCTGACAACCAGTCTTACCAAGTTGTATCATGTTGTCCTGGTAACTGGGTTGAGGAGGTCAGATAGGCAGTAGCTCCTTGTAAAGCACTGGTACTCAGCTGAATCCGGTTGGACTGGAAGCCGACCCCAACATAGTTTGGGAAAAAGGCTCGGATGATGATGATTACTTATTTTAAAATCAAAACTAATATGTACTAATATTATTAATCGAGCGCGTCGCTAACAATAAGGTATCTTTTATTGTTTGTTTGTTTGTCTGTGCCTTTCTAATTTCTTTTTTTTCACTGTTAGGAAGCTATCCCTGAGTAACATTAGCTATATTTTTTGGGGTACAAGCAGAAAATCCCTCAAGACGAGGGTAGTTATCTATAAAAGAAGCAAAAAAATCACGTTCGTTGCAAGAGATCCCCCTAAAATATTTATTTTATTCAGACATCCAATTCTTAGTAATAAGGTCCCTTCACCCTTTGTATACGCAACATTAAAATACATACCCTTTGCACCAATCGGATAGTTTTATAGAAATCCTGTGCTTCATCTTCTGTCATATCTCTATTCCTTTCAGCCATTCTGATGGGCGCTACCAAAACGTGCCCTGGTAATACACATCTGAAATAATAATTTAATTGATTGTCATGCTAGAATAACAGGTTTTTTTTGGAGCTGTTTTTCCATCGCCAGATAACTTTTCTTTGAAGAATATGCTTGACGTTTTGACAGCTTTTAGGTAGGATATAATAACATGTCAAACCTCCATATTTCTTTGTCAGATAGAAGTCAACTGATGATTGAAAAATCGGCTCTAATTCTGAATGATTATTCAGACTTCTTATGTAAAAACTTTCTCATAAATGATTATTTATTTATTTATAAATGATTATTTATGAGATAGTTTGTGGTAAGGATGTTAGTACCTCTTTCAAGAATTTCGGTGAAACTTTGTATTAATATATCAGGATAACATGCTACTTTTTGTCTGAATTTTAAAATTGTTCCGTTCTGGATGAAATCACTGGCGAAAACCAAGAAGATTAAAAAAAATGGCTCTCCAGATTTTGATAAAACATGGCAAAGTATACATTAGGATAACATACGCTATTTTTAATCCGGGTGCAATAGGCAATTCCCCCAGCATCTTTACTGATACTTTTATCGGAAAGCAGTTCCCTTAGAAAATGGGTAAAAGCTAGTAAAACTTATAATTCATTAATTTCCATAATAGTTAATTAAGTTAGTTAAGATATTTTTATGTGAATATAGAATCAGTTTTATTTAGCTCAAGTAAAATTCATACCCTTACCTCAAATTAACGAAAGCATACGTCAACTTCGACTTAAAGAACACACAAGACTCAGGCACTATAACGTGGCCGAAGTTATAATACGGCTCGTCCGGGTTAACGCCCGCGTCGGACGAGATTCTCGAACACGGCTCGACCGCGGCCGACTTCTGATGAGCTGGCAGTAAGTCTTTGCGAAGACTTAGGCAGTATAGAGAGTAGATGTTTCGTCTGAAAAATATTTAGGGTCTTATATTAGTAGAATAATATCTTAGACACCATTGGCTGTGTTTCGGATGGCACGTTAAACTGTAGATCCCGGCTGTCATTGAACATCCTTGGCAGTCGTTACGGGTAGTCAGAAGCCAGTAAGTCTGACACCAGTCTAACCAAGGGGTATCGGGTTGCCCGGGTAACTGGGTTGAGGAGGTCAGATAGGCAGTCGCTTCTTGTAAAGCACTGGTACTCAGCTGAATCCGGTTAGACTGGAAGCCGACCCCAACATGATTGGGAAAAGGCTCGGAGGATAATGATATTAGTAGAATAATGGACTAGATTTTTTTTTATTCTGACAAAAATAAACTCTTCAGTTTCATTATATTTAAGTAGGAATTTAACTAAAGGTAAACACTCTTGATATGAGTATGACGGCGCCACCGTCGATGTGTCAACCGTCGATCTGTCAACGGTGGACCTTATATAAAGCGGCGCGCTCGACTCGGGTCATTCGTTCGCCGACCGTTGCCGAGTGCACACCTCCCACAAATTCGTGATAAATAATTGTAGTGACTAATATTGCGTTAATTGGAATAAACCAAGTGATTGTGTGAAGACCTCTTTGTTTTATTTAACGATGTCGGATCCTGACGCCGACAAGTATTTATTTTGAATCTCAATTCAATACGGCTACAATATCAATGTAAGTGCAATATATTATAGTATTTACTTCGTCAATGGAATCATTATTTTAGGAAGTTGAGTAATATGTATTTTGTGCAAAAACCCCTAAAAAGATTATTTACAGTTAAGTGCCTACTTAGAAGGAGGATAAATAATTTGGCTAGACTTTTAAATTAGAAACAAGCAAATAATAGATATAGATTTTATCAAGTACCTACATAGTTTTATTATTTGGACAAAATATATGTTGTCTTTGTATTTTTTAAATGCATCAGTAAAATGTAAGCGTCTTATCTACATACAATATTAACTTTACTGAAAACAGTTTTGTGGTGGAAAGAGGGCTTAAAATTATTAAAACAAAACGACTAAAACTTACCACATTTACAATATACATTCTATTCAAAAACTATTCTATACTCTATCCACGGAAGCAAGAGCTAAAAGGTAAACAAAGAATGACAGTTTTTCAAGATGGCGGTATAACCCGACCGATGACAAAACGTCACATTATTGTGTAAAATATTCGCAGTATCTGTGATTTTGTCATCGGTCGGGTTATACCGCCATCTTGAAAAACTGTCATTCTTTGTTTACCTTTTAGCTCTTGCTTCCGTGGATAGGGTATAGTCATAAAAATACCAACCTCCTATGCTGAAAAACAGGCATATTCTTCCTAACACTCTTGATTCTCTCATCACTTATTTCCGCCACCTTATAACAGGGGGCGGATTCCCCGCAGTCGGCTAGGACTTCGCCCCAGGGGTCCACTATGAGGGCATGGCCGTAGCTCTTTCGTTTGGGATTGTGGGCCCCCACTTGGGCTGCTGCAATGACGTAGCATTGATTTTCTATTGCTCTGGCTCTGGGAAGAAAAAAAACATTTTAAATAAGGTTGGTTAAAAAAAATAATGATCTTAGCCTAGCCTTTTCCCAACTATGTTGGGGTCGGCTTCCAGTCTAACTGGATGGAGCTAAGTACCAGTGTTTTACATGGAGACTGCCTGTGTGACCTCCTTAACCCAGTCATCCGGGCAACCCAATACCCCTTGGTAAGACTGGTTGTCAGATTTTTCAGGCTGCTTGTAACGACTGCCAAATTTGTTCTTTTATGGGATTTTCCCAGGCAACAGGGCTAAAGTCAGATAGGCAGTCGCTCCATGTGATACAACAGTACCAAGCTGCAACCGGTTAGATTGAAAGGCTATAAGTATAAGGCTAAACAGATATTAAGTTCGCAAATAACTTCGTAGTTCATAAACCAAATTTTAGTTTATTATTATTTTTACTTATGTGACATACCTATATAACTTTAACATTTTAGTTGAAACGACTAAACAATAAATGGTCTATGTATTGTCATAACGATATTAAAATTGGAGTGGACCAATAAAAATAAATGTTAAACAGTATAGGATACTCTTCAACACACCTGAGTAAAACATGCCAATGAGCTGCCCCGGTGGCTTGCGTGAAGGCTGAAGGATAAGTCAGTATCTCTGCTGTCACTATACTGAGCGAAGTACTTAGTTCCGGAAAACGCATGTCGTAACATATTGATAGACCTGCAAAATAAATAATACATAGTTAAAAAACACCAGAAAAACACGCTTTTATAAATGCACGTAAAATCCAAAAAAAAAAAACAAGAATTCCAGTGCTATCTTCCGGCTTCATCATCAGACTTTGAAATCTAATCGTGGCCATAGTACAAGACCTTTCTAACAAGTCCAAACACAGCTATGATACGATGTTCCATCATGAAGTTCTAATTCATATCTTACGGCTCCATCATCAGATCAGTTCGACAGTACCATATTATCGTATTGCGATTGCAATTTTGAATGACGCTACGATCCTTGGAAGATGGTTATATTAGTTAGCTTAGATTCCGTTACATATCTACCTAGTTACATATAGGTCAACCTAATAAAAGCGTGTTAAAAAGTCATTCAACTGATGTATTTTAGTTTTGGCTTCACTAAAATCTTTCAATTGCCAATCATTCTACAATTCTTGCTTTTTCTCAACTTTGTTGGGGTTGGCTTACAGTCTAACCGGATGCAGCTGAGTACCAGTGCTTTACAAGGTGCGATTGCCTATCTGACCTCCTCAACCCAGTTACCCGGGCAACCCAATACCCCTTGGTTAGACTGGTGTCAGATTTACTGGCTTCTGACTACCCGTAACGACTGCCAAAGATGTTCAATGACTACTACTATATAGAGACTCACCGACTTTCCCCACCGGAGTCTCAACGGGTGCAACAATATGATCCCCTGGTTGACAGAAGTCGCTCTCTTTAAGCCTGATATTCCTCTCCGGTATCTCCACGTCGAAGAGATGCAGCTTTCTATATGTTTGTACTATGTTACCCTTGTCGTCTATTATAATGTGTGTGTTGCACACTTTTGAGGGATATGCTTCATCCTGGAAAGAATTGAGTTGGTTGAGATTTTTGGGATGCTGGTCAAAAAATTGGTGAGTCCAAACATAGCATATTTTAGTTAACTTAAAAGATATTAATGAACTGTTTAAAATAATTTTATAGCAAAGATACACGTTGGTTTAACGTACGTAGGAGGTCAGATAGGCAGTCGCTTCTTGTAAAGCACTGGTACTCAGCTGAATCCGTTAGATTGGAAGCCGATCCCAACATAGTTGGGAAAAGGCTCGGAGGATGAAACAATTTAGTTGTCTACGCCGGAACGCAGCCCGTGAGAAACGGAACGCCGCTAAGGGGGGGGCGACGAGCCAGCGGGGGTCCGGTGAAGCACTGCCATTTTTTTCCCGTACGAAGCGCATCATATCATAGTTATTTCACGAAATATAATTGTTCTTTTGTAACTATTGTAAAATACAACGTTAAATCCTATTGAGGTCGGTTTTATTTACCGCCCAAACATTAGTTATATGTTATCTGTACTAATATTATAAAGAGAAAAACTTTGTTTGTTTGTTTGGTTGTAATGGATAAACTCAAAAACAACTGGACCGATTTTAAATATTCTTTCGCCATTAGAAAGCTATATTATCTGCGAGTAACATAGCTATATTTTATCCCGGTGCTGGCAGTAGCTCCCACGGGACGCGGGTGAAACCGCGGGATAACGGATAGTTAATAATATATTTAAGTCAATGAACACCTTGACCTAAGTTTATTAGTTTAGAATCTTTTAAAAAGAGGCTTTAAAGAGAAGTTTATAAAACTAAAACAAATACAAACCAGCTCATGTATCCCGCCCATAGACAACCAGACTTTATGCTTAGCTGCCAAATCTCTGTAACTAGCAACTGTGGCTCCCTCTATGATAGACTCAGCTTGGCTCAATGTGTCATTCTTGTTATCACAAATATAGTCACATGCTTCAGGGAAGAATAGCATCTGAAAATAATAAATAATAGTACATTTTAAAAACAATAATGGCATAGAGGGTGATTATCGGCCACAGCGGCTGTTCTCATATAAGGAGATCAGCCAGTTGCACAGGACATATTATAGTGCACAAGCAGTTGCACAGACACAGGTGCACTCGCCTTTACTCTCATAGTCCAATGGGATGACAATCTGAACCACCAGCGAAAGATCACAAACAGATAGCAGCTGTCTTTCAAGTGTCAATGTTACTTTTCTCTTATGCCATTTGCCTTGGTCACTAATAACTGAGTAAAGGTGAAGGAAAACATCTTAAGGAAACCTAGACTTTCAAGTCTGAAATTGCTAAAAAGCCAAACAGTTTACTTTTTGTTTGAAAAAGCTAATAACCTGGAACTACTGGTCTGATTCGAAAAATTGTTCAGTGTTAGATAGCACAATTTTTGAGCTAGCTATAGGCTACTTATTATACTGGTGAACAGAGTACTTCTAATGAGCACAGGTGAAACTGCTGGCAGAAGTAAGATAATTCCACAAAAAAACTTAACAAACATACCTGCACATTATCCTTAGCAGCTTGGCTAACCAAGTTACTAACTACTTCCAAGTTAGCTGCCTTATCCGCCACGGAAGTCATTTGACAAACTGCAACTCTCTTCACGGTGGCCATGTTGCGAATACTGCACTGTCTTATGAAATGTATTCTTGAGACTGATGTTAAGAGTTTTAAAGGCCAATTCTGGAATGAGAAATGAGGAATTTTGAGTGGGTTGTTCAGTAATTGTGTTGAATTCTGTATTATAGTAAGACTACACTTTGTCAGCCCAATATCTCTCGCCTCTCGCTGGGGCGGCTTTTACGGTAAAACTAATGAATAGATTTAAATTAAATTGGATATAGTGATAAGCTATAACCTAAGAAAGAATATGAGATACTTTTTATCCGGTTGCGGGAAGTAGTTTCATCAGGAAATTGTTGAAACTGTGGGGAACAGCAGTTTACGTGGCCAACAGCTGTTTTAATTTATGAAAAATTACATATAGGTTCTCTTTTTCAGAGAAATATATTTTAGTATGGAAGACCATAATGTTTTACCTTAGTATACCTAAATAATTATTTTCACATTTAATATTGCCGTGGTTCTTATTGATTTTAATAGTAACAAAGGAAAAACATCTAAAAAGGCATTACAAATGACAAAGAAACTAAGATAACACTGTAGACTGATATAGAATTGTTCTCAATCTACCAAAGTTTATAGTCTTACTGATAACATAGTTATACTGATATAATACTACTTATGTAAATAAATATATTTCTTTCTATACATCTTGTAACCTTGTATCAATGTTTACAGACAAGATAAACGTCCGCTTACCAGCATCATACGACTTAAAAGAAGACTCTGAAAAGAGTTATCTGGTTACATAAAAATACTGTTGGTAATATTTTTAAACCATTAATATTTTTACGATAACACTGCAAAATTATAAATAATTTGCCGTACCTATTTTGACAGTTTTTGCAAAAATGCAAAATGTTTTTGACATTGACATTCGGCACCTACGTAACGTTTCGTTTAGTCACGTTATATTTTTTCTTAAATTCAAAGTAAGTCACTTTGCTGTTGTAACAACACATTTTTCAGGTGTACAATAATCAAATTATTTTAAATTCTTATATGCAGAGACCTTTTTTTCAGACAAATCGATGTAATTTTTATATAACATACATCATTTGAAATGATTCTATGCGTAAAACGAAATACTGAACGAGATGTGTTCAAAAACTTTATACGTATATAACGGTGACGATTGCTTTGGGTATAAATTACGGATATTTTAATAACACAAACAGTTCCAGAAATTAGCATTTATAGATTTGATGGTAACTGAGTCATATTTTTACAACATGATTTACAACCGAAGCATTTCTAAAAGAAAAGAAAAAATCTTCAATGTTTCGTCTTGCATGACTGATCAACATACAGCTTGAATATTGATTATGAACGCACCATTAGTCTAGAAAAATCTGCTGATATTGTGTCGCTCGGTGTGTAAAAATAAATATTTTTCAACATTTCTGTGGACTAAAACAACCGATTCCGGGCATCTGAGAAGAAAACATGACTGAAACTAAAGAGTATCCGGTCATTGAGGTAACATTTTAACTCTTACTTACTATTTATTCATAGAAAATGCACTTTCCATTTTTAGAATAGAATAGTCAATGATTTCACTCTCGCCTACTTTTTGGTATTCTTACACTTTCTCCAACACATATTGCTATGTTTTCAACAATATTAATTACATTATAAGCGTAGGAAACTTCTGGAAGAACTTAATTTGTTATAATAAGGGACCTGCTTGAATTTCAAAAATAACTGGCTATGAGTGTTCTTGAAGTTAAGAACTTAGTAAGTATACGAGCTAAACTAAATTTCTTTAGGATAATATGCTTAGGTAAGGTTAATTTATTAAATGCATGTAAAAGAATTGTAAAGTAACCATATTTAGTAGTGTTGTCATGGTAAGTTTGGTCCATATGGCATCGCTCAATACTTACTTAAGTTATTATGAAACAACGTTTTTAGTCAGTGGGTCGTCTTAGGAGCGGAGTTTTTAGTATGAGTAAAACTAATTAAAAAACATTCTAAAATACTTCAAATGGCTTTGATAACAACGTGTTAACTCTGCGGTAATATAAAACATGGTCATATCAAGGATACTGATGTATTTTATTTCCAATAAGATTCTATTTATATATGTACACATAGTAAACACACACAAAATAAGAAGAAGTAACATAAAATAGTGCAAAGGTACTCCTTATTTCTAAAGAATATTGTTGAATATACCATTCTTTTCACAATTTTATTTGCATTCATCTATAATGCATAATTTGCTAAATCATGAGTGTGACTGGTTTCTCTGTGAATTGGCATCTAGCCAGAACATAAAAGATCTTTCTATGTTTACTTTAAACTTACAGATTTACATTAGATATAGTGTAATTTCTTCAGCTATTTTTTCACATTCTCATTGTAAGAGACTATGACATTAATTAAATTACTAATCTCTCAAGATGTACATATGAGAAAGATTGTCTGCTTAGATTTTTTCAAGAACATGTTTATTTTTTAACCCCCAAAATGTTGGGTGTTATAACTTATCCGCTACGTCTTTCAGTCCATGTGTGGCATCATAGCTCTTAAAGAAATAAACCGATTTGGATGCAGTTTTTTAATATTTAATTTAGATAGTAGGTAAAAACTTAAGCAATAACCTGACTTGAAACTGGAGTGCTTCTTTCATTTTTATATTTTAAACCTAAATGTTAGTTTTTCTCCTTTTACAGCCGAGCCGCACTAAAATAAAACACGACTGGTACCAAACAGACGCTCAAGTTGTCATCACGGTTCTACTGAAGAATGCACCTAAGGATAAAGTTAAAGTTAACTATGGAGAGAGAAGTGTAAGTAATACAAATAATAATGATTTATGTCTGCTGTAATTCTTATCATCATCACAATATTTCCCCGACTACATTGGCTTTGGTTTCCAGTATTACATAAGCAACTTCCTATCTAAACTCGACCCAGTCCAAGCAACACAACATCCTCACTACTCCTTGATAAGGCTGGTCCCTAGATAGGTGTTCATCTCGTTATGACGAGTTCTTCAGTCTTTCGGAAAGCAAGTCAAATTTTTTAATCACAACTGTCATTTGAACAACTTCAGCAGTCCCTATGGATAGTCAGAAGTCAGAACGTCTATTAGTCGGTCTTACCAAGGGGTTTCTCAGGTAATTGGCAGTTGCTTTTAGTGGCACACTGGTTCTCAGCTGCATCCTGTTAAGACTGGAAGCTCACCCCAACATAATCGGGAAATCACTATTCATATGGTTTATACTAATAAATGCTATTTTCTCATTGCAGCTATCCATATCTAGTGCTATACCCGATTCAGACTCTGAATACAGTCTGGAACTAGACCTAGCCCATGAAATAGTCCCTAGCATGTGCAACCTAGTCGTCACCCCATCCAAAATTGAGGTTAAGCTAAGGAAGAAAGAAGGATTGAGATGGACACAGCTAGACGGAGATAGGAAAGAAGATAATATTAAGGCTATACCGCAGGGTGAGTTTATCTTATTAATTTAACAGCAAAGTAGAATAAATGTTTTATTTCACGACTGGCATCCCGGGGAAACATCTGCCCATGTCAGAATTAAATATTAAACTATGTTACTCTGGGAAAATCTTGAAACAGTGAAATAATTTTTTAAATCGGTTGAGTAGTTTTGGAGCGTAAACATAAAAAACATTTAGACACACAAGTATTAGGTATACTTGTATAATTTAGAAGGCTTTTGCCAAGCAATTTGGGGTTAAAATAAGATAAGAGTAAACATTTCGACAGTCAATTCAAAACATATAATAAATTGACATTTAAATATTTGAACCTATTCTTTTCACAGCGGTCATAGATGCTTCTGGGCCTCAGCAGCCGCCAAAGCTATTCAAAAAAGACTGGGATAAAATTGAAAAGGAAATGAAGAAAATGGTGAGCATTATTGTATTATTTATTTTCTATTTGAATATGTTCAGTCGAAGTAAAATTAAATAGAGATCACCATCATCCCTACGGTACTACTTCCCGTATCTGGATAAAAAATATGCCTATGTCCTTTCGTGGACCCTAGACTTGATTATCTGTGTACCAAATTTCATTGAAATCGGTTCAGTGGTTTTGGCCTGAAAGCGTGACGAAAGAGTAACTTTCGCATTTTTCATATTAGTAAGAACTAACTCTCCTACTACGGGTCTGCTGGAAGAGATTTCGATTTAGAAATAAGCAGTACCTTTGTACTATTTCTATTCTATGTCTATTTCTTTTATATGTTCACTGTGTACATAAATTGTTAAATAAATAAATAAATATTTATTAACAAACATTAGCTATAATATAATAGAAAAAAAAATCAAACACAAACAGTAAAGAATGGTTTGATTAGGTTTAACATGTCAATAAAATGCTTACCTATCCCCTATCTTTCAAAATATTATTATTTATATGCATATATGTTGCAACTTCTTTCTCTTCTGATAACAGGAAGAAGAAGAGAAGCCAGAAGGCGACGCGGCACTGAACGCTCTCTTCCAGAAGATATACGGAGAAGGCTCAGACGAAGTTAGACGAGCTATGAACAAAAGTTTTGTAAGTATTGTGACCTAACTTTTGTCGATTGCTTTAAAGACAATGGAATGGTAGCTGAGTACCAGGGTAACTGGGTTGAGGAGGTCAGATAGGGCAGTCGCTCCTTGTAAAGCTCTGGTACTCAGCTACATCCGGTTAGACTGGAAGCCGACCCCAACATAGTTGGGTAAAAGGCTTGGAGGATGAGATGAGACGGGCAAAACTTGGTAAGACTAAAGGTTGTCAGACGTTCCGGCTGACTACCAGTAACGACTGCCAAGGATGTTTAATGACAGCCGGGACCTAAAGTTTATCGTGTTTTCCGAGACACGGTCTATTCAAGTGTTGCCTAACTTTATGATCGATTGATCCTCGCAGCTTTGACTTAACCTTCATGAAATAAAATATCTTTAATGCTAAACCAATTTTACTCTTTTACAGGTGGAATCCGGAGGTACCGTCTTAAGCACAAACTGGCAACAAGTAGGCCAAGATAAAGTCGAGATGAAGCCGCCAGATGGCGTTGAATTCAAGAAATGGGATTGAACTTAATAATAATTAAAAGCATAATTAATTATAATAATAATGTCTTGTTAATGAGATATAATAATAGTTGTCTTGTTAATGAGAATTGCGTAAGGTACAGCGCAAAGAAAATTGGTCACTGTCAAACTATTATCGACTTTAAGGTTATTGAAATAGGATATAAAATAATAAATATTATAAAGCTGAAGATTTTCTTGTGTGTTTGAACGCTTTAAATCAAATCAAAAATCATTTATTCAAACTTGGCTGCAAGACAGCACTTTTTGAACGTCAGGAATTTACATAAGACAGCCCCCAAAACGCCCACCCTTCACCACTTTCTATGTGTTTTTGCTGGGAAGAAGAAATTTTATAAATTATTAGTCCGATTGGAAATATATTTCAATGTTAGTTAACCTATTTATCGAGGCTATTTTTTATCCGGGGAATAGTTTCCACGAGACGGGTGAAATTGCTGGCAAAAGTTGATGTCATATTAAATAAATAGATGTGACTTTAACAACAGAAAAGACTGCACGCAGAAATTGTATGAATTGATTTTAGACTCTATTTCAATAAATAAAATGTCGATAATAGTCTGACAGTCAAAACTGCTCTTCGTTGCATTAATAGATTTTATAATAATGAATTATGTATCTTGATACTTGGTTTTAGGAGGTAGGCAGAATTAGAAGCACATAATAATATAAAAGTATTTCACCAGCACCAACCTCTCAAGTATCAGGGCGTGGGTTCGATTCAATGTCAGGCAAGTAACAATGCAACTTTTCTAAGTTTGTATGTACTTTCTAAGTATATCTTGGACACCAATGACTGTGTTTCGGATGGCACGTCAAACTGTAGGTCCCGGCTGTCATTGAATATCCTTGGCAGTCGTTACGGGTAGTCAGAAGCCAGTAAGTCTGACACCAGTCGAGCCAAGGGGTATTGCGTTGCCCGGGTAACTGGGTTGAGGAGGTCAGATAGGCAGTCGCTCCTTGTAAAGCACTGGTACTCAGCTACATCCGCTTAGACTGGAGGCCGACCCCAACACAGTTCGGAACAGCCATTAATTATAAAAATAATGTCACTTTTCGCTGTAATTTTATAACTCAAGAAGGGGCGGACCTATCCAAAACAAATGCTTAGGCTTTGTTCGGAATATTTAGTAGATGGTTTATGTGACGTTTGCACAAAATTAGTCCAGGGGTTCCTCATTTATTTACGAAACACGTACCGGGCCTCTAGTACCTAGGTATTTTATATTTTTGTAAATACAAGGACTCATTGTGTTTGGTAGGTAATAATTCAATTTATTCTAGATACTCTGTACTTAAGATATTCTGCTAACTTCGTAAAACCAAGTTACAAGTGCTTATATTATGTGTAGCGTGACCAAAATAACTACACTATTATGTACGCAATAAATATGTTTTTTTAGTAGACTATGTATTTTTTTACCGGTTTCTTAAACAACAAGTACCTCCTCTATGTGAAGACAAAATGTTTATAAATTAAATTCTAAAGATTTTTTATTTATAAACATCTCCGCAAGTCTAGACCGTAAGGATGCGTCTACACCACTGACCTCTATATTTACCACACTGGACCGGCTGTTCCGTACGTTTGACAGCAATTTTTTTGTGCCCATTTGAAGCGCCAATATCGTCTAAGCGAGTGTCCACAGAACTAATTTTGACGTATAATTTCAAATGGCTGTGAGAGAAGTGTTTGTTCATTGGTTCACTGTAAAAATAATTTTAGTACCACGGACACTCGCTACGTCTAACAGCGCCAAAATGGCGATTATCAAACGGGCACAAAAGCACGTTGACAACAGCCTGTCCAGTGGTAAATATAGAGATCAGTGGTCTACACGGTGCACGTAGCTGGAGCAAGTTAACATGCGCAAGTGACAAGTGACAAGAGCACGCGGGTGGGCATTTTGCTTTGGTACATGCGCGAGTCGCTGGACCCGCACGTTTTTAAAATGCATGTGACCTGCGCATGTGCCTCAACATGCGCAAGCTACTTGCACCGCGTAAATGCATCCTCGTGGAGAGAAAAGTTTCACACGCAGAGTTACCTACCTACACTTTGTAACTAATACTCAAATAATGTACATTTTGAAAATTACTGTACAACTTTGCAATGTCGCAGTGATTGAATATTGCGAACAATTTCCTCTGGTCTGAGGCTCTCGCAAAATCCTTCAAAAACTGCCCTCTGAAACCACGGTAGCAGACCACTGAAATAGCTATCTTTGTACTCGCCAAGTTAAGTCTGATTCCTTTGTAACTTGAATGAAGCTTACTATGTGATCGCGTAATACCTATGTTGTCAGATAGGTGACGCTTTACATTAGCTTTCAACGATTTCGAAATATAATAGTATAAGAAGAAAATGCCTAACTTAGTAAAGTTATAACTTGTATAATTTTACTAATCATCATTTATTTATTTTCTAATTCTTTTGAAGTGTGGATTTTAAACTTTATAATCAGCGGTTGCATAAATCATAGCATAAAATAAAGATTTGTCAGTGGTAAAATCTAACATTTTTAACTTGTGTAACTTGCCCTATGAAGTTAAATTACTGGTAAATATTCTACTGTAAAACTTTGGGCAGTTATAGTTACCAATAGGTATTCTAAAAAATTTAAAATTTAGAATCATACCTACTGCCTTTATCCCAATTTTATTTGGGGTCTATACTCTTCTATCTGCCGTCATCTTTATAATACTGGATCCTATAAGTCCTTTAAACTGAAAAAAATATTTTTATAAATAAGTAGGTACCTATAAAAAGTATTTAATATAAAATAACAAAAGGAGGTCAAATTAGCTACCATCGTGGGGTTGAGACCGAGATCTCTCATTATCATTTTCTTGACATTATTTTAACGTAGTATTACCATTGATTGCTCTGTGCGCAGCGCTCAGCATATCTGCGGCTAGGATTTAGACCGGCTCCTAGCCAAACCGGCTTCCGAAGTAGCTACGGACCCCCCGAAGGTAGAAATTCAAGACGCCTTCAGTTACAACTTGGCGTGAAAACTTTGATTGCGAGATGCAGGCTGTGAAATTCAGGATTTTTTTGTGGACAACCAACCCCCTTGTAAAACCTCAAATATTTTTTCACACGCTTAAAGATAATTTTGCGTAGTTTTTAATGGTATTTTTTAATCTGGGATAGTATTTTTGGTTTTTGTGTTTTCCAGGGTTGAATTTTCGGATAATTCGTTACGTGATTTCGTATAAGAGTAAAAGAGATGTTTCATATACGTTGGTTTCGCGAGTTCTCATTGGAGCTAACGATGTTTTGTTTACGTTTTCAGCATGGAGAATGTAATGACTAGCGGAGGTGCCACAACGGAAAATCTCAAAGAAATGAACGCGCCAGATTGCGTAGGAACGTTACTGTCTTCGCCCTTACACGCCTTCTTTGGACCCCATAGTTTTTTATAATACCAAAAATCGTTGACAGATGTCTCAAAGAATCCGAACGCCTCGTTATTTCACTCGTAACTGGTCATTTTTGTCATGCCTACCGTATGCATTTGACCTAGAAGAAGGCGCCTGACCTACCTGCATTATGGCATCTCCAATCACCTATCTTACTCCGTAGTTATAAGGTTTCTATAGCTATTGTGGACGCCCCTTTATTGATTTTCAGAGAAAGACGACAATGGACTGATGGGAACTAAGAAGAGAGATAAAAACGTTTCCACGGTACCTAAGTTGTGGAAAGTAATTTCATTCATTGATTTCAATTATGAATGAAATGATGTAAGAATAGACTTTCAGAAAGTAATGATTACCTAGGTACTTATATATTAATATCAATGAAGGGTAATTTTTATTTGACTATGTTTTTGATAACTGGATTTTGGAATAGCTACTTCAATTCGATGTCGTCTAGTCTGACATCGTTGTGCCAAAGTCTAACAGCGTTTTTACACTATCAGAATTTCTCTTTAAGTTTTTACGAGCGCTAAGTTCTGAGCGTTAATCAGCTTTAGTATGGTTTCACATGTCATCTTTTGATAGGTGATTGTCAATTGTTTTGCGAAACAACCGAGTGTTGAATCGGCTATTAATTGTGAAAATGCTGTAACTTTGTAGTTCCGATAGCATAAGTCTTTATATTCATTTCATTCGTTACTGAAATTACTTGAGAAGATTTATGCACTTGTAACAATGTGCAATTAGGTTCTTCTTCTTCTTTCGTGTCGATGACATGCCTTATAGTGAGACTACACTTTGTCAGACCAATATGCCGCCACAGCGAGAGCACGGCCGGATGCACCTTGCAATTAGGTACTTCGAGAGTATCATATGGTCCTGTTTAAGTTCAACAGGAAGTACAACTACTCGCAGTATTTTAATACTGAAACTACTATGATGAAATAAATACTTATAAAAATATGACTTTCAGCGTAAACTTTAGTTACGGAACAAATAAAATAACGAGTATTTCTTTCACCTTTTTTATTATAAATCTACGACTAGAAAATGACACACACACATTACACACTAAAAAGGTTATAATACCTATTTTAGGTTACGAAAATACACTAGACGTAAGGTATCTTACAGCTAAGTGATATTTACAATATTAAATTACTAAAACCCTATAATTTATTGCGTAAATCAATTCCTTGAGTTTCCAAAAACAAAAGACAAATAAAATACAAAAACATTTTCAATTTCTATGTTACAAGAAACTATGGCCGGAATAATTTTGAAAAATGTTTTATAATTGTCAAAAATTCTTGTCCCACCTAATGGCGCCCAGATGGGACTAGATTTTTTGTGAAAATGGGACACCGTTTCCATGATTTTAACTATTGTTATGAGTACAACAATAAATATATCATATAAATAATGAGATTGTTCGAATACAGGTACATAAGAAATTATGTTAAAATACTTGTCATTCATTTGACCCAGATGGGCGCCAACTCTAGTACTTACATGGCCCAGTTGGGCGCCAACTTGTAAATCATTTTCAATCGTTTGCAACTTTACTTATTCTATAATTTCAATATAAAATATTGTTCGTGCCAAACTTAATGATGCTTGGTAGTAATCATGTAGGTATTTATAATATATATATCTATCTCTCTCTTTGGATTGTATAGATTTACAGTTTAACGTTCAGTTGCATTGTATAATTTTGTCAGCTTATATTTTTTTGTAATAGACTGTTTGTGAAAATATTACTTTTTAAAAAGAGTGTCTATGGAGTTTCTTGCCGGCTCTTCTCCATGAGACCAACTTTTTGGAACCGTGCAAATAGTGTGACGTTTCATAGGAGACTGCAAAGGCCTATTTGAAATTAAAACATTTTCCGTCTTACCACAAAAACTTTTAAACGTCAGTTTAACACTTGTCTAAAAAAATGTCAGATTATGACGTTGAAATATTGTCGAATTTTTTCAGCCTCACTTTTTTTAGACAAGTGTTAAACTGACGTTTAAAAGTTTTTGTACTAAGACAGTATGATTTTAATCTAAGGTTAGTTGCGAGACGCCATTAAGTTTGACTAGAACGAGACTACACTACATAAATCATCCTTTATTGCTCCCAGCGGAAAATAAATCTATGGTAGCTTTGCTGACGGCGTTAGGATAACTTTGTACTCGACCTTCCATGATGGTAGAAATTTCTCCGGAACTGGATTGGAGGCCATTTCTGACTGGAGGTACTTTTTTGCCATTCATCACGAGGCTATTGATATCTGGTGTATCTGGAAAAAAAACAAATATGATTTAAAATACCAAAAATATTTTTTTCGATGCAATAAAAAAATTTTGCTGTTTGGCTAAATGTAACACAATATGTATACCTATACTATTTCAATTGAAGGGAAACTATTTCAATAGCAAATAATTAAACTGGGTTGTATTAAATTTAAGCTTGTTTAATAGTCATAATATACCAGGGTCTCACTTAAATAGGGTTAAAAGCCAACTTTTAACCCTATTTAAGCGATAAATAGTAATAATACTTTATGAGTCAACATTTTGTTACGTACCCAGATCAATAATTTTACATGGTGCAAAAAAATAAATTATCAAAGCATTTGCCCATACATGGTGTGTATTGTTGGATAGGTTGTCACTAATACTTTAAAAAAAGATACTCACTTACCATCATCAACAGCCTTAGTTTTCCTCTGCATACCAACAATACTAGGCCCTTTCGCTAAAGACCAAGAAGGCACATTTTCATCCCTTTTAATAGGCTCCAAAATATTTCTCCTCGACCTCATTACATTAGGCAAATCACCTCTATTGACTTCTTCTAAAGTATCTACTATATTTCGTTCTGGCAACACTGGGGTATTTTGAGCTGGCAACACAGGAGGTTCCATTTTCGAAATTTGATTTTCAACGGTAAATATTTCTTTCGTTGTTTCGTCTTTCGGTATTACTGGTTTTATATCGGCCGAAGAGTTAGTTTCAGTGCTGTCTTGAGATAGAAGACGGTGTTTAGGAGATATGGAGTCTATTCTTTTTGGTATGTTTTTCAGTTTGGGTATTTGGTCTTCTAGAGAAAGGGGTGGGGCGGTGGCCATGTATTGGCTGTACATGTTGCCTATTAGTTCTTCTGTTCGTCTGAAAATAAAGCGAAAGTTTGAAGAAGAAAACTGTTATTGCTTAATGCATAAATAGTCTCCAAAAAAAGGTTCTAGAATAATTTTTTTTCAGTAGATTTTGTTTTGAAAATGCAAAATAGATGCTTATTTGAAAGTCCCTAAAACTCTTTTTTCTGGCTTATACTGGCCCAAGAATCTTTTTACATTCTTATTACGAGATTCTACCAAAACTGTTCCCGCACAAAGGTTGCAGTTTCGCGGACATTTTACAAATGTTCGCACGCAATGCATTACTGTTTGCTAGAGCGAGTACACCAGAAGATACATTTGTGTGCGTCACAGTGCCGCACACCGGTGGAATCTCACTAGTATATTATTTAGTTTAGGTTTTTATTTTATGTAACACTAGCTAGGTATACTTTATATTACCTGGTAAGTGGTATGATAACCGTTTGAGGAGGTGCGTTCGTTGGATGATAGGCATTCGGACCGAAGCCATCGAGGGCTGAATTTCCTGTAACCTGCGAATAGAATCAAAGTTCAATAGAATTACACTTTTATATGTAACTAAAGTAGGTACGTATTTTTAACCTCTAAAGCATAGAAGTTATTAGCTTGACAGATGTCCGTTGTGTCCGTTGAATTTGAAATAACGGTCAGTTTATTGTAATTAAAATTATAAAGTTTTAGGTTTTTTTTACTAGAATAGTTTTAATTTTATTTATTTAAATTGAGTAGTGTAAATAATATACTGAGTGTAAGTAAATGTGTAAAATTATAAGTATTTGAAAGTAAAGTGAAAAGTTTACCTCCATGACACCAATTTGTGTAGTCCTCACGTGGTATGGGAAATTTTTGTTGGCAAAAACTGGTAGTGTCAGCAACTGCAAAAATAATAAACCGACTTTTTCAAATCTGTTCAGCACTTTCGGATCCTTTTTATAGTGTAAGTAGGAATTGATTTATTGAATCTTACCAAAAACATGATGTGTCCGCTAAAAGTAATGAATAGAAGTACAGCTGTAACTACGCTTTCTCGCACCCATTTATCTAAAAAATATAACACAAAATTAGACAATTTTATTCATAAATATAACCCTCGCCTCGGTAGTAAAAGTCGGGTACAAAGTCCGTCGTAATATCCCATATTTAGGCACATACTCATTTTTTTAGCACTATAATAAAAAGCTAAATCAAAGTAACCCTACAGAGCGAGATTTTGACGACGTGTTGGGCAAAAACAATGAGGTACCTAAAAATAACTATATTTTATTCTTATCTAAAAGGAGTCGTATTTTTTTCATGCAGGTACTTACCAATATAAGTGTTTGCAGTGAGAATGAACAGGGGACCAGCGTAGAACCAAAGTGTTCCGCAGATGAAGAACGGGCAGTAGAACATGTTCTGAAAAACAAATCATAATTAGTTATACGTCAAAAGTGAATTTAAGGTTTCTAAATTTTGAAGGGTCAATTTAACCTTCCTCATGAAATATTGTACATATGTCTTGATATAAACCATATAAAAATCTGTGCAGAAGTTTTAAATGTTTGTCTAACAGAAAGACACGATGAAAGACTTTGTATTATAATGTCGACATGAAAGAAGAAGAAGATTATGTCGCTATAGTATTTGTTTACTAGCGGTTTCACACGTGTATTGTGGGATCTACTATGGATAAAAGGTCTACCGCATTTCTCGATAAATAAGCTATTTAAAACTGTTAAAATTTCTCAATCGGAATAATAGTTCCTGAGCAAATTCTTCAGCTTTATAATATGGCTACAGATATGCTTACCTTTTCAGGATACTTTCTAACAGTGAAGAAGGTGGAGTAAGCAAACATACACCATGCTAATATTCTCAACACAATGAGACCATATCCAGCTGGACTTTCATATAGGTACAGTACTTCACCAGGATCGAAAGCCTGAAAGAAGAGATTACATCACCTGCCTAGCCTTTTCCCAACTATGTTGGGGTCTGCTTCCGGTCTGAGATGCAGCCAAGCACCAGTGTGTCACATGGAGCGATAGCCTATCTGATGTTCTCAACCCAGTTACTGGGGCAACATGACACAACTTGGTAAGACTGGTTGTCAAACATACTGGCATTTGACTACTGAGAGTTAAAGACGTTCAAATGACAGCCGACTAATTTAAATTGTATATAGATGTTTTTCTTGCTTAAATAGCTCGTGCTAAGTAACAGCCGTACGAGCCTGCCGTGGATGGATGACCACCAATGTGTTCCTCCATGTTTCGGAAGTCACGTGAAACTGTGGGTTTGTAACTACCCGTAACGACTACAAAAAATCTTCAATGGATAGCTGTTTCAGACCAGAAAGCTGTTGGGCTTTCTGGTTTCTAACTACCAGTCTAACTAATAGTCTTACTAAAAAGGGTTGCCCAGGTAACTGGATTGGGGAAATCAGATAGGTAATCACTCCAACTGGCACATTGGTACTCAGCTGCATCTTACTTAAATCGAACTCGAACACAGTTGAGAAAAATCTAGACAGAATGATGAATGAAAGTCAGTAGATTACCTTAGCCTGATACACGAAGAGCACGATATATGTAACTGCGTAACAGCACATGAAGACGGTCAGTTTGACAGTGAAACCCACTTTCAGTCTACCGCGGGTTATGGTGTAACCCTTCGCCATTAAAACTAGCAGTAATAGGAACGTCATCTCTGATAGGCCGCAGAAAAACTGCCCTGGAAAAGATAAAATAAACATTGATTTAAGTAAAGTTACCCATAAAGCCAAGGAGGACCAAGTTCATAAAAAACAAGTCCTTTGATCCTAAGTACTGGTTAGAATATTAAAAAAAATGGTTCTTTAAGGAAGTAGGATTGCGAAAATCTAGGTGAGTTTTATTTTTAGTAATAATGTCCAGAATCCTTGTCGGCCTCGGAGGCTGTTCTCATCTAAGGAGATCAGCCAGTTGTGCTGGATATATTATAGTTTGTGCGCATTTGCTTGGACACAGGTGCACTCACTATTCCTTCACTCTCATAGCACGATGGGACGACAATCTGACACGACCGCAGAGAGATCACAAGCAGGACCGACATTACGTGCTCTCCGATGCACGGGTGTATCAATCACCAACTTACGGATTCTAGACTGCTTTGTAAAAGTTTCTAAAGCCCACAAAGTGATTTCGGCGCGACTCGGGAACCAAACCCGAGACCCTGTGCACTGCAGTCGTGCTATGGTACGACTTCTAGAAATATCTAGAAACTTGTAGAAATATCTATTACCTTCATATATTGGGGAACTAATTATAACAAAGGTTTCTAGAAGTGTAAAAAGCACTTACCAACAATCTTAGCATTATCACTACCGAATCCATTAGCCGCATATCGTATATACGCCAAACTTTGTAACATGACACCCGAGTGTTGTGACACTATCGACATTAGGAACAACTTGTATGTCGAGTGTAGGAGATGTCGAGACTTCAGCTCGACACTACACATCACTACTGCTATCATTACTATGACGTAGGCGAATGTGTAGGCTAGAAGGACTGGTAATACATCTGTGGGAAAATAAATATATAGTTATTAGTTGTAAAGCGTATGGGATTCATAAAATGTTTGTTCGTTTGGACACGGTAATTTCCAAAACCGATTTGAAAAAATCTTTCAGTATTAGATAGTCCATTTATTGAGGAAGATGATATAGGCTTTTAACTAAAACCAAGGTAGTTCCCGTGGAACGCGGTTGAAATCGGCGGAGAGTGAAACACAAATGAACAATCTCTTCAGCTTTATAGTATTGATAAAGAAGAAATACGTACAAAATTCATCAGCAGAAAAATGTTCATGCCAAAAATCGCCATCGGGTCCGTTGGTCATCAAGAATCTATACCGGACATCCAAACCCTGGAAATGAAGAAGACTTGTAAACATATGTGATGATCGCCAGATCCGTCTCTGTGTGAGAGGAGACTTGTGCCCAGCAGTGGGAAGATAAAAAGGCTGGTGATGATGATGACTAGTCTCTGTCTGGGTGACAAGGACTTTCGTCCACGCGTTAAAGGGCCCTTTAACAAGTTAAAATAAAATACAAGTTGGACTCACGCACGAGTGGTTTTGCCATCATCAATAAGTGACACAAAAGAAAGACTATGAGAGCCCCCTAAAATATTTATTTATTCAAGTTTTCAATAAAAATCTTATTACATCATCTATGTAAACAACTTTCTCAGTACCACGGTTCATGAGACACAGCCTGGTGACGGACAGACAGCGAGGTCTTAGTAATAGGATCGTACCCTAAAAATGCCAATAGGCAGTCAAAATGCATACCTTATTGCTATCACAATTGCTAATAGCTATGAACCACCACCGCTCCCTAGCAGAGCGGAATCTTCTAGAATTGTGACAGGAGACCAGTAACTTCTCTTTCTCACTCTGACTGGGTAGGCTGTGCGCTTCAGAGTTTAAGCGACGACGACGAAACCGCTCGTAGAGGTCTAAAGAGCGTTTCATTTTGTGCTGAAATGGTAGAATTAGGTAAATAATATTAAGGTTAGGTAAAACTTCAAAGATAATATAAAAAGTCAGTTTTCTTAAACCAACTGTTTAGGTAGGTACTAAGATTTTTTGTTTAATTTGCAAAGTAAACAGTCGTTCTAAGAATAAATTGGTAGTGTAAAAGACACCTGGAAAACACGCTTTTAAAAGTACAGGTAAATTATGCAAGACTTTTAACAAGTCCAAACACAGCTACGATACGATATTCCAGTTCATATCTTACAGCCTCAACATCAGATCAGTTTGACACTACCTACCATATTATTGTACCTACTGTCATCAGAACTATATACAGCTGTGAATTTTCACTACGATCCTTGGGAGATGGTTTAATTAGTTACCTTAGATTCCATTACATAGTAAGTTACATACGCTCTATCTAATAAAAGCGTGTTAAAAAATCACTACTCACCCCACTCCTATTCCGATTTTCAAACAAAATTTCCACTTCATCGTTCAGATTTCCAAAATGGCTCCCATTACCAGGTCCTATGCTCTCCCAAAGCTCATCATCAGGTCCCATAGTGGTATTCACATCGTCAGTTGGTATTATCTCGTACCACGTGGTGTTGTTGCTGTCCGTCAAAGTGGGTTTGGGATTATGGGTCGTGGTTTTGAGGAACTGGTCGTAGTATGACGGTTCTGGTGGTTGGAGTTTTGTCGTGTTCTTTTGGGTCTTTTTCGGAGGGTCTGTCTGTTTTGGGGGTGTTGTGCTGTGAAAAGAAAGGTTTTTATAGTTTTGCTTAAAAATCCATACTTTTTATTACACCTAAACCCCACAATTCATTGAAATAAAAATTTGTATACTAATAGACTGTGGATAGACGACCTTATAAAGGTCGCCGGAAGAGGCTGGATGCAGGTCGCCTCCAACAGGTATCTGTGGAGATCTAAGGAGGAGACCTATGTTTAGCAGTGGACGTCCTATTGCTGAGATGATGATGATGATAATGATGAATAGACCGTAGCCTGAGAAAAGACGTAGTCTTCGTTTTATGTGGTTGCAGGAAATAGTTCTCCCGGGTCGTGGGTGAGACTGCGGAGAACAGCAAACAAACAAAATCTTAAGCTTTAGGAATAATATTGAGTAGAATAGATACATATGTTTACTTATATAAAAGATGTTCCCTAAGTCTGACACCAGTCTAACCAAGGGGTATTGGGTTGAGGGGGTCAGATAGGCAATCGCTCCTTTTAAAACCAGCTGAATCCACTTAGACTGGAAGCCGACCTCAACATAGTTGGGAAAAGGCTCTGAGGATGATGATCTAAAAGATGTATCTCAATAATTGGATTCACAAATATATTTAAGCCCATTTTCACCCACGACATAAACATCAGTTTTGTTAAAACTACTGATTACTATGAATTTTCACGTTCAATTATCATGACGTTTATTTTTCCAGTGAACTTGGGGCTTAGACCAATTGTCGTAATAAAGTACACTATCTGACCTCTACAATCCAATTACTAGGTTACTCAATGACCCTTCACACCTAGGACACGACTATAAATACAAACCGATTGATGTACTGCTAGAAGTAAGGTCCCGGCTATGAATACAACAATGACCCAGATATCTATGCACTTAACTCATTTAGACGTGGGTTGAGATGTACTAGGGTTAGCAAATATGCAATATGTCGATTTGGCTAGCCTTTTCCTAAGTATTTGAGTCTTCTATCTAGTCTTAATGGCTGTAGCTGAACTGTATTAACCTTCTATTGGGTACTTTGTTTACCATTTCATTAAAGTTGTCTCAAAAGGGCTTCCGCGTGTTGGCTTCGGCCCCACGTTCAAAAAATCTGGGACTTTATAGTCTGTTAGAATTATATAAGTAAAGTTTTGTGAGTTTTAAGAAACTTTAACAAAGCATCACGGAGTCTGGAAGTTGGTGATTGATACACCCGTGTATCGGAGAGCACGTTAATGATGGTCCTGCGCCTGTTCTCTCTCCAGTCGGATTGCCGTCCCATCGCGCTATGAGAGTGAAGGAATAGTGAGTGCACCTGTGTCTGCACAATTGCTTGTGCACTATAATATGTCCTGCGTATTGGCTGATCTCCTTATATTGACGCTATTATATTCTGAACAGAAAACTTGGCAACCCTGATTGCAAGTAAAATTGCAGTGTTACATCAGATAGAGAAAGATTTAGCTAGTATAATAGCAATATTTGCTAGTCAAAGTGCACATTACAATAATTTTGGTATGTAGAGCTACACACTTTATTAATATGGCAGAGATCATTTTTGATATTGTCGTAGGACGTAGTTTGAGAGTAGGGGCATATTTATTCTAGCCGTTCATTTAAAGACTTTTTGAGGATAATGGCGAAAATTCTAAGGTAGATCTTATTTCCGCGGTGGGAAGGAAGGTGTATATCCATTCGTGGGGTCTAAAGTAACTCAACGACAACAATTACATAACGTGACTATTATAATTATGTAGATAAATGGGATTTGGTGAAAATTCTAAAAGTACAGGATCACAACATAGAGGTATTTGGACGCCGGCCAGATGATTTTTGTTGTTCAGAGAAATAGACCCCAGATCTTTGCCAAAGCAGTAATCTATTCGAAACTCACAACATCCTTCTTTATTCATAGTTTAAAGTTCACTTATTTGTTTGCTTGCTAATCTCAGGAACCTCTGGCCCCATTCGCAAAATTCTTTCAATACCTATTACTATCTCATTTACCAAAAAATACTATAGCATCCTTTTTATCCGGGTGACTGAAAGCAACTCTGCAAAATTCTGAAGACTTAATTAAGTCTTTACCTCTTAGCAGCGGGTAGTTCCTTATTATGCTTGGTGATGATGCAGCCAGAGTACTCTGTGTCAGGGTACCAGTGAGATAGCCTGATTATCTGGTTCTGACCAGCTCGGTTTAGTACCTCCTCGCGTTGTTTGCAGGTCTGTGGAAGAAATGGGAGGTAAGGAAGATAAAAGGGGTTCTTTGAGCAGTGATAGAGAATTCGTGGATATGTTGCAGCCAAACAGGTTGGAATGGGCATTAAATTAAACAGCTAGCCCTTTGACTGAACCTTGTTTCAGTCAAACGAAAACCACTGCTTGACGAAGACCTCGATTTATCGTATTTTTGGAAGTCGGTTTTTTTAAACGTACTTAGTTTTTATTTTTTACAATAATGGCTTCGAAACTTTTGAACCGATTTGAAAAATGTTTTCACTGTTGGCAACCTACACTATCTCGGAGTAGGTACCATAGACTACTTTTTAACTTGAGATGAGAAGCAGTTTCCTCGAGACACGGGTGTAAAACAGCTATTCTTTTATATACTTATATTTTTTTCCCTTACCTTACTACTATGGTACACTGAAGGCCACTGACTATCTTCATCATAATAAAGCAACAGGTTAGGTATACCGGACTCCTTGTCATATTCTATCAGGTACTCAAACTGCCCTTCCAAGGACAGAAAGCAGAAGCGCGCTAGAAATGCCCAGTTCTGAAAAAAAAACATAAATAGAGTCATACTTTTTACGAGTTCCTCCGTGTTTCGTAAGACACGTTATATTAGTGGATCCTGGCTGTCATTTGGACGTTTTTCGCAGTCGTTACGGGTACTTAGTCAGAAGCTAGAAATCTCAAAATCCTGGACTTGCTTTACTCATTTGCACCAATTCGATTTTTTTTTAATTGAAAATATAACTTTTAGAGCAAAGATTTGGTTTTGCGCGTTTTTTCTCTTACATCATTATCTGCCTAGCCTTTGCCCAACTATGTTGATGTCGGCTTCCAATTTAATCGGATGCAGCTGAGTATCCGTTTTTTAGAAGGAACAGCTGCCTATCTGACCTCCTCAAACCAGTTAAATGGCCAACCCCGATACCCTTCTTAGTAATATTTTTTTTGTTTAGCCTTTTTATCGTCCCACTGCTGGTCACAGGCCTCTTCTCACACGGAGAAGGATTGCGCGTTAATCTGGAGTTATTTTCTTTATAGAAGAAAAGTCCTGTGTTTTTTTAACATCGTTGTTATAAACTTACATCTTTCGTATCGATCCTGCCTTCCACCCACTTCCCGTAAACCCGTGACGTCATGCCCAGCCAGACTATAACCCAAGCTCCCGGCAACGCTTGCATTATTGATCTAATAATCGTTGTTTTATCTTTATTGGATTTCTATGGTGATTTTTGGGAATGATAGCGTCCTTTGGGCTTTTGGTGGCGTTGTTTGAATCTGAAATGTTTTGGGAGATTATTTTATTAGAAGGATGATTAAGAGGATATTTATAGAAATATTATTAACATTTAGCAATATGGCCGAACAGTTATGTACTTAAAAATAAAAAGATAAAGACACTACGATCCATTTTTATCTAAAAACTAAACACTCGATTAAGGAAAATAGGCGCCGATTATCTTAAATCAAAACCTCCAATACTTTATGTTCATAAACCCATTGATTCCCAAAGCAAGCTCCAGCATGAAGTAGATCTCTCGAAAATAAGAGCTTCGTAGTAAAAAAAACATCGTTAACCAACCGATTACATAAACGACTGTCGGTGAAATTGGTCCTGACTCTTCCTACTTGGTATTTTTGAATTAGTCCTTTTTTGAATGTTAATATTTTTTAAAATAAAAAAGCTTCTTATAAGTAATGACTTACTTGCTACTACACATTTCGATATTTTTATAAGCTTGTACGATCAGTGCAATGGTTCTATAGTTCTAATTAAAATGAGTGCGATGTATGTACGGTTACTATTTCCATTAATTAATGTGTAGTTCGTTTATACAAATGGGTTTAAAGTAATTGGTGACTTTCTAGAATCTATCGCTTTCACTACGAACTCAAAATAATTAATAATACTTTGAAAAAAAAAAGAAATCACGAGACACTTTTTACCGTTTCTCGGATACGGGAAAAAGTGTCCACGAAACGCGAGTAAAACCGCGTGCGAAAGTGGTATTTTCTGAAGATGTTTTCATAAATCTTAGAAAAAACATGTAAATATGTCGTTTCTTAGTTAATTTTTCTTCTTAGAATAATTATTTTACTTTTGCGTAAATAGTTAGGTAAATTTTTATTTTTTACCGTACCTAGTCACAAAAACAAAGGCTTTGAAACGTGAATAAAATTTAAATTCCCTTGAATTCTACTAAAAACCTCAAGGGCGAAATTAAACACTATGCCTACCATAAATAAATAATTAGGTCACATAAAAACGATTTGAATATCACTTACCATGTTCCTAAAATTCTAGATTATCTATGGAATTTTCCCTCCAAAATGGCTGCCAAAATTATTTCAATAAATTACACTTACAATTATTTTATTTTTCTTTAGTTTTTATTTAATAATAATTATAAGATTGCTCGTTTGTTTTGGAACTAGTTAATTGTTGTGATATTGGTCGCCATGGTTACGCGTCCATACATATACCTACTTTTACGTGCTTTACATAGAACGCGATGAAATTGGTTGCGTTCATTTGTTTCAGCTGTTTTAATTAAGAAAAGTAGGTAATTTGTTTACGAATTTAATAGATACATTTTAAGTAAAATCGTGTTCCCAGATACAAACACAGAAAAAAATAAGAATGAATCCAATTTTACCTAGGTTAACCTGTGTCATATTTCCGTAGGTCTTTCCTGCTTAAGATTTTCTTAATACGGGGAATTCCGAAAGTCAATCAATAAAAGATACCCTATTAATAAACATAGCTAATTACAGTAATTACTACCTACTGTTTTTTAGTTATTTACTGTTATTTAATTTTGATTGAGTTTATAATTTATGTTTATGTTTATAATTTATGCTTATAATTTCAATTGCAGCCTTGATATCATTATGTGAATTAATCTATAATCTAATCTAATGTTATAAAATGTTACCTTAAAATTATTGTATGCCATTATGGCGGGTCATAGCTGTGTACAATTTAATAAAAACCATGTAACAACTCACTGTTTACCTATGTACCACAATAAAGAATATTTGTATTTGTATTTGTATCATACCTAGATAAAACTCATAGGTTATGAACTTTGCAGTATGATAAATCTTTATTTGTATAATGTTTATGTCATGTTTTTTTTTTATTAGTATAGGTATAAAAAGCGTTTCTTTTGGTAAGATATTAGTGAGTTAATGTCAAAAGCAATAAATGAGCTAGGTAACACGCAAATATTTTTTGAAATCGGACCAATAGTTCTTAAGATTAGCGCGTTCAGACAAAACTCTTCAACTTTATAATATTACATACTATAGATAGACTGACCGACAACTCGCTAGCCTGAGTTTATATTCAAAACATTACATTTAAATTGCATCTGGATGCTTCTAGAATTCAGTCCCCTTTGATCGCTTATAAACTGCGTGGAATTTTCGGCACTTATCTACGAGCTGCCACGCAATTTATTCTTAGCATAGAGAACAAAATGACTAGCGGAGGTGCCATAACGGAAACTCCATTTGCTGTGCCCATCAGGGTCCATAATTGTGACTACCACTATTATTTTATATTTTCCACCAAATGTACATTATGGAATGCAATAAATGATATGATATGATATGATATGATATGAAAGTAGCGCGAACATGCGGGTGTTCGGGGCACAAGGAACGTTACCTACTACATTCGCTGCTACACGCCTTCTTTGGACCCGATATTTTTTTGTAATACTAAGCATCATTAATAGATGTCTCAAAGAACCCAAAAGCCTCGTTAGTTCACTCGTAACGTCGTAACACATCGTTTTGGTGATGCCCACCGTACGTATTTGACCTAGAAGAAGGCGCCTGACCTACCTGCATTATGGCATCTCCGCACATATTTCCGTACTCCGTGATTCTGAGGATCTCGGAAGAGGCGATTGAGGATTTCAACGCAGGATACGGCTCATAATGCGATTAAACCTATTAATTTACGTATTATGGGGATGTGGGGATTATACCACCAATTGTCCTCCTCAAGGTTAATATGGATGTTACCTTCGGGGATATGAAAATATTCCAAGATGACGTTTCCCGCAGTTCCAAACCCAGACTCCACTAAAGTTTAACATAACGGAAAAGTTTTGAAACCACCAATTTCTCCGCTTAGGGACACCAATGAGTGGGTATCTGAAATAACGAACTTCTAATGGTTGTTTAAAAACCTCTGTACCGCTCTGATTTCGTGAAGTCTGGGCCACAGTCAATGCCGAGTCAATGTATCACCCGTGCCTAGGAGGTCATGTCAAGTCAGCGTCCCCGAATCCTACTCTTTAGCAGTCGTTTACAATTCTACATCAGGCGGATTTGAGAAAACTCTGACAACTCTGCCACCAGGGCTTGTTAGATGATTAGACCTGCAACTCACTCGATAAGATGACGAAAAAATGTTAGCCGAAAGACGTTCACACCAGGGCAAAAGTCTGCCCCAAGGTGAAAACCGCATGAAAAATCCATTATGTAATTTTGACAAGGTAGGCTGTCTAAGGTAGACAGACGCTAAAGTCTTTGTTTACAATAAGTACGTGGTTATATTAACCTCCGTAGTTTAGCCTCACTTACTATGGAGGTTAACCACTTTCGTCACTATATACGTCAGCTGTACTAAACTGAAGATATACGACCAACTGTACTGACGATTGCATTGACCTCTTCCTGTTGTCGGGTCAGGAAGTGACGAAAATGATTCATTCGAAAATATTCCCAGTAGTAACTTGTTCTGGATAAATTCGTCATCTGACTTTTCTTTGTATAGTTATCGGCACGGATAATGAGCTCTCGGCGGAAGAGTGGGGATCGCTTTGCGCACCGTACACTTAAGGCAATAAACCAATAAATCACTTCTGCGCAGGTGAAGGTTAGGGCTCAATATCCTTGCCGATGATTATAAGTAATGAGTCTAGGGGTCTTATTAACGGATGCAGCTGAGTACCAGTGTGCCACATGGAGTGACTGAACTATCTGACCTCCTCAACACAGTTGTCAGGGCAACCCGAATCTTTAATGAAACTGGTTGCCGACTTTCTAACTTCTCAAGTCCCCTCGACTGTCATCTGAACTTTGTCAGTAAATACGAGTATTCCGAAGGTGTGACCACGTGTTAGAAACGGGTAAGTATCGGTAACTGGGTTGATTAGGTTAGATAGAGTCCGTGTAAAACACTGGTACTCAGTTGTATATCTGGTGAGACTGGAAGCAGACCCCAACCTAACTATGTTAGAATATGATGATGATGATATCCTCCTAGCCGATTACAGGCTACGGCAGCTGTTCTCGTGTAAGGAGATTAGTCAACTGCGCAGGACATATTATTGTGCACAGTGCACGCACATTTGCTTGGACACAGGTGCACTCACTATTCCTTCACTCTCATAGCCCGATGAGACGGCAATCCAACACGACCGGAGAGACATCAGGCGCAGGACCGATATTTACGTGCTCTCCGATATAGTATGTTATAGAGTAGAAAAGGCTAGGCCGATGATTCATTGAAGGTACACCAACAGCATATATGATTAAATTACTGTGTTGACATTTGACAATAAATTACTTAGGCTCTGGAATTTAGATACTTAGATCTTATTTTTCCTTTGCGTCATTTGGATAATCAGGTCATCCTTTTCTCATATTTCTAGCCATTACTTACAATAAAGTCGTAATGGCCTAGTGGTTAAACTGCCGTCGCTTAAGTCTGAGTGTGTGGGTTCGATGCCAACTCAGACAAATAGTAAATTTTCTTGATTATATGTTTTTCTTTTAATGCTCAATTCTTCTCCGTGTGAGAGGAGGCCTGTGCCCGGTTGGGACGATAAAAAGGCTGTAACAGTAACAAATGTTTTTCTAGGTCTTTCTTTTTTTATTATTAACAGAAAGGTAAGTTATAAAGACTTGTATCATAATTCATACTTCTATTCTTTATCTTTACATTTAAAGAATACAGCCATAATGTTATTGTATTATTTCCAGCTTTATATTATCTAAAATTAAATCGTAAAATGACCGTGGGTCACAAAGTCACAAAACAAACAGACTTTGAATAAAGTAAATAGAAGTTTTTTTTTTAAATATTATAAATATTGTTTGCACTATCTTGAGTCTACGTTGATATAGCTAGTCAATATCGATTCCAAGAATTTTGCATACGAACATGACTTCAAATTGTAATAGACAATTTTGTGCAGAAGTACAAGTAGAAAATAAAATCATCATCATTTGCACTTGCCCAAACCAACTATGTTGGTTCGGCTTCCAGTCTAACTGGATTCAGCTCAGTACCAGTGTGCCAGTTAATCGGGCAACCCGATGTCCCTTCGTAAGACTGGTTGTCAGACTTTCTGGCTACACGTTACGACTTTCAAAGACGTAGGGTACTTTCCGACCGATGACAGCCAGTGCGCACAATTTTAACGTGTCTTCCAAAACATGCCACGCATAGTAAGTAGGTGAACTTAGGGGTAATTAGAATACTGATAAAGGAACCTAATTCTGTTAATTTTTTGTAAATTGAAAGCCACATATTTTATTCATTTTATCTTGGAATAGGCGATAATTTCTTTGGGGTGTGTGAAAAACTGCCCAAAACAGCTTTTATCCTGCAATTCGGTTAAGATGTTGGTGAATTTTGCTCTAAGAAACTCATTCATCGAATATATAGCTTATACTTTATCGTTACAGGGAACTTGTGATGGTCATCATCTTCCGAACTTTTTTCCAGTTCGTGTGTCTACTATTGAAATATTTTGCGCAGTTGGTTTTCTGTGTATCTCTTTATCATGACTTTAGCGTCGCGCCTACTGACCACAACAGTTTAATTCACTCAGTAACTTGTCAAACACGGAGTAAACAAACTGTGTCCATATTATTCTAACAATTTTACTGTGAATATTTAATATTCAGTGCTAAATAAATAAAATATAAAACCTTATTTTATAAATGCAGATTATAAAAAGTATAAAAACTTTTTTCTAGAACGTTCGTAAGTGTTCCATTTTCGAATCTTGACAGATGTCAGCTGTGAATTTCCCGCGCTAAATGAGAGTCAATTGACGGTACGTAATTGTGGTTATTGCCCTGTGATTTTATGCAGTGACCTTATAAATATTTATATTGAATTCAGTATCCAGGTATGCAAATGAGGTTCCTTTTAGGTGTTATTTTTTTTCAATCCTGATATTTAAATAACTACCTACATACCTATATAATTATTGTAAGCCAAATATACTTATTTTTTGGCCTACTAATAGGTAGTAGGTAAACGTTGTCAATTTTTCTAGAAATTTTTGACAGGATAGTGTTTTGTGTTCCAAAAAAAAACAATTTATTTTTCTATTTTTAACCGACTTAAATAAAAGGAGGAGGCTCTTAGACACAATTTTGCTATTTTATAAAAAATAACTACCTACTTGTACCTGCCAATATTTTAGTTTTGATGTTTACGTATGTCAAACTAGGTCAAGGTTAAGGAATGTGACGAATAATCTAGATCGATGAACGAAGCACTAAACTACAAAGTATACCTACCTAGCTAACAGCACCTATGCTGTAACTAACTGACTGTGTCCCGCGTTTTCACCTACGACCCAAAAGAACTACTTCCCGAACCCGGATAAAAAATATTCTATGCTCAGGCTCTAGACTACCAGTGAACCAAATTTTATTAAGATAGGTTCAGTAGTTTCAGCTTGACAGAGAGGCAGCAAAGTTACTTTCGAATTCATAATAACATTAAAAAGTCAGTACTTAGGTACCCTTACTATATTTAGACCGTGTCTTCCACTGCGTGGAAAGAAAGTTGGTAGTAAGTTTTTTGGTCAGTGGGTGGTCTTGGGGTAGGTTTATTACCTAATACCTTGATCTTGGCTCCGGCCCTGACGATACCTACAGTTCTTTTTGAAGTTGTAATCACAAAACACTTCGAAATTCAAGTAGGTAAGGTACATACCTACCTACTTACGTATCCATTCTAAAATAATCTATTTTTCTTACAGATTTTCACCACCTCAAGCAAAGACCAAAAACAGTGAAGTGCTACCAAAAATAGTACTTAGGTACTAACGTAAAGACTCTTTAACCGTACAAAATGAAGTCTACATTAATACTGTGTGTGTTATTAATGACCATAGCTTCTGTGTTAAGCTCGACTTATTTCTTCGGCAAAGAAACCAAGGACACGAAGATAATACATAGAGATAAACTAAGATATGAGGCTATACCTTTGAAGAAACGGATCAAGACTTATACGTATAATGGAACGGCGCCCATTAAGGTAACTGTCACTTTTTTAAATTCGAGATTTACGAAAGAAAACAAGGAAAATAAACTTTCTATATCAAAATAAAACCGACTTCTATACATAGGTTATACCTTCTCCTAAATCCAACAAATGCTATGTTGATAAACGTATAAAATCGATTCAGAAAAACGTGAGGTCAGGTCAAGCTGAAAACCTCTTTTCTCAAGTTGGTTAACAAAATGTGGTGTCCATCATAAACTACATCGTTGGTCTAGTAAATAGTTGCATAGCGCGACTGCTATGCACGGGATCTCGGGTTCGAATCCCGGATTTCAATGACGACAATGTCAAAAACACATTTTGAGTAAAGCTTGGGTTTCCTAGGAAAGCGGTGCCGTCATATAGCGGCCGTCATATTACGAACGCAAATAGACGGTCGTCTTTACGGTGATGATATGTGGAAAGTTCCACGGCCGTTTTAACACACCGTCATAAACTTTTTGTTAGTTGTATCATACTTACTAACCTTTTATTTAAATAAAACTTAATATTTCTCAAATTTCACGACACCAATTTCTGTTTCAGTTGACTTTTTCTATAATCTTTACTTTTTATATTATATATTATTTATTGCTTCGTGGTTAGGAACGAAATCTATTAAAATTTCGTCGTCCTTGCTGCTCCAAGAGTTGTAACTAATTTTTGACGTTGTTCCGAAAAAAAAAACACAAATACGTATTAAAAAAGCTTCACCGCTTTCAATAAAACGTTCACCAAACTATCTGACACCGTCAAGACGGCTGTCATGCAAATGGCGGCACCGCTTTTTGAAGTTACGGTGTCAGGTACCGCTCTCTAGGAAACCGCCCCATTTTCTTTACATAGACAACGTTCTGGTGACGTCATTCACCGCTGTATTACGGCCGCTATATGACGGCACCGCTTTCCTAGGAAACCAAAGCTTAAGCACCACTTATATGCAACTTTAGGTAAGGAGAATAAATTACTTGATATGACTTTTTATGTTGACACTCAGTTTAAAAATAAAATCAATAAATGTAAACACATCGATAACGATGACTTAATCAATTCAAACATTATTTTAAGCAGTAAGTCGGACTTATCAAGATTATTTACCTACTCAAAAGAAGTTATAATGTTTCGAGTTTTAAACACAGAACCTAGAATGTATGTATGTACCTTTTTTTTTTGTTGTCGCTGGGTAAAAAATGCTATTTCGCATGCCCTTCCCGTCGGGGGACGGGAGAGGGATATGTGGGACTCCCCGGTAACGACGTTCCCGGTATACCTACCCACTAAAAAGCCCTAGCGGCACTCCGACCTCGCCTGAGTGGAGGGGGTCTGGGAATCTATGGCGTCCACTCCCCCACCGACGATTGCCCGCCTCGCCGCAGGCCCCTCATGCCTCCCCCCAGTGGGGACCTCCTCCCCCTAGTGGGGAATGTATGTTTGTACCTACCTATACATTCTAGATTGGTCTATACATTTCCTCCCTTTACCTGCTGCGGTAACAGATGAACCATTTTTAACGAAATCTTTTGAGAAAATTGCTGATTTTAATATTTCTTTACAGGCAATAAGCTGTTACGACTTCCAAAACAGCGAGGCTTCAGTGAACATAACTTCAGGAGGCATCGGCTACAACTATGTGGAACTTAGGCTTAAAAGCCAAAGAAGTTATAGATTAGACTTCGCTATAGAGATTTATGCATAAGATAACTTATTTTAAGAAAAGATTTTAGGACTTTCACACTGGCGGATTTTCAGCACCGTTTTTTCCGAGCGACTCTGCTCCGGTCGAAAGGGCGATGTCGCTTACAAAGTATCTATAGAGCTCTTGTACTCGCCAAGTTTTTTTTCAATTTACGGCACATTTGCCGTGCCGTCAATAAAACGTGATGCCTTGTCCACATGTTTTTATCGTAACCCATACAAAACTAAGCACCTAATTACGGTGAATTTAAAGTAGATTATTAAATACAATTGACAACTATAACCGTTACTAAAAATTACGTTTAAAACCGAGCGATTTTGATAGGCGCGATTTGAAAAATACCCGCTAGTGTGAAAGAGCTATTATAGGTATCGCCAAACTTCATAGCGACTCAAAAGGGAGTTTGTGTGGCCGTATGCGCATGACTGCTCTGAAATTCGTTGCGAGACGCTAATAAGTTTGGCGAACAAGCTTAGCAGAACACTGCAAATTGTAAAAATACGAGCTAAGTAGACTTAAGAAAACATAGTTGTTAAGATTTTTTATAACAAAAGAAAATACACGATTCTAAAAATCTACCTTGACCCAATATTTTTTATTTTCTTCTGTACTTCCTCCACGTCACATCATCTCATAAGTATAGTTATTATATTGATATACCCATCTACTTTTATTTAGATATATTTATTTATTGATGAAGGCTGTGAGCTATTTTTAAGCAAGAGAGCAAAGTCGGGGACGTCGGAACACCGAGAAATAATAAGGTAAATAAAATGATATAAATATGGAAAATAAAACACAGAAATAAATAAGGATACTCATATATTTTCTTAAAATATAAACATTTAAAAATAACACATTTCTTACACTTTACATACATGTAGTACGAAGACTTTGGTTACAGCGACTATTTGACGCAAGGCAAGAATGCAAGAATCTCGGGCTGTGATGCAAGAAACTCGGACTTAACACAAGAAACTCGGTCTATGATGCAAGAAACTCGGACTACGACGCAAGAAACTCGGTTTACGATGCAAGAAACTCGGACTACGAAGCAAGAATCTTTCTGAACAATTCATTAAAAATATTCTACTGTTCTTGCCAAGATTTCTTGCAGAATCTTGCCTTACACAAAGAGTCGCTCCAAAATAATGTACCTATTTAAATTGCATAGCCAAAACAAGTGATTTAGTTAAAACTTAACATCGAATAGGATGATTTTTGCTTTACATAATTTTACAAAAAAACGTGTGGAAAAATATTTAATACAATTTTGAGATACAGATGTTTTATTTCACGAAAGCGGGTGAGATATACCTGTATGTATAAATATACATGCACATTGTGTTTGTATGTGTAAGCACGGGAATGTCAAAAAAGTCGTGGTAGCCTAGTGGGTAAAGGACCAAACTCTCAAGTATGAGGGCGCGGGTTTGATCCCAGGTCAGGCAAGTACCAATGCAACTTTTCTAAGTTTGTATGTGCTTTCTAAGTATATCTTAGACACCATTGGCTGTGTTTGGGATGGCACGTTAAACTGTAGGTCCCGGCTGTCATTGAACATCTTAGGCAGTCGCTCCTTGTAAAGCACTGATACTCAGCTGAATCCGGATAGACTGGAAGCCGACCCCAACATGATGGGGAAAATGCTCGGAGGATGATGGCGTAAGTTCGGGAGCGCTCAGTAGTGGTCGAGTCGCCGAGCCATACAAAGACAATGTGCATGTATATTTACATAGGTATACCTCACTCGCTTTCCTGAGATAAAGTTGAAAATAACCCACTATATAATTTTCAGGCAAAAGTTGTGAAAAAGATTTTTGATATTGTTTATATATTTATATTTGATAATTTACAGTTATTTAAATGACTTCCAACATATTTTTAGAAGCTTTCATGAGAAATTTTTTTGTGAAATCTTTAATTCGAGAGTAGACCCCAGTGGTCTGCATTTTCATTTTTTTTAATGGGCTCACCATTTTGTATTTCCGAACCTTATAAAAAGGTAGTGCATAAAAAAGCAATACAAAGCAAAAAAACTAATTTTGGTCCACGTTTCACGTTGTAACTAAACTTTAACCTGTTAAGAGCCGATTTTAAAATTATCAGAAAAGTTCTATCTGAGAAACAAATATGGCGGTTTGACATATTTTCTATACAAAAGCTGTCAAAACATCAAATATATTCTTTAGATAAAAGTTATCTGGCAATTGAAAATGGGCCCAAAACATAATAAAAAATATAGAAAAATATTTGCACCGCATATAAAAAAAGATAGACTTTACTAATCTTAGATTAGACTTTTAATTTCCTGTGTTGCCAAAGTGAAAAATACATTTTTTACTACAAATTAAAAAAATACAGTCTCACTAAAATGCATATATTAATGAAAAAATGCTATTTATTACTGAAAAATATTTATACCAAAAAATCCTGTAATTTATGACTTTAATCTACATAGACTAAACTCTATATGCAGAAATTAATCGATTTATTTATACCGTACAATTCTATAGATGTTTTTTCAGTCTGAAAAAAAAAAACTGCTCGACTCACTTTTAACTACATACAACAATATATTTGCAACACATTTCTAATGACTCATAGTTTATTCGTAAACGTTTGAATAATTAATATTACAAATAATAATAATATTAAAAAAAACATTGTCGGACTGGACTGCATTTGATATTGTAATACTTGACAATAATCGATTTTAATCGATATCGGCGATATTTAACATAGAACATCATGTATACAGGATATTCAAATCGACTATTTTATGTGTCAATCGAGATAAAAATCGATATTGAGAAATAATCTAAAAAGATCACTCGATTATCATTCCAACACAAGACATCCCTTAAATCGATTATTATATATTCGAAAATCGATCAAATATCGATTAATACTCGAGAGATCACTGGGTTATACAGACGACAGATTGATGTACCTACCTTGTAAAACACTGGTACTCAGCTGCATCCGGTTAGACTGGAAGCCGACCCCAACATAGTTGGGAAAAGGCTTGGCAAATGATTTAGTTAGATTGATAACATTGCTGTCATATTTTCTCAATACGATATATCGATTGCCAAAATAATCGAATTATTAGCAGATTATTGAACCAGTCCAGTCCTTCAGTTCATGAATCTCATGGAATATAAAGTATATTTATAAGTATACAGTAACATACGCAATGTATTATTATTAATATTTAACATTCCTTTAGAACTTGCAGAGATTTCCTAAACAGTTCCTGTTGGGATCTGGCGTGTTTGATCTCCAATTCCGCTAAGTCGAGGAGGCTGGAAAAATAGAGAAATTAAATATGTAATTTAGACTGATTTAGAAATATTAGTGTAAGTAGTAGTTTATTAGTGGAAAAGAAATACGAAAAAGTCAATTGCCTAGTAGTAGTAGTAGTAGTCGTGGTGGCCTAGTAGTTAAAGCACCAATCTCTCAAGTATGAGTTTCCAGTAGATCAGGTCAGGATAATACCAATGTAATTTTTCTAAGTACATCTTGGACACCAACGACTGATTAAAGGTGAAGGAAAAACATTTCGAGGAAATCTTGACTACAAAGTTTTAAATCAGCAACCCGCATGCAGCGAGCGTGGTGATTAACGCTCATTTATTGCCTATGCGAGAGGACTTTGCTTTGCAGTGGGACAGTAAAAAGGCTGATGATGATGACGTTAGAAGAATTTCAAAATTGGACCTGTTATCTTGTAGCGATCAGATTTGGGCAAGTGAGACTAGAAGAGAGTGGATGTGTAATGTAAATATATTTAATTTTATTGTCTGTATGAGAAGAGGTCTATACCCTGTAGTGGTAAAGGGTGGGCGTTTTTGGAGCTGTCTTCCGTAATTTCCTGAAGTTCTAAAAGTGCTGTTTTGCAGCAAAGTTTGAATAAACGATTTTTGATGTTGATGATAAAGGATAAATAATTAAGAATATTTTATACCTCTTCTTAAAAGCGGCGACTCGTCGTGTGCGGAAGTCGATGATCTCCTCCCGGGCGCGGGCCGACAGCTGCTCGAAACGTGCGCACGCGTCGGCTTGAGCTTGTTCCGCCTACACACGTCATAACAGTTTATAGTATTATATATTATATATAAGGTTATAAATGTAAAATTGGTGTCCTTAACTTGTTGTAATATGTAAGATTATGTAGCCTTGTGTAAAGGGCTTAGGGGATTTGGTTTAGCTTACTGCAGCCGACTGCAAGAAATCGGCCGTAGATATACTGGTTTGAATGTGTTTCTATGAAATGGTGTTCTATCGAAGCGACTGCAGCAATTCAACTCTTTAGATATCGTCCGATTTCATGCTATCGCTGCACTTGCTATCAATCAGCACTCGGCAGTTAAAGTCAGCAGCTTGGTTCAAAAATTTGTTTTTGTAATTTCTTCAATATCGTTCATAATTTAATATTATTCATACTAAATATCTCTAATAGGAACTATAATATTTAATAGTACGACCAAACATATCACTACACTGAGAAATAAATATTTTAAAAATAAATACAGCTAAACAACTACAAGAATTAGCATCACAGTACCAAATATATACTCATCATTTACTAATATGCAAACGCCTATTTATTATTGCAACAAGATGTAGCAAAAAAGTACTGTACATAGACCGACTGCCCACCTGACCTCCTCAACCCAGTCGGCAATAAAGTGTAAACCATTTAAAAGGACTTCCATGCGTTATGCTAAGGTCCTACGTGGGCAAAGCAAAACAAACTTGACCGCGAAGAAAAAGCGAATGCAAGGCGGTGTATTTCTGCGGGATTGTTCGCGCGAGTTACCGCGGCCCTGGTACATAAAGGCATGTATTTAACGCGGCGACTAAGTAAAACGAATATAGGTTTTAAAAAATAATAGAGTGGGTACCATTTATAATGGGTTGGCGGCTAAAAACGAGTATCGTAATAAGTCAAAGGTAGCATATTAATATATCACTTATGAGGTCCGTTTTAATTTAAACTAGCATCAAGTTTTTCTTTTGGCGACTGAATTAATATCTAAGCGAAAACTTAATGATGACAATAAAATAGAAAATGGGCATTCATAAATAATACAAATCAGGTTCTATTTAAAATTGTTTGGATCAGCCCCAGCCGCGGCGGCGAGCGTTAAAACTACCTGCGCCTCAGCTCGCAGGCCCCTCGCCCCTCCGCGCCTACGCGGTTTTGAATTGCACTCTAGGGGTAGGGCAGACAAGACTACGTGGAGTCGGTTTTGCAGCGATTCGTTTTCGTCACTAACTTCAATTTTTAATACAATGTTTTTTTAATTGAAGGTTATAAATGGCAATATGCTAAATAAAATGAATCCAAATTAAATTCTACCATCTTCATAGTGCGCCAAGTGAGATAATACCACCGCACCTTCCGCCGTTTTCATGAAATTATGATACACAATATTAATAATTAACTCTTATTCCTTTTTACTGTACTCCTTTTAATATTTAGAGCTATCCACAAAGCGAAGCCTGAAACTGGGTTTTTAGTCGGCACGAAATAGTTGGTAACATATTATCTTTGCCACCCAACTAACATTATTAGTCGCCAAGGCATTATAAATAGCTCCTCACCTAATATTTCAATTGACTGGTATAGTTTATTTGCTACCCAAACGCAGCTGCTAGTTTTTAGTTTTTATAACACCCTTAATTTTGAACCTTACATATTATAATAGTCGCGAAAATATTTAATCGCTGGCAAGTTATTTTATTTGTTGCCAACATTTGTCGACTTTTAAGTTATTAGTCACCAGGAATATAATAAGCCGTACATAAAGGGCCTACGACGGAACACGACGGTGTTTAGTCAGTAAGAGTCTGACACTTCCTCACCGCGCGTAACCCACAGCGGGAGGGGTCATTTGATGATTTTTGACGTCGGGAAAAAAAAAATCGCGCCGCTTCGCATTCGCTTACATAGGACGTATCGTAATATATAGAGGTATCTTAAGATAGGAAGCATAGGAAGGATTATAATTTTGTACTAATGTTAAGCAGGGCGGGTCACTAGTAGTATCTTTCTATTTTGTATAAATATTTTCTTACATAATACAGGCTATATAATAATGCATACAAAATACGAACAAACACTAATACAACAATTTCTACATACATACAAAAAACATACTTTTGCACGTAAACAAGCGTGTTTTACCTCTTGCACCTCCAAAGGCTGCGTTTTACATAGAAATGTATTTGATCAAACGTTTGTGACAAGATAGTACATATTGGGCCAACAATCTTTACTCATTACGAGGGAACTCTTTCTAGCACCCGGATTAAAAGTACATGCCAATGACATTTTTCAGCCTATAGACTGGCTGTGCACCAAAAGTCATTCAAATCGAATGAAATGTAAAATTGAGTCGGTTTGTCACACTTTAATTATGTAATGACTGAACCGGTTGAGACGAAAATGTGGTATAGAGATAGGCTAAAATCGCAGGAATCAGCTAGTTATTTTTCTATGTAATTCGATGTTATTTAATTTATGTATTAGTTGGCTCAATATGTACCGATCATAAAAACAGTGAACACAAATTTTAGATTGACAATCACCACACACGTGAACAAATATTATTTGAGAATGGTGAAGATTTTTGATAAAATAAAAAGCTTGTAATTGGTAGAATTACGTTAGTAGATTGGTAAAATTCTGTGTTAGATTGGTAGAATGCTGTGTTAGGATGGTAGAATTCTGTCATAAATTGGTAAAGTTCTGTATTGGATTGGTAGAATTCTATAGATGATGGGTAGAATTCTATGATAAACCACTTCGACGCCGTTTATTTTATTATATTGTTAGTTGCGATTATTTAGAATATTACTCACCGCATGTACATCCTTATTCTTAGCTCTTGCCTTCTCAAGGTTTCTGTTAGCGGCTTCATAAGCAGCTAAACATCTATAACAAAACATAACGGCCTTATCATTCGTGATCATCCTTGCCTATATTTTAGCAATATTAAATATTGCTCCTGAGCTAAATCAAGAAGTAGAAGCTCCAATGAATAGCCTTTATTGTTTAAGAAGAGCCTTAAATGATTTAGCAGGGTCTTAAATGTTCTACAGGGGTCTATATAGTTCTTGAAGGGTCTTAAATGTTCTACAGGGGTCTATATAGTTCTTGAAGGGTCTTAAATGTTCTACAGGGGTCTATATAGTTCTTGAAGGGTCTTAAATGTTCTACAGGGGTCTACATAGTTCTTGAAGGGTCTTAAATGTTCTAGAGGAGTCTACATAGTTCTTGAAGGGTCTTAAATGTTCTAGAGGGGTCTACATAGTTCTTGAAGGGTCTTAAATGTTCTAGAGGGGTCTACATAGTTCTTGAAGGGTCTTAAATGTTCTAGAGGGGTCTACATAGTTCTTGAAGGGTCTTAAATGTTCTAGAGGGGTCTACATAGTTCTTGAAGGGTCTTAAATGTTTTAGAGGGGTCTACATAGTTCTACAAGGGTCTACAATGTTCCAGAAGTGTCTACAATGTGCTAGAAAGGGTCTAAAAGCTTCCATACCTGAGTCTCCTGACGAGAACAGCCTTAGCAGCGTGGGCATCTCTCATGTAATACCTCAGAGTATCAGCTAGCTTCAGATCCTGGTCTGATGCCATGCGACCCTCGATTTTCTGCGAATAAATATTGAAATTATAATACTACTGCCAGTGATTTCACCCTTGTTCCGTGAGAATTATGTACTTCACCTATCCAGATAAAAAGAGTATGATTTTATTTTTAGTATTTAAATATCGAGTATAGTTTATTTAAACATTTGTTAATTTGGTCTGTTCATTGAATAGAATAAAACAAGCAGCTAAAACGTGATCATATCAACAGACAAATAAATTGTAAAGATGAAAAGTCGACTATAAATGACCTCGATAAATGGTTGTCAAACACTGAAAGAATTACAAATTGGACCAGTAGTTCTTGAGATAAGTGCGTTCCAACAAAAAAAAACTGTTTAATTTTTAACATTAGTATTTATTACAGAATATACCTTTGTATATTCTTTCTTATTTATTTTTTAATAAGTTTAACTCACCCTGCACTTATCAAAGGTCTCGGCGGCTCTGGTGAGGAATCTCTCAGTGGGGGGCTGTTCCCGCGTGGCTAACTGTGTGATGCAAGACTGAGCCACTGTGGCTAACTTCAATATAACTCACCCTGCACTTGTCAAAGGTCTCGGCGGCTCTGGTGAGGAATCTCTCAGTGGGGGGCTGTTCCCGCGTGGCTAACTGTGTGATGCAAGACTGAGCCACTGTGGCTAACTTCAATATAACTCACCCTGCACTTGTCAAAGGTCTCGGCGGCTCTGGTGAGGAATCTCTCAGTGGGGGGCTGTTCCCGCGTGGCTAACTGTGTGATGCAAGACTGAGCCACTGTGGCTAACTTCAATATAACTCACCCTGCACTTGTCAAAGGTCTCGGCGGCTCTGGTGAGGAATCTCTCAGTGGGGGGCTGTTCCCGCGTGGCTAACTGTGTGATGCAAGACTGAGCCACTGTGGCTAACTTCAATATAACTCACCCTGCACTTGTCAAAGGTCTCGGCGGCTCTGGTGAGGAATCTCTCAGTGGGGGGCTGTTCCCGCGTGGCTAACTGTGTGATGCAAGACTGAGCCACTGTGGCTAACTTCAATATAACTCACCCTGCACTTGTCAAAGGTCTCGGCGGCTCTGGTAAGGAATCTCTCAGTGGGGGGCTGTTCCCGCGTGGCTAACTGTGTGATGCAAGACTGAGCCACTGTGGCTAACTTCAATATAACTCACCCTGCACTTGTCAAAGGTCTCGGCGGCTCTGGTGAGGAATCTCTCAGTGGGGGGCTGTTCCCGCGTGGCTAACTGTGTGATGCAAGACTGAGCCACTGTGGCTAACTTCAATATAACTCACCCTGCACTTGTCAAAGGTCTCGGCGGCTCTGGTGAGGAATCTCTCAGTGGGGGGCTGTTCCCGCGTGGCTAACTGTGTGATGCAGGACGACAGTCTTATGTGGGCGTCTGCTACCTCTGTAGGAATTAGAGAATATTGATTTTAGAATAACTTGTTGTACAAGACATGAAAGTCAATATTTTGAAAAAAAAGTGGTTTGTACAGAGGTATAGGTTGTGGTAAAGAGAAAAATAAACAATGTTGCACTTGAAATATTTTTTATAATATAAAAAAATTGGTAAAGATAGCTGGAAGCTAACCCCAACAGAGTTGTGTAGAGGTTCGGGAGATGATAAAAAAATAGGTAAAAAATATTACATTACACTAAGTTACTGTGTACTTTACACAAATAACAATCATTACTTTAAATCGGCTGAGCCGATTTTAATATATGTCCAATAACCACAGCTGGAACACAGCTTACATCTAAGAAAACTGCTTCGGTTCTTCCTTCCTATAGTGCCACAGACACAGCGGACATATTTCATGATAAAAAGCTATTCGGTCAAACTTATAACACCCTTCTTTTGTTAAAAAATTGATATACTTTAAAAAAAAAAAAAACATTCTTCTCATCCTTTATGTAGATACCTTTATGCTTAGTAGTCATGCGGTCAACTTTAACGACTGCCTCTTTGAGGTGCGAGTAGTACTCTTGTAGGAACGTGGTCTCTTGCTCGAAGAAATCGTTCACGTCCCGTACCGTCGCTCCTAAGTATATCTCATCCGTTGTTGTTGTAAATTATGTATTTTATATAATAATGGGGCCAGTGTCTAAATTATATCATCATCTACCGAGCCTTTTTCCCAACTGTGTTGGGGTCGGCTTCCAGTCTAACCGGATGCAGCTGAGTACCAGTGCTTTACAAGAAGCGTCTGCTCTATCTGACCTCCTCAACCCAGTACCCTTTGGTTAGATTGGTGTCAGACTAACTGTCTTCTGACTACCTGTAACGACTGCCAAGGATGTTCAATGACAGCCGGGATAGTAATTAGTGTAAAAAATAAACCAAGAAAAGTTGCATTGATACTTGCCTGACTCCTATACTTGAGATGTTAGTTCTTTACCCACTATGCCACCACTTTAACTTTAATTTCAACCAGTTAGTTAAAGTTAAACCCACCTTTATGCTTAGTAGTCATGCGGTCAACTTTAACGACTGCCTCTTTGAGGTGCGAGTAGTACTCTTGTAGGAACGTGGTCTCTTGCTCGAAGAAATCGTTCACGTCCCGTACTGTAGCTCCTAGGTATATCTCGTCCGTTGTTGTTGTCATTGAACGCATCTGAAAGGGAATTAACCAACTTAAAATAAAGAGGTTCTCAGTTTGACCCGTACATAGATGAGATAAATAGGCTAAAAAGTCTTTTATTTAAAGTAGGCTGAATATCAGCACTTTTTACAAGGGTTTATTGAAGGTCAAATTTACAAAAGACAGTCATAAAATCGCCTACAAATTCATCACTTCCTATGTATTTTTGCTGGGAAGAAGTGATGGAAAAAGCAATATATTATTTTTATATGGTTTGAAGATATGTATGTATGTTTGTGCGCGATTATCTCGCGTATGGCTGAACAGATTTTTTTTTTAATAATATTGGTAGATTTCAGCTTAAGGTTCCTAGCCCCATTATGTCGGGTTTAGTTTTAAGTTTTAACGATCAATTAAAAGCAGCACGGATTGATCATAAGACTAAATAACGCTTGGTTTGTGAATAGGTGACTATCTTATCCTACCGAGAAAAATGTTGTTCTTTGGCGTGAAAACGCACAAATATGTAGATAAGAGTTAATTTCATCATATTAATAATATTTTTTAAATATCTTACCAATCCACCAATAAGATCCATCCTGCCTCTAGGCTTAGCGCACAAATCTTGTTCATACTCTAAGAACACGCGCAGGTGTGAGTCGTTCCTAAACACCGGGTGTGCGGCGAGGCGTTGGAGAAATACTTCGTGCATTGCTACTGTTTTCTTGAATGTTGCTAGATATTCACTGGGAAAGGAAAAAATAAAGGTAAATAGTTATTACTTTAAAGTGAGCTGAAAATCACTACTTTTGAGGGTCAAATTTTACAAAAAACTGTTGGAAGATATTTTTGAAAGATGAGCTAATTTTGATGAAACTTGGCATTAGCTACTGTACAACCATACACTGCCATAGATCGCAAGTGAGTCTGTTAGAAAGTCGTGTAAGTTACACTATTTATAATTCCAGAACTACTGAACTGCTTATGTGTAAGTAAGATAACTTACAACCAGGAGAAAGACATACTACTTTTACTTAATTTTACTTTTATCCAGGTACGGGAAGTACGTTTTTGTATGTAGGTATTTGTTTCTTACTTCTTATTCTTCTTCAAACAACTCAACGGATTTTGGTGAAATTTGGCAGTAATTTATACATCAAAATACAAACACATAGGTCACTTTTCACTGGATTTTCACCGGATACTGGTCGTTCTTCACTCAAAATGCGGGTGCCGCTGACCAAAACTACTAAACCACTAAACAGCATGTGGTACTCACTCCTCAAGTTCCTCCTTCATCTTGAGGAACTCCTCGCGGGTGAGGGCGCCTTCCCCCTCGCCGAGGCGCTGCAGCTTCTCTCGAGACGCGTCGAAGTCCGGCCGCGGAGGCGCCGGGGGGATCTTGTAGTTATTGTAGTAACCTACTAAACAGCATGTGGTACTCACTCCTCAAGTTCCTCCTTCATCTTGAGGAACTCCTCGCGGGTGAGGGCGCCTTCCCCCTCGCCGAGGCGCTGCAGCTTCTCTCGAGACGCGTCGAAGTCCGGCCGCGGAGGCGCCGGGGGGATCTTGTAGTTATTGTAGTAACCTACTAAACAGCATGTGGTACTCACTCCTCAAGTTCCTCCTTCATCTTGAGGAACTCCTCGCGGGTGAGGGCGCCTTCCCCCTCGCCGAGGCGCTGCAGCTTCTCTCGAGACGCGTCGAAGTCCGGCCGCGGAGGCGCCGGGGGGATCTTGTAGTTATTGTAGTAACTAAACAGCATGTGGTACTCACTCCTCAAGTTCCTCCTTCATCTTGAGGAACTCCTCGCGGGTGAGGGCGCCTTCCCCCTCGCCGAGGCGCTGCAGCTTCTCTCGAGACGCGTCGAAGTCCGGCCGCGGAGGCGCCGGGGGGATCTTGTAGTTATTGTAGTAACTAAACAGCATGTGGTACTCACTCCTCAAGTTCCTCCTTCATCTTGAGGAACTCCTCGCGGGTGAGGGCGCCTTCCCCCTCGCCGAGGCGCTGCAGCTTCTCTCGAGACGCGTCGAAGTCCGGCCGCGGAGGCGCCGGGGGGATCTTGTAGTTATTGTAGTAACTAAACACCATGTGGTACTCACTCCTCAAGTTCCTCCTTCATCTTGAGGAACTCCTCGCGGGTGAGGGCGCCTTCCCCCTCGCCGAGGCGCTGCAGCTTCTCTCGAGACGCGTCGAAGTCCGGCCGCGGAGGCGCCGGGGGGATCTTGTAGTTATTGTAGTAACTAAACAGCATGTGGTACTCACTCCTCAAGTTCCTCCTTCATCTTGAGGAACTCCTCGCGGGTGAGGGCGCCTTCCCCCTCGCCGAGGCGCTGCAGCTTCTCTCGAGACGCGTCGAAGTCCGGCCGCGGAGGCGCCGGGGGGATCTTGTAGTTATTGTAGTAACCTACTAAACAGCATGTGGTACTCACTCCTCAAGTTCCTCCTTCATCTTGAGGAACTCCTCGCGGGTGAGGGCGCCTTCCCCCTCGCCGAGGCGCTGCAGCTTCTCTCGAGACGCGTCGAAGTAGTTATTGTAGTAACTTACTAAACACCATGTGGTACTCACTCCTCAAGTTCCTCCTTCATCTTGAGGAACTCCTCGCGGGTGAGGGCGCCTTCCCCCTCGCCGAGGCGCTGCAGCTTCTCTCGAGACGCGTCGAAGTCCGGCCGCGGAGGCGCCGGGGGGATCTTGTAGTTATTTTGATTTAATTAGTATGATTTAGGTAATATGTAGTATTGTGAATGGACATAGCATTAAATGGGACCATGAAAATGTTACTATAGCAGCGTTATATATTTATTTTGTTTATTATTGATTTGCACATATAAAGCATGTAAATATTGAAGAAGTTAATGTGATTTTGATAATAAATAGTATTTCCAATTTTGCTGGGACATAAATCTGATGTATAGTTATAACTTAAACTAAAACATTAATATGATCTAGCTGTTTCATTGGGTACTAAACACTAATACGATGTTTCAGTGGGTACCAATGTTATTGTTTAATTCAATCATAAATTTTGGTTATAGGCACATTTAAGTGCCTATATCCTGTTTTAACAGGAAACTTAGCAAATATTCTTTGTTTTATGTGTTAGGATTTCACAGCTGAACAAATTGAGATGAAATTTATAATAAAGATGAGTATCCCAAACACAGTTACATACTTTTTATCTGCAACCAGGCCAAACTTCCCTCAACACATGAACAAAACCGTGAGAAACAGCAAATATATACTCCAATTCCACTTACAATATATCCAGCATACTCCTCATTCTCCTCATATCGGTCATGCAGCCACACAAACTCTTCATGTTGCCGCACAACTATGAACTCGGACTTTTGGAACTCTGGCAATGTTGTTTTAGTATGCACCGTGAATTTTACTTTCTCTTTCTCGCTTAGAGCATCTGATATGTCCACCTGTGGAAGAAAGATGTTAGTTTTAACAACATTCATCAATATATAAAATATGTTGATTCTGTTGTAGACAATTTAGAAATCTAATAAGTATAAAATACTAGTGGCATTACTACAATAATTTAAATACCTGTTGAACACTTGTCTTAAAAAATGTGGGGCTGCAAAATGGGCCTTATTTCACAGTCACAACACAAAAGTAATTTTTTTAGACAAGTGTTCAAGAGACGTTTAAAAGTTTTTGTAGTAAGACCATTGATGTTTCCCGCGGTTTCATCGGTGTCTTGTGGGAACTACTGCCCATACCAGGATAAAATATAGCCTATATTACTCAGGAAGAGTGTAGCTTTCCAACAGTGAAAGACTTTTTCAAAACAGTTCAGTAGTTTCAGAGCCTCTACTATACAAACAAACAAAAAATGTTTCCTCTTTGTTAGATTAGTGTAGTAGAATGTGTTTAGCTACAATGATAAGATAGATAATTCTGTTTTAGCTAGAATTTAGGTATGAATCATCGGATAAGTTTTAATACACATATGTATAATACATTGTTGAAAGGTTCTTCTAATTATACAGACAGACATGTGTTGCTGGGGAATTTGTTGCGCCACTTCTTCTTCCCAGCAAAAACACATAGGAAGTGGTGAAAAGGGTGCAGTCATTTTGACATTAAAAAGTGCTAATTTAATTTAGCTTACTTATTCTATGTAGGTATTGTCTTGTGGAATGAAGGTTAAATATTTTTCCTACCATTTAATGATATGCATTTCTGCAAAGTAATGCTGATTCCATATTTTATCTTAAGTCAGAGAGTCAGATAGTGTGTAGAGTTTTACTAAATCTAAACACTTATAAATAAAGTTATCAAGAATGGACATTTTGGAGACTATCTTTTAATCGATCTATAAAAAAAAGTGCTGACAATTATTTAAACCATGTGGAAAAAACATAATACTTACCAGCAGGCTGTTATCAGCTAAGCAAACATTTTCATTGGGCTTCTTCTTATCCAGTTTAGGGTCTGCGGAGCCAGGAGTTTGTGGCGTCGGAGCTGACAGGGGATCATGATTAGTGTCTTCTACGCAGTCCTGAAAATGTTTACAGCAAGTGTTTGTTATTTTATGACATTTATCACCAGTTTATCCACATTTGGTTGGTATTTGCTTTTTATACAATTTAATAACACCAACTTGAAAACAAGAGCATTTACAAATTAAATGGTATTTGCTCATGTTTTTGATTTTCTCTAAGTATACCAAGTTCTATCCGTAAGTGTCGTGGTGGCCTAGTGGGCAAAGAACCAACCTCTCGAGTATGAGGGCGCGGGTTCGATTCCAGGTCAGGCAAGTACCGATGCAATTTTTCTAAGTTTGTATGTACTTTCTAAGTATATCTTAGACACCATTGACTGTGTTTCGGATGGCACGTTAAACTGTAGGTCCCGGCTGTCATTGAACATCCTTGGCAGTCGTTACGGGTAGTCAGAAGCCAGTAAGTCTGACACCAGTCTAACTAAGGGGTATCGGGTTGCCCGGGTAACTGGGTTGAGGAGGTCAGATAGGCAGTCGCTTCTTGTAAAGCACTGGTACTCAGCTGAATCCGGTTAGACTGGAAGCCGACCCCAACATAGTTTGGGAAAAAGGCTCGGAGGATGGATGACCAAGTTCTATCCCAATCTGTTCATCAACTATGGATTTCAATAATCTATATCTATGGATTTACTTAGCAAAGAGTTTTGATATGAGCCCCATATGAGTGATGTCAAATTCTTATCTCTAGTAAGATTAATAGATAGATAGATTGTTATTAAAATCCACTGTTACAGTGATGTAGTGATTGATAGGTAAACAAAGCAATGCTTATCAGTCCCATAGTTATATGAGACCCATATAAGTATGAGACAGACACAGCCATAGAGGTAAGATAAAAAAGGTCTTATTAAAAAAAAACCAATGCGAAATTTTCCCATAAGAATAACAAAAACAATGTATGTTTGAGGCACCATTAAACATGCAAAATTATGAACAATTCATATAATTACACTAACCGTCATGTAAATTATGATAGAAATTAACACACTAATAATGTACATCAATACAAACAAGGTCGTTTGCGCTATCAAGCGAAAAAAAAAAACAAAAACTATGGATCCACCTTTGATTATATATATGTCTAGATGTAGCGTCGAGTGCGCGCAAGCGTGGAAAAAAATGTCAATGTACTGTTCATCGACATTAGCTTTTCTGTCAATCAGAACAGATCGTGCCGCTTAACTGTCAAAACGTATTACGCGCGCTAACTAAAATACAAATAACAGAGGTAAAATGACGACATGTGCAATTAAAGTCTGCCGGAATTATAAAGGAAGGCTAAAAAGTGCCAATAACATCACCTATCATCGGTAACTGACCCAGAAAATAAATATTTGTTTTTTGTAATTATGTTTATTAAATCACGCCATATTGTATCAGTGTTGCCAGTTTCTGTTTTTCATTTTCCCAACTTCACGTGTTTATGTTATGTATAAAGGATATTTTTTTAAGCACTGCGGAAAAAATTAATAGGTATAATTTCTATTTTTATTGCTCGGATAGACATTTTCTGATTTTCCAAAATATTATCTACTATTATTTGATTAGTAAATTATGGTCATCGACGTAACATATTTTTTTTTAGAATTCCAAGTAATCCTATTGTTAGGAGTCAGACCGCATTAAAAAAAGCCGCGGAGATGCGATGTGGACACCAGCAAAAAATACCGTAGTGTGTTCCGATCACTTCCACAGCAAGGACATGAGTACTGTCGACAAGATAGGGCGACGAAGAATTACAAAAGGAGCAGTGCCAAGCAAGGTTCAATTTTCTATAAAGTTATAGTTAAACCGAATAACACTATGTATACAAACTTATTTAATTAGTCTATTTTTTTTTTCATTATTTATGGGAGAACCGTAGAAGCTGGTATCATTATTTACGTCAACGCGCAGTGTAAAATGACATCTACACGCACACATGCATAACAATTTTGTCTCTGCTGCTTTGTTGGGATTGTATGGTGACACTCCATCTAGACATATATATAATCAAAGGGATCCACGTCATTAAACTAATTATCGAGAAACGGTGCGAAAATAAACAATTCTTACAAAGTAATACACCACATCTTCTTTATCTTCACGAAAATGACTCATTATCTTTAGATAATAATTATTTGTGGTCAAATTAACAAATAATACATTGATTTCGAATCATGGAGACGCCCCCCGGCGAAGTAGGAAAAACATTTAATTTACGCTATAATAAAACCGTTTTTGAGGATAAACTTACCATCATTTTGTTAGTTTGGGTTACCGCTTACAGTTGGTTAGAAATAAATCAATAATACTTTATTTTCCTCGTTGTAATCAACAATTTAATAAAGAGAAATAAAGTTATTTGACACACACAGGAAGGAGATTAGAGGATGATTGTCAAAATTGCATCTGTCAATAATACATGACGTTCGACTGACAGAAAAATTTAATGTTGCCCAGCGTTTGATACATTTTTTTTAAATAGTGTATAACACCTATTATCTAACTTATTACTTACTATGTACAATAAAGGCCTATTCAGACCTAAGCGGTATTCGCTACCGTCTGCGGCAGAGAAAACCCAGTGGGTATGCGATAATATTACTGTTCACACCAAAACGGATTTCGCTATCAATGTGGGTAGAATAACGCGTGGTAGTAGAGTTTTGCTCAGAGAAGTAAGAAACTTTCGCGGAGTGAGGGCCGGGATGCATGCCGCTGCTCCCGCGCGGTATGTACTTCTACCCACAGCGGAAGCGAATATCGCTCAGGTCGCTCTAGCCGTGGTACTTGATACTAAATACCTGAGCGAAACCCGCGCGGTATGTACCTCTACCCACAGCGGCAGCGAATATCGCTCAGGTTTGAATAGGCCTTTACTTTAACTACTTTGGTCAAAAAGTAAGCTTTGCCATCCAACATGACAATGCTGCCAGCCTCTTGGGTACACTCCCGATGGACAGCGATCAGGAGTTTTTATGTTGCCCAGTAAATTAAAAAGCCAGACTTTAGCCATCCGACACCCCTCGTAGACAGAGAAAACTAGTTCTCTATCCACAGACACCATGTTGGATTCTCGTAACTCGCACTCGTAATATCATTTTTTAATAATTTATTTACAAAGCATTTAACACATTCCCTCTTCCTAACGCAGCCGCGCAGGCACAGAGTTAGTACTTGTGATCCGTTTGCGCTTTTTTCGCTTTTCAGATAAGGGCTCATAGCGGCTCCGGATAGTTAAATATTCTAATACCCAAAATCAATATGATAAACAGTTTTCGAACATGTTTCTAGGATTCAAGGGTAGTATTCAATCAAACAAATTAAAAAAAAAAACCTATTTTGAATTTCGCGCTCAAAATCCATGATCATTCATCTTCGCTATGATCTATGAAGATCAGAGTACTACATTATCGCTATAATATTTATGTGGGAGGAAAATATTCCAGATGAAACCGCGAGATCAGCTGGTTATTAATAAAATAAAACATCTTTTTCCATTTCCATTACCAAATTCTCGCAGTTTTTTAAACGGATACCACACCACAACCAACATAGAACGACTGTCAAAAACCGACAAAATCCTGCAATTGTTTATGATAATTTCGTTTTGGCGCACGCGGAAGTGAACATTCGAGTGATTTCCTTTTCCTAAAATTTTCAAATCACATCAAAACTTCTAATTTATTTTGGGATAACAAATATTTTCCGGGTTCTAGCGTCTGTAATTTGCTTGTTTGTGTGTGACTGCGATTGCAAAATGGAGGTGACGGACTTAAACGATCTTCTAAATGTTCGCTCTATTAAAATGGAACAGGGAGAAACAGTATTTGACGAAAGTACTGTGGAAACCTCGGATCCTTTATCTATTATTCCTCAATATGTTACTGAGACTGACTTGGGTAAGTATATAAAGGTTATTTAATAGTTTCGGAACCCCGCTTTTGCTATTTGTGGCGATGTTACGTGCTTATCAAGTTTCATCCTTAGTTTTTTGTAAAATCTTGACTGGGTTTGTGTTTGTTTGATTTGTTTGCTAGAAGGTTGATGAGATTTCTTCAGATAGTTTCTGATGGAATGTAGAAACTGATGGCAAAGTAATTTTGATCGTTTTGGATTGATTCAAAATTCTGTTAATGTAACATAATACACTTAGAACTTGATTAGAAATCTTAAATCTCTGCCACTGTTTATATAAATATTGATAAACATTATGGAACTAGGTTCTCACGACCATGTAGATATTTAATCTAATTGGGCATAATTGCACTATCCAAAAGTTACATTGATAAGAAACTATATCCCCAGTGTTTTTAATAACAAACAATAATAAATGTCCTTCAATAAGTCCGCCTGTAACTGACTTATTTACACAGGACTAATAATTTTCAATGTATATCTGTATATGCAAAAACCCTATATAAGTAGTATGTGTAAACACTGGTACTCGGCTGCATATAGTTAGACTAGCCGACCCCAACATAGTTGGGAAAAGTCTTGGGAGATAATCTGTATATGCATTCAATTGTAAATAAGTTGTTCATGTGCCTTATATAGGTAAGTATAAAGAAATAAAATGCATTGTTAAAGAAAATATATGTATTTGTGTTGTTTCAGGTCTTATGCAGGCAGGAGGTGAGATACTGCAGACTCCACTAGCAGTTTTTTCTGATACTCCTGATGAGGATGATACTATGCAGAGCACGGAAAGCAGTGGTTTGTTCTCCTTTATTTTACCCCAACTCTTTGAATACTTATTTATATGAATGACAATTTGTGGGTACATAACATCTGTTATCGGATATCATAAATAAACAAGTACCTATAACCTTGATCATACCAACTATATAATTTTCACTGTTAGTGGATAGGATGATACAAATACATGATTTCTGGGACAGGACTACTAATAAAAACCTTTAAAATATATTACATTTACCTCAAATATAATGGATAAAACAAAAAGTGCCTGGACAATCTTGTACGGCCTTTGAATAAAATGAAATAGAAAAAGACAACAAAATAAATCAATCAATTTTATTTCAATCTACAATTTGTAACATATTCAATTCAAACTGAATAATACTAATTCTTCATCCGTCCTTGACCTTCCTAAAGATAATAAACTGGATTACAACAAATTACAAGCTTTTATTTAACTTGCAATGTATGTATGTATGTATGTATGTATGTATGTAACTATGTGTGTTCGGGTGAAATCTTACAACTCAATTTTAAGGCACTTGCCCTCAACCGATTGAGCTGAAATTTTGCATACATGTTTAGTTTGGATGACAATGCATGCTAAGCTATGTGACGTCATCCTAAATCCAACATGGCTAACTATACAAGATGGCGGACTAGTTATTTTTAAGGTACCTATACAATATGGGTATCAAATGAAAGGGATTGACAAGTAGAACACATTGCACTTTACGAAATAATAATCCAAGATGGCCGCCGCTACAAAATGCTGAATAACCTATTTTTTTCAATCCCATCCATATTACAGATGAGGTGATAGTCCAACTAATGGATATAAGGACCAATTTATCTCGATTGAGAGCGATGCTGGAAAGAAGACTGGGTTTTGATCTCTCCGATTACACTTTTTGGCTGCAAAATGCCAAAATGGTAAGTAGTTTCTATTTATTTGATCAAAGAGGTCCTAGTATGGCTGCGAGATATTTTTTGGAAGTTACCACGGCCCTGGTACACTGTGGCCTTTTTGTCGGTAAGAGTCTGACACTACCTCACACTGCACCCACATCAGTAAAGGTCATTTCGGTCAAAAGAATATAAAATATGCACACGTTTCAAAAGAATTACAAATATTCTCGTGTTTGGGCTTATTGTATTCGTATTGGCAAGACCTTTGCAACAGTGAAGGTTTGGAGCTGACCTGATGATGGAGATCAGAGAAGGTCGAGGGAACTCGACAACCGAATATGTAAACTGCCTCGTGTTTAGGCTTGTATTATTAGCATTGATGAGAACTTTCCAGTTATGCGGATAGTGACAACTACTCTTATCACTGAAAAGCTAGAAATAAAAAACTTTTTACAAAAAATGAAACTGACTTCCAAAAACACTAAAAAGCCAAAAAAAACTAATTCTAGGTGCATCGGCCTAGAAGACGGTGGCAAAATTAACTTGAGGACATTCATTAGACACGTCTATTTGGAAGCCGGTTTTATTTTTCTTAGAGCAATTGTTTACTATGAATTGCCCTTACATACTTATTAATCACTTTTTTGGCCTTAGAAACATCTATTTAATAACACCAATATATTTCAATTTCCAGTTGGAGAATCACAAGACATTAGTAGAACAGTGCATCAGAGGGGAGGGAGTGGTTCAAGTGAACATACAGATACGCGCTCTGGAGAGAAAGATCAATATCTTAGATGTGCTGAAGCCTGATGAGGAACTGGTGCAGCTGCCGAATCAGATGGATGAGGATTGTAAGACAATATATTACTGCATGCATACCTATATGATTTTCCTGTTGGTAGTTAGAAGAAAGAAAGAAGTGGTTGATTTGGTTAGGTTAAGATAAGATTATGGGTGGGTAAAAACTTTCAGAAAGCATAGAGTTTGGAAGTTGTTATTGATACACCCCCATACCTAAAAGTGTATGTAAAGTTGGCGCCCCCGAATACTATAAAGTAGCAGTTATCGTTACAATTACAAATCAGATTAGAGAAAGCTTACCTATCTATAGATAGTTCAACTCAGATTTGCGCGCGGCCCTATGTGTGCGTCGGCTTGTAAATATACAACTTTCATTCGTGTGACAGTGACGTCGTCCGAGCATGACGTGTTCTTATCACTTTTTCTTATGGGTACAGTCGTTTACGAAAATACTAGTTATTCGCGGAGAAATTATTAAGGAGTCAGATAAAGCGTTTCAAATAAAACGACATTCAAAGCTTTTTATTATTAAATATAGTTTTTCATTATTTTTTCATACGTCTTTTCAAATTGACATTGACAGTATCTAAGAATTGAATACTCCTTAAGTACATATTTTCTAGCTCGGGGTACGTGGACTAAGAATGTAAAAAGAGGTATAATCTAGTATAATAATGTAAACAAAATGTGTGGGGAATTTTAAAAAGTTATAGGTATTGCTTCGCATAATGTCGACCAAAATAACAAAATAATGAAACTCATAAATGAACGTTTAAGTCAAAGTGATGAAGGGATGTGGCGTAATACTTGTCGACATGTAGAAAAGAAAAAAGAAGAATACTATAGACATTTTGACATTGGAGTCAGAATTTATAATTCTCCTTGGAGAGTAGTGAATCCGAAAATTTATCATTTGATTTTTCAAATAGCGATTCATAATCATTATAAATAAATAAACATTAAATTACGTAATAACTGTTTTTCTTTAAACCCCCGTATACAACCCCTAAATAACTGTATTGTACCCGACTGTACCTCTTGTCACGCACACAAAGTTACTGTATATGTACAAGGGTTACCCACACATAAGGCCGCGCGCACAACTGAGTTGAACTTACTATAATGTATCGTATTCCAGTTTTACTGAAAGTAGCCGAGTACATGTAATTCGCAAGGAGCAACTACCTCCTCAACCCAGTTACCCCTTGATTCAGACTATCACACTTTCTGGCTTCCTGTTCTAATCTTGACCACCAACTTTTTTACACTCAGTTTCAAACACTATACTATACTATTTTCTAGTCTACATATACATATAAAAAAAAAATATCTCCTTCTTTTCAAGAAGTCAGTTAAAAACACATCTTTGATTTTTCAGTACTGGAGCTAGAAGACCGTCAAGAAGACGCCGAATTAACAGAAGTATCAGAAAGTACAGAGATAGAAGCCGGGGCTGTGTCTCATGCTGCGGCTGTCAAGTGGGTGGTCGATGCCCAGTTCAAGAGCGAGCACAGGGTTAAGGTCCCTGATGATCCGGCACAATGGTATGTTGTCTTCTTAACTAACTTTCACATGAAGATTTTAGAAGGGAGCTACTTCCGGCACATGGATAAGTAGTAAATATGTTGTTCTGTTACAAGCTATATTACAGTGTTACAGTTTCATTAAAATCCATGAGGTAGTTTTAGCAAGCTTTCACCCACGATTTTCTCCACGATTTCACCCGTATGAATTACGATCCAGGGAAAAACTTATGGCCTTCCTTCCTCAATAGATGGGCTATATTTAACACTGAAATAATATTTCAAATTGAATCTTTTGTTCCCAAGATTAGCGGGTTCAAGCAAAGAAACTCTTCAGCTTTACAACGTTAGGATAAATGTCACCTTTTTTATGAACGTACATATATATATATTTTTCATACTCATTAATTTCATATTTTAATCAAACCGTTGTATGTCGAAGCACAGATATACTCCAGACATTATTTAATTTCAATGATAAAATATGGCTGAGCTTTATTATATTTTAAGACCTATGAATACCCATATTTGCAAAGTGAAATTCTATTCTATTGTTTTAAAATTAGTGATATATAGAAGGTTAATAAATAAATTAATAGATAATAATAATTAACTTTTAACCTTTAATTTTCCAGGTCGGTTCAACACGTCAAACTGTGGATTCAATGGGCGGTCCGACAGTTTAACTTGATCGGCGTTAAACTGTCAGATTGGAATATAAACGGGAAAGAACTATGTGCTATTACTAACGTCGAGTTTAAGTTAGTATATTATTTACTAGAAAACTATTGTAAACTAGCTGATCCTGCGAACTTCGTATCTTTCAATCCTTCTCTGGACACCTCTACAAACATTTTGAATACCACAATAAGCTAAATATTGAGTTTTAGTGAGACTAACGAACAGCAATATATTTTATATCAATATTGTAAATAATTGTTATTTCTTCTAAAATGTTAATGGAGTTTCTTGCCAGTTCTCCTCCATGAGATCAACTCTTTGGAACCGCGCAACTAGTGTGACGTTTTGAAAGAGCTTTCATAGGCCTATTTGAAATTAAAAAAAAAAGACTTTGACGTTGACTACTGACTGTTTTCCTACGATTTCACCCGGGTACCGTGGGAACTTTTATCCGAACCGGGATAAAATTTAGCCTATGTTATTTGGAAAGAGTGTAGCTTTCCAACAGTGCATACATTTTTCAAATCGGTCTAGTAGTTTCGGAGCCTATTTATGTCAAACAAATAAGCAATCAAATCTTACCTCTGTGTAATATTAGCTTAACTAGTACGAATATTAAACTGCATTGAAATTTGAACTGTGTGTTATAAGCATTAAGGATTATTATTATTTAGTGATAACTTTGAACTAAAATGTTAATGTAGGTATTCTCTAAATTTTCAGAGAGAAAGTACCTTCAGACCCTGGAGACATATTTTGGACACATTTTGAGTTGCTTAGAAAATGTAAATTTATTGGTAAGTATTATAAAAAAATATTAGATTGGCTTGTGGTACACTAGTACTCAGCTGCACCCGGTTAGACTGGAAGCCGACCCCAACATAGTTGGGAAAAGGCTCGGGAGATGATGACGTATATATTTCTATTATAATAATTTTGAATATAAACAAAAGATATTTTTAATTTATTAATTAAAATTAGTTTCTAACTATTAATAATATATTATTATAATATTTACAGCTGTAATACAAAATGATGAACAGACGAATTCACCAACCAAAGATCCCTTAGAAATTCCACAATCTGCAATTAAGAAGAAACCGAAACCAGTAAGTATGAAATAAATACAGATGTTTTATTTATTTGGATGATGATAAAAATTATCCTGTCTTTTTATTTATTTGTCACAAAATACAACTATTATTACTGGAGAAACTAATGCAATAGTGTATTGACAATTTTACAGATACTTAATCTAAACTACTCTACACACTTAAAATTAAACATTAACCGCCTTACTTATAAACGTGAATTAAATATAAGTAATACTTAAAGGCTGTTTAAGAAAATTGATACTTATAAACGTTGCTTAACCTTGTCAAATGTTAGTTACATTTAGTTAAAATTTTGCTTAGAAGGTGATTAGAGATTTTATAAGTAAGGGGGTGATTACATTACATATTATTAGCACTTATTACAAAAATAGATTCAAGTAGAGCAGGTACAGTACACTACTCTTGTGAATTCATTCAGAGTACAATTAAATATACCGATTTTTCTCTATTCCGACATTGCGTTGAGTGTGCGCGTTAACTGCCTCGTTGATCTAGCTGTCGCAAGTGCGGCTGCTGAGCACGAGGTCTTTTTTTTTTTTTTTTTTTTTTTTTTTTTTTTTATCGACGTAAAATCATCAAATGACCCCTCCCGCTGTGGGTTAGCAGCGGTGAGGGAGTGTCAGACTCTTACTGACTAAAATCGTCGTGTTCCGTCATAGGCCTTTTATGTACCAGGGCCGCGGTATCTCTTTCGAACAACCCGCAGCCCCGGCAGGCCTTGGCCCTGCTGGGCCCCGCTGGGGTTGCTGACGTCTCTTTGAGGAGCGCGTGGAACAACGCGCGCCGTCGACACGGGTCTGTCGTCTAGGAAGACAGAGGGACGATGAGCCACCCGAACTCACCGCCCACAGACCCACGCCTACGGTGGCCGGGAGTCATCTCGCGACACCCGGCGCCCATGGTGTCTACCTGGTCCAGCGCGGCGGCCGGGATGAGAGGTCCGAACTCTCTGGCGTTCCGCCTCCTCCTTCTCGAGCATGACCGCTTCGCAGAAGGAGGCGACGGCATCCCATTCCCTCTCGCCCCGGACCATGGCCTGAACCAGGGCCGGACGCGAGAGGTCGCCGCCGCCCAAAGCCTCGACGAGGACCCGGCGGTGCCCCTCCCATGCGGGGCACACCTGGACTGTGTGGTCCACCGTGTCCTCGGGGCTGTCCGCACAATGGTGACACCCGGGCGCCTCCTCACGACCGATGCGGTGCAGGTACCTCCCGAAACAACCGTGTCCGGTGAGGACCTGCGTCATGCGGTACGTGAGGGCGCCGTGACTCCTCCCGAGCCACTCCTCAAAGAGGGGACTTACCGCCACGATGGTGGCGTGCCCTGAGCACGAGGTCTTGGGTTCGCTTCCCGAGTCGGGCCGAAATCGCTTTGTGGGTTTTAGAAGACTCACAAAGCAGCCCGGAGCTTGGAAGCTGGTGATTGAAACATCCGTGCATCGGAGAGCACGTTAATGTCGGTCCTGCGCCTGATCTCTCTCCGGTGGTGTCGGATTGCCGTCCCATCGCGCTATGAGAGTGAAGGAATAGTGAGTGCACCTGTGTCCAAGCAAATGCTCGTGTACTATAATATGTCCTGCGCAGCTGGCTGGTCTCCTTACATGATAACAGCCGCCGTAGCCGATAATCGGCTTGGAGGACATAAAAATGAGCGTGCGCAGTGCACGCGTCAGGGGCGCGCTGTAGGAAGTTGGTGCGTCCCCGACACACAACTGAATAATTTCAAAAATCCTCGGATTATGTATTTTGCATGTCTTTTTTATAAGCTAAACTATCAAATCAAATCATTTATTTTGCAAACATGGGTGGTAAGTACGTAGATGTTACAATAAAATATAAGTTCTCCATGTTTTGCCGGCAATGGGCATGCAAATAATAAAACAATGGTTTTTATTATTAATAATTTCAATCAGAATAGGTATACCAAAGAAATGAAAGTCCCAACACTTCAAATTAAAATACACTACTAAATGTCATAAAAAAAAAATAAAGTAAATAATAATCACTCACTTTTCCTTAATAAACTATCCTTATAATTACTCAAGAACAATAATATCACAATACACAATGGACAGCAAACTTGTGCACAGTATTGATGAGTTGGAGAAATTGTTCAGTTTGCGTATGTGTGCCTATGAAGATAAGCTGCAGAAGGCTACAGCTGGCACTGCTCCTGCCCACTCCAGTCTGGCCTCACTGTCAGATGAATTTCTGGAGTTCAAAGGATTTGTCATCAAAACGTTGACTCATCTGAAAACGCAAGTTGGGCTCCTCTCTCAGGCTGTGGATAGCCATGAAACCTTCATGAGACGGAAGCTGCTGCTGTTTCACGGTGTTCCAGAAAGCAAGAATGAGAATCTCAGTGGCACGATTCTTGATATCATCATTAAGCAGTTGAAGATTGATGATGCACGGCTTGAGATGTTTGAAGTGTGCCACAGGTTGGGTGCTTCATCGGGAAAAACAAGACCCGTGCTGGTGCGCTTTAGGGGCATGGATTATCGTCGTGCAGTTTGGGACAGCAAAACGTTGTTAAAAGGTACTGGCATCACCATTTCCGAATTTTTAACCAAGACTCGACATCAAGTTTTCCTAGCCGCCCGCAAACATTTTGGGATCACCAGCTGCTGGTCTGCGGAGGGAAAAATAATCATCCAGGCTGCTGATAAGTCGCGTCATAAGATATTCTGTATCGGTGAGCTTCATGACCTTATTGCCCTGTACCCGACTAGCGCTGGTAAGGATATCACGGCCAATCCGAGTTCGTCTCCGAATGCTGCGACCTCTTCTTCCAAGTCTGAGGTGGCCAAGAAAACGAAGGTGTTGCGGAAGGCTCGGAAGTAACTGCTATATTTATAGCTATTTGTTAATTGTTCTTTGTCGTGTCGGTATTATTAAAATAATATGTAAAGAAAATATATTTCTTTAATTTTGAATTTGGCGCGCTTCGCGCGATCTATGGTGAGGATTTTACAATAGTGCATAAAATAAGATGTTTTCTTTGTTAAGTGATTATAACAAAATAAAACTTTGTTTTCAGAAGCAACACATGAGTTTATTTGAATCCTAGACTATAAGATATAATCTTATAAAACGACATTTTCGTTTATTGAAATACCTAAATGGAAAAAACGATGGATCAGCTACGTTTCGAATTTGCTATATTACCAGCTAAGGATGGGAAATCAAATGTCTGTTGTGTAACCTCAATAACAACAAAAGATGAAAAAGTGTTTGTTATACCAGAAGAATTACAGCCTGCTAGTCTTCATAAAGAGTTAATACAGACAGCTGCGTTCACTAAAGTGAAAAATAGTTTAAAGAAAAGACATCAGACAAGAAAAGTTTGGATAACAATGACAGATGAACTAAGAAAAGTGTACATAGATGAAGATGGTAATGTACAATTTGGAGAGCAGTATCTAGAAGAAATTGAACAAAAGCAAGCATCTGGAGGATTAGAAAAAAATACAGATTCATTGGAAAAATTATTTGCAAAATTGATTGAGAACACGCAAGATCTAAAAAAACAGAATCTAAAATATATTGCAGAGAAGTTTGTGATTGAAAAATTTACAAGTAAAAATACAAACCCAAACCAGTGGATTGATACTTTTGAAAAGGAATGTTTACGTTTTGATATTTTGGAAGATGAGAAAAAAATTGAAATATTAAGACTATTCATGGATAAAAGTTGTGTTGATTGGTACAGTTCTATGATTATAAAATTAACACTAAACTCTGACTGGCAGATATGGAAAAATAAGTTCTGTGAATCATTTGCGAATCAAGGCTGGAACCAAGTGACTTATGCCCTATTATTTAAATACAAGGATGGTTCATTGGTGGACTATGCTATAAAAAAGGAAAAACTTATACTGGACATGAGGCGATCAATAGATACAGGTACTCTGGTGGATCTAATTGCTGCAGGTTTGCCTGGATTTGTACTTGAGAAGATAAATAGAGAAGCAATGAAGGATACAGTAGACTTATTCAATGAAGTGAGAAAGTATGAACATTTGGTAAATAAAAATAGGAAGGGGGCCTACAGAAAATTCGAAAATCAAAAGATAAATAACAAAATTGAGGAACGTGCTCCATGCAAAACATGCGAAAGGCTAAATAAAGGTACTCGTTACCACCCCGAAGCTGCATGCTGGTTTAAGATTAAAGATGATGATAAATTCGATAGAAGATCTATAAGGCATGTAAATAATTCAGTGATTGAAACAGAGTTAAATGAAACCGAACAAAAAAACTAATAGTAACACCATTAATAAGAGTCAAACTACTAATAAATGATAAATTAGAAATATATGGGGTATATGATTCAGGTTCGAATGTTTCTCTCATTAACTCCAAATTATTAAAATTAAAAACCAAGAAAAATAATGCAAATGAAGAAAATTTAATTACAATTAATGGTGTGAAGAAGACCAGCGGTTTGACAAATCTAAAAATAAAAATTTTCGAAAAAGAAGAAAATGTGAATGTTTACGTCATTGATGAACCAAATTTCAAATATGATTTTTTAATAGGATTAGACATGATAAAGACATACGAGTTGATACAAAATGAGGAGTTAAAAATAACTCAAAAACAATACTTACATCAAGAAAACATAAAAAAAGAGGAAGAGATATACAAGGAAAAAAATGAAAGTAAAGAATATGAAAAGGAATATGAGATAAATTTTAATGAACATATTAAAGAAAAGGAGTTTGAAATAAAAGTAAATCATTTAGAAGAAGATAAAAGGGAAGAAATTTATAAACTAATACAACAATATAAATCGGTTTTTGCCAAGGACAAGTATGATGTAGGAACAGTTCGAGGATATGAAGCAAGAATAGATTTATTAGTGGATAAATACTGCAGCAAAAGACCATATAGATGTACTTTAAAAGACAAAGAAGAGATAGCAGTACAGATAGCAAAATTATTGGATAATGAGCTTATAGAAGAGTCTTACAGTCCATTTGCAGCACCGGTAACTTTGGCATTTAAGAAGGAAGAAAATAAAAAGTCGAGACTATGTATAGACTTTAGAGATTTAAATAAAATAGTAGTGCCACAGGCTCAACCCTTCCCATTAATTGAAGACCTAATGATAAAGACTAGGAATTGTAACTATTTTACAAGTTTAGACATAAACTCAGCTTTTTGGTCTATACCTCTAAGAGTAGAAGACCGGAAGAAAACAGGATTTGTAACACAAGAAGGACACTTCCAATGGACGTGTCTTCCGTTCGGACTGAAGACAGCACCAGCAATATTTCAAAGGATATTGAGTAACATACTTAGAAAATATAAACTTACTGATTTTGCTGTGAATTATATCGACGATATCCTGGTATTCTCAAAATCATTTGAAGATCACATAAAACACCTGAAAAAGCTGCTAGAAGCAATTCAAACAGAAGGATTCCGATTAAAATTTACAAAATGTACATTTGCATCAGATTCAATCAAATACCTGGGACATATTATTCAAAAAAATTCGATAAAACCGGTGAAGGACAACCTAATTTCAATAAGGGATTTCCCAGTACCAAAAACACAAAAGAATGTCAGACAATTTTTAGGAAAAATAAATTTCTACCATGAATATATACCAAGAAGCGCTATCATACTAGACCCACTACATAACTTACTTAGAAAAAATCAGAATTTTTTTTGGTCTGAAGAATGCCAAAAAGCATTTGAGAAGATAAAGAGTCTCTTATGTTCGCAACCAATACTAGAAATATTTGATCAAGATCTACCAATTAATATCTATACCGATGGATCACTGAAGGGCGTTGGAGCAATTTTAAAACAGGTACAAAAAGATGGTAGAGAAAGACCAGTAGCCTACTTTTCAAAAAAACTAACTGGAGCTCAAAAGAAGAAAAAAGCTATATATTTAGAATGTTTGGCCATCAAAGAAGCCCTGAGATATTGGCAGTACTGGTTAATTGGGAAATCATTTACAGTTTACTCAGACCACAAACCATTGGAGAATTTAAACTTTAAAGCAAGAACAGATGACGAGCTAGGAGATCTCACTTATTACCTCTCACAATACGACTTTAAAATAAAATATTCCCCAGGAAGAGAAAATTTAGAAGCAGACTGTTTAAGTCGAAATCCTGTGTTGGAACCAGAAGAAAATATAGAAGATCAATTGAAAATAGTTAACTTGATTACTTTGGAAGATATTATGATAGATCAGAATAAAAATGAAGAAATACAGAGAAACAAAAACAAAATAATTGAAAAACATAATGTATACTACAAAAAAATAAGAAACAAAGAAAAAATAATTATAACAGAAGAACTCAGTATTAGACTTATAAAAAAAATACACGAGGATTTGTGTCACATTGGAGTTGGACAAATGCTAAGGACTGTAAGTTCATTGTATGTAGCAAAGAATTTAACAAAGAATATAAAAAATCTCTGTAGAAACTGTGAAATCTGCATAAAAAACAAAACAAGAGGACAGGACAAATACGGATTGATGTCACATTTAGGTCCGGCGACAAGACCTCTTGAAATAGTATCAATAGACACAATTGGAGGATTTGGTGGTTCGAGATCAACCAAGAAATACCTACATCTTCTAGTAGACCACTTCACTAGGTACGCATTTATTGTAACATCAAAGACCCAGAGTGCACATGATTTTATAAAGCTAATAAATAAAGTTACCGAAACAGAAGAAATTGAAATGCTTCTCACCGACCAATACCCGGGAATAAATTCAAAAGAATTCAAGAAAGTCCTTAGTGACAAGCAAATAACAATGATATTTACAGCGGTGAACGCGCCTTTTTCAAATGGCCTAAATGAAAGACTCAATCAAACATTAGTAAACAAGATAAGGTGCAGAATAAATGGAAGTGGAGGAAAAAAGGCTTGGACTACTATTGCACATGAATGTGTAGAAAAATATAATCAGACTAATCATTCGATAACTGGCTACGCACCATGCTATTTGTTATATGGGACAGATGCTACACTATTACCAAATGAGCTACGCCAAGAATGCATACATAGTGACTGGATCAAAGATAAGGAAAAAGCGCTTAATAATACTTTAAAATCACACTACTATAATAAAAAGCTCTATGACAGAAAAAGAAAAAATACAGAACTTAAAGTTGGAGATATGGTATATGTAGAAAATGGGAATAAACTTAATCGTAAAAAGCTAGATGAACTGAGAATTGGACCATATAAAATAGTAGAAAAAAAATCAAATACCATTTATGAGATAGATACAGGACACAGGAAAACAGAGTCAAACCTATTTCACATTTCTAAATTAATTCCAGTACATATAACAAAAGATGAAGATGACGAGGAAACAAGTGATGATAGATGAAAGAAGAACTAATCGAGAGCCTGAGAGAAAATTCTCAGGTGAATTTTCTTCCTCGGGAGGGAAGATGTAAAGAAAATATATTTCTTTAATTTTGAATTTGGCGCGCTTCGCGCGATCTATGGTGAGGATTTTACAATAGTGCATAAAATAAGATGTTTTCTTTGTTAAGTGATTATAACAAAATAAAACTTTGTTTTCAGAAGCAACACATGAGTTTATTTGAATCCTAGACTATAAGATATAATCTTATAAATATTTATTTCATTTCGATTTAATGTCACTTTTGTTTTGACGTTGACAAGTATCGTGGCTTGTCAACGTCACGTCAACTTGTTTTGTTCTTGCAGATATTCTCATTGTGTGCGTTGTAAAACTAAGTTTTTGTATCGGTTGTATTTATATTTTTTTTTTGTATGTTAATAATTTTAATTCTTGTAGTATTTCTCCACGCTACTGTGACTGGGTGAGTTAGAATATCCGAGATATTCTTGTATTTAAAATTGTTATTTTTTGGTTTTTTTGTGTTTGTATTTTTTATTATTTCATTATTTTTGTTTTGTAACCTCTATGAGTTGTATCAGTTTAGATGATAGTTTCTTTTCATGCACCTCGTCATCTGATAGTTTCCTCAGTGCGGATAGCGGTTCCGTTGCTCCCCTGACCCTTGGCGTTCAGATCTCCACACTTTTTTCCCATAATCCCCACAATTTCAACATTGCCCATATAAATGCTCAAAGTGTTCCTGGCCATTACTCCGATCTTCTGGCGTCCATTAACAGTGCTCATCTTGATGCTCTGTTGATATCCGAGTCTTTTCTTAAGCCTTCTCTCTTGTCTACCCACTATGCCCTGCCTGGCTTTGTCCTTATCCGTAATGATAGAACTGGGAAGGGGGGTGGTGGTGTTGCTATTTATTTAAGGGCTGGAATACCTTTTAAGATCATCAGTGCTTCGCCGTCAGTGTACTCGGAATCGGCAGAGCACCTATTTCTCGAAGTCCTTCTTAATCATACTAAGGTACTCCTGGGTGTATTTTATAGCCCCAACCTGAGCATTGATTACTTTGGCTCACTGGACACGCTCCTGCATGATTTTTCCCCCCTTTACGAACACGTGGTCTTGATGGGTGACTTTAATACTTGTTTATTAAAGAATGACAGGCGAGCTCTTAAACTTCAATCGCTCCTTTCTTCTTTCAATCTCAGTCTCTTACCTCTGTCTGCTACTCATCATTTTCCCAACTGCACTCCTTCTCTCCTTGATCTAATAGTAGTATCTAAGACAAGTAATGTATCCTCTCATGGTCAGATTTCAGCATCTTTTTCCTATCACGATCTAATCTTTTTATCCTATCGGATTCGTCCTCCTAAGCGTAAGCCTCAATACCTGTATCTTCGGAATTACAAGGGCATTGATCTGGAGGCATTGAAGCGTGATGCTGATTGCATTGACTGGTCTAGCATATTCATGAGTACCTGCGTTAATGAAATGGTGAGTTTATTTAATTGTAAGTTATTGCAACTTTTTGACATTCATGCTCCACTCCGCCGTGTCAAAGTTAAGTATGCTCCTGCTCCGTGGCTCACTCCTGCTATAAGGGAGGTGATGGCCAGTCGAGACAGAGCCAAGCGTAGGTGGAAGCGCAGTCCGTCTGAACGCAACCTCATTACCTACAAGACATTGCGTAACCGTTGCAGTCGAATGTGTAGAGATGCAAAGAGACGCTACTTCCACAACTCTCTCAATAACCGTAACTCTTCTGAGGTATGGAAATTTCTCAAAACTGTTGGCATCGGTAAGGCTGCTTGCGCTGCTGGTGGGGACACTGACGTGGGTGCCCTTAATAACTACTTCTCCTCTCCCCCCGTACGTTTGGACCCACACGTCCGTGCCCGTACATTGAGTGGGCTTGCTAGTTTGCCGTTGCCTCAGTGCTCTCTGTTCGAACTGAGTGCTGTGACTGAAGACGATGTCAAAAAGTCTATCCTTGCCATATCCTCTAGTGCAGTCGGTAATGATAACATTTGCTCTAGAATGGTGTTCTTAACGCTACCGACTGTCCTCCCTGTCCTGACACATATCCTAAATTTCTCCCTGTTCTCTTGTTCTTTTCCTAATTCCTGGAAAGAAGCCATTGTTATTCCTTTACCCAAAATTTCCAATCCAGCTGCTTTGTCTGATTATAGACCCATTTCCATCCTTCCTTACCTGTCTAAAGTTCTGGAGCACCTGGTGCATTCTCAGCTTTCTTCTTTCCTTAGCCGCAATAACCTTTTCCACCCTTTACAATCTGGTTTTCGTCCCGGTCACAGCACTGTAACTGCACTGTTGAAGGTTACTGACGACATCCGTCTTGCGATGGAAAATAAATCCCTGACGTTACTGGTTCTCCTTGACTTCAGCAGTGCATTTAATTCTGTCGATTTCGACATTCTTCTTGGCATCCTTAAATCTATTAATATTTCTTCTTCCACGTTAAATTGGTTTGACTCCTATCTTAGAGGCCGTACGCAGTGTGTCCGGCTTAATCACTTATCCTCCAATTGGTGCAACCTTTCTGCGGGCGTACCTCAAGGTGGCGTTCTCTCTCCTCTCCTGTTCTCTGTTTTCATTGACTCTGTCACTAAGGTCATTTCTTCCAACTTCCATCTCTATGCGGACGACTTGCAACTCTACAGACATTTCTCGTTAAGCGATGCGGAATCTGCCGTTACCGCTATGAATCAGGACCTGAATATGATCGAGGGCTGGGCGCAGTCCTTTGGGCTACAGATCAATCCCAAGAAGTCTCAGGCCATGATCATTGGCGGCAGAAACTTGCGTGGCAGGCTTGATGTTGCGTCGTTGCCTCCTCTTTGTTTAGGTGGGGTTCAACTGAGCTATGCAGAAACGGCTAAAAATTTGGGTGTCATCATGGACTCCCATTTATCATGGTCTGCGCAGGTCAATGAAGTCAGTCGCAAGGTGCACTTCACCTTTCACACGCTGAAATGCCTCCAGTACTTTTTGCCCTTGAAAACCAAAATCTCTCTTGCTCAGACTCTCATTCAACCCATCATAGACTACGCTGATGCTTGTTATTTGGATGCCACAGAGGAGCTCTTAAATAAGCTTGAGCGGTTGCAAAATTTATGTATTCGTTTTGTTTTCAATCTCAAAAAATATGATCATGTTTCTCATTTTCGCAAAGAACTCAAGTGGCTCCCTATTCGTCTTCGCAGGAACACGCGCATTTTGTGTCTTCTTTTTAATATCCTTTTTAATCCCAAAACTCCTTCCTATCTGCGAGAACGCTTTTCATTTGTTCGCTCGCCTGATGCGCTCTGTAGAACGCATCTCAAATCTCTCCTTAAAATCCCCTCCCATTCCACTGACTTTTATTCCTTCTCCTTCACAGTAAACGCAGTACGGTTGTGGAATTCGCTGCCGCCTGAATTAAGGAGCTGTCAAACTGTTGCTACTTTTAAACAGAAACTCAAAAGCTACTATTTGTCCTCCTCTTCTTCATAGAGATTTTATAAAATATGTATTTTTGTATGTATGTATTATCTTTTGCTTTATATATACCTATATATATGTGTATAATTTATATATCTTTACTATGTCCTTTTACACAGTCTATCTACTTCTCTTTATTCTAACTCTCCTACTACGGGTCTGCTGGAAGAAATTTCGAATTTAGAAATAAGCAGTACCTTTGTACTATTTTTTATACTATGTCTACTTCTTTTATATTTTCACTGTGTACATAAATTGTTAAATAAATAAATAAATAAATAATACCAACCAATGTCAAAATTAAATTACATACAAAATTATTATTTCAAATTCACGATACATTGTCTCATATCATTTTAGATTGTTATGAATACAATTAAACTAATACAGTCAAATTACAACTTTTATTAAACATATCTACTATCTGAGGTCTCGGCTACCTACCCTTTAATTTTCAACTTAAACGGTTCAGCTATTCCTAAGTTATGAGTAGGAGTAGGGTAACTAACCCAACTTTCTGTTATATCCATTATTTTCTTCCAGAGATTTAACCCGCTTTCATAGAGTACTATATCCTGAGAGAACAACTTTCCGCACTAGGATATAAAGTAGCCGATATTTTATACTGATGCATCCCTACTAATGTTATAAATGCGAAAGTAACTCTGTCTGTCTGTAACGCTTTCACGTCTAAACCACTGAACTGATTTTAATAAAATTTGGTACAGAGGTAAAGTTGACCTTGAGAAAGAACATAGGATAGTTTTGTTCCCGGATTTTTAAAGAGTCCTCTTGGAAACGCGATATAAGCGAAATTGATGCGGACGAAGCCATGGGTGTAAACTAGTAATTCATATTACTGTCAAGTTTCATCAGGATCCGTTTCACCATTTCCAAGTAAACATATCACAAACATACACACATACTTTAACATTATTATTATATTTTTAATTTCAGATAGTAATAAGGCCTACAGAAGAGGAACTATCGACATATGTAACATCTCGGAATGGAAATAACGGACAGATACAGTTGTGGCAATTCCTACTAGAACTGCTCACTAGTGCCGAATATTTTGACGTTATTCGGTGGCACGGTTAGTATTTAGACTAATTATAGTATAACTAGCCGGTTTCACGCATTTTTACTCGAATCCCGTGGGAACTACCGCCCATACCGGGATAAAATATAGCCTATGTTACTCGCAGATAATGTAGCTTTCTAATGGTGAAAGAATATTTAAAATCGGTCCAGTAGTTTTTGAGTTTATCCATTACAATCAAACAAACAAAAAAATTTTTTTTTTCCTAATTATAATATTAGTATAGATATACATTATGTAAGATGTGGGTCGCCTGTTTAGCAAAATCACACTTTTATTCACTAATTTCTTTATTATATTCTTCTTACATTTTTACCTCCCAAACTTGACAACTCGTAGCTCAACTCAAAATGATATTTATACTTCGTTAAGTAATCATATATTATATTTCTTCCCACAGGTACGGAAGGTGAATTCAAGCTACTAGAGCCGGAGCGCGTGGCGCGACTATGGGGCGCGAGGAAGCACAAACCCGCCATGAACTACGAGAAACTGTCCAGAGCTCTACGCTATTATTATGACGGAGATATGATCGCTAAGGTTTCTGGGAAAAGGTAATTGTATTATTAAAATATATGTATAAATATATCTATAACTGGTTTTTGTGAGCGGTTTCACCCGCTTCCCATGGGTACATCTTTTCGCACATGGATGAAAATAAACATATAGGGTGACTGGTCATTAGCGCACAATACTTCTCTTACTCTATACACATGATTCTAATCACTACAAACAACTTCCCCATTTATTTTTTTATATTCCTTAGTTTAATCATAATAACAAACAACTGTCTGGCTGTTATAATCATATCGTATAATATTTCAATATAATATATTGCCGACTGCTTGGACCAAGTCATGGGTTTAATTTTAATTGTTACAATGGACAGATTCACCTGTTTCTTTCCTTGAGTTAACACTTACAATCAGTATAGGGGCCCGATTCTCCTAATTTTACTTAAGCAACATACAATTCACATTCGACTGAGATCCAATCACGACTCGATTACGATTGAAGCGTATGTGGCGTTTTGCTATTTTTCTTTGAAATAAACGTTTTTATCCTTTTCTGTCATTCAATAATGAATCATTTTGTCTGCAAATGATTAATAATCAAAAATATATAATGACCGTATAGAGCAAAATCACCAAAATAGCAGACCAATCGCAAACCAATCGAATGTTGTTGGAATACGATTGGTCTTATATTAGTAGCAGAATGCCCGATATGGTTAAAACTGCTATTGCGATTCGATTTCTCTTCAATTTTGACATTATTAACTTAGGAGAATCGGGCCCCTGATCTGTATAGATTTGTACCGGAAACCTTTTTTTTATGTAAGCACCCTAAGGGTGCGTCCACATCTGGCGAATGCGCCGCGAATGCGCAGCACGCGAGCCGGTCGCGAGCCGTCCGCGAGCTGCGCGCGTGCATGTTTGTTCGATGGCCGCTTCTGCTTGGCCCGCGCGCAGCTCGCGCGCGACCTAAGCGCCGCACGCGAGCGGCGCGCAGGCGGCGCGCGACGTCTGCCATCTCCGATAGTACTGAGCCAATATACGGAACTGTAAGGGCGAGAACTGAGTGACTCTATACGAGCATTGCATGAGTTACGCTAAAGAAGCTCACCAAACTATTGCAGTGACTGAAAGAAAAAAAGAAAAGAAAGAAAATCCATTTATTTCAAACACACGAATGACGCAAGAAACAAATAAATAAATAAGAGACAAAACAAACAAACAATGAACATAAAAAGAAAAACCCTGCAATTGCGCAAACGGCTCGCGAGCTGCGCATTCGCGGCACATTCGCCAGATGTGGACGCACCCTTAAGACAGATTGTCAGGGTTTCTGGTTTCTGTCTACCCGTTACGACTACCAAAAAATGTTCAAATGACTGCCGGGACCCACCAGCTTTTCTTGCCTTCCAAATCACGGAAGAACACCTCTTGTCACGATGATCACCCATCCTTGCTTAACCTTTCAAGCACCGTTATATTTCAAATATTAATATTAACTTTTAAAATTATTACATTTCAGATTCGTCTACAAATTCGTATGTGACCTTCGTCAGCTATTGGGTTACGGAGCCGGAGAATTAGCCGACCTCGTAAAAGAGGTACACGAGTCTAGACCTAACAAGAGCAGCCTGGATTACACTTCGTAAAATGTAAGATGAGCTGTTCCTAAGATAAGGTGGGATAGACGGACAAAATACTGATTATGATTATGTTTTATATGCATTTGAGATATATATGTCGCAGTTATAAGACTAGAAGATTGATTGAATGGCGTTGTTCAGTTAAGTGGCTAGCCGTTTGATTGAATTTCAATTTTTTTACTAATTGGCTGGAATCATAAGGAGGACATAATTTTATTTGTTTGTATTTGTGGCTGTAAAATGATTGAAAGTTATTATTGAATTTTGAAAAGTAGTCTAAAGTAAATCAACATCATTTTGTTAATAATACGTCATTCTTTTTTAAAATGAAATCAATAGAAAACAACAAAAAAACAATTTTAGACATCGATCTTTTAAGAAAGGAGTAAATTATAATTTATTTAGTTGTTTTTGCGATATTATAAAGTACCAAGATAATATTCAAAACTAGATTTTCTACGTGGGGAACTACTTTTTGCACCTGGATAAAAGTAGCCTAACTATGTATTTTCTCAGGCTCTAGATTATCTGTATACCAAATCTCATTTAAATCGGTTCAGTAGTTTAAGCATGAGAGCGCGACAGACAAACAAAATTACTTTCGCTTTTATAATATAAGTAAGGTTTATGTTGTGTAGAATAGTGGAAAATACAGGTATGCCATTTCTTATAGATATAAGTCTATATAATAATATGTATGTATATGTATAAAATGCGAAAATCCTGTTATGCTTTTAATATAGGAAAAAGGGCTGGACCGATATACATGAAAAAAATATTATATAAAACGTTAAATTATAAAAATGATTTATATCAAAATCATTATCAGCCTTACTTATAAACGTGAGTAATACTTAAGGGCTGCTTAAGAAAAAATCTTACTTATACACGTTGCTTAAGCATGTCTTAACTAATGAACCCAAATATTTAATCACTACTTAAGGCTTTACTTGGACACCAATGGCTGATAAAAAGGTGAAGGAAAATATCTCAAGGAAACCTGGACTATAAAGTCTGAAATCAGCAACCCGCATTGAGCAAGCGTGGTGATCAATGCTCAATCCTTCTCCGTGTGAGAGGAGGCCGCAGCCCAGCAGTGGGACGATAAAAAGGCTGTAACAGTAACAGTAAGGCTTTAAGTAGTAATTAGTTAAAATGATGCTTAGAAGATGATTCGACGATTTTTATAAGTAAGGCTGTATATGTATAGTTTTCGCAAAACTCAACGGCGATACCCTAATTAAGTAGGCACATAAATTAAAGTTAAACAATTCTGATAAAAAGTCATCGATCCAAATTATGCTGAAAATAAACACTTTTTGAAAGTCAAAATAGACTTTTTACACAAATACATATTAAACAGACGAACTACTGGTTCAAAATAATGATTTCATTGATTAAGTAATTTATTGATTTTTAAACTAAGTTACAAATATCAAGGTTGTCTTTAGCTGGGTCTAAATTTGATTGTTAACCAACAAAAAATATAAAAAAGTTCTTGTCAAATAATTTTGCCTCTCTGAAGTTAGCTAATAGTGACTTCACTATAGTCAAAATGTATGAACAAAATATGAATGCCATGGAGAACAAAATGACTAGCGGAGATGTCATAACGCAAAATTTCCTAAGAAAGTAGCGCGACAACATGCGGGGCGAGGGGGACGAGGAACGTTACTAGCTCCGCCCATTTTCAAAATAAAATCACCAATCAATCAAGACCAATCTTTGACAGATTGGTTTTGATTTGACTAGCAACCCGAACGTCTCGTTAGTTCTAGTAACCGATCACGCCTACCGTACGTTGCTTGACCTACAAGAAGGCGCCTGACCTACCTTCCTTATGGCATCTCCGCTATCTTTCCTTCCTCTTTGACATGTGACATGTGACAAATAGCTAACTTCGGACAGGCAAACTTATTTGGTGGGACTCTAAATAGTTATAAAACTCTCACCGTCTTACCCAAAAACTTTTAAACGTCAGTTTAAGACTTGTCTAAAAAAATGTCAGATTATGACGTTGAAATAAGGTACATTTTGCAGCCGCATTTTTTTTAGACAAGTGTTTGACACGTGTTTAAGTTTTTGTAGTTATACCATCAAAATTTAAAATGTTTTTAAATAAATACATGTATGTATTTGTAAGTAAATGTATGTATAAGTAAAAAGTCTGATTGCCAGTCAGTTTTTAATTGTTTTTGAACGAAAAGTGATATGTAAATAGTTATGTTATGTAATAAGGTATTTGTACAAATAAAGTCTATTTTTTGTGTTTAATCTTTGCTTTTAATTTCTACCCTTGAAATATACAATTTGACGACCTCGATGGCGCAATGGTCACCATGCCGGATTGCCGAGTCCGAGGTCCCGAGTTCGATTCTCGGTTCGGTCGACATTTGTGTGATGAGCATGCTTGTTGGCCGTGGTCTGGGTGTTACAATATGTATTTATAAATATGTAGCTATATGTAGTTTTGTCAGTTGTGTTAGCACCCATAACACAAGTTACTTAATAAGTTATAATGGGGCTAAACGACCGTGTGTGAAAAGGTGTCCCCACATTATTTATTTATTTAATGTGTAACATTAAACTTGAAAATAGTGTCATCAGAACAATGAACAGCAATAATTAAACGACTTTCTATAGGTTAATTAAGTATGTCTTTCAGAAAAACATTATTAAATAGGTCAAGCCATCACCTGCGCGAATGAACTTGACAAGTAGTCGCGTCGTCACAGACACAAGGTCAGAATTGCCAGTAGAACTTACCAGTAGAAGAATTAAAAAATATATGGACTGTTTAGCTCATACATTTTAAATGTATAGATATTTTTAATCACTTTTTTTACACTCGGAATTTGGACTGTTGAATTAAAAAATTCGTTTGGGGAGTCTGAGGTTTTACGCATTTAACTTTATGCATTGCAAATGAGAAATAATTAATGACCATCCAGCTTATTATTAACGTGGTTTTAAAAAAGTACCAGCTTTTGTACCAGGTTTAAACCACCGTCCCGAACAAAATCAGTAGACTAAAGCGGTACTTATTAAAAGGAATCATCAAAAAATAAAACGACAAAAAATAGATCAAAACATATAATTCAAAACAGTCCAAAACACTGAAAATAGCGTCCACCAAATATAGAAATACAACACAAAAATAAAGCAATTTGCTATGTAAAATAGCTTCTGATTTTTGACCGCAACAGAACTATCTTTTAAGCCATCTTTCAGTATATATTTCCTTACGCCTATAAGCCAAATTTTCAGTAAATCTGGCTTAGAAACTTTCTTCATGTCAAAATTGAATATTGCTCTGTCGGTATCGGACATGCTATCCATCATAGATTTGAGGTTTTCGTTACCGAATTGCCAAGAGTTGGATAGAAAATATCTGTAGATGAATGATAGTTTGTCTATTTTTGTGTAAATTGAGACGAACCTGAAAAAATACAATTGAATTGAGAACTGCTTCTTTTTGGGAAGTCGGTTAAGAATAAACATATAAACACACGTAGGTACCTATTGGTCATGTAGTCAGTAGCTAGTACCTAAGTCTGACAGCCAGTCTCACCAAGGAGTAACGGATTGCCCGGGAAACTGGGTTGAGAAGGTCAGATAGGCAGTCGCTCCTTGTGAAATACTGGTGCTCAACTGCATCTGGTTATAGGCAGTGGCATCTAACTCCAACGACGTTGGGCTTGGGGAATACGCTAGGCAGATAACGAAAATTGTGTCACAGCTTCAAAAACTATTTAGGTGCAAAAGAATTAATTTGTATAAAACGTGGTTTTAAGAAGTACCCACTTTAGTAATAGCTTTAGTTCACTGGTTTTGTTCGGGACGGTGGTTTAAAGGTGGTACAAAAGCTGGTACTTTTTTATTAAAACCACGTTTTATAATAAGGTGGCCTCAGACTCACAAATACTGAGCACTGAATATATACAGGACAAACCGAAAAGCCTCCTTTTATAAAGTCGGTAACAAGCTATACTTACGGTGGAATCCCCTTGGCTCTAAAAGGCAACACAGCACAGACTCCATCGAGCAGATATGCGGGTATGTAATGTATTAACCATGTCAGCAGAAAGTATTTCAGTTTGTTACTAGTTTCTATCAAGTAGCAGTACCAGACTGCTTTAACAGAGGCCAGTTCTCTAGAATTGTTCATCACGTGGCGAGCTAGTTCTGAAAAGGAAAAAAAAATACAATTAATTGGAAAAACTCGTGGTTTAAGTGAAACAATCACGGATCGATTGCTCATAAGGTTAAGCAACGCTTGACGCGGTCGGACTCCAGTCCGTGGATGGGTGATTATCTTGTTATGACGACTTCTTCTGTGTTTCGGAATGCACGATAAACTCCCGGCTGTCATTTGAACATCTTTGGTTACGGGTAGTCAGAAGCCAGAAAGTCTGACAACGAGTTTTACTATGTGGTCTTATCAGGTTGCCCGAGTATTTAGTTGGGTTGAGAAGGTCTGAGGTTTATATGGAACACTGGTACTCAGCTGCATCCAACTAGACTGGAAGCCGACCCCAACACAGCAGACAGAGAGCACTGTAATATGTCCTGCACAGCTGGCTGTTCTCTTCCGAGAGAACAGCTACGGTGGCCAAGAATCAGTCTGGTTATGAGGTTTTTATACTTTAGCCTAATTCTACATACATGTACCTACAGGGTTACTGGTAATTCGAGGTACCTATATCTAGAAGGAGTTGATACAAGGGCTCCATAGCAACAAATCAAGCATCCCTTACGCCTGGGCGAAATGCAGTAGTTTCCAAAATGCTCCTTCCAGTTTAACGTCAAGTAACTCTATAGACTATTGTATGACGAGAAACTCACCCCACTTAATAAACATTTCCTTATCCGTCACAGTATAGATTGGCACGTCATTGGTGATCTTCCTTCTCTCCATGGAGTCCCAAGCAGCAGTTATAATGGCATTGTTCACCAAGTCTACCGGTGTTAGAGCTAGCCCCTTGTGAATATCTACGAAGAATACGTGCATGATCCCTAAGGCTACTCCTACTAATATCTGGAAATATGATGATCATTAAATTAGTAGATATATTATAAGCCCTCAAATATGCAACGCCTGAAATAGCCGCTAAGCTGTACCTTAACATTATTATTAACACCTGTAAATACCATAACGAGTGAATAAATATTTTGAGTTTGAAAATTCATTCTCCCAGCTTGGTCTGTCCTACCGTTAGGCAAAGGCCTCCCAATTTCACCTACTTTTCGGCTATCGCAAACAGGGTAGCCTTTGAAAAAGATGGCGGGACGACCAGCCTACAACCCTGATTGGAGGCAATCATGATCACAAAGTCTATATAACTCCAATAAAAGTGAAATCAAAACTTCTATATTATAAGTACAGAAAGAAAACCACCCATTTCAAAACCATTTTATCATCACCAGAGGTTTTCCTACCTATTGTGGTGTTTTATGTATCACTAGCTGTTTACGTCGGTTTCACCCGCAAGCTACTTCTCGCAGTTGGATAAAAAGCTAAGTCTTAATAATCCAAGCTTTCAGTTACCCCTATCCTCCAAACCGAAGCGGGGACGAGAATAAAATTTCTCCACTCAGGGATACCTACTACTTAGTGGACAGAGACGAGAAGTTTGAATAAAAATTCTATTGGTCAGGTATGTATTTAAAAACTAGTGCACTTCGCTTTCCTTTCTTGAAGCCAAGATAAGAAGCCTTACCCCACTAGGTCCCATGACACTGCTCATGTCTAACCAGCCAGGCATCGGCTCTCGGTAACCGCCCACAACTGAAAAGGTACATATTTATTTATCATTCCTTTCAAATATTTCAATCTTCGATGAATAGAGTCTGCTTCTGCAACTTCAGACTCAAGATTTTTGACCTTAGCAGCAGTTTTGACGCTAAAGCGTAACCAACAAGCAAACGGGTGCACATTATAAGATATTCGCTATAATGAACCAAAGATATGTTGACGATATAATGAGTCGATATCTGTGATTAGGCCGTTTACACAAATTAGTAAACCTAGTCAATTTATAAGGGAGGTAATAATAATGATGTTTGGAAGTCCTGGAAATGGTCTGGTTGGGTCTGATATATAAAAAGTATTTTATTATTTTCAGCTATAATCATAGGCACGAATCTTGAGCGCTGACCTTCACCTGCGCAGAAGTAATTTATTGTGTCCCTTTTGTGGTATGAAGTGAGGCGCGGGGGCATTGGTGGGTGATTGGCCCGCAGTGCATGCGTCATAGCCGTCACTCGGGATTGGTTCTTTGCTAATAAATCACTTCTGCGCAGGTTAAGGTCAGCGCTCAAGATTCGTGCCGATGATTATACTTAAGGCATGATTGTAATTGTAACTACTAACAGATTTTCAGAAGCTGCCTGTTACACAACGTCTTACCTATAGGCGGTCTGACAACGCAAACGGGGAGTTCGGCAGCATAGATCCTTACCATCTCTTCAGCAATGGCTTTCGTAAAGGCATACGTGTTCGGCCATCCTTTGGTCAACCTGAAGCAGTTTGGATTTTCAAAATATGTTTCTCAATTCTTCATAATCAGCCCTGAATCTACTGAAGAGCTTAGATATCTTTTAAAATATAGAGGAGGAAAACCGTGGGTCGCTTGATCATAAGGTTAAGCAACACTTGGCGTGGTTGGGCCGTGGATAGGTTGACCATCTTGTCATCACTAGTTTCTCGTAAGGGACATCAAATTTGGTGGTATAAAGTGGTATTAGGTTGCACAGATAGAGAAGGTCAGATAGGCAGTCGCTCTGTACTCTGTATGACACATTGGTACTCAACTGCGTCCAGTGAAGACTGGAAGCTGACCTATGTACCCTGATAAGGATATTTAAGAAATTAGCTTACTCCGGAGTAATGCCATTAAGCCTGGCTACATCCATCCGCTCAGCCATGGCTATCATGACGTTTGGAGCCACGGGACATGGATAGAACTGCTCTAGCACATCCTTGCCGATCCTCTCCTCAGTAGCCTGGCTGTAGGCTGTTGAGACGTACACGTAGTTCCTGGAACATAAGGTTTTTTTTATCCACCAGCGGTTCCCTGACGGTTTGAAGTACTAGCGGTTTCAGGAGCTGAAGTAAATACTTCGCGTATAAGGATAAAAAGCAACTTATGTGGTTCTGATGTTTAAGCTGGTTATTGCTGCTTTTTAATCATGACCCATTTCAGGCATTCTAATTTTTTTTTCTTCTATTTACCTCTGCATCTTCTCGCACCTTTACTTATTCATATATCTGACAGATAAACTATAAATTTTGGTTCCTCGTGTCTCGAATAGCGTGAGCAATATCTGGCAGAAATTATAGCAGCCTCTATCTGGCACATAACCTCACCTAACTATCAGATACCTATCAGAAACCGGGCATTATAGCATACATTTCATCCTTAATTATTACGCAACGTAAATAAAAGTGAAATATGTATGTATCACCTGAGTTTCTTGCAATTCTTGGCTAGTTCCAAAGTCTCCCTGGTGCCACGGACGTTAGTCAGCGTGGCAACTTTGAGAGGCTCGTCAAACTTTATGGTAGCTGCCATGTGGATCACGATATCAACCTAAAAATAAATGTTTTTATCTTAATCTTCCTTACTTCCATTGAATATCAGAGTTTTCTCATATCCGCCTGACGGCCTCTGACGTGGAATTGCAATTTAGCTGGTATTATGTGGCCTTTTAAGCATGATAAAGAAAGTTTCAAAAATCCTCAAAGCGATTTCGGCCCTAACCGGGAATCGAATTCGAAACCCCGTGCACAGTAGTCGCGGTATGCGCTTTCTGGACCAACAAGGCAGCGATGCAATATAGCCTTCGTAAGGACATACAACTATGAATGAAACCCACTGCTCCCATTGTGGGTGCAGCGCGAAGAAGTATTAGATTCTTCTAACTAAAACCCACCATGTTCCTTCTGGAGCCCTTTATGTACCAGCGCCGCGGTAACTCCTTCAAACAATCCTGATGGGACTTACCTCAGCTGTGATAGTGGCCCAATCCGCATCACTCAGGCCAAGCCTAACATCAGCCACATCCCCGCTGACTGGTACAATCTTGTCTGCGAAGCGAGGGCGCTTTCCGCGCACCACGTCAAATGCTGAATCTTGTAGCATGTACTCCAATCTCTCTTGCATCGATTTCCCTTTCTTTGGTCGCAGCAGAAGAAACATTTTCTTCAATTTACATGCCCTGGAGAAACAGAACAATAAATATTGTTAGCTCACTTCATGAAATCTAATAAAAATAGGGTCCCGATCGATAGTCGGCTAAGGCGGATGTTCGCTCTAAGATCAGTCAGTTACGCAGGACTTATTATAGTGCACGAGCATTTGCTTGGACACAAGTGCACTCACTATTCCTTCACTCTCATAGTCCGATGGGTCGGCAATCCGACCAGCAGGACTGACATTTTCATGCTCGCCAAGGCACTAACTTCTGGACTCCGGCTGATAAAGCCATTTCGGCCTGCCTAGGGACTCGAATCCAAGACCTCGTTCACAGCATTCACGCTTTGCGACTACTAGACTAAAGATAAAGTTTATATTCTGGATTCTTACCCTCTTACCACAAAAACTTTTAAACGTCTGTTGAACACTTGTCTAAAAAATATGATTGTAAAACGGACCGTATTTTTTAGACAAGTGTTCAACAGATGTTAAAGTTTTTGTAGTAAGGCCATTAGAGTCTCTAGCTAGCACTTTCGCATTTATAATAAACTCTTTTGCAAAAAAAAACGGGCACCTATGCGAAATCTTAGTTTTAAGGACTTTACGTGTATTTCAAAGGGGTTTAATGATTGTAGTATGTTTCTAGCATCAAAAGAGTTAGCCAGGCATGCGTGAGAGTGTATTCTAAAATTGAATTTTGTACAATTGCTAAGAAATTGGTTAAACCTTGTTTTGGACTAATTGCTGGCAGAAAGTTCGTCGGTGTTTTGAAAAGTTTTTAAAGTGATTTTCAGGAAAATGATAACGCAGTTTTAATTAATGATTAATGTACTTTTTTGTTAGATAAAAACATTGTTGAAAAACTATGCGTATATGATAAAATTTTCACCTGTTCTAAATGGGCTATACTAATGATTGATGGCAATTTTAAAAGTTTCGGTATTTTAGTGTAAAGCGTTCTATTGTTCAGATATTGTACCCACGTGTTTTAAAATATCGCTTTTTCATAAATAAACACTATTTAGAAGAGTATCAGTACCTTTGGCTGCGACAAAACAAAATTAAAGTAAGCAGTGCCGATCACAACCCGTCTCCTATCGGACTTTGACATTTAAAAAATACCAAATTTTGTGATAAATGTTAAAATTAACCACATGAAAAATGATGAGGAGGGTTAAAGCTATCTAAAAAGTCAAATTATTGCCTCGTTGAAGCTCTCGATCACTCCATAGGTATCGGGTTACTAAACAACGATTTAGCTGAAAGGGAGTCAAGAATTCAAAATTATTGGCCAAACGTATGTTTCTTAAGAAATGAGCAGTTAGCCAATTATTGTTATGATTTAAGCAGGAAAGTGCTGCAGGTGCCAGAAAATCTCGGTGTAGGCAAGTTTATTTAATAAAATATCCGTGGGATGAAAACACGCTATTTGAAAGCTCAGACTCATAGATCTTCAGAGGTCTACGGAGTTTCTCAAGAGACGAGTTTGTTTAAAAATCAGTAATTACGAGACCTTAAAACCTCTTGCTCACAGTCTATGCGCTATTTCTGTATTTTGTAGAATTTCAAGACTTTTAAAAATGTCAAAGTCCTATAGGAGACGAGTTGTGATGGGCACTGCTTACTTTAAATTGGTTTTATCGCAGCCAAAGGTACTGATACTCTTCTAAATAGTGTTTATTTATGAAAAAGCGATATTTTAAAACACGTTTGTACAATATCTGAACAATAGAACGCTTTACACTAAAATACAGAAACTCTTAACATTGCCATCAATCATCAGTATAGCCCATTTAGAGCAGGTGAAAATTTTATCATATACGCATAGTTTTTCAACAATGTTTTGATCTAACAAAAAAGTACATTAATCATTAATTTAAACTGCATTATCATTTTCCTGAAAATCACTTCAAAAACTTTTCAAAACGCCGACGAACTTTCTGCTAGCAATTAGTCCAAAACAAGGTTTAACCAACTTCTTAGCAATTGTACAAAATTCAATTTTAGAATACACTCTCACGCATGCCTGACTAACTCTTTTGATGCTAGAAGCATACTACAATCATTAAACCCCTTTGAAATACACGTAAAGTCCTTAAAACTAAGATTTCGCATAGGTGCCCGTTTTTTTTGCAAAAGAGTGTATTAGTAGTTGAGTAAGGATTAAGTCATACTAATGCTTGGATTTCCAATAATCGTAATTAATTGACATTTTAATACCCTTGATTGACCGATTAGTACCCATGTAAATAGCCGCAAACAATCATAATAATGCAAATTAATGTATTCTAATTATTACCTGAACTTAGTACCTTAGTGCTTTACTTAAGTAGAAGCTTAAGAGACTGACTACAGACATATTTTTTACAATGTTACTGCTGTACTGTTACAGCCTTTTTATCGTCCCACTGCTGGGCTGCGGCCTCCTCTCACACGGAGAAGAACTGAGCATTAATCAACTGGCTTGCTGAATACGGGTTGGTGATTTCAGACCTCATACAATATTTTTGCCAAATCTACCTCTATACAGTTTTTGACGGCGAAAAAAATATAGATTTATCTTGAACATATTTCTGAGAACCCTGTAATATTCAAAAAAGTTCTTGAAAGTTTCCTCAATACAAAAAATAAAATAAAACTAACCTCTTAAAATGATCAATGACAAAAATATATGTATTACTTAACAACGTACATTGATAAAATTTATAACATTACGTATCCCTATATAAACACAGAACTTTTGGTTTTTTATTTTTGACTACTCAATGTATTTTTAAATTATTTGTAAAACGTTATGAACATCCCGTCATCAGGCTTCCCTTTCTCGGGGCCCAGCAGGGCCAAGGTCTGCCGGGGCTGCGGGATTGTTCGCGCGAGTTACCGCGGCCCTGGTACATAAAAGGCCTACGACGGAACACGACGGTGTTTAGTCAGTAAGAGTCTGACACTTCCTCACCGCTGCTAACCCACAGCGGGAGGGGTCATTTGATGATTTTTGACGTCGCTAAAAACAAAAAAAGGCTTCTCTTTCTTACGTATTATGTTTTGGCTGTTATCAGCGTCCAGAATAATGTTCCATATGTATTGTTTTATTTATTTTGCATAAATTATTGTTTAAACACAACCAACAACCGTATTAAAATATTCCATCACGTGAGTTCAATATTAATTTATTGTAATATAAACAAAAGCGTCAATGGTAGGACATTTATAGTTACAAAATACTAATTAAAGGGTCATGGTCATAGTCATAGTCATTGTCATTGGAATAATAAGTATTTATGTATACTTCTACATATAGTTATATAATAAAGAGGAATCAATTTTTGTTTGTTTGTATCTTATCGGTAAAGCACCAGACTCTCAATGTGTGGTTTCGATTCCAGGGACCCGATTCTCCTAAGTCAATAATGTCAAAATTGAATAGAAATTGAATCGCAATAGCGTTTTTAACAATATCGGGCATTCTGCTACTAATATAAGACCAATCGTTTTCCAACGACATTCGATTGGTTTGCTATTGGTCTGCCATTTTTGTGTTTTTTACGGCAGTTTGCTGTACAATCGAATTTTGCAATCGTAAATCATTTGCAGACAAAATGATTCATTGTTAAATGACAGAAAAGGATAAAAACGTTTATTTCCATGAAAATATAGGTAGACCTAATTTACAATTCATCGATGCATTTATGTATTTTGAAAACTAGCCCACATCAGTTTAATGCTTTTCCTGACGGAACTACTTCCTGTACTCGGATAAAAAGTAGCGTATATTCTTCTCTGGTGTCATCATCCTCCGAGCCTTTTTCTCAACCATGTTGGGGTCGGCTTTCAGTCTAACCGGATTCAGCTGAGTACCAGTGCTTTACAAGAAGCGACCGCCTATCTGACCTCCTCAACCCAGTTACCCGGGCAACCTGATACCCCTTATATTCTTCTCTGGTGTATAAGCTGTATTATTGCCAATTTTATTAAAATCTAATCGGCCGTTTGCACGTGAGGGGGGAACAAATATACGGTTACGTTCAAAGTTTTGTCTTAAGTATCTAAAATTTGTGTAAATAATCAATTGAATTAATGTTGTAAATAATTAGAGTCACGTTTTAATGATAATAGGTTCTATTGTTCAGTCATTATAACACAGGGGTGTGTTGTGTAATGATGATAATGTAAGAATACTGAAATGTATGTCATTACTCCCGCGGAAGAAGGCCCTTGTGCTAGAAATATGGTATCTAATATTTATGTAATCAAAATGGTCCTACATTTTTCTTTTCCCTCCTGCTCTGTTCCCAATTTTAATTGGGGTCGGCGCAATATGTCATCCTCTTCCATTTTCCCCTGTCACTCGTCATACTGACACTCACTCCATTCCTATTCACGTCATCTTTCAGGCAATCCATCCATCTTTTTTATTAGACCTATAACTAATCTTGGAGTGACAAAAGTGCTTCTAGACTTCTTAAAATACTCGGAAAATTTGTCTATCTCTCACCTGAAGAGTTTCTCTACAAGCTGCTTGCCGAGGAAGCCGGAGCCGCCTGTCACGAACACGGTAGCTCCTCGGTAGAACTCCTGAACTGCCGAATCTCCTCGGTCTATCACATCGTTCATTGGTTCCTGTCTCAAAAGCATTTTAGCCTCAAATTCTTGAGCTGGATCCATGGTTTTTTTAACTTAAATTTTAGGTTTTAAATACGAAAAGCGATTGCTATTTGACTGCAAAGTTAGACCGAGTTTAGAGTAGATTATAGAAACTTTTTTCAAAATGTCGGATGTTAATTTTCTCTTAATTTTTTTCCAAAAGTGTTTTGAAAAGGGCTACTTGAAAAACTTTAATATTTGTAAAAAAAAAAAAAAATATGGAAAAGTAAATTTAAAAGATTGTCAAAAAATAAATCCCGAAACTCGTGCGAAGGGTTTTGCTCTTTTTGACGTAATGAACAAACAAGTTAAAAGTTGTTTTTTTTTTAATCGAAGGGAAGGCCAAAAGGGAGAACTCGGTTTATTTTCGGTGATCCGTTAAAAATCATTGTACAGAACATTTTGTCACGAAAACAAACTCCATTGTTTTTGTAATTATTATTTGTAAATCACCGGGTTCCGTATATAATATAAAACTATAAATTTCGATGTGACGTGTCGTATGTATAATTTACTCACTATAATTTAGGTAATTTTGCCAAGAATTGAAAATAAGCGAAAACTTGAATAAAACATAGAATCTAATTAAGAACTTATTCCATTTTAAACTCAGTTTAAAAAACAGTTGAAGTACCTAATCCACCGAAAAAATACGCGACTAAATTACATTTAAATATTTAATTAGGTAGGTTTTAACCCGCGAGGAAAAAAACTTGCACTTTTAAAAAAAAACAAATACTTAGGTACCTAGTTCCGATCGGATTTGACATTTGACGAAGCAAATGAGACCCTGAATTAATTTAATAATGATAATTAATACGAACTTCAATACAATTTCCATCATACATACGTAAATAGCAAAAGTCGGTCATTAGACAACAACTATTCTTAGGATTAACTCCCTGTGAAAAATCCTGATATTTATTTCAACGTATAAATCATAAAGGTAAACAATAATAATATTAAATTTAAAAAAAAAAAATCTTAATTATCTAGAACTGAGAAAAATTACTGCCTGGTTTAAATATATTTTTTATTAATTTTACTAATTTTAAAAATATGGATCACTCATTAAAAAAAGCCGGTCCTGCTTGTGATTTCTCTCCGGTGGTGTCGGATTGTCGTCCCATCGGGCTATGAGAGTGAAGGAATATTGAGTGCACCTGTGTCTGCGCAAATGCTTGTGCACTATAATATGTCGTGCGCAGCTAGCTGATCTCCGTGGCAAAAGTAGAAATATTTTGTATTTCTTCTAATCAGGAATCCCGTTGCAATGGACCGGGCCCAAGAAATATTTGTTGAGGCTCTGAAGCATCAGATACCTATGAATGAAGTGATAGATCGAGGAGATTCGGACGTACAGCAGTTCTACAGTGGCGCCACCGTGTTCGTGACAGGCGGCTCCGGCTTCCTCGGCAAGCAGATTATAGAGAAACTACTGAGGTAAGGGTTTATTGAGTAAATGGGATATTAATGTGGATCTTAAGATACTGCCTAGTTTCCTCACGAGGATAAAGCTGGCCTATGGCATTTGCAAAATAGCGTGCTTTTCGATTGGTAAAAGAATTTCTTCTTTCTTATTTCTTCAACCCATCTTTGTATTACTTATTGGTACTCAGTGTATCTTGGACACCAATGACTGAGTAAAGAGCAAGGAAAACATCTTGAAGAAACGTCATTACGAAATCACCAAAATGTCTTGAGGAAGCGTGGTGATTAATGCTTTTGCAGAGAATGCATGAAAAGAGGCCTGTGCCTTGCAGTAGTATTATCCAGAAAGGTTGATGATTAATGATGTACACTTCTCGTCAAATAACAACCAGATAAAACGATTATGTGTTACAAATCTTTTTATTATTTCAGATCATGTAACTTGAAAAAGATGTTTGTGCTTCTGAGGCCGAAGAAAGGGAAGACCATACAGGAGAGACTCGATTATTTGCTGAAAGATCCAGTGAGTAGAACATATTAAGTAGTTAAGTTATATCTTTGGTAACGGGGATCAGAAGCCACGAACTCTGCCAACCGGTCTTACCAAGTAAGGAGTATTGTGTTGCCCTGGTAACTGGATTGGTTGGTGTTAGTCGGCTTTAAAATGGACTGTCAACCCATTTACCCGCGGTACCCGATGGTAAGACTACCCCTAGCAACTGCAGAAGATGTTCAAATGACAGCCTACGCCCACTATTTTAACGTGCCTTCCGAAACACGGAGGCACCCGTGACAAGATTCATCCATAAATCGACCGCACCAAGCGTTGCTTAATCTTATGATCGGTCACCCCATTTTAGGTTTCCCTGGGGAGTTTGTTCCACCACTTCTTTTCAACAAAAACACATAGGAAGTGGAGAAGGGCTGGTATTTTGTTTTGACCTTCAAAAAGCTGATAATTTTCATCCTACTTTGGATAAATGATTATATCTCTATATTCTGTCTTTCCAATAGGTTTACGACTTCCTTCGCGAAAAGAAACCGAACTTTCTGGAGAAATTAGTTCCCCTGGAAGGTGATGTGGCCGATGTGAGACTCGGTCTTAGCCAAGAAGATTGGACTCTTCTCACACAAGAGGTAAAGACTTAATTGTATCAGATTAGCTTCTGCCGGCCGTTTTACCCGCACAAATTGGGAACCTCTGCATGTACCCGGATAAAAACTATACCCAGGCTTATAGCCTTCCTCGAGAAATGGGCTATGTAACACTGAAATATTTTTAGGGTTCCGCACCCAATGGGTAAAACGGGACCCTATTGTTTTCGCTTCTCTGTCCGTCCGTCCGTCCGTCTGTCATCAGGCTGTATCTCATGAACCGTGATATTAGAGAGTTGAAATTTTCACAGATGATGTATGTCTATTGCCGCTATAACAACAAATACTAAAAACTAGAATAAAATAAATATTTTGGGGGCTCCTGTACAACAAACGTGATTTTAAATAATGGTACGGAACCCTCCGTGCGCGAGTCCGACTCGCACTTGGCCGGTTTTTTCAAATTGGTCCAGTATTTCCTGAGATTAGCGCGTTCATGCTAACAAACAAACAAACTCAGTTTTAAAATATAAGTAGGTACATTACTTACTTTACAATATATTTTAATCCAGTTATAATTTATTAGTCACTGTTCACTATGATGACGCACAAATGTTTCTTCTGGTCTATTCGTTCTAGTAAACAGTAATACAACTGGGGAAAGTTTTCTAAAATTTTCCGCAGAATGCAAATTTTGTGCGGCGTCGGCACTTGTAGACAGTTTTTGTTCGAGAACAAATGTCGTGAATTATTGTATTGGATTGCAGCACTTATGTCTAAGCTATATAGAGATTATGAAAAAGCCATATTTGATAAGCGTTTGCTAGAATTGGCGTCATCGCTCTGAAAAATTGGCATTGGCTCTCGCTGAAAATCAGCGCTGAGTTTTTTGTTCCGTATAGGGTCTCAGCATTATGCTGAGCGAGGGCCGTTTCACGCGGGTGTGACACATATAACCCGTTATGTACCTTCTTCTCGTGTTGTGTTTATTGCAATTCGTATTTTTTTATGTGTAATTTTTTGTACATTTTTTTTTATTTTTCGTAAGCCCGTGTGTCACACGCGCGTGAATAAATGTTTTTTTTTTTTATATCTTTCATCGAGGAATAAGTACCTTTACCTGATCATTGTAATATGTGTTCATACTAAGCTATGAGGCCGAACAAACTATCGTTTATCTCGTATCGTATATATGTTTATCTCTAATTCTAAAACAATAGAAAATCAGTTGTGTCTCGCGTATCTGCGCTCTCATATTTTGGTATATTTACAGGTAGAGACAGTATTTCATATGGCCGCGACAGTCCGGTTTGACGAGCCTCTGAAAGCTGCAGTCGTCACCAACGTGAGAGGGACCAGGGAGTGCCTTGCGCTTTCGAAGCAGTGTGTCAATTTTAAGTAAGTTCATCCATATAAGTTATTTAAATGCTTACGTAATTCCGTCTATATGTCCGCTTTTACGCAGTTCAACCATTTTTTTGTTACACGCAAAGTTTATAGCCTAACAGGGGCTACTTTTTATCAGTTGGAACCTTGGGGGTACAACTAACTACCTACTGAGCCAATCTAAATGAAATAAATTAGAGCCTGAGATAGGACATGGGCTACTTTTTATCCGGGTGTGGGAAGTGGATTTCTCGATACACAGCTGGAACTGCGAGTAAAAGCTAATTTGGTCATAAAACATGAAATACATACGAGCTTATCTCATGACTTAGTGCATTGCAAAAAATGTTGGTCTTAACCGATCTTCCAAAAAGGAAGAAGTTCTCAATTCGGATATTTGTATCCATGGAAGGTCCACTGAGAGTTACTGCGGCTCAGGCTTGGCAAGGTTTAAGAAAGTCTGAACCGTCTCTCATGCTGCTAACCCACAGTGGGGGTCATTTGAGCGCGGGCCATGATTTCCCATAAAATAAAATAAGAGAAGGGCCACTGAATGCTTTGTTTTTGCGTGTAATTATAGTTGAAACTATGCTACGTAATTAATTATTTTTACCAGAAACTTCATCTACGTCTCGACAGCATTTTCCCATGCTACATACGATCGCGTGAACACTGAAGTTTTGGACCAGTTCTACCCTTGTCCAGTACAGCCAGAAACTATCATCGGTATGGCAGAATCTATGGAGGAGGACCGCCTGAATTCCATCGCTGAAGAGTAAGAATTATTTAGGAATTACCACCTGATATTTTCCTATGTTGTGGTTGGCTTCCAGATTGACAGTATACAGCTCATGCAGCTGAGTACCAGTGTGCCATATAGAGAGACTGCCTATTTGACGTCTTTAAACTAGGTTACCCGGGCAACCTGACAGCTCTTAGTCAGACCAGTTGTCAGACTTATTGGCTTTTAATTTACACAAGATAGACATCCTTTAGTGAAACTGGAATTTGATTCATTTACATTCTCATCATTAAACAGTTTCCCAAAATTTTTGAGGTTGGCTTTCATGCTTACTGGATGCAGCTGAGTACCAGTATGTTACATGGAGAGATTGCTCGTGACCATTCACGATGCCATTAATGAAACTAGTGTTGAATAAGTCTATAGATATACGTCCTCGTAAATACATATATGATTTTCTCTATTTTTCCATAATTCATTAACAATGAAATATTGTATTTCAGCTTGATCGTGGGCTGGCCTAACACATATACGTTTACAAAAGCCATTGCTGAAGAGTTGGTGAGGACTTATGATCCTGACCTTCCCGTCTGTGTTGTCAGACCACCTATAGGTAAGAACATCATCTGCCTTACCTTTACCCAATAGGGATCAAGATAATTTCTTATCATCATCAGCCTTTTTCATCGTGCCACTGCTAGGTACAGGCATCCTTTCACACAGAGAAGTAGGATTGGGCGTTAATCACCAATGTTTAATATGGGTTGGTGATTTCAGACTATAGTCCAGGTTTCCTCGAGATTTCTTCAGGATGTTTTCTTTCATCTTTAATCAGTTACTGTATTCTATGACATACTGGCAGGAGCTGGATGCGAGTAGCCGAAAATCGATCTCAGTGGCGTGCACTTGGAGAGGCCTATGTCCAGCAGTGGACTGCGATAGGCTGATGATGATGATGATGATGATGACATACTTACAAACAACCTGTATACAAACATAGAAAAGATGCATTGGTAGGTACTTCCCCGACCTGGAATCGAAACCGCACACTTTCGACGCAACAAACTCCCCAGCAACACTAGTCCACTATGACTTTTGGTAATGGATAGATTAAAAATATTGATGTTTCTTTTCTGGTATTTTCCAGTAACACCTACTTACTATGAGCCCACTCCCGGTTGGATGGACTTAAGTGCTCTTTCAGGACCTACGGGGGTAAGTTTCCCTATGAATAAACGATTTCGCCTATTAATATACGTAGGGAAGTAAGGAATGATTATTAACATAAGAGGAAGTTTGAAAGAGTACCGTTAACCGAAAAACTATGTGGATACCGGCTTATGGCTTTTACCGGCGAATGAGTCTTGTTTTTAGAAAGATTTTGAGCAGGAATGTGGATGAATATGAAAGGGGACGATCAATGAAACGATGGATAGATTAGTGATGAGGTCAAATAGAAGATGCACGGAGCTGCGCCGACCACTAGAGAAATTGGTATATGGGCAGGAGGATGATGATGATGATACATAAGAGACCCCTACTGTTCAAATCATCATGGGAACCTACTGTTGAAATCATCTTCCTGCCTCTATCCCAATTTTATATGGCATCGGCGCAGAATGTTAGTTAGTGATTATTTTATGCTAGTTATAGCTTCTTTTCTTTTTACGCACTCTATCTGCATCTCTTTCTATTCTAACTCTCTCATAAAGGGCCAGCTGGAAGAGATTTCTAATGAAATAAGCTGTGCCTTTGTACTATCTTTTCTATTTTTCTTCTTCTCTGTATTCTGTGTGTGTGTACATAAATTGTTAAATAAATAAATAAATGTTTTCTCCTCCCATACTCTTCTATCTGCCGTCATCTCACAAGTAACATTCTTTCTAACTATATCGACTTTCACACAATCCATGCATCGTTTCTTTAGTCGTCCTCTTCCGCTGTATCCATCCACGTTCATGCCCCTAATCTTCCTCTCAACATGACTGTTGTTCCTTCGCATCACAGACATAACTGCGCTTTTTCCCACAGATCCTCGCTGGTATTATAATGGGTTTTCTTCACATATTCTACGTGGACAAAGATTGCAAGCTGCCCTTAACGCCGGTGGACTACGTCAACAATGCGACCATAGCTGCCGCCTGGGACGCCGACTTGAAAAGAAAGAGTGGGAATAAAGACATACAAGTATATACGGTGTCTAATAACGATCATTTTATTACGTGGGGTGAGTTGGTTAACTATAATCCTAACTAATATTATAAATGTGAAAGTGACTGTCTGTCTGCCTGTCTGTCTTTTCTTCACGCCTAAGCTAATGAACTGATTTTAATAAAATTTGGTACAGAGATAGAGTTGACCTTGAGAAAGAACTTAGGATAGTTTTTATCCCGGACTTTTGAAGAATTCTCTTGGAAACGCGATATAACCGAACTCTACGCGGGCGGAAGCTAGTAGATGATAAAAAACAAACTTATTTCAAAAAGCTAAAAAGCTGAAAATCAAAACAAAACGTTATACTTTTAAACTGGGGTACATCGATCACAAGGTTGAGTAGTGCTTGGTGAGGTTGGTCCGTGGATGGGTGACCATCTTGTCATGAGAAGTTCTTCTGTGTTTCGAAAGGCACGAAAAATTGGTAGATCCCATGCAGCTGTCATTTGTACCTAAACTATTTAACAATCGTTACGGGTACTCAAAAGCCAGCAAGTCTGACAACGAGTCTCACCAAGGGGTATCGGATTGCCCGAGTAACAGGGTTATAACATAATTATGTTTGCTAGCTTTTAAGGTCATCTATGGGCCATTGATGCCTGAAAATAAAGATGATTTGATTAAATTTGATTTGATATATAGAGGTCAGTCAGGCAGTCGCTCCTTTTAAAACATTGGTACTCAGCTGAATCCGGTTAGACTGGAAGCCAACCCCAACATAGTTGGGCAAAGGCTCGGCAGATGATGATGACTTTCCATTACTTCTTTTCCCCTACAGGTTCTTGTAACTTCGCAATCTTCTTCCAGATTTCATAGGAGTAATTCTGCGCTCAGAAGGAAAGAAGTCACCGTCACCCAAAGCGGTGTGGTACTGCTGGCTCATAGAAACTAACAGCAAGCTCGTCTTCTGGGTGATCTCGTTCTTCGTGCATTACATACCGGCTTATATTATGGACCTTGTGCTTGGTATACTTGGAAACATGCCTAAGGAAATTAATTCGTAAGTATACCTAATCAATCTACCTATGATGTAATCTTAGCCGATTATCGGATACAGCGGCTGTTCTCATTTTAAGGAGATCAGCCAGCTACGCAGGACATATTATAGTGCACGAGCATTTGCGCAGACACAGGTGCACTCACTATTCCTTCACTCTCATAGCCCGAGTGGACGTCAATCCGACACCACCGGAGAGAGATCAGGCGCAGGACCGACAATTACGTTCAAAAAATTCCAGGCTCCGTGCTGCTCTGTGAATGTCTCTAACTCAAAAATCGATTTCGGTCTGACTCGGGTTTTTTTTCTAAGAATATAAAGCTGAAGAGTTTGCTTGTTTGAACGCGGTAATCTAAGGAACTAGTGAACCGATTTGAAAAATTATTTAAGTGAATTTTTATCCGGGTTTGTGAAGTAGATCACTGAGTCCAAAACTGTGAGTGACAAGCATGTTTTATTTTTTTATGTACTTACCAAGTTTTCAATTGTTACAGATTCGTAGCGGTGTTCAGAAAAATCGACAAATTCGCTCTCATTTACCACTACTTTTTGTCCAACGAATGGTTTTTCAAAGACCACAATGTCCAAGAAATGGTATCTAGAATGAGTCCAGCCGACAAAGCTATTTTTAACTGTGATCTTAGAACTATTGACTTTACTGAATATGTAATGGTTTGGGGTGTAGGTATAAGAAAGTATCTAGTTAAAGACGAATTGAAAGACAGTGAGCTAGCTTACCGAAAACAGCAAAAGTTGAAAATAGCAAATATTTTATTTATTAGTTTAAATGTTATTGTAGTTTTAAGTTTATTTTATCAGCTATTTAAATTTGTTATTTGGTTATTTTAGATGTTATTTAGATATTAAATAGTTATTTATAAATTTGTTTTTTTATTACCTAAGTAAGTAGCTTGGTTGGTGTGATACAGGATGAAAAATTGTAAGTAGTGCTGAAAATAAAGACTGTACCTAATTTCCAATAACATGTGGAAATAAAAGTGCTAATCTCCTTCTAATTAAAGATCCGCTATAGTTACACAATCTACATCAGTATAAAAAAGAGGTAAAATTTTGTTTCTTTGTACCTACTCTTCAAGGCTCCGAAACTACTGAAGCGATTTGAAAAATTATTTCAGAGTTGGAACGCTACGATATTCCTGACTAACGCAGGCTCTGTTTTACAGGTTACACAATTACAGAATATAAAAAAACAGTGTGAAGAAAAACTGAACAATTATTTAATACAATTTATTTCTTTGGTATATTATATTACCCGTCTTAGGAAAAATTACAAATATCAAACTCTTCTTAAAAGTATCTATTAAAATAAAATATTTCTTAATGCATAAATAAAAGTCTTTAAGTATAAATAAGCATAACGTATAAATTAAGTATTAAAACTATCAAAGCATAATTAAATACAACTTAATATAGTCGTACCAAATGTTTTGTGCAGTTGACAGCTGTAAATTTTCTGAAAAAATGCATTTTTTGTATCGACTGACAAAATTGTCAACTGCACCAAAAAACGGTCAGACTATACTAGATTTCATAAATATGTAGACGACAGACCATAATATTTTAGTATATAATCTATATAAGTAGGTATATAAAAATGAAATACGCTTTCCGTTATCTCCGTTGTGTTCTTCCGTTGTTGAAAGCTAGTTTTATATAAAACTTAAAACTAAATGTCTAAATTGTACCTACTTATGTAAGTACTTATAGCAAAAATTTGACCATTCAAGAAAAGTAATTTCTAGGATTTTAGGCGATAATTGAATTAAATTTGTCACTAGCTTGAAAAGGGTAGATAATACCTACAGATGCCAGCAGGTCAATCTAGCCGAATCTGTCAAATTTTTCCAATCGAACAGTAACCTTCCACTATTGTGATAAGGTTAAAAATCTATTGAAGAGATAGATTGAGGTAGGTTGATGTGCTATCGTCTGTCCCTAAGGATGCGTTTACATTTACACGATAGGTACAAGCAGTTTGCGCATATTGAGGCACATGCGCAGGTTACATGCATTTTAAAAACGTGCGGGTCCAGCGACTCGCGCATGTACCAAAGCAAAATACCCACCCGCGTGCTCTTGTCACTTGTCACTTGCGCATGTTAATTTGCTCCAGCTACAAGCACCGTGTAGACGCGCCCTTAGTTTTGGAATGAGCGTGGTAAGCTTACAAAAACAATTATTACATTAGGCTTTAAAGAAACATTTTTAGGTAATGTATTTGGAGGGTTGAGATCAGCTAGTATTCGGCAATGCTACATTGCTAGTAATTAAAAACCAGCCAAGTGCGAATCTGACTCAAAATACATCAGGTTTCTGTAAAGAAGCAGTCTTAAATATCTTTTGTATTCTAGTTTTCAGCATGTGTTACATATGGGTCAATTTTCTTAATACTTTTGACCTTGAGATTCTCGCGGTTTGAGAACACCAACAATTTGTGCGTAAGTTTCTTCATTTTGTGTCACTTGTCTTGTATTCTTTGCTGGGTCCAATCGAAGTTCTGCATACAATAGGGCGCTGGTTGCCTGTAACATAATAACAATTCAATATCTATCTGTTTTATATTGTAAGACCTGAATCATCATCATCATCATCATCTCAGCCATAGGACGTCCACTGCTGAACATAGGCCTCCCCCTTAGATCTCCACAGATACCTGTTGGAAGCGACCTGCATCCAGCGTCGACGGCGACCTTTATGAGGTCGTCTGAAGACCTGAATGTTATCACCATATACTAAGAAATAAATAAATGCTATTCTATTCCCTCACTACATAAGAACGAAAACGATGGATGGATTGTGACAAAGTAGATATGGTAAGAAAGAATTTTACTCGTGAGATGACGGCAGATAGAAAACAACAAGTTCCCTCATAACCACCCATAGCTGCCAAATGTCTTCTATAAGTGCACTATGATACAAAACCAGTTTTTTTTTCTTTGTAAGCACAAGTATATCCCAAGGTTGAAAGAGCTTACAAGTTGGTTGGAACCTTTTGGGCCCTTAATTTATTGGGTCCCTTTTGTGGTATGAAGTGAGGCGCGGGGGCGGGCTAAAGCGGTGATTGGCCCGCAGTGCATCGTGTCTTAGCCGTCACTCGGGATTGGGTCTTTGCTAATAAATCACTTCTGCGCAGATGTAGGTCAGAGCTCAAGATTCGTGCCGATAACTATACATATATATGTGATAGGATTGGATGCGATTAGGTGCGATACACCCGATATATCCGAATAATATATGGTCTTTTTCTCCATGTACGGGAAGTATTAACCAAACTATACTTACATAGGTTTCCAATTCCAATTCTTGTACTTTTTCCTGCTTAGGAGATTTCTTGTGGCGTTTTTTACAAACAACATCAATCAAATCAACGATACATTACATTCCTTAATTCAATGGATGAATAATAATAATTTGAAAATTAATTTAGATAAAACTAAAATAATGTGGTTTAGTCAGCGCGTACCTACCCCTAATTTTAAATTAAACTTCCATGGGACCGAACTAAGCACCGCTAACACAACAAAATTTTTAGGCATTACAATAGATAGAAATCTTAACTGGAAAGCGCATGCAGATGGACTTGCAAAGAGGATTAGCTCTTCAGCATACGCACTCTTAAAATTAGCAGCCCTAATAAACTGTGACGCTCTTGTTACCGCTTACCATGGCATTGTAGGTTCCATTTTAAGGTTTGGAGTGATGTTTTGGGGTAACTCTACCAGTAAAGAAGTTATTTTCAAAGCACAAAAAAAATGTATTAGAGCTATGTTTAGACTTAAAACCACTGATAGTTGTAAACCTTATTTTATAAAATATAAAATTTTATCATTGCCTTCCCTATTTCTATATGAAGTAGCCGTTTTTGTTAAAATTAACTCACACTTATTCAGCCGCCTTTCAGACGTAGTTGTCCGTAATCGGAGAGACAATGATCGGCTGTGCGTAGTAAGATCAAATACTGCGCTCATGCACAAAAGTATTTTCTGTCTGGCACCCATGATATTCAACAAAATACCTAAGTCTATTAAACAGCTACCGCTTTCAAAATTTAAATTTCATTTAAAAAAATATTTAATAGAAAACTGTTTTTATAATGTTCACGAATTTTTAAATAAGTAATCTAGTTTATATCTTAGTTTAATTTACTTTTCATATTTTTAAAATTATTTTAGAAATGTAAGCATTATCTTTTATTTAACTTTTGTACGCCCTTGTGGGCAAAACATGCAAGAACTATGATTTTTTATGTAACACCCTGCTTTGCAAACCTGTTTTGTACTGCATACTCATGTTTTGGACAAATAAATAATCTTTATCTTTATCTTTATCTTTATCTTTAAACATATACTATTAAAGCTACAATAACTATTATTCCCACACAACCTGTTGCCATATAGTATTTCGTTTTGTTTGTAATTGGAGATAAAGAGTCATTTTCCATTGTACTTGGTTGGTTATAACTTGGTTTATCGACTGTCATCTTGGCATTGGTAATCTCAGTTGTCATATGGGCAGTCGTTTTGGTAGTCGTATTAGAGATGGGAGTAACAGTGACATAAGAGGTCGGTTTGGAAGTCGTAGTGGTTGTCGGTTTGGAAGTCGTAGTAGTTGTAGGTTTGGTAGTTCTTCTCGTTGTCGGTTTGGTAGTCCTTTTCGTTGTCGGTTTAGTAGTCCTTTTCGTTGTCGGTTTGGTAGTCCTTTTCGTTGTCGGTTTAGTAGTCCTTTTCGTTGTCGGTTTGGTAGTCCTTTTCGTTGTCGGTTTGGTAGTCGTAGTAGTTGTCGGTTTGGTAGTCGTAGTGGTTGTCGGTTTGGGAGTGGTAGTGGTTGTCGGTTTGGTAGTCGTACTGGTTGTCGTACTGGTAGTCGTACTGGTAGTCGTACTAGTAGTCGTACTGATTGTCGGTTTGGTAGTCATAGGTGGTGTTGAATAGGGAGTTACGGGCGGTGTTGAACAGGGAGTCCTAGGCGGTATTGGATAGGGAGTCACAGGTGATGTCGGATAGGGAGTCCGAGGTGGTATCGAATAGGGAATGGTTCGCGGTGTCTGTTTGGGATAGTTTTGTGTCGGATTCATTTTAGTATTAAAATTGTTATTATATGGATTAGCATTATGCCCGTTATGTTGTGGAGGTGATGCAGGTGGTATTTGAGCACTATTTCGATAGTCATCATGATTGTTATTATTGGGCATGCTAGCATGGTTAGGGTAATTCGGAGCATTAGGCACATTCGGCGAATTATTGTTATTTTCTGAAACAAAATATAAATTAACAGTAAAAAATAATAATAGAAAAACACTTTCGACTTTTTGATCAATCTATTTTCAGGTTTTTTTTTAACATTTTAAGTTACATATAATAGAAAAATACAAAAATAAAAAGTTTAGTCGTAAGTGTCGTAACTCAAGTTTGTACATATTTTTAAATAAAAATGTCTTACCAATTTCTTTTTCATTAGGTTTTATAATATGTACCAACATAGTTTTTTGCCATACATGACGTTCTACGGTCGTTAGCTTATCTTTCTTAGTTATTGTGTACGCCACACAAAAGAAGATCATTCCATTTGAAAAAAATTCTGTTGAAATTTCTTGAGCTTGCAACATCTTTAGGCGATTTTGCCAAATTAATCCTATCTGTACGTTTTTATACGTTCCGTTATCTGTAAAAAGTTTAATGGTCTATATATAATAAACTACTAAAACTTAAACATCTATTGAACACTCGTCTAAAAAAATGTGGCTGCAAAACGGACCTTATTTCAACGTCATAATCTTTCATTTTTTTAGACAAGTGTTCAACAGATGTTTCAAAAATGTTGTAGTACAACGGTTAATTTTTAATAATTCATTTATATCGGATGTGACGTTCACAATCACATTATATGAAATGCGTTAATATACTGGTAATATATGGCGATTAACACAAAGAAAAAAGAAAAATACGTAAAAATAAAGAAATGAGTTTGAAAAAAATAAATATTTTTATAAATAAATTAGTAAATTGTATTTATGAAGAACTCACTTGTACATTCGAATGGCTTTGGATCAGATTTAGAATAATAGATTTTTTCTGTGTCGAATTTGTCTGAAACAAAAATGAGTTTTTCTAAGTAGGTACTTACCACAACTCGAGATTTTCAAAAATAAAGAATAGAGAAGAATTACTTTAACTGCTTTCTTGAATACTTGTGTAACAATACAAAGTAGAAAATACGACTAACTGAAAATAATGCTATTTTCACAATTTATATTTTACTAGCCGATTTCTCGAGTCTTCACCAGCTCCCGTGGGAACTACTACTCGTACCGGGATAAAATATAGCCTATTTTACTCGGGAAGAGTGTAGCTTTCCAACAATGAAAGTATTTTTCTAATAGGTTCAGTAATAGGTATAGTGTCCAGGGTCGAAATATTGAAATAATATTTAGTCCGGATACGCATTTTTTCTTTTTTTAATTATACATAAAATGACAAAGATACAACGCTTCAAAAATTAGCAGGGCCTTTTACGTCACAGAGATCTGAAAATTGTAGCACTTTGTGACGTCACACTCAACTTTATTACGCTATATCTTAATACCTAAGTTCTGATCCAATTTAAGAAAGAAAAAATACGTATCGCTTAATTTTGGAGAATCTACAAGACGGACTAATTATTGATACCACCACGATAGCCGTGGTGGCCTAGTAGGTAAAGAACCAACCTCTCGAGTACTAGGGTGTGGGTTCGATTCCAGGTCGGGCAAGTAACAATGCAACTTTTCTAAGTTTGTATGTACTTTCTAAGCATAGCTTGGACACCAATGACTGATAAAAGGTGAGGGAAAACATCTTGAGGAAACCTGGACTATGTAGTCTGAAATCACCAACCCGCATTGAGCAAGCGTGGTGATTAATGCTCAATCCTTCTCCGTGTGAGAGGAGGTCTGTGCCCAGCAGTGGGACGATAAAAAAAAATGGCTGTTACAGTAACAACAGTAACAGTAACTAATTATTATTTTTTAGGAAACTAGCCTATTGTGGAGAATTTGGGGTACAAACAGCGGGTTTCCTCTTTATTAAGTAGATAGTATACCTATAAAGATATAGATATCCCTGCATAATATGAATTCATACATACGGGTTTCATTATTTGGCACGAAAATAGTGTATGGTTCCGTTGTTATCTCATAATCCCGTTTGCCGTTTGTTTGGGATATTATTCTGCTGCTAATTGTTGTATTAACATCAAATGGAAAAACATCCATTTGAAATCTTGTTTTTTCAGCCACGACTTCCGGTATTTTTAAATTTTCAACATCTGTAATTTACGCATATTTTTATTAACTATTTACTAACAGCCAGTTTCTTCATCAAAAGTAAAAGCCAAAGTATGTCATAAAGTAAAAGTAACGGTCAAATTCGTTTTTTCAAGGCTAAAGTGACAGCAAAACTAATAGATAAAACGAATTTGACCGTTACTCTTACTATATGACATTACTTTGGCTTTTACTTTTGATGAAGAAATTGGCTGTAATAGAGCTAAATCTTCCACATCATTTTACCTGCGCCCTAGATAGCATCTTATGTCTAGCCTTTTCACAACTAAGTATATTTAGGTCGGCTAACAGAATAACCGGATGCAGCTGTGCACCAGTGTTTTACATGGAGCGACTGCCTATCTAACCTCCTCATCGCAGTTACCCGATCAACTTTACGATATCCTTTGGTGGGACTGGTTGTCAGACTTTCTGGCTTCTGGTCAGACCAGGGCCGCGGTAACTCGCGCGAACATAATGTTTTCACGATAAAACGACTTGAAATTAAATACCTATATATCCGATGTGTCCTACCTAATCACATTAAATCTAATCACATGTACCTACTTTATGATATTTTATGGTGAATTGTAAAAAAAAATAACCTAATTCATTCAGTGGTTTAGCCACAGGAGTCCTTTTTCGTTTTTATAATTTACAACATCATGTGTAAAGCAGAGATAAAGTTAGGAATATCGAATGTTTTACCCAGTTGATAGCTGTCAGTTTTCAAGGGAGAAATCCCGTTGTTTGTAATGACTGACTCTTCTTATAATTAAAAAAAAATACGTATTTTATTTTTTTCTGTGTGCTAATCGACATATACTTATTAACCAGTATATTAACGTATTTAATTTAATGTGATTTTGTACGACACACCCGATATACCCCGGAGACAAAGTTTATGAATTTTGATGAACACAATAAAAATCTCAGGACGCAGGTAGAACAAAAAAAATGGTTTTTACTTTGATTCCAATAATGACTTAAATTCCTGGGTCTCTCAATATCGTAGTTAGCCTCACAAGTAAGAAAGGAATATAAAATCTTGCAATTTATCCCTCGATCTGCAACATAAAAAAATACATTTGTTTTAAATTAATAGATATAAAATAAATTAATCAAGTTTACAGAAAAAGTTCAAAAAAGTCGTGGTGGCCTAGTGGGTAAAGAACCACCCTCTCGAGTACTAATGCAACTTTTCTAAGTTTCTATGTACTTTCTAAGTATAACTTAGACACCAATGGCCGATAAAAAGGTGAAGGAAAACATCTTGAGGAAACCTGGACTATACATAGTCTGAAATCACCATCCCGCTTTGAGCAAGCGTGGTGATTAATGCTCAATCCTTCTCCCTGTGAGAGGAGGCCTGTGCCCAGCAGTGGGATGATATAAAGGCTTTAACAGTAATAGACAAAGTATGACTAAATATGTTTTTAACGTTAGTTTTCAAAGTTCATAAAAATAATACGTCCAAGGCAGATTTAGGCCACGGCGGCTGTTCTCATATAAGGAGATCAGCCAGCTGCGCAGGACATATTATAGTGCACAAGCATTTGCTTGGACACAGGTGCACTCACAATTCCTTCACTCTCATAGCGCGATGGGACGGCAATCCGACACCACCGGAGAGAGATCACAAGCACGTCCGACATTAACGTGCTCTCCGAAGCACACTAGTTCGGGGTCTGAGAAGACTTCTTAATGAGGGAACTTGATTGTGCTTTGCGCAGCTGGCTAATCTCTTACAGCCAATTTCTTCATCAATAGTTAAATCCAAAGTAAAAATCAAAGTAATGTCTAAAGTAAAAGTAACGGTCAAATTCGCTTTTTGTATAGTTTTGCTGTCACTTTAGCCTTGAAAAAACGAATTTGACCGTTACTTTTACTTTAGACATTACTTTGACTTTTATGTTTGATGAAGAAACTGGCCGTAAATCTCCTAAGAACTCCAAAGTTCCGCTGATTCACCTTTTGGTAATTATAAAATCATACCAAATATAGCTATGGAACAATTGTTTGATACATATTCATAGCAGCGTCATCGTAAAAGTTTCCTTATAGGAAAACTCGACAAAAACATTTATTTTTCAAATTGAGTGTAATGCAAATCATACTGTTAAATAAATAGATATTTTATGTCATTTATAAATATAGCAATTAGCCAATAACGAATCGTTATTATATGATGACACTAGCTTCTGCCAGCGGTTTCACCCGCATCCCGTGGGAACATCTTCCCGCACCGGGATAAAAAGTAGCCTATAGCCTTCCTCGATAAATGGGCTATCTAACACTGAAAGAAATTTTCAAATCGGACCAGTAGTTCCTGAGATTAGCGCGTTCAAACAAACAAACAAACAAACAAACTCTTCAGCTTTAGTCATTTCGCCTGTTCGCGTCCATCGCCCAGTTCGCGTCCATTTTGCCGATCTCCTTTTAAAAAACTTCGAAAACAAGATAATTAACACACCAATCAAACGAAAGATCATTACCGCTAATACGTTAATGTATAAGAGGCACGCACAGATAGACAAAATTTATGTGCGTCCAACCAATCCTTTTAGAAAAAATAATTAGTCTAGGCTCTTCAACAAGAAAGCGCAAACACGCTGAATTTTAGATAAAAATTAGTGTGCAGCGGCGTGTTTGATGGTAAGTTTTATATTGTTTTATGTGAATTTTAGGATAGATAGCTATTTCTACAGTTTAATGATGGTAATGTTTTTTATATTTAACGCATAAAATAAGGTGGACGCGAATTACTACATCGAATTTTACAAAACTTCCACTTTGCGTCCACAATGGACGCGAACTAAAACTATCCTTTATACTAATAAACCAAATTGCGTCCACTGTTTTCGTTAAATACTTGCTTATAAAAAATAATTAAAACATGGGTACTGCTTAATATATTAAGATTAAACAGTATTTTTTTTATTTTTTTTTGTTATTTTAAATTAAAAATCAACATTATCATCATTTAAAATTCACTTTAAAAAATAAAAATAATTCTTCTCAACATTGGTTTAAGTAACTTAAAATAAGATTAAACAGTAGATACATTTTTTTATTAAGATATATACGTGGTTATAATTAAATTATAATTTAAATATAACCACGTATATATCTTTATAATTATAAAGATATATACGTACTTAAACCAATGTTGAGAAGAATTATTTTTATTTTTTAAAGTGAATTTTAAATGATGATAATGTTGACTTTTAATAATTAAGTTTATTTTTAAATAAAGAAATTGATCAAATACAATCTTTCTTTATTAATTCTTTAAAAAATCACCCCTATATTCCTTTTCTAAGCTACTGGACGCGAACTGGACCATGGGTGGACGCGAATTGGATTTTGTGGACGCAAACTGGGTAAAACGCCTAATTCTGAGGTTTACCTATTTAAATAGAAAACGAAAGATATTTCTAATACAACTGAAAGTTAATATTAAAATAGAGTATATAATGAATACATTACACAAATTTGTCATAGAAATGAGTGCTGGGGCATTTTTATTATCGCCGTCAAACTTGCCAACTGCACTAAATGGACGCGAACAGGCGAAATGACCCTAATATTAGTATAGATAAAATACTGCCTCGTTGGTCTAGTGGTCGCAAGCGCGGCTGCTGTGCTCGAAGTCTCGGGTTCGATTCCCGGGTTCGGGCCGAAATCGCTTTGTGGGTTTTCTTAAACTTTCACAAAGCAGCCCGTAGTTTGGAAGTTGGTGATTGATTCACCCGTGCATCGGAGAGCACGTAAATGTCGGTCCTGCGCCTGATCTCTTTCCGGTCGTGTCGGATTGCCGTTCCATCGGGCTATGAGGGTGAAGGAATAGCGAGTTCACCTGTGTCTGCGCAAATGCTCGTGCACTATAATATGTCCCGCGCAGCTGGCTGATCTCCTTAAGTGAGAACAGCCGCCGTGGCCGAAATCGGCCGTGGACGCCATTATTTACAGTTTAGGTACATATTTGTGCTACGAAGTCTTATAAGAGCCGCCATTATGTTTGGCGAGAACTAAACCCATACGAATTACTAGCTGTTCCTGGGGTTCCACCCGCGTCTTTAGAGAACTGATCTCTCTCGGGCAGTTTCTTCACCAAAAGTTAAAGTTAAAGTAATGTCTAAAGTAAAAGTTACGGTCAAATACGTTTTTTCAAGGCTAAAGTGACAGCAAAACTAATAGAAAAATTGAATTTGACCGTTACTTTTACTTTAGACATTACTTTGACTTTTACTTTGGCTTTAACTTTTGATGAAGAAACTGGCTGTTAGACTGTTTATTTTTTGCATGTAAATAAAACTATGACAAAGACACACAGACACAAAACAAGCTGTTGATTTGCATCCGTGCAATATTCAAGTACGTAATTATGCTACTGATTCTCAACACAAATCAACAAAAAAATTGGTACATCTTTTTTTTTTTCGGAAATCCGTCAATGAATGTCACCTAGCCGTATTTAGACTCGGCGCGTGTGTTACTGGCCTTAAAGCCGTGCTATGCCCTCACACAAAGCATACGCAACGCTCATTGACAAATTCATACATAAAATTAGGTTACTTCTGTAATACTATGACACTACAATGAAAAAACATTACCCTCCTTCTTTGGCAGTCGGGTAAAAAAAAAGCAGCGCATAGGTATTAACTATTTCCCGTGTACCGTAATTCCAATCGATTATTTACGTATTGTGTGTCAACCTCCTGAAATATTGCACAAATGCAAATCAACACCTTGTTTTTACCGACTCCATTTCGGTAGGCTCTTACGTAAGATGAACTCAATTTATGTAAAAATATTTTAAGAAAAGTGCTTTAAAATCAGCGTAGGTAAACACTATACAACAATAATGACATTTACTTACGGCTAGTTTCTTCATCAAAAGTAAAAGTTAAAGTAATGTCTAAAGTAAAAGTAACGGTCAAATTCGTTTTTCCAAGTGACAGCAAAACTAATAGAAAAATTGAATTTGACCGTTACTTTTACTTTAGACATTACTTTGACTTTTACTCTGGCTACTTATTACTTTGACTTTTGATGAAGAAACTGGTTGTAAATCGATGAATTTATTATTCGAAGAAATAGTTTATTTCTTTAATACCTACCTATGCATTTGTGTAGATATAAACTCCTGTCAAGATTTTTTACCTAAGAAAGTGCCTACTCGAATGGAGTCTATATAATATAGGGGTAATTTTTAACATACCTGTCGTGTTATAGCTAATTTCATACCGATGGATATTTGTCGGGATATTTTTCAAATGTACCGTCGCGTTCAATGTGCCAGTTTGAGCTAAAAAAGAATGGTTATAATAGTACAAAAATCATCATCATCTACCTAGCTAGCCATTTGCCTCTACAACCCGGTTACCTGGGTCTCAATTCTAATAATCGAATAATATGTCAATTGAATCTCAACAGCAGTTTTTGGTTGGCCATTGGTTTGCCATTGATATGCCATTGGTCTATAGGGTAGGGTCTATAGGTAGGGTATTGGTCTATATCTCCAATCGTATTGCAATCGCAAATCAATTGCAGACAGTATGATTCATTATGGAATTACAGAAAGATAAAAACGTTTATTTAAAACAAAAAAATGCAGAATGTCACATACGCTTCAATCGTAATTGAGTCGTGATTTAATCTCAATTGGATATCAATCGTATGTCACTTAAGTAAAATTTGCATAATTGAGCCCTGGGCCCGGGTACACTATTGGTAAGAATTAAAAGGAATCCAATAATTATTTATTTTGTGAGTATGACAAAACAGCTAACAATTTTATAACAGCTGAACCGATTTTGATGAAACGAACCACATCTGGAAAAACAGCTTTCAAAAAAAAAACATGGCATACAAATTGGTTAATCATCAATGCTATCGATAGACTGATACAAAAAATGCTAAACTTAAAACACCCCGCTACTTGTATAAAAATTTGAAATAACTTACCGTTAACAATTGTTTGAAGTACATTAATGGTGACGAAAAAGAATACCGAAATATGGATCATAATTCAATTGTTTCTTCTGGAGGCTTCTAACAAGTTCCTCGATCCGTAGTGTCTGTGAAAGATATTATATTGTGGTCATTATCGGTCTACTCAGGGGCCCGATTCTCCTAAGTTAATAATGTAAAAATTTAATAGAAATCGAATCGCAATATGATCGCAATAGCAGTTTTAACCTTATCGGGCAGTCTGCTACTAATATAAGACCAATCGTATTCCAACGACATTCAATTGGTCTGCTACTTATTTTGGTGATTTTGGTGTATACGGTAGTTTTCTCTACATTCATATTGCAATCATAAATCATTTGCAGACAAAATAATTCATTATTGAATGACAGAAAAGGATAAAAACGTTTATTTCAAAGAAAAAATAGCGGAATGCCACATACGCTTCAATCGTAATTGAGTCGGGATTGGATCTCAGTCGAACGTGAATCGTATGTCGCTTAAGTAAAATTAGGAGAATCGAGCCCCAGGCCACATGCCGAAGTAATTTGTAAGTCAAAATCGTTTATTCAAACTTGGCTACCAACTGCAAAACAGCACTTTTTAAACCTCAGAAATTAACAAAAGACAGCCCCCAAAACGCCCACCCTTTACCACTTCCTATGTGTTTTTGCTCTAAAGAAGTGGCGGAAAAAACTCCCCAAATATTGTGGTCCTCATTGGTCTACTCAGGCCACATGCAGAAGCTGCCATGAGTATCAAAGGATGAACCACCACAGAGCAAAAAAAGCGGGATATTAATGACCAGTTGTACTGGTAAATTAATAAAGTCACTGATAGCCTATATACTATAACTATCAGACTATAACTGACACTTTATCGGTAACGAAATGAAAGAAACTTACCACGTTGATACATCAATAGTAGAGGTAGATATGTAAACTTCATAGATTCATTCTCTTTATTTTTGTGATTAAAACACAAAGCAAACGTGTTAATGAGTCGAAAACACAATTTTTCACAACTTTCTCCTCACTTCGAAAACCTTTACACTGAAAGTATAGTTTTTCTTCTATACGTATCTTTATTATTATTACATTATTTATATCACAAAAAATAAACATAGGATTAAAAACACTCCGCTGAGTACATATATAGAACTGAAATAAAATGTCGAGCAGTGATATTAAATGAATTACATATTAATCATATTGTCATATTTTCCTCAATAGCAGACCGCAAAGTATCGGCAGATACCTAACAAATAAAATGCTTTGTTATTGAAAAATTATTAATAATTGGTATAATTGATTCATTCTTGTTGTTAGGCCTAGAGCTTAATCATCAGTCAAACATGTTTGCGTTAAATTCCAGTCTAATTGGATGCAGCTGAGTACCAGTGTGCCACAAGGAGCGGCTGCCTATCTGGGGTAGGGCCCGATTCTCCTAAGTTAATAATATCAAAATCGAATAGAAATGGAATCGCGATATGATCGCAATAGCAGTTTTAACCATATCGGGCATTCTGCTACTAATTTAAGACCAAGTTTGCGATTGGTCTGCTATTTTGGTGATTTTGGTCTATATGGTAGTTTGCTCTACAATCATTTGCAGACTAAATGATTCATTCAGAAAAGGATAAAAACGTTTATTTCAAAGAAAAAATAGCGGAATGCCTCATACGCTTCAATTGTAATTGTGTTGGGATTGGATCTCAGTCGAATGTGAATCGTATGTCGCTTAAGTATAGGAGAATCGGGCCCCTGACCTCCTTAACTCAGTTGCCTGGTCAATTCGTTATCCATTGACAAGAATCCGATATCCTTCTTTTGCTGTGCCTTAACAGGGTCCATAATATGTGCCTAGCTTTAAGCCCCTTGTAACATCATTGTATGTAACATTATGGTATGCAAAATATGAATATGAAAGACTGGTTGTCAGACTTTCTAGCTTCTGACTAACTTAATGCTCATTCGACTCGTGAAACTGCAGATTAGCCACTAGCAGTTAGCACCTCAGGCCCTGCAATCGCTACTTTACCACGAGCTCCTCCTAGGTCTAACTACAGCCTGAGGAAAGACAAAGGCTACTTTTTATCCGGGTGCTAGAAATAGTTTCTGCAGAAGGCGGTTAGAACCGCGGATAACGACGAGTCTTAAATGTTGTCTACATTACATCTAGGGATCTTTTATTTGTATCTATAAAAACTTCTTTAGCTACATATCCAAAAAATTTAATCGAATCCGTGACACTCGATGCCAAATCAATTACTTAATTACATATTAGTTTTTCTTTGAACTTTGAACAGTTTCCTTAATGACTAATTTTGTCTGTTAACTTTTATTGTAAGTAATATATGTATGTATATATAACTTAATAAATCATGACGATAAGGAAAAAATATAATATTAATTCTCGGTTAAACATTTGAACTTCTTTTGGTTACCTACTCTTCAAAATAGGCTATCATTAAACATAAATAGGTATATGACTAAGTAAAACCTTATGGTAGGTTTACACGGGTGACTAAAGCCGCACGATTTTTGCCGTAAACTTTTTGTGTAAACCCCCCATTATCGAGCAAGTCTCAATGGCTGACTATACTCATTAATTTGCTGGTGGATCTACCGGGTACCGTAGGGCCCTACAACCCTTATTTATTACCTGTAACGTTATACTCCTTTCTTCTTTTTATGTACTCTCTTATATAGTTCCCCTACCGGCTACCATAATAACGTAATATATTTATGTACTTACTCCGCCTATAAATTACCTTATATCCTACCTTATACTCCCCTACAGTCCCTAACTTACGCACTTATGTACTTTACCTATGTTTACCTTCATCTATTCTCGTTACTCCCTCATATAATCTACTAGCCGTTTTCCCGCGGTTTCACCCGCGTCCCGTGGTAACTACTGCCCGTACCGGGATAAAATATAGCCTATGTTACTCGTGGATAATGTAGCTTTCGAATGGTGAAAGAATTTTTAAAAACTGTCCAGTAGTTTTTGAGCCTATTCATTACAACCAACCAAACAAACAAACAATCAAACAAAGTTTTCCTCTTAATAATATTATAGTATAGATTATGTACTAACTTACTTATATTTTCCCCTTATGTACTCTCTCTTAGCATATCCTACCTCATGTACCGTATCCTTATTACTAGCCCTATTTAGTATATTTACTACCTCATGTAGATCCTTATGTTCTTCCATAAATATTCTCTTTATAATATGTATTCAGTTATCTATTTCCCTCAAACAGGACTGCGCACTTTACCCAAAAAACGAGCCGAGTGAAACAGTTAGTACGGAGGCCGTCTGTACCTTTCTATTAGGGGAGACTATGAGATTAAGCTATGTGAGACAAATCCGAATTTGCTAAGATTATTAAACACAGATTAATATTGAAGTTTTAACTCACGAAGTTTGTTACCTTAAGATACAAATATAGGCTTTTAATAATTAGCGGGAATTAGCAGTAGTATTTTTGTATGTTTGCTTCACATATTGACTGCTGAGCCATTTATGTCGCCTTTCTTAAATTTTTTGGAAATCTAAAACAATAGTACAAACAACAGTTTTAGAATCCATCACACGTATTTTGACTCATTACAAGAATTCATGGGCACCCAAGTTGTTTGATTTATTAAAATGTTAGTATTAGCTAACCTGAAGAACGATATATTGCAACCACCATAGGATTCACTTTTACAAGTATAAACGCAACACTTTTTCACCATTTAAATAGTTTAAATTGATTAAATACAATAAAATATAAACACAAATTTAAATACTGAATACGCGCCAAGAATGTTCAGGGTTACCACTAGAAAATAACAAAAGGTAAATACACACTTTATTTTCTTTATGTTTTTAGAATAAATGCGAATAAATTAATGCAACTGTTATTAGTTTGTTGACTTACAATTGTTTAAATAAGATAAATATATAAGTGATTCAATTGTTTTTTTGGTTAGACAAAACTGTTGATCATAACATTTTTTGCATCTGGTAAGGTGTTAGAACGAGACACGCGGCCTCCGTTATAACTATCCCTCTCGGCTCGGATTTGCCTCTGTGTATTACGCAACCAATTTAGTACCTTATTGCGTTGGAATAGACTTCATTTTCGTAAATATATGTCGGAGACTGTCAATAGTACGGACACTAAACGTCACGCAAGCGCGCCCTCTGGTGGCGTTTCCGGTGAAACAACATTTTGGCGCGCTTGGCAGAGTAGTGGTGGTCGGCGTGACGATATGCCATCCTTGATGTTCGCCTCCGACATCAGTTAGGGTAATCGTACAAAGAGATAACTCAAAGAAACTCAAAACTCAAACGAACTCAAAAGTCAAACGTTTATTCAAATTAGTCAGAACAAAAGACAGCCCCCAAAACGCCCACCCTTCGCCACTTCCTATGTGTTTTGGCTTGGGGAGAAAAAGTGGCGGAACAAACTCCCCAGCAACACATGTCTCTCTGTTAGGTTAGAAGAACCTTTACACTTTAATTTCAAAAGGCACTTTACACACTTTACAATATGGATCTACAACAGTACTACAACACTAGGCAATAACACTAGGTACACTACACGTAACGAAAGGCAGTATCGAGATGTGCGCAGCACGACGACTCGACGAAGACTGAGCTCCGCGGACGCCACGCCGACCACCACTACTCTGCCAAGCGCGCCAAAATGTTGTTTCACCGGAAACGCCACCAGAGGGCGCGCTTGCGTGACGTTTAGTGTCCGTACTATTGACAGTCTCCGACATATATATTTTGATAGTGCGCAATCTTGTTTAGTATATTACACCTATGATTCCCTCTCATTCCCCCTATAAAGTGAGTTTTAAGCACACAGATTAAACAATACTACACGATATTACATATCCAATAGCTAAAAGACTAGTTCTCCAACGCGCACAAATAAATAAATAAAACAAAAAAAAAACTCAATTTGTCGTGTTGTCAAAAGAGCTCAATACAGTCGATTGTGATGTCGAAACAATAATTTAAATGAAATTATCAGTTTACGATACTATTAATCAACCGGACCATGTAAATTAAACATGCGATAGTAAAGGAGTACAGCTTTCAAGTCATACGTTCCTTGTTAACAGTGCATTTTCGTTGAAAATTAACAAAAAGTAGTCAGCAGAATGGATGGAACTTGGGTACTGATTTTACTGGCTCTGGTGATGCTAGTGGGGTCCTATGTAGCTGGAAGTATACCTTTGAACGTGAGCATGTCCGAGGTAAGCCCAAAATTGAAATTAAAACAGTTTTTCTCGTAAAAAATTCGAAAAATTATCGACCATCTGTCGAGTACGTTTTGGTCTTATTCACATAGATTTTTGTGATACGAAAACCTTTTTGTACATTGAAAACATGATAAAAGTTATTAATTGGCTAGCCATTTGCTACATGAATAATTTTCAAAGCAATTGAATGTTTCACAAAGGCTATGAAATAGAAATTGCTGCAAGTCTGTACTCTGTTGAAATGTTTTAAACTTTTTTCTTTTGCAACTTATTGCAAAGACAATGTTACTTTAATTCGTTCTGCCTATTTTTTTTTATAATTAGATAGTATTTTTTTATCTGTGATGGGCATATAATTTATTTAAATAAAGAAATAAATGGAAATCAAAATATTTAATGAATGTACTCTATTTTTATTATTTATTTTGTGAAATCATTTCTGTATGTATTTTAAGTTCAGTTTACATCAGATATGATGAGATGTGATATTATCTTTTGTGTTAACAATGTACCAAAGTAATACAAAGTAATTTGAAATGTCTTCAACATTCAGTGATTAGTTATCTTCTTATATATAAAAATGAATTGATGTTCGTTAGTCTCACTAAAACTCGAGAATGGCTGGACCGATTTGGCTTATTTTGGTTTTTAACCCCCGACGCAAAAACGACGGGGTGTTATAAGTTTGACGTGTCTGTGTGTGTGTGTGTGTGTGTGTGTGTGTGTGTGTGTGTGTGTGTGTGTGTGTGTGTGTGTGTGTATGTGGCATCGTAGCTCCCAAACGGATGATCCGATTGTAATGCGGTTTTTTTTGTTTAAAAGGTATGTCAGTCGGGAGTGTTCTTAGCTATGTTTGGTGGAAATCGGTTCAGGTCTTCAAGGTCATCAGCTCGTTTGCTAGATGTGATAGGAATGTTACCTACACGTCGCTCACTTTACTTGCAAGTATATGTGGGATCTGAAATTTGAAACACTAATGTCTTTTGGAACCACTGAGCTGGTCTGCTGTTAGGGCACGAAGGTAGGAGACGTAACCCTGAACTGCCTTTTAGTAAACCCATCGAGTTTGGGCTCGTTGAATTTGTCTTGACGAGTTTCTCTTAATGTTTCTGATTGACGAGAACCTGATGCTGGAAATGGGATGTGGCGGATGAAACCCTGGAATGCCGGAATGAAACGGATAAACCGATTTATATTTTTGCTGAAAATCTAGAATGTCCAAAGGTTAACCTTTATTGTTTCTCAATCTATGCAATTCTCCCAGAGCCAGTTTGTCATGAGGATTGTTAAACAGCTTCCTTTGGCCGAGATCGCATATAGCGACCCCATCTTAATAAAAGATAGAATAAATAAAAAAATGAAAGAAGGAAAAATTAAGGAGCTCCTTTAAAAAGCATGAAATAAAATTAAATTATAAATTTAAAAAACCCCCGACCCAAAAAAAGTACGCAATAATTATGACAAAAGGTTAAAAACGCTAAACCCTATAAAATGCAAAAAATAACTTTTAACACTACGTAAACTAAATTTTGACGTGTCGGGGGACCGCTTTTTAATCAAATTATACGTACCTAATTACAACATTCGTTTAAAAAAAAACACGTATCTAAAGTAATGAATTAGAGCGGTCCCCCGACACGACAAAATTTAGTTTACGTAGTGTTAAAAGTTATTTTTTGCATTTTATAGGGTTTAGCGTTTTTAACCTTTTGTCATAATTATTGCGTACTTTTTTTGGGTCGGGGGTTTTTTAAATTTATAATTTAATTTTAAAATGTTTGTAGAGGTCCAGGGAAGGTTTAAACGATACGAAGTTTGCTGGGTCAGCTAGTTATCAATAAAAAAAATTCTTGCAAAGTATGGAAGTATTTATTTATTTGATATGCGCAAAAGCGTTTACTGCATGGCTCCGGTGATTTATAATAAAATACCCAAACAGTGGAAAGACTTACCCCTACTGAAATTTAAAAAGAAGTCATGTAAATTCTGTATCACCTGTGCTGTACCCATCATCATCATCAGCCTATCGCAGTCCACTGCTGGACATAGGCCTCTCCAAGTGCACGCCACTGAGATCGATTTTCGGCTTCTCGCTGTACCCATATTTGCAAATAAATTTATCTTTATCTCTACTTTGTTCTAGGACAAGCTCCAAAAAGTCACAGTATTTGGTGCCGGTCTCCTAGTAGGCACAGCCCTAGCGGTGATCATTCCGGAAGGCGTCCGATCCCTGTTCAGTGAGCGATCAAATCCTACGGTGGTTACTAAAGACTTTACTGCAGAACCGCCCAGCCATGACGATGATTTACATTCTGTTATTGGGATATCACTTGTTTTAGGTAAGTTTATTTATTTATTTAAGTTGAAAATATAGTTCTCTTTAGTTCCTTGGTGGTGGCCACAATCTCTCACTTATTCAATTATTCACATATGAGTGCATGGGTTCGATTCTAGGTCGGGCAAGTACCAATGAAACTTTTCTAAGCTTGTATGAACTTTCTAAGTATATCTTAGACACTTGGGTTATTAAAAGTTGAAGGAAAACATCTTGAGTAAACCTGGACTTATAAAGTCTAAAATTACCAGCCTGCATTAAGCGTGGTGAATTGATATATTTATAACTTAGAATTAATGCCTAATCATTATCCGCGTGAGAAGAGACCTGTGCCCAGCATTGGGATGGTGAAAAATCTGGTGATGATGAGGGCTCTAGTTCACCAACATCCTATTAAAAGGCAGTTTTGTTAAACAACTGTACTTTGGATATTGATCATATAAAGTAATAAAATACTGTTTCAAGAAAACTGATGTTTATATTGTCGATGAAATTGACTCTTAATGTTAATTATTGTTTCAGGATTTGTGTTTATGCTACTTGTAGACCAGATGTCATCAAGATACAATGATCAAAGCAATCCCGTTGAGAAGAATGTTACAGCCACCGTCGGTCTAGTGGTACATGCTGCAGGTTTGTCAATAATATTTATATTATAAATCCTTACTTATAACATCTATACAAAAGTAACTGTCTTACTGATAGACTTTCTCATAAGAATCTATTTAAATCTTCTTATTGAGTAACAGCAGTGTGTAAATATAATAGTTTATCATATGAAAGTCTAAAAGTCACCTATATGACGTTAAACTGTAGGTCCAGGCTGTCATTGAACATCTTTGAAGCCGTTACGGGTAGTCAGAAGCCAGTAAGTCTGACACCAGTTTTACCAAGGGGTATTGGGTTGCCCGGGTAACTGGGTTGAGGAGGTCAGATAGGCAGTCGCTTCTCGTAAAGCACTGGTACTCAGCTGAATCCGGTTAGACTGGAAGCCGACCCCAACATGATTGGGAAAAGGCTCGGAGGATGATGAGGCAGTCTTATTTTATTAGACTGAAAGCCGACCCTAATGTAATTGGTAAAATCTATATGACTTATCAAACTCAATATTGATACCGCAGTATAATTTCAGCTCTATTTCCTTAGCATTAAAGCTCATATTTATTCTTAGTCTACGACTAATATGTTGCAATATACCGGAACTAAATATACATAGAAAACCAAGCTTATATATATGTAATGTTATGAGTTAACGCTGATTAGTAAATTAACGTATTGCATGTTACTGATAAGAGCAGTTTAGTATCGGCACGAATCGTTTTGTAATACGCGTGTTGCTGCAAGATATTTTGTTCTGAGTTTGGCACGTTATTTTATCTTATAATATCTTTACTTACTCAATATTATAAAGAGGTAAAATAATTTTGTGAAGGCTCTGTAAGGATGGAGTCGATTTGAAAAATTATTTCACTTTTGGGTTAAGCCCACTATTGAACGTAATCTGACTGTTTTTCGTGTGTATTTGTGTGCAATAAAGAATAAAAATTCAATTAATCCCCGGGTAGCGTAGGCATAAGCTTATCCGGGCATAGGTTTATCCGGATAAGGGTAGTAATTTCCACGAGATGCGAGAAACAGCTAGTCATTTATTTGCGGTCGGCGGGCATGATAGGCTGTCTTTTATTTTTGAAATTCAAAAAGTGCTGATTTATCAGCCTACTTTGAATAAACGATTTTATATTTTGAAATAATTTAAAAATATAACAAAAGTAAAACTAATAACTTTTAAAATCACCCATTTCACTTTATGAAATTAAGCATTATTATCTTATCTTCCAGCGGACGGCATAGCCTTGGGTGCGGCAGCAACTACCTCCCACGCTGATGTGGAACTGATAGTGTTCCTGGCTATCATGCTACATAAGGCACCAGCTGCCTTCGGACTGGTCACATTCTTACTTCACGCTGGACTTGAGAGGTAAGTCCCTCCCTACTGGGACTCCTTCAATAGTGGAGGAAGTCACTACAGGTCATACGATTTTCTACACAAGGCACCAGCTACCTCCCCAGCGGGGCCCAGCAGGGCCATGGCCTGCCAGGGCTGCGGGATTGCTCGAAAGGGTTACCGCGGCCCTGGTATATGAAGAGCTTAATAAGGAACATGATGGGTTTTAGTCAGTAATAGTCTGGCACTCCCTCACGCTACACCCATTTCAGATTGAAGAGGTCATTTGACGAAAAAATGCATTTATGCTCAGAATATATTTTACTGCGAATGAAATCATGATCATCGAACCAATGTGTAAGAAGAAAAAACACAATACAAATATTGAAGTCTGTAAAAAAGAGAGTAAACTTGCTTTTAAAATAAAATAAACCAGCCTATATTTTAAAAGTTTTTTGCAACTTATTTCAACATGTTTTTTTTTTTCTATTTCAGGAACAGGATACGAAAGCATCTGCTGATATTCTCATGTGCCGCCCCCCTGCTTGCTCTGCTCACATACTTCGGTATCGGCAATGAGAGCAAACAGACTTTGAGCGATTTTAATGCTACGGGTAAGATTTAAGACAATTTTTACCGCAAAAAAAAACTTCCGAAAATATGCTTAGTTCTTGGATAAAGTTGATTATTGCTTATTTTTGTTTTGGTTATTTGTAAATTCTTTCTTTCCTGTCTTCTTTCTTTATTATTGTTTGGCCCAAAAATTTGAAAATACCTAAATAAAATATTGAATTCATTCACGTAGTCAAAATCAAGTAAATACGTATACGTATTATTATATTTAACTGAAAAAAATTGTCCGGTCTTGAAAGGATAGTTTTGTATGGACCCCGAATCTTTACACCCAGAATCACCACATTCGATAAAACATTTATTATTATGGCTTTTGTATTATACTAAACTCCAATTTTACGTGGTTAAGGATCTATCAAACATTTTAATACACTTTATATTTGAGGCTTTTTCACCAATTACTCGAGTTACTTAAAAATTTAGACACATAAAATCCTAAATAATGATTTTAATATATTGTTTTGGTTAATTTTCAGGAATAGCAATGCTCTTCTCAGCGGGAACATTTTTATACGTCGCCACAGTCCACGTTCTACCAGAGTTGACCCATCCCCAGTCCCACACTCATTCTCTACTCCCCATGCAAGATGGAGTTCCCCCAAAGAAAGGATTCGGGGGACTTCTACTCTCAGAGATGATCATTCTAACTGTAGGAGCATTGATGCCTCTCTTACTTACAATGGGACATAAGCACTGATTTGCAAAGCTCCGCTAATGGAGGATTTTCTTTTTGAGAATTAAAAAAAGTATAGTTCTAAAGTGTGTGACTAGATGGCGCTGTACCTACTACGTGAGTGTGCTTTAGCACCGAGCCTTTTGGGCCAAAACCCAAGAAATTCAGATTTCGGGACAAATTGTTTTCCAAATCTCTCGGGATATTCGGATAATAATCTGACTGACTTCTTTTCTCCTTTTATTTCATTTTTAACACGCTTATTTAGCTCCACTTGTATCTAACTATGTATGTAAGAAAATATTGGAATCTTAATGTGACCCACTTCCCGGTCTTCGATTAGGATGAAATTTTGCACACGCTCTAAGTTTTAATGACAATACATGACTAGCGTGGTTTTTAGTTTTCAAAAGTATTATTATTTGCTATTTTTTTTTATTGTTGATGACAAAAACGTTTCGTTGTACGCCCTGAAAGTTATATGACGTTCCGTTCCTCGCATTCACGTACCTAGGTCAGCGCTATCTAGTCATCAGCTAGGAAAACAAAATCCCTCATTTTGATGAAATTTGGCAAAAGTATCGGTGAGTTTTTTGCGAGCTCGGTGTTGCATCAAAATTTGTTTGTGAATTCGCTTTTGTGATAGAAAATTGTAGATGAATTTTTTGTATGTATATTTGTGTAATAACGGTTAATATTTAAAGTGTTTAAATTAATTATTTTATTGAACTGTTAGTCGATTTTTTAAGATGCCTAATTTAAAAAAAAAAACTTTGAAAACTACCATAGAGTATGAATCAAAAAAGTTCTACTAGGTATTTTTTTTATGTTTTCAAAATCGACTTTTAAGTATAATAAAAAGACAAGCAATAGTTATTATTACATTTAGAAAAAAATATCAACTTTTTTAGCAATAAATAAAAAAAACTATACTTATAAAAAAAATTAAGTGACTATTACCAACAAAACTATCAAAAGACAAATTCTTTCTACAATAACAGCGCTTTTACACTAGTGGATTTGCCGGGCGGTTTTTCTACGCGACAAAAATCTATGACGAACAATTACACCCAAAACTGACAGTTTTTTATGCCTAGTGTTGAAAAATTGACGCACGATAAAATCCACTGGTGTGAAAATCCAGTTTTTTCAAATGGTGAAATTTTAATTATATGCCCCAATAACTAAAAATATAATAAACAGATCTTATGAAACGGACAAAATTTGTGCGTATAGTTTCTAATTAGTGTGTATTTAGTAAAATAATTTTGAAAAAAAAGCATAAATCTACCTACTATTGTTATAAAGGTGAGTTTGTTTGAACGCGCTTATCTCAAGAACTACTGGACCGATTTGAAATTTCTTTCAGTGATATATAGCCTATTTATCAAGAAAGGTTTTAGGCTACATTTTACCCGGGTGCGCAGAGTTTTCTATACGGGAACCGCACTATTCAGACTTTAAGTCGGCCGATAGTTTGTTTGGCCTCATAAATCAGTATGAAAATGTAATTGGTATTGATTCGGCCGGTATCAGACCGACTAAAAATTTATTTAATTCAAGATTTTCTTTAAAAAATATATTTATTTCTTAAAATCGGGCAACTATCGGCTGACTATTTAATCTGTACCGGGTATTCTTAATCCCGGTTTTAGCAGCTAATTTTGAATTAAATTCAGATGAATTCGTGGCTGGAAATTAGTATAATAATTTAAATAATAAGTTAATATAATTTACACGTAGAAGATTATTTTAGGCTGTGTATTCAAGATTTTAAGTTTTTTAAAAACATTTATTTTTTCTGCTTAGTTTAATTTAGAACAAAATTCAGGTTGATGAGATACTTTGTAGGATCAATCAGATTATTCTTGCATGTTATTTTTCTACATAAATCTAGTTTCTTTTACTTCTATAAGAAATGTGAAAAACAACAAAATAAACCGATATTATTTTAAGAGACAAAATATAAAAAAAAATGCTGTGTAAAAAAATAAATAATTTGGGCTCATTTTCAGAATGTCCCAAAAGAAAATGATCACTTTTAATAAAAAATGCATAGATTGCAAAAATCAGATTTTGGAAAATTGCTTGTTGAAATTCTTTAGACTTAATTGATGTAAAAGTCATGTGCCAACGACGTATTAAGAAAAAAAAGGAATTCATTATTTTTTTTCAAGGTCAAGGTCAAGGGCCATTTTCGGACTTGAAGCAAATATAGATAATCTGCATCAAGCTACTCTAGTCTGTAAATTTTCCCAATCAACATTGAACCTTATACTTTAGAGATAAAGTTGAAAATCCATTAAATACATTTACCAGATAGTACTAGGTTTTTTTAACGACGTCAAAAATCATCAAATGACCCCTCCCGCTGTGGGTTACGCGCGGTGAGGGAGTGTCAGACTCTTACTGACTAAAAACCGTCGTGTTCCGTCGTAGGCCTTTTATGTACTAGCGCCGCGGTAACTCTTTCGAACAAACCCGCAGCCCCGGCAGGCAGATTGTAGTAGCTTGATGTGCCTTCAAAAAAAGGTTAAAAAGTAATACGTTTGTGATCTCTAAAAAGTCTTCTTTTAACTTTTAACAAAATAATCGTTTTGTCTGGTCTATATTTCTCATGTTTTAATACGTTTTTTTGACAAAAATGGACAACACCTTTTTATCTATGAAATAAGGTGGTAAGAATGGTATTCAAAAAGTACCTTAAGACAAAATGGCGTTTTATGAAATTGAAAAAAAAGAACATGTATTTCGAATGTGAATGTCGTTGAATAAATAATAACTATATAAGAATGTACAATGTTTATTGTTGTCTGTATGTAAATAATATTGTTTTTGTATATTTGTGGTGTGTTTACTTTGTACATATGAATAAACGCTTGTATTAAATATTGTACTCTTTTGATTTAAGCACGATAAACTGTAGGTCCCCGTCGGCATTTGAGTATCTTTGGCAGTCGTTACGGGTAGTCAGAAGCCAGTAAGTCTGACAACCAGGTACCAAGGGGCTTGCCCAGGCAACTGGTCAGCCCAGTTGCCTGGGCAGGTAGGCAGTCGCTTCTCGTTAAATACTGGTACTCAGCTGCGTCCTGTTAGACTGGAAGCTGACCCTAGGTGGGAAAAGACTAAACAGAAACTTACCTACTGTTATTAAAATGCGAAACTAAGTCTACCGTGCTTTCACTCCAAGGCTACTGAACTAATTTAAATGAAATTTTTTAACACACAGATAGTCTAGCAGTAGCTAAAGCTTGAGAAATTACGCAAGTAGCTCGTTTTATCCGGGTGCGGGAAATAGATCCCTTGAGATATGGATGGGACCCCAGAGAACGGCTAACAGGAATCTTTATTTCAATTTGTTTCTTAAAGACAGTAAAATAATAACAACTCACAAAAAAATATATTTTTCTATGGAACAGAGGCAATTTAATGAAATAAAAAAAGTTAAGCTAAAAATTTTTATTTTACAATTCACCTTTTAGTATTTGAGATTCTATAATATAATTTATAAATACGTACAAAATATCACTTCACATTTCGTAGAAAGAAACCTTTTTATAATTAGTTGAAAGATGATGTCTTTAATTTCTTAAAAAATTAACTGCATTGCAAAAAAATTTACCACTTCTCGTATTTTTTCTGTTTGTAGTTTTTAACAGTTAAAGTGTTTACAAAAAAAATATTATTTCGCCAAATGTACTACAATTGTTTTGAAAATAATAGTTTTTTTTTTTATTTTATAAAAAAATATTTGTCTAAAATCTCTGCTTATTAACACGATGTATCTATAGCTACTTTTTTAAATTTGTTCTAAATTAATTACAGCTAGGCTTAATTTAAGACTAACTAAAACTATTTATTTCAGTGCTTATTCCTGTCTAATAATATCATTAATTCCTATCCTTCTAAGTATTGAGCAAAAACATGTGTGTATCTCAGTTTTTTAGAAATCCCGGATATTGTAGGTACATACAAATTATTTAAGTCAATCGGATTTCTTTTTTACCTAAGTTTTTATTCTTTTATAATAATCATAAAATCTTCCCTGAATTTTCCGCAACAACTAACTTAAAGTTCCTACTCGGGAATCAAACCCTAAACAGTCCAGCATTATGATCACTCCACCATAGCTTACCTCAAAATTTCTTTATTATGGCAGGTATTACAGAATTAAAGTTTAAAAAATGGTACTACTAAACTTATATTTAGACTTAAATATAGATTTATCTCAATGGCCGAAAACTAGTGCTAGCACAGGTTTTAATACAAAATAAGCTAAGTTAATAACTAGACCTAAAGTTAGAGCTTTCAGGATCTGGTGCAGGTAGTACAGTCTGAAAAATAAATGCATTATTTGTGAATTGTATGAACTTAATTATCTTTATAAATAATATTAGACAATAAGACTGTTTTGGCTGTATACGAAGGATAAAAAAAGTTTCTTGTTCGCATTCTAGAATAGCAATGAATATTGGAAAAGTTTGTGATGTCAAAAGCTCCCATTTACAAACATAAATAGTATTTTTTTTACATTCTTGATTGTCTTGTATAACAATATGAATATGTACATATCTATATTTGTCCTAATTTTGTCTTAAATATGTAATAAGCTTTTAAATATGTAATAATCAAAAGGAACTAGGCACTCACTTATTCCACTTCTTTCTGGCTTCAGGTAATGAGGATAAGTCGTCCTTGATTAGGTACACTCGAAGACCTAAAAAATGCATAGAATTATGTATTGTATTTTTTATGTATTATAAATTTTTAATTCATGTTAATATATAAAATATTATAAATGGACTAGTATGATTGTGAACTGCCGAACATTGCAAGAGGATAATTTATTGATATAAAATTACGATTTTTTCAATGCAAATAGCTTGTTTAAATTTTTTTTACCATGGATTCACAATTTTCTGCCACCACGCCTACTCACCAACTAAGAAAGTTTCACACATGTACTCCCAAGACATTTCTCCTATACTAAACGGGAATACCACGCGATCTTCATCAGACAGACTCTTCCACATATTTCTGACGTTATAGTCAGAAAACTGCCAGTCTTGAGTGGAAAAGTAGAACAAAATGTTGGCCAGCTTCATCACTTTGTTGTACAGTTTTATCATACTGAAAGAAAAGAATTTTATTACTATAAATCAATAATTGAGTTTAGCGCCATCTATTGTTAAGAAGTTGGTACTACAAATTTGACAGACAGCGCCATCTAATCTGAAATTTTGAGGTTACGTACGACAAAATTATTCACTAATGTTATTGAGGTCACATACGACTGTTAAAACTGTTTAATTACTGTACTGGATGCAGGTCGCTTCCAACCGGTATCTGTGGAGACTGGAGATCTAAGGGGGAGGCCTATGTTCAGCAGTGGACGTCCTATGGCTGAGATGATGATGATGATGATGACTGTACTGTGTTGTTTATGTGTAATTTTCCTTGAAAAATATTGAAATTTCCCAAAAAAACACCGCTTATGCTTATAAGCGTTAAGTTTATACTAGTATGTTTGTCAAAATTGTCGTATGCGTGCATAACGCTGTGATGGCAAACGCATGAGTGACCATTTGTTGAGTTGGCTGCCAACTAAAAAGTCTGCCAACTGTTGGCAGACTTTTTCGCAAAGAGATTTGTTTTTGTAGCGACTCCGTTGCGTTAAATTTTTTTTGGCGTAAAACATACGCAAGCGAATTCTATAAAATATGTACTGAGTATGTATAATATGTACTTACGCTCGTCTCTTCCCCGTAATGGCACAATACGTGTCAATCATCAACGCCGGCAAGTAATGCAAGAAGAAATTGTAGAATAGGAACAAGTAATAGTTGTTTGTAGGATTCAGACCGTAGTACCTGAAATATAACAAACAAATAGTTTTATTTTAAATCATCATCATCAAAGATATTTTCCACTTTTTCTGAACAAGCTAAAAATATCCACAAATGACAAAACAGCTTATATACCTAACTTTAAAATGAACCGATATTGATGAAACATGTCTACGAAATATCACAGCAACTTCAGCATATTACACTATAAAAACCGCATCCAAATCGGTTCACCCTTTTAAAAGCTACGATGCTTCAGACAGATACCTACATATAACGGTCAAACTTCTGAAACACCCCTTTTTCCATTGGTGGTTAAAAATACAGATTATAAAATACATTGCTTACCAAACAGCCTTAGTTGTAGGTTTGTCGATGCCGTACTTTCGGTTACGTTCTATGAAATCGCCCCATGTTATAGGTTTTTGTGCTCCGGAAACAAAATTGTAGATCGGTATGTGTGATGTTTGGCTGGAATTAAAGTAAAAATATAAAATAAAAGTAAAAAGTTTTGTTACCAAAAATCTTGTTTGTCAGTAGACTAGCTTCTGCCCGATATTTCACCCGTATCTCGTAGAGCTTCGCGAAACCGGATTTGCTTTAAGGGTCTGATTTCAGGAAATACTGGTAAAATTTAAAAAAAAACACCACTTATGGAGGAACAGGCTACTTTTAGCCACAAAATACAAAAGATGCACGAAGTAGTTTTGCTCGGAAGAGGGTGAAACCGCAGGCGGAAGCTGGTTTTTAAAATAAAAGGGCGACTTTTGTGGGACCGCTAGCAGAAGGTAGTCTTAAAAGAAAGGGCGATTATGTAAAAACTCACTTTTCCTTAAAGTTCTTGGCAGTAAACCAAGCAGATGCAAGGATGGCATTCACGCATAGATCCACTGGAACCATGTCCGCTACCTTTGATTGATCCATGTACATGGTACGCAAAACCTGACAAAATAACATTTTATTATTTATTTTTAGTTCATACATTTTATTCAAGGTGTTGTAAAACTACCAATGCAAAACTGCATGTTTCAAATAGTCTCTACCCACTCAGGGAAAGGGTCCATTGACATGCGAATGATCTTCCATTGAATGCAAAATTCCAGTAAAATGGTTATACTTGTCTAATACATAAATGTATATTTGAGTCATAAAGACAAATTTTACAGAATTTTCTAATGTTTTACAGTATCAATTAAAAATTATCATGTCAAAAAATGGTCCGAGAAGCTCTAAAATTTGGTAGAGAATGCTTACCCCGGTACCGATACCAACAACCAGTCCAGTTGGTCCATACACGCTGTCCGTCCAGCCTCGCACTGGCTCTTCGTATGTCGATACAACTGTAATCAAATTGTCGTAACTTCATCAGACTGTTTATATTGTTTGGAATTGTGCTCCGTACTTATACTGTTTTTAACTGGCAATTTCAGAGCCTAGCTTTATTTTTCACTTTCACGGCAAAATGCCTTACTTAATTGATGGTAAGGGAGTAGGACGAAACTGAATATAAAGGAAAAAGCATATAGTCCCTTAATAAATATTGTGTATAAACACGCGCGTCAACGGCTGAAAGAATTGACACATGTGTTGATTGCAATTTAACTTAGAACACCTTTTTACCCGGGTTAGTAAATACCCGGGAAGTACATATTTATCTCAGCAGTACGTAGATGGTAACTAGTTTGCAATAAAATACCCTTAATTCATTTGGCTATATTTACCAGCACCACTTTGACTTACCTATGGAAGGTCTGACGATGCTTATAGGCAAGCCTTCGCCATATTTCCTGACTGCCTCCTCAGCTATCGCCTTTGTGAAGCAATATGTGTTTGGACGCTTTCCTAGAAGTCTGGAACATAACAAAAACATCTTCAGTGTGTAACAGTCTCATATAGTAAGCTGTTATAACTATTCATGTATGTCTGAATTTAAAGGTGGTAAATCCTTTGCATTAATTGTCAATGTAAAAGCCCATTTTTTCCATTCATTTTATTTTTTTTATTGAAAAAAAAAACCTGCTGATATTCCTGTAGCCGTATAAAATGTAGCCTGACATGGGCTACGGGAAGAATTTCCCCCGGGATGCGGGTGAAACAGGTAATATGTTACATACAAAGAAAACTCACGTGGGTAAGATGCTTTCAATCAATTTGTTGTCGACTTCAGTCAAAGCTTCAAGTGCCTCCACGGACATTGGAGGTTCGTAGAATCTGAAAAAGACAATTCATTAATTCCTTACTTGTTGAGTGTCTTCAAATAGAAAAACTGGACATTTAATTTCAGGCTGACGTTTAGTCTTTGTGCATCCTATCTTCGCGCAAAATCGTAGGTAATTTAATGCAGATAAGTCGCGGGTAGAAACTAGTTATTTAATAGTAAAATAAAAAGTTAATCCGCGTTAATGTGAAATGTACCGATTGATGAACCGATTATGATGAAATCTAGTGTTGAGATATAATGAAACTTATGGTAAAACTAAGTAAGAGCGAGTACATGAGGTAGTTCCCTCGGAATGCAAGACTCTGGCATAGCATTGAACTTTGTTAAAATACACATTCAAGTTACAATACTTACTTTTCTTCAATATGATTCACATGAGTGTTAGAGAAGGCAGTCGAGACGTGCGTAATAGCTTTCAAATTCCTGCACTCTTTAGCCAGTTTCAGCACTTCTTTAGTGCCTTTTACATTAATAGCAGTTGAAACGGATAGTTTTTCATCAAACTTGACTGTGGCCGCCGCGTTGATAATTATTGTAACCTGCAACGACATCTATTGGTGAGAATGCGAAACTTTTTTTTTTTTAATTTCGGGACACCTTTTCACACAGGGTCGGTTAGCCCCATGGCAAGTTATTAATAAACTTGTGTTATGGGTGCTAACACAACTGATAAACTACATACTTATACATATTTATAACTACATATTGTAACACCCAGACCACGGCCAACAAACATGCTCATCACACAAATGTCGACCGAACCGGGAATCGAACCCTTGACCTCAGGTTCGGCAGTCCGGCATGGTGACCATTGCGTCATCGAGGTTGTCAGCGCCATCTATGGTTCGTAAGACGAAAGACTAGTAAAAAGTTTTTGCTATAGTTTTGCATTTAAACTGGATGCCGACCATAACTTAACCTGACTTAGTTGAAAAAAGCCAGGCAGATAATTGCAAGAATGTCTGTGAATCTTTCACACAAGAACATCTTAAAAGATTTCGATGGGAAAGGAGATGGCATAAAAAACACCTTGCAATTTATATGTATTTTTCCCAGTTCTTTAGATTTTTCGAGGTATACTGTACATATACTGGGCTGGATTTAAATCATCTCCTTTGATGAAACTTCGCAGTCACTTATATCAGAGAAAAACAAATCGGCTACATTTTATCCAACTGCGGGAAGGAGTTTCCGTGGGACGCAAATAAAAAAGTACTAACCTTGCTTGTAAGCATCTTCCTATCCTCTTCACTGATGCCTAACCCTGGCAGTTCCATATCTCCTACTATTGGCACCACTTTGTGAATGCCCTTAGGGTTAACTTCATGGGCTCTGTGGAACAGCTGAAAACACAAAAAAGTTATATTAAATAAATCAGCCTATATGTAAGGTGAGATGGTGGACAGTAAACCATGTAAATCAATCTTCTCCTAGTGATTCTACGTAAGTAGATAGTAACATATATAAAACAAATATGGAAGATATTTAATGCGACTTCGTTGAATATTTGATGTTGTTTTTTGGATTCTACTTATAAAAGTTTCAAAGAATTTTATAAAAAGTATTCAGCTCTCCGTGCTCTGGATCCTAAACATAGCACGTATGCATCGCTTTTGAGCCTTAAATGCCATTTCTTTGTTAGTTGAGTTGGCCCAAAAAATAATACCGTACCTAAGAATGGATTCAACTACTAGACCATAGTAAGCCGAGAGCAACGTATAAGTATTAACAGTTGGCAAATATCTCGTAATATCACGAAAGGAGCCCGGAGTCTGGAAGTTGGTGATCCTGCGCCTGATCTCTTACCGGTCGTGTCGGATTCCCATCGCTCTATGAGAGTGAAGGAATAGTGAGTGCACCTGTGTCCAAGCCCCAAGCAAATGTGCGTGCACTATAATATGCCCTGCGCAGTTGATTAATCTCCGTTCTAAGAACATCCGCCGTAGCCGATAATCGGCTAGGAGGACATCATTCCTTGCTTAGAGTAATAATATAAATCCATCGTTTTAGGTGCTAGGCCATATTTTAACCAAAATACTTACAAATTCGTCCATCATTTCATGTAGCCTGACTGTAGCGTCTTTCCCCTTCTTACTTCTAGCTAACACATATATTGTGTTGATATCTCCACAGGCACGGATTAGTTTCTCGATGAGGACTGAAATATATTGTTGTTTTTAATATTCAATTAATATAAAACTAAGACATCTATGCTTCAAATGTGTGCTATCCGATTTCATTCCCATTACCTATCATCTGTGAAAGGCTGGGCCTTTTTTTCCGACGTCAAAAATCATCAAATGACCCCTCCCGCTGTGGGTTAGCAGCGGTGAGGGAGTGTCAGACTCTTACTGACTAAAAACCGTCGTGTTCCATCGTAGGCCTTTTATGTACCAGGGCCGCGGTAACTCGCGCGAACCATATTATAATCTATACTAATATTATAAAGAGGAAAACTTTATTTGTTTGTTTGTTTGTTTGGTTGGTTGTAATAGATAAACTCAAAAACTACTGGACCAATTTTAAATATTCTTGCACCATTAGAAAGCTGTATTATCTGCGAGTAACATAGACTATATTTTATCCCGGTGCGGGCAGTACCTCCCACGGGACGCGGGTGAAACCGCGGGAAAACCGCTAGTATATAATAAAGATTAAACATTATTTGTTTGTTTGTACCCTAAATGCTTCGAAACAACTGATCTGATTTCAAAAAAACCTTCACTCTAGGAAAACTGCGCTCTTCCTTAGTAACTTAGGCTGTGTTTTATCCCGGTACGGGCAGTAGTTCCCACGGGACTCGGGTGAAACCGCGGTAAACAAGCTGTGTAATTACATGATCATCATCATCTCAGGCATAGGACGTCCACTGCTGAACATAGGCCTCCCCCTTAGATCTCCACAGACACCTGTTGGAGGCGACCTGCATCCAGCGTCGACGGCGACCGACATAAGGTCGTCTGTCCACCTTGTTGGTGGACGTCCTACGCTGCGCTTCCTAGTATGTGTAATTACATATGTAATGACATTAGGTACTTATTTACTTATTAGAAAATAAATGGTAGGTGCCATAATTGGCGTGTTTGTCTGTCTCGGTACAATTATTATTATAAATGTAAGTACTAAGTAAGTATAGCTTTTTTGCGTCATACATGTGGAAAAATTACAATACTAGGTACATAATAATAAATAAGGAAGTTGTAATTTATATTGTTCTATTTATTTACTATAAAAATATAATAAAGAGGAAAAACCGACCAAGTGCGAGTTGGACTCGCACAAAAAGGGTTCCTTACCATTGTTTAGAAAATGAGCAAAAAAATCACGTTTGTTGTATGGGAGCCCTCCTAAAATGTTTATTTTATTCTAATTTTCAGTATTTGTTGTTATAGCGGCAACAGAAATACATCATCTGTGAAAATTTCAACTCTCTAACTATCTATCACGGTTCATGAGATAGATACAGCTTGGTGACAGACGGACGGACGGACGGGAGCGAAAACAATAGGGTCCCATTTTACCCTTTGGGTACGGAACCCTAATAAGAGATATAGTGAAAAATAAAAAGACAAAATATTTAAAAAAAAAATCAAAAAGATATGATTCCGGCCAGGATCGAACTGGCGGCCTTCTGCGTGTAAAGCAGATGTGATAACCACTACACCACGGAACCAACTGTATGCGAGGCCAAAATAAGGGCCCATATGTTGATAGGAAAGGAAAATCAATACATTTTACAGTTTGAAGTTTAACAGGTGTTTAGTTTAACTGACTATATTCTACCACTCTCACATATGTATTACCTACCTATCTTTCTTTATAATTAGGTGTACCTACATAAATAAATATACCTACCTATCTTTCTATCTAAGTATAACATTTTACTGTTTACTTTTTGAAATAGGTAATCTAGACTGAATTAATATAGGGCAGTCGCTTAATGTAAAACTCTAGTACCTACCTAACTATCTGCATTCACATGCATTGCATGGTGAGACTCAAAGCCTGGCCTCAACATAGTTGGGGAAAGGCTAGGCAAATATTTTAATGAATTGTCTCGCAGCCAGTAAAATATCAGATGCCTTAAGAAAATCGAATTACACTCCAAGGAAAAAAAATTAAACATCATCATCATCTTCGTCCGAGCCTTTTCCCAATCATGTTGGGGTCGGCTTCCAGTCCAGGAAAAAAAATGAAACATCATAAAAAAAAGCATTAAATTTAATTTAAATACATTGCACACACCACTAAAACAATGCTTTTTAAATAAAATAAACTTTTTAAATCAAAATAATTTAATTAATACACAAGATAACATATGTAGGACAGATCACAAAACGACTTTTTCCACCACACGACTCGCTTTTAAGCTTATTCTGCCATCTGTGAACATAAAAAAAAACAAATTAAAAACATGTAAGTACCTACTTACCTAAGTTAACTATTAAATATTTATATAACCATCTATAGTTATCGGCACGAATCTTGAGCTCTGACCTTCACCTGCGCAGAAGTAATTTATTGGGTCCCTTTTGTGGTATGAAGTGAGGCGCGGGTGCGGGGTAAAGTGGTGATTGGCCCGCAGTGCATCGCGTCATAGCCGTCACTCGGGATTGGTTCTTTGCTAAAAATCACTTCTGCGCAGAATGTAGGTCAGAGCTCAAGATTCATGCCGGTAACCATACTTATCTAATATAATAATAGGTATATCTTTATGTGACAAATATTATAAAAAGGGATTGCTTTTTCTTTGTAAAATTAAAATACTGAGCCGATTTTAAAAACTCTTTCACTGTCGGGAAGCCACACTATTAATGGATTAAGTAGATTCTAATTTATCCAGGTACGGGAAGAAGTTCCCCGGGAATGCGAGTGAAACCGCTGGGAACAGCCAGTTTATAATGAGCCTAAGACATTAAGGATGTTTTGAATAGAAAACTAATCTAAATAAAAAGTGCCAAACAGTACATTACGTACTTAGATAAAAAAGCTAGGCTTTTTGTACCAAAAATTACTAGGAACTGCTTACCTCAGTGGAATCCCCGAAACACACACACGAAACACAAAAAAAGCATAACAAAAAAACACAATAGAAAACACACACCATGCATAAACAAAAAAAAACTCAAAATCATGCTTAAAGTTTGGAGCAACGCATAGGAATGTTCCGGAAAACTAGGGTAACTTGAAATAAGGTTAAGACAGAAATAACACATAACATACATGCATAAAACAAAAATGAGAAAAAAGACACTCCTGCAAGAAATAGCAAACAATATAATAATAACATGTTTTTTTTATATATTATTGAACTTAATATTTAGAAATGTAAAAGAACTTCACATGTTTTTTTTTGCAAGTCAGTGTAATTACGTCGATGGCTGCAGAAAATAAAGTTAAATTTGGAATTAAAATAGACTTTATAACTTAACTACGTAGTGCTTATTTTCAGAGTAACGAAAATTTGGGAAAATACTAAAATTATAGGAAGTGACCCGTATAATTTAAATGTCAAACAAAGTCTAAGTAGTAACTACTTAATAAGTATTGTAATTATAATAAAATTGAAGAATTGAAGAGTTTTTTTTGTAAGTTCTTTCTAGACGCTCATCTTAGGAACTACAAGACCGATTTCAATACTACTTTTACTGCTAGATAGCCCAATTTCCGAGGAAGGCTAGAGACTATTTTTATCCAGGTGCGCGAAGTATTCACACGACGAAAAAAGATTTAAAAACAAATAGAGTCGTTAAAACGTAAAACCGCTGGCGGAAACTTACTTACGTCAATATCATTCGAATCTTTGTTCTTTTACTCGACTGCTTCAAAAAGGGTTATGTTGTGCGTCAACTAGAATAGTCTGGGGTTAACACCCGAGCAAAATGCCTACGTCAGTCAGTAACTTAACATGTTCTAGTCAGACTGGTTTGTAGTTAAATATAACTATGAACTGAGCTTTTTATCTGTTCCATCTTACACTGCAGTTTGTTGTAATGCTGCAATTCACAGATTTGTACGAAGTAGATGCATTAAATTACATTTTATGAAATAAATATTAAAAACATAGGTATTTAATGAAGTTATGGCAAGATTCAACCAAAATTGTTCACCCTAATTTATTCACGAACAAAAAATATAGATTGGTCCCCGTAGGTTGCAATTTCGCGGACATTTTAGAAATGTGTTACTGTTTGCTACAGCGAGTACACCAGATCCAGAAGATTTGACATTTGTGTGCGTCACCGCTGGCATATCGCCTTTAAAGGATCTAAGGAACGTAGAAGTCTCTCTATGATATATTTACATAGATGGTAATCCATTCAACCACGAACCGCATTTAAAAGACCTTAAACCAGTTTTTTGTGGAAAATATGAGGAAAACACGACCTAAAATAAGAACTGCTTTACGGCAGTACATTTTTGAATCGTAACTTTATACAAACTTTGTAGTCATGGCAATAATTTTGTAAGCATGAAAAATATATCGGCACACACTTGAAAGCATTTTGATGTCTGTAGAAATAAAATGAAAGGTCCAAAAGTTTCTGTCACTGTGTTCTGGCAATAGAAAATTACTATGACAGCTACAGCTCTCGTCAAATATGTTTGCCAATACGAAGTTGGCTATTGATAACTTCACAGTATTCAAAATGAATCCTATCACATCTTATAGAAGAGTAGAGTCCATACACTATTAAATTACTTCTCTTGAAATAGTCTCTCCTGATAAAATATTTATTTCATTGCCCATTTTCTTCATTAGACTAGTTTTGTGTAACATACACACAAGACACAACCAACTTCAATTGTATACTAATACTATTATTGTTAGATTTATATCAGCAACCTAAAATTCGATCGATACTCCTATCAACTCCTTAGACAGAAACTTTAGGGCCTCAAACATGCAGTACTTACCTTTCCCCAAGAACCCAGTACCACCGGTCAAAAACACACACTGGTCCTTATAAAAACTCTGAATCTCAGTCTTAGCTCCTTTACCCTTCGTAAGCTTCTGTTTCTCTTCTTCCTTAGCATCCATCTTATCTTCTTCAGCATAATATGTATCCTGGTTGTCAGGAACAAACTCGTGGTCTTCAGAGAAGTCTAAAATCTCAGCAGTTGGGTTCATCGCTTGATTTTCTACCTCTGCTATACGGACTGAGGTTTCTAGTTCCTGTGTAAAAAGAAGAGGTATATAAAAATAGAATTCTGTTTGGTGATGCTTTTTCTAAAAGACTCTGAGTTAAGCAAGTACCAATGCAACTTTTCTAAGTTTGTATGTACTTTCTAAGTATATCTTAGACACCAATGACTGTTTCGGATGGCACGTTAAACTGTAGGTGCCGGCTGTCATTTAACATCCTTGACAGTCGTTACTGGTTGTTAGAAGCCAGAAAGTCTGACACCAGTCTAAAAAAGGGGTATTGGGTTTCCTGGGTAACAGGGTTGAGGAGAACAGATTGGCAACATATTTTTGAAAAGGTGAGGGAGATGATGACCTTAACACACAGTCGGTTAACCCCATGTTAAGTTATTAATTATCTTGTGTTATGGGTGGTAATAAGACTGATAAACTACATATTTATAAATAAATACATATAACTTCCCAGATCACGGCCAACACGCATGGTCAGCACACAAATGTTGATCTAACCGGGAATCGAACCCGACACTTCAGGTTCGGCAGTTCAGCATGGTGACCATTGCATGAACGAGGTTTTAGGGGTTTATAACAATCATTTAAAAAGCCATATTGTAAGTAGTAACGCCCTGTACGATTGCAGACTGCTCTGTATCTGTCCATCTCTTAGCTATATTTACATGTAAATCATCATATACAAACAAACACGTTGAAGAATTTGTTTTATTTATTCAGGGCAACCTGATACCCCTTGAGATAAATGTCAACTATCTTCTGACTTCCCGTAAGGCTGGGTCCACACGATACGTATTTTTGTACAAATATATGTACGAACTTAAAGTCCCAGTAAATTTTTTAAGTCTGAGTGGAAATATAAGGACAATATGTTTCTGCAGACTTATCGTAGGCTCAGACCGTTGTAGGCACGAGACAAAAATCTATGAATGTCTGTGTCAAGTTGGTATCCTGTGGACCTACTATAATGACTACCAAAGTTGTTCAAATGACAGGAGGACCCACCAATTTAACGTGCCTTCTGAAACACGAAGGAAGGCCTACTGATGAATAGGAGACAAACTGCAGACTAAACAGCCGGCCGATAGTTGACCCGATTATTGGCAAAAAAATTGATTGCAATCAAAGTTTTCAGTTGGTCTGATACTGGATTTTTATAATGTGCGTACTACCATTCATCTTCATACTGATTTATGAGCCCAAACAAATTATTGGCCGACTAAAAGTTTGCAGTATGCGGGTACTCTAAACAATGATTTTAAAAAGAGTAACCATGGAGTTTCTGGCCCGTTCTTCTCCATAGGAAGCTACTTTTGTAATGAGCAGCTAGAATGAAACTGATTTATATATTTGACGTTCATAAGTGTTTGTAAAGGCCTAAATGAAATAAATTATATGACTTTGATTTTGACCACTTACGTGCAAATTATCCTGTAGTTCCTTGCTCAAATTTCGGACGTTTTCAAGCTCTTTGAGCATTTGTTCCGTGGGCTTTCCGTAGACATCGATCTCGATCTTCTCGCCTTTAATTTGAGCGTCCACCCATTTGTCCATTTTCTCCTGAGTCATAGGAGTTTGCATCAACGGAGATTCTTCTATTGTGTGGTTCATTCTGTGGGCAAAAGAAATAATTAAAGTTAATAATAATAATAACCAGACCGATTATCAGGCAATGCGGCTGTTCTCTCTAAAGAGATCAGGACATATTATAGTGCACGAGCATTTCCGCAGACACAGGTGCACTCCCTATTCCTTCACTCTCTGCTCCCGATGGGACGGCAATCCGACACCACCGGAGAGAGATCAGGAGCAGGACCGACATTAACGTGCTCTCCGACGCACGGGTGTATCAATCACCAACTCGGACTGCTTTGTGAAAGTTTCTTAAAACCCAAAAAGGATTTCGTTTTGAACTTATTTAATAAAAACATAATTTTTAACTGCCGAGCGTTTGCCCAATGTTGGGGTCGGCTTCCAGTCTTACTGGATGCAGCTGAGTACTAGTGTTTTAAATGGAGCGACTGTCTATCTGATCTGTTCAACACAGTTACGTAGAAAACCCTAAACTCTGTTGATCTGTTGATGAATCTAGATTCCTCAGTAATGTAAACTAATACCTTCTTAATCATCGGATCGAATTTGTCAATATTGTAGTCAATCATCTTAAAGAATTTTATAACACATTTGGTAGTTTATTGTTTTGATAGCAATGTTATCCCAAACGCATCTTATAAAAGATTGCATTGGTTCGGTAGTGGGTAGTCTGATTGAGCAGTCGGCTTGGAAGTGACCAATTTGTTGCACGTGGATAATTATAATGAGAACTTTGACTTTATCAGTTCTTTTATTTGTGTTGGGTAAGAACGACTAATCTTTGCATTGCCTTGGTTTCATATATATTTTTTAACTCCTTGGAGATAGTTGTAAGTTTGACGGGGATTTGTGTCTGTCATTCTAAAGATTTTTTAGGGTAAAACGGGACCTTATTACTACGACTTTACTGTCTGTTTGTCACCATGCAGGTCTGATATGATAGACAGTTGACAACTTTACAAAGGATTTTTTTATCTTTTATTTTTGTAGATTTTTTAACACTTATTTATTTATTTATTTTTTCAGTGGGGAAGATAACCTGTTTTAAAACGTTTTCGGCACTCAACAGTATAGTTTTTACAAATATTCCTTCACCTAAAGGTATGATAATTTGTATTGGAATACACTAACACTTGTATTGGAATGCCCATTTTTACTAACAAATACCTAAATTTAGGGATCCCCTAAGAGCATTTAGGGAACACTTAATACGAATCTCGTTTTCACCAAAGTCTAAGTGGCCCTTATAAACTTTATTATTGGGGGAGCCCTTATTCTAAGTGCTCTGAGTTCTAATGACAATATATGACTAGCGTGGTGTTCAGTTTTTTCAACTGTATTTTTTTTTCAGATAATGTCCATAGCGAATACTACTTTGGAAAATGTACGACTCGTTACAAAAAGCTGTTTCTACATGACCATTATACAGCAGACGAAATTCAGGGAGCGATCATTGTTCGGGTAAGAACACTAATATTATTGTCACGGCTGATTTTCGGCCGCAGAGGCTGTTTTAGAAGCTCACCCGCTTTCTTCAAATCTAAATATGGTCTCAATTGTTAACCGACTTCAAAAAAGGGAGCTAATTTGACCTGTATGTCCTCTATATACCTATATGAATGCATGTTGTGCGTCATTAGGTATCTGTTTGGCAGAGCCGATTTTGATGAGGTTTTCAACATTTTATGTGTCACGCTTAGAGAAAGCTGTAGGTATATTATTGGAGCGTTTTTTTAGTTTTTTCATTTAATAAATCACTAGCTTCCGGCCCCGGTTTCACCCGTGTCCCGAGATGACTGCTAACAAAAACTAGTCCATGTTCTTCTCCCGAGTCTAAGCTCCCCTCTAATTTTCAGCTTAAACGGTCCAGCCATTCTGGACTTAAGTTATGTAACTAATAAACTTTTTTTCTTTAATAAAATCTGTATTTTTCAGGGCCATCTTAACGTTACGGATGACATCAGAAGACCGAACTGTGTCTACATAAGAGCGACTTCGGCTGTTAGTGATATGGTTAGATACCAGGCCTACAAATTCGCCCTATGTTTTGCTAGAATAGTCCACAACTATAGCGGAGAAATCTTCGAATATAATTACTACGAATGGTTTTTACCAGTGGAAATTCAAGATGGCATTGAATGGGACATATTTTTCTACGAAGTTCAATAGACTTATGGCCCTTTCACCAGTTTTCACCTAGCCCTTAAAATGTAAGTGCCCCTTAACCAAAATAAGGGACACCTAACGTAAGTTTTCATTTCAAAAACGGTTAAGTGACACCTAAAGTTTTAAGGGACATAAGTTTACTGTCGCGTCCTCTGAATCAAAATCAAAAATAGATTCTTCAAAGTACGCTAAATAAACCAGCACTTTTCATTCATTCTGGTGTCACCCTACAAAGGACCAAAAAATTTATTTATATTTTTTCTGTTTAATTTAGTTGTTAATATTTCTTTGTTGTACATAAACTAATTTAGAGCAAAGAATAAAGTATTCGACTACGTTTTTGTGTTATTTTTTTGATCCTGAATCCGTTAAGAATATATATTTTTAAGTCATCATCATATCCCGAGGCTTTTCCCAACTATTTTGGGGTCGGCTTCCAGTCTAACCGGATTCAGCTAAGTACCAGTGCTTAACAAGGAGCGACTGCCTATCTGACCTCCTCAACCCAGTTACCCGGGCAACCCAATACCCCTTGGTTAGACGGGCGTCAGACTAAGTGGCTTCTGACTACCTGTAACGACTGTCAAGGATGTTCAATGACAGCCGGGATCTACAGTTTAACGTGCCATCCGAAACACAGTCATTGGTGTCTAAGGTATACTTAGAAAGTACATACAAACTTAGAAAAGTTGGATTAGTACTTGCCCAACATGGAATCGAACCCGCGCTCTCATACTTAAGAGGTTGGTTCTTTACCCACTAGGCCACCACGACTCACCATAAAAGTAACTTAAACCACAGATTACTTAAACTTATTATACACAAGTCGACAACAGCCATTTATAAATGTATTAAGTACGTTTTTGTAAACAAACTTTCACTTAATACGTAATAATAATTAAGTATTGTCGAAACAACCCGAAAAACTGCTTTAAACTGAGATTTCAAAATAATCTCGTCCTTTGGAACCACAGTCGAAAGCCTTGGACATCTACTTTCAAAATAAAAATGGCTTTTCAAGGCTTGAACATAATATGTAGGCATTTTATTGCATTCTATACTTATATTTTTTACTTACGGCCAGTTTCTTCATCAAAAGTAATGTCTAAAGTACTAGTAACGGTCAAATTCGTTTTTTCAAGGCTAATGTGACAGAAAAACTAATAGAAAAATTAATTTGACTGTTACTTTTACTTTAGACATTACTTTGACTTTTACTTTGGCTTTTACTTTTCATGAAGAGACTGGCTGTTAGTGGGATAAGATAAAATGAATGGATGGTTCGTGGATGGGTGACCGTCTTGTCATATCGAGTTCTTCCATGTTTCGGATGGCACGATTGTGGGGTCCTGGGCGTCATTTGAACATCTTTTGCAGTCGTTAGGGGTAGTCAGAAGCCAGTAAGACTGACTGCTAGTCTTATCTAGGGCAATTGGGTTATCGGGGTAATTGGGTTGAGCTGGTCGGATAGGGCAGTCGCTCCTTGTAAAGCACTGGTACTCAACTGCATCCGGTTAGACTGGAAGCCGACCCCAACGTAGTTTGGGAAAAAGGCTCGGAAGAAGAAGAAGGGAAGTTTCTTTGAATGCGAGCGAAAGAAACTTCCCGCACCCGGATAAAAGGTAGCCTAAGTTATACCCTGTTACATCACTTTTCTGACATTGAAACTTCCGTCAAAATTGGTCTAGCCATTTCAGAGAATACCTAAAAAAAAACTGACAGACAAACAACATTTTAAAATTAAATGTTGCTTTGATACAGGTATCATGTAGGTACCCATACCTAAATCCAAATACCTTGAGTAAAACGTTGTAATAAAGATACTCCTCTTTTTTGGGAAGTCGTTTAAAAAGCGTTTATTTTAATAGATATTACAGACAGACACTCATCATCATCATCTCCCTAGCCTTTTCCCAAACTATGTCGGGGTCGGCTTCCAGTCTAAACGGATGCAGCTGAATACCAGTGTTTTACAAGGAGCGACTACCTATCTGACCTCCTCAACCCAGTTACCTGAGCAACCCAATACCCCTTGGTAAGACTGGTGTCAAACTTACTGGCTTTTGATTTTGAATACAGGCAGACACTCCAATTATATTCATCTGTATAGATAGATAGCATATTATGAGAAGTTACTTTTGATGCCTTATCTGTATACATAGATATTTATATAGAGATGTGTATATACGTGGCTTTGTATTTAACATAGAAGTGTGAAACCGTATTATTTGCTTATGCATATTTCTTTTGTTTGTATGTACATAGTGACATAAGAAGGTACCTACTATAATCTGAAATTAAAACTGTATGTCGATTGTTTTACAAATAACTAGCCGTTTTCCCGCGGTTTTACCCGCGTCCCGTGAGCTACTGCCCGCACCGGGATAAAATATATATAGCCTATGTTACTCGCAGATAATATAGCTTTCTAATGGTGAAAGAATATTTAAAATCGGTCCAGTAGTTTTTGAGTTTATCCATTACAACCAAACAAACAAAGTTTTCCTCTTTATAATATTAGTATAGATTAGTAACTTTTATGTATGATCTTTGCGTTTACTCTGTGCGTTGCGTTTGTGTGAGATTGTTTTAAGGCCGGGTGACACTGACGGATTTTAGTAAAGAAAAAAAAAATACGTACCTACCAATTTTATTGTTGATTTGAGTTGAGAATCATTAGCAAAATTGCGTCCTTGAATATTGCACGGATGCAAATCAACAGCTTTAACAAACTTTAATTTTATTATACGATCTATTGGCTAGAAATAATGTTACTTGTGAGATGACAGCAGATAGAAGAGTATGGAAGGAGAAAACATGTTGCGCCGACCCCAAATAAAACTGGGATAAGAGCAGATGATGATCCCAGCGGGGCCCAGCAGGGCCAAGGTCTGCCGGGGCTGCGGGATTGTTCGAAAGAGTTATCGCGGCCCTGGTACATAAAAGGCCTACGACGGAACACGACGGCTTATAGTCAGTAAGAGTCTGACACTCCCTCACCGCTGCTAACCCACAGCGGGAGGGGTCATTTGATGATTTTTGACGTCGTTAAAAAAAATGCCAGATGATGTTGCCAGATAAATCCTACAATAGATTTTATCAACAACATGAGAATTACTTGGAAATACCTTGAAAGTCAGCAAACTAATAATTATCTAATTAAGTACGTAGGAATGTGTGTTCTCAATTATTACTGATTACTTGGCAATCTAGTAGGCTAGCATATCACGTAGGTTGGTTAAAGAATGCTTGATTTTATATATAGGAAGTAGATTCTTTAGATGTTTTGTTTATTTATTGTTTTTGATAGTGTCATCTGTCTAGCCTTTTCCCAACTATGTTGGGGTCGGCTTCCAGTCTTACCGGATGCAGCTTAATACCAGTGCTTACTATCTGACGTCATCTCACAATTAACATAATTTCTAGGTATATTGGGTTTCACACAATCTATCAATTGTTTCTTTGACCCTTTCCTCTATATATAATACATAAAAATTCATGATCAACACTTTAGAGCCCCTTCACAGTGGAAATTTTTAGTCGGTCGATAGTTTGATCGGGCTCATAAATCTGTATAATCATCGGCACGAATCTTGAGTGCTGACCTTCATCTGCGCAGAAGTGATTTATTAGCAAAGTACCAATCCCGAGTGACGGCTATGACGCGATGCGCTGCGGGCCATTCACCGCTTTACCCCGTCCCCGCGCCTCACTTCATACCACAAAAGGGACCCAATAAATGAAGATGAATGATAAATATATCCACATGTTACAAGAATTGAAAGTCTACTTTAACCAACTTTAAGATAAGGAAATAATACCTAAGTTAAAATAAAGCAGTCTTACTAGTTCAGTAAAAACAATAAGGATATAAAATAAGATTTTTATACAATTTACGTAAGTAACTTTAACATAAAGGAGATATAAAAAAACAATAAAAAAGTAAATCTTCCTGGTATTTTAAAACAGATCAACTTGTAGGTAACCATACCTACATATCAGGATTATCAGGATGTTTTATCAAAACCGACTTATTTTTAAGTATAAATAATATTCAACAGAAGATTCTCATTCGGACGTGGCAACTTATGAATTATTAGCTGTTTCTCGCAGTTCTGCTCGGGTCTCTAGAGAGCTACATCTCTTAAGTCTGTCGGCCTAGCTGTCACGTCAAAACTACTGATCAGGGGCACGATTCCGCTATTTTACTTAAGCGACATACGATTCACATCCGACTGAGATCCAATCCCGACTCAATTACGATTGAAGCGTACTTATGTGGCATTCCGCTATTTTTACTTTTAAATTAAAAAAAAAATCCTTTTCTGTCATTCAATAATGAATTATTTTGTCTGCAAATGATTTACGATGGCAATATGATTGTAAAGCAAACTACCGTATAGTCCATATGATTGGTTTTTATATTAGTAGCAGAATGCCCGATATGGTTAAAACTGCTATTGCGATTCAATTTCTATTCAATTTTGACATTATTAACTTAGAAGAATCGGGCCCCTAATTTAAACGAAAGGGTCTTATAGTAGTAGTAGCCTGAAAAAGGACTACTTACTTTTGTTACAGGAATCTTCCAGTGATAGATAGCCCATTTATCGAGGAAAAATTATTTTACAAAACAATTACAAAAAAAAGTATACAGGCTGTATACTTTTTTTTTGTAATGCGCGAATAATTATAATTATTCGTGGGATCTACGCCACAAATATTAAAACGGGATCAAATTTAGATCCAACGAGAAAGGCTCGTTAATAATATCAAGTGAAACTGCCAAGCTAGTTACACTCCTATTTACTTTAAAAACATGTCTATTTACTTACTAATCACACATATATAAGTTACAGTTAATTTCCTTTGTCAATATATCTAGCTAGATAATTACACAGTCCAGTCGCGTAACTCTACGTATTTTCCATTGCGTTGCGAACAAAGGTTTTTATACTTATGTTTTATATTTTTTTTTTATGACAATATGACAGGCTGGTTTTTGTACCAGTTTAACGAGGTAGGTTGTTGTTTTTTTTTCTTTCTTCTGTTGTAGGATAATGGTTAGGATTTTGATATATTGAGATTAAAAAGCTGCCTACTTACTTTCAATTATTTGCGAGTTAAAAAAAAATGTTTTTAATGACTTCAAAAAAATAGTTTTTGAATTTGATCTGTATGTTTGTTTGTGCGCGATTATCACTCGTTTCTTGGAGTCGATTTTGATGGGGCTATCAGTATAGTATTTGTCAAACTTAGGAGGTTTAGGCATAAGTTTTTTTGGAAAATCTTTTTTTTTAACTATCGCTTCAAATATTGAATAAAGGAAGTATCTTTTGTTATCATTTTTTTTTCTCAATAAAAAAAAATACAGTACATAGGTACTTTCTTATAGTCAAATCCATGCATGTAAGTACGGGGCTTATATAAAAACTATCAAATGACGTCACAAGGTCTTTGAACTCGACGTGTATGCAATTTCAATGAGCCGTAATAGATTAATGTTTTCTTGCCTTGACAGTACATTTGCACCATCAATATTTTTTATGTAAATATAACTGTTATTCGCGATTCTAGCCAAATAACACGAACACTTTGAAGCATTATCTCCCGAGCCTTTTCCCAACTAGGTATGTTGGGGTCGGCTTCCAGTCTAACCGGATGCAGCTGAGTAGGTACCAGTGTTTTACAAGGAGCGACTGCCCTATCTGACCTCCTCAACCCGGTTACCCAAGTAACCCAATAGGTACCCCTTAGATAGGAGGAAAACAAACAAGAAATCAATTTGCCAACTTCATAAAATAGGCATTTCAAAAAACATATATTTCGTTCGCGAGCAAATTCTAGAACTTCCTCCATTTTTTTTATTGCTTTGATGACAAATACTGATCATATGGTAAAGTCAGCGAAAAAAAATATGTAAACAAACGATCAAAATACACGGTTTTTGACCTTCGTACCTTAACGCTAAACTAATGACATTGACCGAGTGTGTTGACACGTTAGCTGTTTTCTGATAATCTACTAGAAATTTCTAACGGTCACAACTTACTTAGACGAACACTACAAACTTTTAGTCGACCAACCATTTGTTCGGGCTCAATATTAAGAGAAGCGTCTGATCTCTCTCCGGTGGTATCGGATTGTCGTCCCATCGCGCTATGAGATGAGATGCTCTTTCAAGCAAAAACTAATAAGTGGATGTTGATGAAACCTGAGAGTAATACAGCTTATATATTGGAATAACATAAAGGCTACTTTTCATCGTGTGCGGGACGTGTAGTTCCCTCAGGAAACGGTTGGAAAATAACATGAAAATAATCTATACGAATATGATAAAGAGGAAACATATTTTTTTTTCTTTGTACCTTAAAGGCTCCGAAACCACTGAACCGATTTGAAGAATTCTTTCACTGTCAAAAAGCTACACTCTTCCCGAGTAACATAGGCTATATTTTATCCCGGTACGGGCATCAGTTACCACGGGACACGAGTGAAAACGACTTGTAAAAAACAGTTGCAAACGCTGTCACGTTTTTAACATTTGACATTGCATACAATTTAGAGTCAAATTATAATGACAATTGCATCAAAATGTCCTCACATTTGTTTGTTTACAATGACAATGCATTAAACTACTTTTTTATATGCACTAACACAAAAATAATATTAACTATATGTAGTGTACAAGGATAATTTGCTAACTGTAGATTTCACTCGTACATTTTATACGAGATTTTTATTACCAAGGACAGACAGTCAGTTCATATATAAAATAACTACATACATGTATCTTTACTTAAGTATAAGTATTATAAAGTTGAAGAGTTCTTTTGTTTGTACGCGCCAATCTCAGCAACTACTGAACTGATTTGGAAAATTCTCACAGTGATGGATAGCCCATTTATCGAGGAAGGTTTTAGGCTACTTTTTATTCAGGTGTGCGAAGTACAAAATGCAGGTGAATTTGTGGGTGGAAGCTAGTTAATAGCTAGAATTTTTTTTTTTTATGTTTGTTTATACCAAAGGCTCCGAAACTACCAAACCGATTTGAAAAATTCTTTCACCGTTAGAAAGCTACACTCTTCCCGAGTAACATAGGCTATATTTTATCCCACTACGGGCAGTAGTTCCCACGGGACGCGGGTGAAACTGCGAGGTATAACCAGTAGGTATATTATCTATGTAGTGATTATGTACCTAGACTTTAGGCAAGGTCAGTTACAAAGGACGTGCTAATCCGGATAAGGAAACTTACCATATTTAACTAGAAGTTAATTGTAATGGTATTGTAGAAGTAGGTATATCATATATATTACCTACTAGCTTTTGCCCGCGGCTTCGCTCCCGTCAACTGACTTCTCTACTTCACCCTATTTTTTTTTTCATAAGAACCTTCTCCTGACAATAACAAACACAACAAAAAAAGAATTAGCCAAATTGGTCCAGGCGTTGTTGAGTTATGCGCTTACCAACACATTTTGCGATTCATTTTTATATTATAGATGTAAAAGTAGCTATTTCCTACCTCAGGTTCTTGGCTATATGTGTACCAAATTTCATTTAAATCGGTTCAGTCGTTTTGGCTCAAAAGAGTGATAGAAACACAGAGTAACTTTCGCATTTGTTATATTGTACTTAGCAAGGATTTTAACTGAAATTAACGAATTGCATACTAGAACGGATTTTTTTAAAGTAGTGCAGACGAAATCACAGCCAGTAGCTAGTTAAATAATAACATAATAAATGAACCATTAACCTTGAGAATAATAATAAGTAATTCATAGTTAACTGTTAACTGTCTTAAGCCCACCCGCATTTATATGTGTCATCTTTACCGACTTCAAAGAATTGGAGCGGATATAATGTCGGGACACCTTTTCACACACGGTTCGTTAGCCCCATACTAAGTTATTAATTAACTTGTGTTATGGGTGCTAACACAACTGATAAACTACATATAGCTACACCTATACAAATTGTTACACCCAGACCACGGTCAACAAGCATGCTCATCACACAAATGTCGACTGAACCGGGAATCGAACCCGGGACCTCAGGTTCGGCAGTCCAGCATGGTGACCTGACCATTGCACCATCTCGAGGTCGTTATGACATTGACCTTGAATTATCTGCCTAGCTTTTTCCCAACTATGTTGGGGTCGGCTTCCAGTCTAACCGGGTGCAGCTGGGTACCAGTGTGATACAAGGAGCGACTGCCTATCTGACCTCCTCAACCCAGTTGTATATCATAGTCATACCGATTTTTGTAGGACGCGAGCGTTGTAATCGGTCACCGCTAATGGTCGGACGGGGTTCGGAAAGCCTAACGAGTCATAAATTACTTACTAAAATGTATGGGTCAACTAAAAAAATATTTTTATCGAAAATGATCCGGTAACAAGTTATTGACAAAGACAAACAATATAATAAAAAAATAAGGTAACAGGAATTTAAGATTCGAAGGACAAAACATGATTTTCTTTCAAAATCCAAAAATAATAATCAGGTAAGGCTTCAGACCTACTAAAATCTTTGATTGAATTCACGATAAATTATCCCATTAAAATATTTTTTACGACCTCCGGGTACTCTAAATATATCTAAAGAAAAATAATCGAGAAACAAAACAATAATAATAAAAAAAAAACAGTTTCCATATTTAGATATAAAAGGACAAAATATAGCTTCCTTTTGACCATTCTAGTATATAAAATCCTTACTTAATATTATAAATCGGAAAGTGAGTTTGTTTGTTTGTTTGTTTGTTTGTTTGTTTGTTCCGCTTTCACGCCGTAACTACTGAACCGATTGCTTTGAAATTTTGCAGACGTAAAGTTAGAAGTCCGGATTAAATAATAGGGTACTTTTTATCCCGAAAAAAATAGATATTCCCGAGGGAAAACAAAAATATTGTTTGCTTGATGGATGGATGGATTGTAGATGGCGCTGTGTGTCGTTTAAAACAAGGTAATATATTGCAAACGAATATAAACATATAAATTTAGAAGCTAAATGATACGATAATGAATCCCCGAAAATGAGGAATTCCCGAGGGATGATGTACAATTTGTTTAATCGTCTAAACTGTTTTTTTTTTTACACCTACTTATATATTGCAAACGAATATGAACAGAAGCTAAATGATACGATAATGAATCCTCGAAAATGAGGAATTCCCGAGGGATGACGTACAATTTGTTTTATCGTCTTAACTGTTTTTTTTTACATCTACTTATCCTGAAATAACTATAATTCAACGAATTACTAATTGGTATAAGTATTAGTTAAGTTATTTAGTTCTTGAGGTATGCGATAGATGGCGCTGGGTGTTTTTAAAACGTGGTAACGATGTGTTTTTAAAATATGTAAGAAGTGGAATGATAGCTTTTTAAAACGTGGTGACGTTGTTTTTTTTAAGATACTTAAGAAGTGCAATGACATCTCGCGCTTTAACCTGTAGCTCATTGTTCAATCGCGAGCTTCCCGATAGCTCGATAGATGGCGTTGTGCTTTTCTGTATCGCGGTGTTGTAAAAGGCCTAGGACGGAACACGACGATTTTAGTCAGTAAGAGTCTGACACTCCCTCACCGCTGCTAACCCACAGCGGGAGGGGTCATTTGATGATTTTACGTCGCTAAAAAAAAAAAGGTGTTTTGAAATAAATATTTTTTTTTGTACTCGCTCTGGAAGCAGTGTCTAACACTCATACACTTATTCGGTGCACTTTTCGACTCATTTGCTTGCTGTTTAACTTTATTCACTGATTTTCGCTTTTTTTGGTTCCTACCATTTTACATTGAATTGTGTATTTTATAGATTTTAGGTTTTAAGCAGTAGCTGTATAATAGTTAGGTTTAGTTAGTTTAGTGCTTTTTTTCTAGGTAGATATCTAAGGTAGTTATTGTTTTATTGATAGGTTAGGTTAGGTTAGTTTAGTTTTGTTCGTGGTTTAGATTGTTATAGTTTAGTTTGGGATTTTAATTAGTTGATTTATACCGCAATATAACCGAATTCCACGCGGGCGAAGCCGCGGGCGGAAAGCTAGTCTATTAATAAACAAAAATAAACTGACGTATTTTTTATAACCAGCACTAAAATAATAAATAGGAAATATTTTTTTGTTTATACCTTAAAGACTCCAAAACTACTGAAACGATTTGAAAAATTCTTTCACTATTGGAAAGCTACACTCTTCCCGAGTAACATAGGCTATATTTTATCCCGGTACGGACAGTAGTTCCTACGACACACGGGTGAAACCGAAAGGCTTATAAACTACGATAAATATTTTAACTGTGTTCTGAATAGTTTATTAATAACATAACCGAGTAGGTATAATAAATAAAATATATTTTATAACGGACATCTATTTTTAGCTACCGAGTTTGACAAATCGTTTAGTTTTTTATTTATTATGCTTGTGTTACATAACTGTTTACTATATTATTTTTACACATCCTATGGAAAAATTCCGCGAAACTGGATAAAAAGTAGCCCAAAGCCTTCCTCGATAAATAGGCTATTTACTTATCACGGAAATATTTTTTAATCGTTTCAGTGGTACCTACCTGATATACCTAACCGCACCTAAGCCAACAAACAAACAAATTTTATAGTAAATATTAACATAAATACCTTAAAAATTAGGTTATATTTATATTGTAACATGATCTTTTCAATATTTTGCTAAGTATCTGCCACGTAAACAATGTATTCTCGAACTTTCAATTGTTTTTTTCTTTATATTTGAGACCCTGTTTTCCCAACAAATACCTACCTAACTTTAGGGACCCCTGAAATCATTTAGGGATCACTTAATACGAATTTCATTTTCACCAGTTTAAATGTCCCCTTATAACCTTTATTAATGGGGGAGCCCTTATTGTAAGTCAAAATCAAAATCTTTTTATTTCACATAGGTGCCTACCTATGAAACGTCACTCACATTTGCACAGTTCCAAAAAGTTCCTAAGTGACACTTAGTTAGGGAAATGTTAAGAGATTGTTGGTGAAAACGGGCCCAAGTTCACCAACAACATAAGCGTCAGTTTTCTTAAAACAAATGTTTTTTTTTATCACCGAATGTTTTATGCAATAGCACATTTTCTACTTACAAACAAAATTGTCAAAAGCACCATAAAACGTTCCGATCAGACCATGTATAATTTTCACGTTCAGTTTTCATAGTAAGTATGTAAAGTCAGTTGTTTTAAGAAAAACACGTTTTTTTTTTATCAGAGCTTGTTAGGTTACATAGTAAACGTCTATATGATGATTATAAACATTATTGTAAAGCTATAATTGTTGGATTAATGACGTATATTATTGTCACAATGGGATTTACCATAGCAATTCATTCCATTCAATCTTTACATGATCAATTATCGGAAAACCCCATGAAGTGGCTTTTCTTTATACTATAGATAGTTTACTGTTGATTAACAAGTTTATCTTGTAAAACAAAGGTATCTGGTTTTCATGGGAAAATATTACACCTATGATAGGTTAAGCAACTCTTGCTGAGGTCAGACCGTGGATGGGTGACCATATGGCTATATGAGTTATACCGTATTTTGAAAGGCACTCCCGGTTATCGTTGGTAAATATTTATCCAGCATTTCTCAGTACAAAATTGCCCGGGTAACTGGGTTGAGGAGGTCAGATAGGCAGTCGCTTCTTGTAAAGCACTGGTACTCAGCTGAATCCGGTTAGACTGGAAGTCGACCCCAACATGATTGGGAAAAAAGGCTCGAAGGATGATTTCTCATTAAAAACTTGTCTATCTAATACTGAAATAATTTTCCAAACCGGTCAAGTGGTGCCTAAAATAAGTGCGTTCAAACAAACTATAGACTTATAATATTAGTAGAGAGTTATTTACGTCCGTAAATCAGCTGTAAGTTTTTGCATAGTTAACTAATTAATCAGTAATTCCGTTATTCACCTATCACCTTTGTACCCTAACTGTACCTAGATTTGAATAATGTAATGAAGAAAAAGTAGTTAAGAATGTCTGTTTGTCAAAAAACGAGCAGTATGCTGTCTAATTTATATAAAATTTATCAATAGAAATAAAATTCTTTAACTACTTCGTGAACCCGGATAAAATGTAGCCTATAGCCGTCCTCGATAAATGGGCTATCTAACACTGAAAGAGCGATATTTGCCTGTTCAAAAAACAAGCCCAACTTAAAAAAAAACACAGTTTTATCAAAAAACAGCGTACCTTCTCCATAAAAACTTCTATCTATTGCCGGAAACCGCTTGAAAATCACTTTAGCATTTTTAGAATCTATCTATCTATCTCTATCTATAACATACACATACGCAGCTGAAGAACTCTGTTTTAAAATACATAATTAGTACCTACACCTAATATTAAAAACCGTTATTGATACCTCATTCAAATACTAACCGTACTTAGTATTTAATTTAATATAGAAAACCTGCTTAAGTGCGTCATTCGGTTCATCCTAGGTTGCCGGGAGTTCATATCTATAACTTGTTTGTAACCTAGCAACCAGTTAAGTACTTATGTGCTTAGGGTGAATCTACACGGTGCATGTAGCTGGAGCAAGTTAACATACGCAAGTGACAAGAGCACCCGGGCTGGTATTTTGCTTCGGTACAGTAGACTGCATATCAGTGGTAACTGTCATGCACCTTAACTCAATAGTAATAAGTACGATTTTCCTATAAAACTGTTACCACTGACCTGAAGTTGACTGTACATGCGCAAGTCGCTGAGAGAAGATGGTCACTCATCCACAGGCTGACCACGGCAAGCGTTGATTAACGTGGCTTTTAAAATACGTTACAAAATATCAAAAAAGCACATAAGAAAGTGCTAATTTAACTAATTAGGCTAATTTCAAAACTGTTTTTGACTTTGAAATGAACCCTGATGGAAGTTTTTCACATACGTACATAAAGTTCTTAGTTCCCGATGTTTTTAGTTACAGATAATGTTAAGTTTAAGTTATTCTAAGAAAGTCTATCTATTTATGTTGTATCGAGGCTCTCCCGTACCTCAGAAAATTCCCTTTGGCAGTCGTTACGGGTAGTCAGAAGCCAAATTTGACAACCAGTCTTACCAAGGAGTATCTAGTTGCCCGGGTCGAATCTAGTCATTTCTCAAGTCCACTGAGGTCGGCATCGAGTGTAACCTGAGTGCTTTACAAGGAGCGACTGCCTATCAGACCTCCTCAACCCAGTTACCCGGGCAACCCAATACCCCTTGTAAGACTGGTTGTAAACTTTCTGGCTTCTGACTACCCGTAACGACTGCCAAAGATGTTCAAATGACAGCCGGGACCTACCAATTTAACGTGTTTATTATTGAAAATGTAGTGTTTAAAGTATTTCTTTGTAACATACAGTTGTCAATATATATTAATTTAAATAAATTAACTGTATAATTGAATAATTATTTACTTATTCTTACACAGGTTAATTATTAACGCACTCGCATCGTATTAACTTGAATTAAAAGAATTTGTATTGTATTTAAATTATATCGGACGGTAATATTACCTATACGATGAAGGCATAATGATTTATAAAAACAAGCCAAGTGCGAGTTGGATTCACTCGCAAAAGGTTCCGTACCGTGTAGGTTTAACATTAAAGCCATCAAACGTCAAAAAAATACTATTGTTGTATGGGAACTCCCTTAAATATTTCTTAAATTTTAGTTTTCAGTATTTGTTGTTATAGCGGCAACAAAAATACATCATCTGTGAAAATTTCAACGGTCTAACTATCACGGTTCATGAGATACAGCCTGGTGACTTAAAATGTCGGTCCCGTATTTACCCTTTGATTACGGAACCCTAAAATCACTTTATTTCCATAAAACGTTAATAACAATGCGAAAGTAGTATTGTATATTTGTTTGTTACACTTTCATGGCTGAACTGCTGAATCGATTTGCATGAAATTTGCATTATCATTGAGAAGGACAAAGGATTTTCAACCAGGTGCATCTTTGATTACCATTCAAGCACACCTGTAGGAAAAAGCTAGTATGAAATGGCGTACCTATGTCCAATCATGACTCTATTAAATACCTATAGAAGGATAGTTTCCGCAAGAGGTTTCACCCGTGTCCTGTGGGAGCTATTCCGTGGACTTGGTTAAATGCTACCCTATAGCTTTTCTGAATGGGCTATCTATCACTGAAAGATTTTTTCAAATATATGATACTTGAACTTTCACCTTCATAGGTAATTTATGCTGAAATAGAATAATATGAATAATTATATAACATATCTTTATGAATAATTCATAAAGATATGTTGACGGTTTTGAAATAAAGTCGACCACTGCGTCGGTTGTCGATTTTGGAAAAAAACACTTCGTTTAGTTAGGTAAACCAAATCAAATTAAAATGAAGTAGCTTCCTCAGAACGATGGTGAAACCGGGTAAAACAGATAGTTTTTAAAATAGTAATTTGCGAATATATGTATGTACGTTTGTCCTTCTTACAATTAAATGGAAAATTACATGAGGACAGTTTTCTTAATATGAGCTGCAGTTTCGTAGTTGGTAGTACATAGGTATGTGTGTTTTCGTTTCAGTATCTACCTACTTAAATATGCAATATGCAAAAACGGATAAAAATACCGTTGGTAGGTAATTTAATTTACATTTTCAGGTATTGTACCAAAATGGAAACCCTTTGGCGATTGCTTTAGTTTTAAATTAATGTAAAATATTAATCATTCTAATTAGATTAGAGAGAAAATCTAATTAGTTTTTTTTTTAGTTTTATGAAAACAATAATAAAATAGAATTAAGTTCCTGGACCTTCACAGAATTTGACATATGTATGTCAAAAGTAACTATCAAAAATTAATTTGATTTAAAGGGGTACCAATTTTTTTGTGCATTCAACAGCCTACTGTTATCAAGGGAAAATACCATTGTTTGTAAGACTGACAGCAACTGTCAAATTTCACTAAAAAAAAAATAGTACCTATCTGAGATTTTCGTAAAAAAAAAAAAAAAAAAAAAATCTTACCTTACGAATTTTCTTTCACAACTTTGGAAGTGTCAACGTGTTATTATCACGGTTATTAATTATTAATAATAAATAATAATAACAAACACGTCTTCGCGCCTTGAAGGATGGCTAGTGACTGTCGTACTTGTAATGTTAACAACCGAATAAGGATTATAGAATAAAAGCCAGGGGCGCTGCACTGTTGAAAAGGTATTAAGAAAAATGTTTTTTCTCAGACTTTCTAGACACCTAATATGAAAAACGTAGGACGCTGAAACATGAAGGATCTTATTAATTGTATCTCTTACACCTTGAATATTCATGTTTTACAAATAATAATATGAAATATCTTATATAATAAAATATCTTTATCTTTCTCAGTTCTTTTTTTTTATTTTAGGCCCAAAAGCAGGTTACCTTTGTTATTTTTTATTTAATAAGAAAGAAAGTACAGGTTTAGATAACCATTTTTTAAATATGTATTGTGACAATTTGTTATTAAAATAAATTTGTAAGTATTTACATTAATTAAGAGCAGGTAAAATAGCCTAATAAAGAGCACCGTAAGAAGCCAGCCTTTATTTAATTAGCCTTTATTTAATTATGAACTCTTAGAAACATTTCAAGTATTTCTAAGTCATAGGTTATCAATATAATATAATATCAATCATGTTTTTATTGCCAACTAAGTGTATATATTTTTGTTTAATTAGGTATGTAGTAATTATTTAATTCCTTCGGTTATAGTCGTGTCTCATACGATTCAATCAATAATATAGGCACGTATTAATTGACCTAGTTAATACATTTATCTAAATTGAATTGTAATTTGTTTGTTTTTGTTTACATTTGCATGACGCATTTTTAATTTTTGATGATTTGTAAATCTGACGGTGTGGATATTATTAACATAACTAAGCATAACACTTGACCAAAACATTTTTATTTAAGCATTGCATTCTGGCAACAATTATAGGTATTTCTTTGAAATGGGAATGGATAATTATTAAAAAAAGAATATAAATAAATGTAAGTTTCAAACAAAAACTATGTGCATACCATACAAAAATTAGTTGGCCTGCAAAATAGAATCGGTTCCATCAGAATCTGGAGATCTCTAACCGCCTAAATATAAATTATCTACATATGTATATTTCAAATACGCCGAGAAAAACCTCATTAATCTGAACATCATCAAAAATAGGTAGTTAAGTAACCTCCCCACTCAGAGACATTTAATGGTTACTTGTATGACATTCCGTCACTAAGGAGTGACTTAAGTAATCATTAAATGCCTCTGAGTGGGGAGGTAAGTCCTAAAAGCGGAAACTTCAAACAAACTTACCTTCTTACTTAATATGCGCCAAGCGTTGCTAACCCCTGTGAACGGTAACTACACGAGCGAGTGACGACAAGTACTCTAGATCAACATAACATACGGTGTATATGCTACGGTGCTATGTTAAACTGTACATATGGAAGAATTACTATGATGTTGCATGTTTTTGTCACCGTTTTCGATGAATATATTGGGTAAAGGAGGAGTGGAAAAGGTACTGAATTTTCTGAGTGACTGAAATAAATCTGCTTAATGAATCTTTACTACTACTTAACTAATCTCTGTAAATAAAAAACAATGATTATATCGCTCATAACTCAGTCAGTGCTAATAAAAAAAAATCTTGGATGTTTGACGTTTTTTTCTTATATTCGACGATAGTAGACTAATCATTGACAAAAAAAAATATGTCCAAGCAATTTCGTCAGAAGTGGCCAAAAGTCAACTAGGTACTTTCCTCACTTCACACTGTAAATCATGGTGTTTCAATTCGTCATCATTTCTCTGAATATACTGGTACCTATTGAACAGATTTCCATGCCTTTCCCACCAATAGATAGAGCAATTCATGAGAAAGAGATAGATGTGCAATGTGCATAGTATTTATATCCGTGATAGAGCCAGGGCGGGTATCGATAGTAATAGGAGACCTTTGGTTTAAAATGTTTGATTACAAACTATCTTGTTGCATTGTTTTCATTTCAAGCCACTTATCAATTGTAAGCAATCTAATGTTAACTGATTTCAAGCAATTTCAACAAATGCGGACTTCATAATATTACTACAACATTTTAACAAGACGCAAAAATAGAATCTATGGCGGAAAAACATAAGAAGGTAGTGAGTAGGTACCTTTTACAAGTTAAAATCAAGGTAATGTTGAGAAAACTGGTTACATGCCAAAAATGAAGGGATATCAGCCCTTCATTTTTTTCGTACTTGATATTTTTAGAAACATTACTTAATAGCTAGGAAATTCCTGCGTTTTTACGCGCTTCAAAGATATCTCATTCATATAATTATGATGAAACTTTTAAACTAAGTAAACTAAATTATTTAGAGGAAATTGCAACTTTTCTTAGTTTGTTTGTATGTACTTTCTAAGTATATCTTAGACACCAATTACTGTGTTTCGGACTGTAGGTCCCGGCTGTCATTGAACATCCTTGGGGGATTTGGGTTGCCCGGGTAACTGGGTTGTGGAGGTCAGATAGGCAGTCGCTCCAAATAAAACATCCATGTAAAGTATGTACTCACTTAGACGAATATGAACAGATATTAAATTCTACATGCTTTTCGTTTTTCTAAAATACTTAATTGATTAATAATTATGAACATTTTTATTATTTACATATTGGTATATAGTTTATTTAGTAGAAACATATTTATAAAATATTTACATTAATTGTAACAGTAATTAACTTAAACAGTGCATCAAAAAATTGCTCCTCATCGCTGTCACTGGGTAATGTACCCAAAAGGCTGGCAGCATTGCCACGTTGGATGGCAATGCTCAACCTCTGTACGAAATAAAAGCCAGCCTTTGGGTCCCGGGAAGTGTCAACCAGGCGCATCAATTATGAAAATAATTACTAAAATTTTTTTTGAAGTATCGTTTAATGAGGGAATTAAACGATTATTCAAAAACTCTTCATGATTTTCGTCGGTACAGTTTCTTCGGGATTTTCACGCAATTTTCCATAAATACATTAAACATTGTTACTAAGTTGGTCACAAGGCAAGGTCCTGAATTTATTACCGGCAGGGCAAAGTGTCAGTGGGATTTTCCAAGTGCAATTGCACTTTCTCATTAATAATTCGTAGTAAGTTTTCTGTACCTACTACTTCTTGCGGTTTTACTCGTATATCTAAGGGCACTATAGTTATCGGCACGAATCTTGAGCTCTGACCTAAGTAGGTACGTCTGCCCAGAAGTGATTTATTAGCAATCACCGCTTTAGCCCGCCCCCGCGCCTCACTTCATACCACAAAAGGGACTCAATAAATTACTTCTGCGCAGGTAAAGGTCAGAGCTCAAGATTTGTGCCGATAACTATACTTCCCTTTTGTAACTTTTTGCAAACTCTGCTAGGCCCCTTAGCTGCTTATAATGTCGCTGATTTTAAAACAATTGTAAATCAGTTGTGTCTCACGTATATCTGCGCTCCGACGTATACTGAAGTATGTCGGGGCTGCGGGATTGTTCGAAAGAGTTACCGCGACCCTGGTACATGAAGGGCTCCTTCTTCTTTTTATCCTATATCGGGAAATAGTTATCTCAGGAAGCGGGTGACACCACTAGTGGAAGCTAGTATTACTATAGATGTAACAAAAATACTTTGATCGTCTGTTTATAGAAATGAGTTGAGTACACAGATAATCTAGAGGCTGCGCAAAAAAATAGGCTACTTTTCATCCAGATGCAGAAAGTACATAACAAAAGCTGGTTATTTTTAGATATCAAAACCCTTGTTAACCGACTTCCCAAAAACGAGTAGGTTCTCATTTACATCACATTGTTGGGTAAATAACATTATTACCCAAAATACTTTAAGTAAAAGTTTAACATTTTCAAATACTGAAATAAAGACTTCAAAGTTTAAAATACGAAAAGTGACCTTTCCCGTACTGAAACAAACACACATGCATGATTTAAACATTAATGTTGATTTACAATTTAAATATATTACGTGTAATAGGTTGAAGGGGTCAACAGACAGAGCTAGCAGTTAATTTAAATTAATTTCTAAATACGGTGAAAGAATTTCTTAAAAAAATATATACCACTGTCCCATTTCATGGTGTCAATTTTCTAAGAGATTGTCCTAAACAATGACTTATAGTTAAGCAACGCTTGGCGCGGTCGGTCTGTGGATGGGTGACCATCTTGTCAAAACGAGTTCTTCAGTGTTTCGGAAAGCACGATAAACTGTAGGTCCCGGCTGTCATTTAAACATCTTTGGCAGTCGTTACGGGTAGTCAGAAGCCAGAATGTCTACGGGGTGTTGGGTTGCCGGGGTAACTGGGTTGAGGAAGTCAGATATGTAGTTGCTCTATGTGGAAAATTGGCATTCAACTGCATCAGGTTAGACTGGAAGCCGACCCCGACATAGTTGGGAAAATACTAGGCAGATTATGATATATGTTATATTATAAGGCTGTTACCTATGAGTAAATGCTTTGCTAACCTTTATTTATTTATGAATTCTCTAACAAAATATTTATGTAGCAGTGCTCAAAACATACAGCTAATATGTTTTTATGGTAGCGACATCTACCGAGCGTTTTCTAAACCAGGTAAAAGTAATAAGAACCAATGATCTATAGATCACTTTAGTTCACACCGCTAATAGATAGATGACGCTATTATCTGTTACTGTTTACCTTTCTAGCTTCTCTCGAGCCTTTTCCCAACTATGTTGGGGTCGGCTTCCAGTCTAACCGGATGCAGCTGAATAGCAGTGTTTTACAAGGAGCGACTGCCTATCTGGCCTCCTCAACCCAGTTAACCGAGCAACCCAATACCCTTTGATAAGACTGGTTGTCAGACTTGCTGGCTTCTGATTACCCGTAACGACTGCCAAAGGTGTTCAAATGACAGCTGGGATCTACAGTTAATCGGGCCTTCCAAAACATGCTCATTGATGTCCAAGATATACTTGGAAAGTACCTACTTACATACAAACTGAGAAAAATTGCATTGGTACTTGCCTGACCTGGAATCGAACCCACATTCATACTTGAGAGGTTGATTCTTTACCGACTAAGCCACCACGAACCTCAAAATATGTGGTATGAAACGTCGAACTTCAAAAGTTTTTCCCAAGATTTCAAACCTGTACACTCACACTTTAAACACAGACCTCTTAACATATAGACCACTACGACTTTTTGCAAGTCTCAATGACATAATTGAGGTCAGACCACAGAGTAAGGAAAGATGAGCAGACATTCTATAATGCAGGTAGGTCAGGCACCTTCTTCTAGGCAATCGGTACGGTAGGTATCACCAAAACGATCAGTTATAATCATCGGCACGAATGTTAAGCGCTGACCTTCACCTGCGCAGAAGTGATTTATTGGGTCCCTTTGGTGGTATGAAGTGAGCGCGGGGGCGGCGATAAAGCGGTGATTGGCCCGCAGCGCATCGCGTCATAGCCGTCACTCGTTATCACTTCTGCGCAGGTAAAGGTCAGCGCTCAAGATTCGTGCCAATGAATAGACGAGTGAACTAACTAGGCGTTTGGTTTCTTTGAGACATCTGACAATGACTTTTGGTATTACAAAAAGGTTGGGTTTCAAAGAAGGCGTATAAGGGCGGAGCTAGTAACGTTCCTCGTCCCCCTCGCCCCGCATGTTGTCGCGCTACTTTCTTAAGAGATTTTGCGTTATGACATCTCCGCTAGTCATTTTGTTCTCCATGGGTCAGACTGAGCTGATATCTGACATACAGACAGACATTTAAAGGTAAGAACTAAATGCTTCGGAAAGTGCGGACTTTCTTTCGTAATAGGGAAACATATGACGATAGTGATGTGCTCTGTCGATATTATTTTTATATCGATAGATTGATATTTTTTGTAATAAGTTTCGTTTTATGGAATTTTGTCCAATCTGTCAATTGATAGCGATTCGTTTTGCTTGAAATATGTAATAAGGTTTACATAAAGATTATATTTGATAGGTGATTAATTAAGTTACATACCTCTCTATACTAATATTATTTAACCGAAGATTGTTTTTGTTTATTAATACGCGTTAATATCACAAAATAAAACACCGATTAGAAAGAAAACCTTTTTTAATCTAGTGTTAGATAGCACATTTGGTGAGGAAGGTTTTAATAGTATGCATTGAGAAGTTCCCACGGGATGTGGGTTAGACCGCTGGGGAAACCTAATTACTAGGTAATATGAGAATGCATTGTTATATACCTACACAATGTTTTGTATTCTGTACAAAAAGTAAAAGCATCATATTACAATATTCTCTAGGTCATATTTTAGCAACGCTGCATCCGAATTGCAAAAAATAGTGTTTATTCAACTCATGACCGAATCGTAAGAGTTCTGACTGCTATATCTATTAATAGAACGTAATTTATGATATATTGACGAAATTAGACAGCTTAAATAAATGATTTCTAAAAAGGTAAATAAAATTCTTAAATTAGCTAGACACTTTCACTAATGCGGTAGTGAAATTAAATTTAGGTATACCTACTTATTCATGAATAAACTAATCGAATAAGTCTATCAATCGATAATTCACACTCGAATAAAAATAATCGATATTTTTTATCGATTTTTTTTAAGTTACATAGATGCCTCTCACTATTACTCAATGTTGTTTTCACGGAATATGAAAGTAATGAAGCGTTTCCTACAAAAGGTTTTATGTTCTACTTTCTTTAAAAAGAAACTGTACTTTCTGCCACTAATTTTAGGGTTCATTTTTGATTGCAGTACAAGTCCTACAAAAGTCTCAAGGGTAAGGGACTTCTACAAGTGAATGGGAACTCACACACTGGGATTGAATGTACGAGAAAAATAAACAATCAAATATAGACTTTAGTTCTAAGATAGAAAGTTGAAAATCATTTGAAAGTCCTTGAGTACTTAATTCAAAAAGTTATGAAACCACAACCACATGGGACACTTATTTTACACCCGATGTCACAAGTTGAATGAGTCATATCAAAACAATTTGCGACTTATTACGTAATGCATAGAGTTGTAATTTAGACGCTAATGTTATGTACTTATGATGTTCTGACCATAGTGAAAGTTCTTTACGTTCCTACTTCGAATTCAGTTTGGCGGCAAAACTGGTGGTCGCTGGTTACGCTTCGAATTTTAAATTTTATTTTTTTTAAAGATGGTGGATATTTGTTTTTTTAAATGAGTTTTTATTGAAACAAAAAGTTGGTTTTCTGAATCGTTTGTGCTGTGTAAATACATTTGACTTTTAAAATGTTTGCGCACGGAATTCTGTGTTCCTTCCTACTTTCTTTTGGTGAGTAACTGACTGGATACTATTTAAATATTGTTTGGTAAACACTTTTGGTATAGACTGAGGGCGAATTTCAATAACCAAACTGTCTTTCGTTTTACGATTAGAGATCTAAATGTGACATTATTTATATGAAGTTCCAATCGTAAACAATGGATGGTTCGATTATTGAAATCCGTAGTAGGTAAGAGAACTCGGTGATAATTCTGTCATTTGTATGCATAAGTATTGCGCCATGTCTTTCGATATCAAAGTTCTGGTTTAACTGTCTCTCATGGTTTTCTCTAATTCCTAATCTAGTTCCGTACTAATTTTTATATTAGGTAGGTAACTGCTTTAGCAGTTTTGCCAAAAAATAATTTAGGTAATTATAGAGACAAAAATAATAGCAAAACCAACAGTTGAGTAATTTGTATTTTAAACATCAACAAAAAAAATTAAAAAGCGGTCTATGCTCGTAAAGAGATGCATCTAAGAGTGTGCTAAGAAGATGGTTAAGTTAGAATGTGGATAGATAAAGAGGAAGAGGAAGACCAAAAATCTATAGAGATGGATGGATTGCCTGAAAGAGGACATGAATAAGAAGGGAGTGGATGTTAGTATGACGACTGACAGAGAGGAATGGATGCGGAAAATATATTGCGCCGACCACAAATAAAATTGGGAACAGGACATGAAGAAGAAGAATATGTAGGCAGATATTACGTAAAAAAGGTGTTAAAATAAATAATTAATAATGTAAACAAAAATGAGTCAATATCTTGCGTGTGACATAGTAAACCAATGAATCGGTAAATTCTTGTTATAGTTACACAATAATTCACACGAAAGGTTAAATATTTGCGTCAAGCAAAAAGGATATTTACTTATTTTTGACCAGTTTATGTGGTAAGAAGAAATATAGAAGGATCAAAATAATACTAAGGCACAGCTTATTTCTTAAGAAATCTCTTCCAGCTGACCCGTTAGGGGAGAATTAGAATATAAAGAGATGTAGACATATTATGAATCTTGACATCATCGTCTATTTACTATCCTACCGCATAGACCCTTTTTATACAGAGAAGGCATAGCATTAATTGTTAGTTTTTCATGTTATTTCGCATATTCTCTACCAAACAAGGGACTATGAAGTCCCGGATTTTTTAAAGTTACCAAAATGTCAATATAGTGGAAAGGGGCGACCAAAAAAACAATAGATATCATCATCATCGTCTCAGCTATAGGACGTCTACTGTTGAACATAGGCTTCCCCCTTAGATCTCTGATCTCCACAGATACCTGTTGGAGGCGACCTGCATCCAGCGTCGACGGCGACCGACATAAGGTCGTCTGTCCACCTTGTTGGTGGACGTCCTACGCTGCGCTTGCTAGTCCGTGGTCTCCACTCCAGCACTTTTCGACCCTATAACATATTCGACAATAGATAGACTGTGTAAAATTTGATATGATTAGAAAGAATGATACTTGTGAGATGACGGCATATAGAAGAGTATGGAAGAAGAAATCATGCTGCGCCGGCCAAAATATAAATTTTGATAAGGGTAGGAGGATGACGATGAAACGTAAAAATCTTACAAACGCAATAAAACTGAAGATTTTAAAATTCTCAACAACCCGTATCTTTGGTTGTTGAGAGAATCACATATTGACTGAGCCGCGACTATTACTTAACATAACCTTGTGTGTATGTATGTCACGGGTTGCGATCTTGCGTATTAGCTGGCAGGTATCACGTCTGTCTGTTGACACCAATTAGTAAGTTTGGCATGTGTCAAGGGTCGTTATTTGAAAAGGATAGCTATAGCCTATAATATAGGTAGGTACGTGAAAAATGAAACCGACTTCCAAAAATGCAAAGCGAAGTATCATTTTGCAATAAATCTTAGAAAACTTGGGTGAAACCCTCCTTCGACGCCTGGTCTATCTAACGCTGAAATAGTTTTTCAAATCTCCCCACTGGTTACTAAGATTGCCGAAATCAAGCAAACATACTCTTCAGTTCTATAGTTTTTATTTCATGAAGGATTTGTTAACAAGATTGAAACTAGCAAACCAGCTGATAATTTTGTACTTTAAAGTCTTTAGTACATATATCAAACTGTCTAGCCTTTTCCTAAATACATCAGGATTGGCTTACAGTATAACTGGATAATGGAGAGTATCAGAGTTTATCTGACCTCCTCAGCGCAGTTACCCGGGCAACCAGATAGTCATTGGTAAAATTGCCAAAGATGTAAAGATGACAGCCGAAACACTGAGGTAGTCGTTATAACATTCACCCATCCATAAAGGACTACAAAAGTTATTAACTTAAACGTAACTCTGAAACTTAGAGATGTCTTTTTTGGGAAATCATCAAATGACCCCTCCCACTGTGGGTGCACCATGTTCCTTCTTAAGCCCTTTATATACCAGGGCCGCGGTAACTCTTTCGAACAATCCCGCAGTCAACTCAGAGATGTCTTAAGTGAACTTAAGTTATGTAACTACCAGACAGGCGGGTACCTATAAACTTAAATGTTTATTTATAGATATCCGTGTGGCCTACTTTTATGTAGACTTGAATATATAAGACATAAGACACCAGTTTTGCTTGATGACGTTTTAAAATTACCTATTGTTGTGACTATACTAATATTGTAAAGAGGTATTTGTCTGGTTGTGTGTTAAGACGAGATTCAACCAACGTGTGGCACTGTGATGCACACAACGGAGTTTCTTGTCAGGTCTTCTCAATGAGACCAACTTTTTGGAACCTTGAAACTAGTGTGACGTTTCATAAAAGCCTGTAAAGTCCCATTTGAAATAAAAATATTTGGCTTTGACTCACTCACTAGCAAACAATTAGAATTGAGTGCGAACATTCCTAAAATATCCGCGAAATAGCAACTTTTTTTTGTGAACACTGCAATAGCAGTGCACTTCTTTCGCCAATAATTTTGGCGGAATCTCATCACCAGGGTGCTAAAAAATAATTGTATCCAAAACTGCTGAACTAACTTTGAAAATCTATTTGTTTCAGCGTCGCTGTCATCGGCGTCAGTGATCATTCCTGAGGAGCTACCATCATTGCTGTCCGTCGCCTATTCTAATATACCGCCTATTAAGAAAGGTAATTTATATAGGTACATGCCTACATGTTATTAAATAACTGCAGTTGAAAGGAAAAAAAACAAAACACACAACATACAAAACCAGTTTGTGGGAAAGGTCTGGTGTCCTTATGAAACTTACGGTGACTTGCACCATTTAAATATAATGATAACCGAACCATTTTCAGTTGTCAAAGCGTCGATGACCAATGAGCGGCAAGTATACGGCTGGTTATGGTATATAGTTACTTACTTAATTGGTGAAATTCACCCGTATTTCTTCTATCTACTTTAGGCTAGGTAGGTACCGATAGCCGAAAATGTGGTTTACCACCCGTCATGACATCCTTTCAAGTTTCATTGAAATCTACCTAAGTATGTATTTCATATAAGCTAGTCAAAACTGATTAACCATATTTTTAGCTGAGTGCTATAGGTAAATGCAATGCAATGCCTTCTATTTAAAAAAATCCTAGCCTTAAAAATACCTAATTCGCATATACCTACTTAAAATATTATTTTACCACGTTTTCAGGTACCGATTCTCGAGTGGGTTTCGGCTTTGCGTTCGGTAACCATGCAGACTTCCAAATCATGCTCGAGTTGGGTCCTCAAACTAACACACAGAACTTGAGTAAGTATTCATAAACTGCGTTGTTTATTCAAAGGGCTGGCTGTTTGATTGAACTCCTATTTAATCAGTTATGCGATAGTTAGAAAAAAGTTATGAGACTGCAAAATATACCTACATAGAAGTATCAGAAAATATTTCACATGGAGCGATTCCCTTTGACCTCCTCACTTAACCCAGTAACCCGGGCAATCTAACTGACCTGCTAAATCCAGTTATTAAGGGTACATGATATCCCTTTAGTAAGACTTTTTGTCAGACTTTCTGGCTTCGGATTACCAGTAACGACTGCCAACGATGTTAAAATGACTTGTGCCTTCCGAAACACGGAGGATGACGTCATGATATAGACAGATGGTCACCTATCTAAGGATTGAGCGCGTCAAACGTTGCTTAACCTTATGATCGATCGACCCGTGTGGCTACTTCCTACTACTTCGCCACAAGCTCCTAATATCAATAACTAAAATCATCATCATCTGCCGAGCCTTTTCACAACAATGTTGAGGTCGGCTTCCAGTCAAACTGGATGCAGTTGAATACCAGTGTGCCACAAGGAGCGACTGCCTATCTGACCTCCTCAACCCAGTTACCCGGGCAACCAAATACCCCTTGGTAAGACTGGCTGTCCGACTTACTAGCTTATTAATCCGTTAATAATATCAATGGATTTAAAATGTTGGTATCATAAATTAAAGGTTTTTAAAGCTGTTTATAACCGGAACTATCACGGTCATTTTAATTAACGTTTAATTTATTTGTTTTTTAATGTGTAATACCTTACTTTCGCAGCTGGTCAAGGTTTTCAGTCAACTTCCAGTAATGCTAAGCGACAAGCCAGCTTGCCTCCGCCTGCTAAATATAATAAGAACAAGGAAAAGGTATGTTTCAAATCACTACTTCCTTTATTTTACTGAATGTATTATAAGATAAAACCTTACCTTTTAATTCGGTTAAAAGGTAAAAGTAAAAAATAACCATCATCATCCTCCGAGCCTTTTTCCCAACTACGTTGGGGTTGGCTTCCGGTCTAACTGGATACAGCTGAGTACCAGTGCTTTTTTTCTTCACCTTTTTATCAGTCATTGGTGTCTAAGATATACCAAGAAAGTACATACAAACTTAGAAAAGTTGCATTGGTACTTGAATGACCTGGAATCAAACCCACACCCTCATACTCGTGGTTGGTTCTTTACCCACTAGGCCACCACGACTTACACTGTCTTATGAATGTGAAAATGAGTTGGTTGGTATTTATGCTTTTCCAGTGAAACGGCTTTAGATTAAATTTGGTATAGCTGAAAGTTTATAGGCCTCCCTTGGGACACCTAGTAACTTTAATATACTAAATACATGGTTTTATAACCATGTATTTAGTATATTGGTACCTATATTTACAGAAAAGAATATTTACCTTGATATAATTCCTAGTAAAAATAATAGTATTTTCTTTAACTTTTCAGTACCTGCCCTCAGACGGCAGCAAATATCTCCAAAATTGGGCCCAAAAGATGAAATACCCGCAGAAATGGTCACAGAATCCAGTCTCAAAGCCAGGAGAAGTGCCCAATCTAGAAGATTCTGTCGTAGAACTAAAGAAGAACGAAAAAGGAGAATATGAAATCCACCAGCCGAAACCTGGGAACTTACCACAGAATGTTCTAGAAGACTTGAAAAGGTTGTACAAGTTGAAAAGCGAGGCTGCTAAGAAGATGGGTGAGCAAAAACGCAGTGAAGAAGAAGTCAAGAAGATAACAGAAGATCTGTCTAACGTTGATCTGGATTGAGGCTTTTTTTAGAGTTTTTTTGTAATAAAAGGTTTTTGGGAGCTGAGAATTTTGGTGTTTTTTTTTTAGTTTTGTACCTATGACGAACATTAGTTCGAGATGGATCAACTTCTTACAGATTAACTAAGATATAATTAGAAAGTACGTAAAAACTTAGAAAAGTTGCATTGGTACTTGCCTGACCTGGAATCGAACCCACACCCTCATACTCGAGAGGTTGGTTCTTTACCCACTAAGCCACCACGACTTTTTACTATAAAAAGTTGCCAATACGTTATTCTGACTTCTGATAAAATAAGAATAAGCTACATTGCCAAAAATCCATGTTGCTGTTTTTAGAAAATCATGAAAGAGTAACAAACATGGAAAGGTACATACGTACTTACAAGCTTTCGCATTTATATCATCTCCCGAGCCTTTTCCCAACTATGTATGTTGGGGTCGGCTTCCAGTCTAACCGGATTCAGCTGAGTACCAGCGCTTTACAAGGCGCGACTGCCTATCTGACCCCCTCAACCCAGTTATCCAGGCAACCCAATACCCCTTGGTTAGACTGGTTGTCTGACTTACTGGCTTCTGACTACCCGTAACGACTGCCAAAGATGTTCAAATGACAGCCAGCACACACCGCGTTGACCTTATGACAGATCAACCCGTTCATAAAATCACTGAAATTCTCAGAGAAGACACTGGAGACCAAGGTCTATACGATTATAAGATTGTTTATATTTGGTTAAGAGCCTACTTTTTGTTTTACGACGTTAAAAATCATCAAATGATCGACCCCTCCCGCTGTGGGTTAGCAGCGGTGAGGGAGTGTCAGACTCTTACCGTCTTACCACAAAAACTTTTAAACGTCAGTTTATGCCTTGTCTAAGAAAATGTCAAATTAAGACGTTGACATATGGTTCATTTTACAGCCAAATTTTTATTAGACATGTGTAAAACAGGGTTTAAAGTTTTTGTAGTAAGGCCCCTACTGACTAAAAACCGTCATGTTCCGTAGTAGGCCTTTTATGTACCAGGGCCGCGGTATCTCTTTCGAACATCCCGCAGCCCCGGCAGACCTTGGCCCTGCTGGGCCCCGCTGGTTCCATTTAAGTAGGCATACTTAAATGGAGTTTACATAGAAAGTTATTTGACATTATTTACAAAGATTTTTAATTCACGCCAAAAGTCGTTTCCTCTCCTATCCGCGGCAGTTTATAAATTAAGCCATTTATTTAATACTAACATGAATACGTAGAAATAGATTGTTCAGCCCATTCATATTATCATTTACATGTCTTTGTGTATATTTTAGGTAATCTCATTTAACACTCATTGTCTAATTTAGTCTTTACCAAAACATTTTAACACAAGGTTACGTAATTCCCTACTAATGTAAGTATTGATTATCGGCTATTATAATTGTTGGGAAAAAATTACAATGCCCCATTGTTTACGTGCGCTGTCATATTTATTTTGAAGTATTATTTGACTAACTTTTGGCAACGAGTAACGTTTTCTTCGAAAGAAATAAAAAGTGTAAAAAAGAAATGCATATCAGGTTGTGTGTGTTTATCGTGATACTCCAATGTAAGTATTTTAATATTTTTATTAATTTTCGCACTTTTGATAGTTCGATCCCTGTGTTTGTCCTAATTTATTTTTAACGCACCTATACTTAAAGGAGGTACATATTAAGGTCAACCTACTTCCTCATTGAAGATTATCGATTTCAAACTTTTTAAATCCCAATTGTTTTTCTTAAACTTAAAAACTATAAACAACTTTTTCAGAAAGTATGACTTTGAAAAAGTCGACTTGTACAACCGAGATGTAACCCTTTAAATATACTAACTTTTTATTGCACCTTTGATTCCTAGCCTTCATTTACAATTATTATTGTAATATGATAATATAAGTTCCTAAAATATTTCATTTAAAGTCTCATTGACCCCACCAAACCATTGCAACGGTTCTGTGGGGCTTAGTATAATTTAGGACTTAGCTTCTTTGTGATAATAAATAAATCATGTTTTTTCCTTTTTCGCAATTACTAGGTGTTCAAATAGATGGCAGATTGACAAATCTGATAATACCTGAAGATTTACCAGCCGGATTCGCTGCTATCTATGGATTCGCACCACCAGTCACTAAAGGTAAAATAAATATATTTTGCTTAAATCAAAGTCACACCATCTGCCTAGCCTTTACCCAACTATGTTGGGGTCAGCTTCCAGTCTAACCGGAGGCAGCTGAGTACCAGTGTGCCACATGGAACGATTGCCTATCTGACCTCCCCAACCCAGTTACCCGGGCAACTCCTTGGTAAGACTGGTTGTCAGACTTTTTGGCTTCTGCCTACACTTAACGATACCCAAATATGTTGCGATAACAGCCGGTACCAATTTAAAGTTGGTTTCGTTGATTTCTGACTTCCTCAACCCAGTTACACGGGCAACCCAGTGTTCAAACCAAACTGACTGTCAGCCGCCGAATGTCAGCGTCTGTGCGTATTACGCATAACGTATCGTCGGTTAGATGTGAATATGAATGGAAATACAATAAACTGCGTAACGTTCGCTCACTTTCGGCGGCTGACAGTTGGTTTGGTTTGAACACTGTCTAAAACTGGTTTTAAGCTGCGTCTACGCTAGGAGAGCCGAGCACGAGCGGAGCACGAGCCATACACAATTCGTCTAGTGTGGACCAACTTACAAGCCTCTAACGAGCACGCTGCGAGCATTTCGTTCGTGCTCGGCTGCGTTCCGCCTGTTGTCGGTTTTTGACGAACACAAAGGGATTTGCTAACAGTGATCGTTGTAGGTTCGTTGTAGGTCCACACTTGACGCCGCGAACGACAAGCCGAGAACGGCTACGCTTGTGCTTCACTCGTGCTTCGCTCGTGCTCGGTTCGTCTAGCTTAGACTCGCCTTTAGACTTACTGGCTTTTGACTGCTTGTATATTTTCTAGGCAATGACCATCGCTTTGGCTTCGGCTTTCGTTTTGGTAATCACGCAGACTTCCAAGTATTGTATGAAATTGGACCTCAAACTCATACTACTACCGCAAAGATGTCACCGTCGTTGAATGCACGTAAGTATTTTAGCTACTCATAATTTTTTTCCTACACTAACGGCCAGTTTCTTCATCAAAAGTTAAAGTTATGGCTAAAGTAATGTCTGTCTAAAGTAAAAGTAACGGTTAAATTAAATTGTTCTATTAGTTTTGCTGTCACTTTAGCCTTGAACAAACGAATTTGACCTGTCTAAAGTATTAGACATTACTTTAACTTTAACTTTTGATGAAGAAACTGGCCGTAAGGCTCTAAACAGACGGACTGCATTTCGACTGTGATCCGACTGCAATTTGCAGTTCAAGGGCAGTTTGAATGCAGTTGACACGACTGCAATAGAACTGCAAATCAACTTCAGAGCACGACTGCACGCCGACTGCATCCCAACTGCAATCGGACTGCGCGGTTGGTTTGCAGTTCTATTGCAGTCGTGTCAACTGCATTTAAACTGCATCCAAGCTGCAAATTTGCAGTTGGATTGCAGTCCGTCTGTCTAGAGCCTAACACTTAAGCCAGTTTCTTCATCAAAAGTAAAAGACAAGGTAATGTCATAAAGTAAAAGTAACGGTCAAATTCGTTTTCAATGCTAAAGTAACAGCAAAACTCATAGTTCAAATAGTTTTTTTATTTTGACGTTTTGACAGGTTTTGTATAGAAGATATGACTGATAGATAAATTGAAAAATCAACCGTAAGTGGGTTATAATTAATTCGTTTAAAAAGTTTTATCTAGACATAGATATCTATAGGTAATTTTGACTTAAAATAAATTGAAAAGTCGACCCTAAGTGGGTTATGATGATGTCCTCCTAGCCGATTATCGGCTACGGCGGCTGTTCTCACTTAAGGAGATCAGCCAATTGCGCAGGACATATTATAGTGCACAAGCATTTGCGCAGACACAGGTGCACTCCCTATTCCTTCACTCTCATAACCCGATGGGACGGCAAATCCGACACGACCGGAGAGAGATCAGGCGCAGGACCGACATTTACGTGCTCTCCGATGCACGGGTGTATCAATCACCAAATTCCAGGCTCCGGGCTGCTTTGTGAAAGTCTTCTAAAACCCACAAAGCGATTTCGGCCCGACTCGGGAATCGAACCCGAGACCTCGTGCTCAGCAGCCGCACTTGCGACAGCTAGACCAACGAGGCAGTTGGTTATACATAATTAATTAGTTTAAAAAGTTTTATCCGGACATATAGGTAATTTTGACTTAATTTTTTTTTTTTATTCCTTTATTTCAGGCAACTAAGGCCCATAAAAAATTCAATACAAAAATATAAAAAATACTTATAAACTAATACATATGCTTACTTATAACAATAAATACAATACTATATTATTATAATATTCAAACTTAACTTACTATACATACATACAAAATAACAAAGAAAATAAAAACTACTGCACACGAATCATCGGCGTCGTGTTACGCTGACTGGTGTCACGTAGCCGGCCACGAAACCGGCGGAACACAACACCTTTCGGCCAAAGGTCCTCCTTTAGGAACTTTTCGAGATCGCTCGTCGGAACACGCACTACAAACGAATTGAAGTTCATGTTGTGACGCGGCTCCAACCTCTCGACCCTCAAGGTCCATTTGGTCTTTACGCGCAGGTACTCCACGATCTCCTCAGCCTTCGTGGAGTGGTGCAGTCTGGACACGTACAGCAGCGTCGTTTGAATAGCTGGACTCAGCAGCATATTGGGTCCTGTCAGTGCAGTACCGCACTGGTTCCGACAAGGAGGCTTCTTCTTCTTCCTCCTCTCTACCACCTTGAAACCATCCTCATCGCACGTGTCCTTCTGTGGACCCTGCCTCTTCAAAACCTGTTTTGGTTTCGACTGGCTCCGTTTACCCCCTTTTGTTTTTTTCGCTGGTTTTGCCTGCGAGATTTGTGGCCCAGCAGGCTTATTAGCGGCTACTATTGCTGCGTAGGCTCGTTTGGGGGTCGCCGAACCAACGCAAGTCATCGTCTCTACCGGTGTCGAGGCAGGGACGGCGGCGGCACACGTTGCAACGCATGCATTCTCGGCAGTTGGTGGCGCATTCGAGCCCGCCGACTCGAAACTGCATATGGAAGCGTTTTTTGCCTCGCGACGCGTGTTTACATTTACAGCGTCGACATTCGTAGGTGACCTACTTGCAGAAATTGCATTGCGCAATGCTACTAATTCTGCTCGTAGATCACTGATGGTGTTGTTGGACACCTCCAGCTGATGCTGCATCTCGGCCTGGCTCTGCTTCAGGAGTGTGATGTCCTTCAGCAGCCTGGTGACGTCTACGTGGTCGAATGTGACGGGAGGAAGCTTGTGCAGATCCTTCGCCACGAATTCAGGCACGTCGTCCGGGTCGGTCTCCTTGAACAGCGTTATGATGTCCTGGACACTCTTCTGTGTGCCATCCCTTCGACGAGACGGCATTTGGCTAACTTTGCCAAGCGTCGTGAACAGCAGCAACTTGGCACCGCTAATCTCATCCTCCTTGAAAGATGATTTGCAGATCTGCATGATGCTGACTTCGTCCATATAATCGATGGCATGTTTTATAAATGCCAACACCTCATTGGCTATAAGCGTTTGAGTACTCATAGCCGAAACCGGGCAGCGGCTATAGCCGCGCAATTCGCGAATGTAATATTCGTACACTGCAGCGCAAACGCGTCCGTACTTGACCGCGCATCGCACTGCACTCATTCAATTTACCTTACCTAACTCGTTCGGTCTTTATGTAGGTAAATTACTATCAAGTTATTTTTTAAACGTATAGGAACAAATCACGCGAATGGATAGAGTGAGGAATGAGTATATAAGAGCAAGTTTGAAAGTGGCGCCTATATCAGAAAAACTGCGTGGAAACCGGCTGTCATGGTATGGGCATGTGATGCGGAGGAATGAGAGTCATGTTTATTAGCTGTGTTTTTGATAAATAAATAAATAAATAAATGTTGTGAGGAAGGTGATGAGTATGAACGTGGACGGATATAGTGGAAGAGGAAGACAAAAGAAACGATGGATGGATTGTGTGAAAGTAGATATGGTTACAAAGAATGTTACTTGCGAGATGACGGCAGATAGCTGAGTATGGAAGGAGAAAACATGCTGCGCTGCAGAGAAGAGCCTTTATTGATGAGATCTATATTTTTCCTCATTTCAGAATACCGAAGCTCACACCTCCGTCGTCTGGTTTTGCCGCGAGTTCAACTTCCAATCCTGGAATTATTAAAACGAGCTATCAACAACAAGACTGCCTTGAATGCGAATAACATAGACAATAATACTGAAGAATCGAGATAGATTTGTGAATTTGTGATAGTTAATTAATTGTGGTAATACCTAGTCATTTAAGGCTAAAGTAACAAAAAAAATACCATCATCTCTTAAGCCTTTTTCCAACGATGTTGTGGTCGGCTTCCAGTCTAAGCGAAGCTAAGCTGAGCTGTCCAGTCTAAGCTGAGTAGCAGTGTTTTATATGGAGCGATTGCCTATCTGACGTCCTCAACCCAGTTACCCGTTCAACCCAATACCCCTTGGTTAGACTGGTGTTTTTAACTGTTACGACTAATGATGTCTACTTCTAGTTTATTTGAGCAATCACATGAGCAGATTGTTGGATTATAACAATGATTCGAAGTAAGACAAGTAGGTAAAAGGTATGTGTACTTACAATTATAGATTACTTACCAATATAATCTTTTGATGATTAACCCCTTGTATGCCGATACCCTTTGTGCGCAGATCTACGCGAGACACAATGGATTTCTAATTAGCGGCATACAAGAAGTTAAATAAAAAATTGTAGTACCTACTCCTTAAAGAATTCCCATGCCTATACCTCCATATTATAGTTAGTATTAAATTCTTATAAAGATTGTCTTTAAGTGCCTAATAAAATGGAGAATTAGAAGAATAAGGATTCTAATGTAAAAATAAAAGACAATATTTTTGTATATTTTTTTTATTTCTCATAAAAATGTCTGACTCCCTACTGTACAATATGAACTACAACAAGAATTCCCGCCAAAATGGGCGGCCATTTTGTTAATCATATGAATTCAAGATGGCGAAGCGTGTATATTAAGGATTAATGATGTTTTTGCAATCTAAAGCGTATGTATAAGTAGATTATATAAAAATTAATTGATTATTACGAAAATATTTTTCTGCTTGACAGTTTTAATCTTAAATCTGACAATATGATTGACATTTTGATTTTACCTACACTGTAGACAAAGCCGAGTGAATTTTGGTCACAGAGGAAGGAAAGATAGCGGAGATGCCATAAGGAAGTTAGGTAAGGCGCCTTCTTGTATGTTACTAGAACTAACGAGGCGTTCTGGTTCCTTGTCAAATCAAAACCAATTTGTCAAAGATTGATCATCACTAGTAGGTGATTTCATTTTGAAAATATGTAATGGGCGGGTTCTAAATAATGGAGGCGGATCTAGTAATGTTCCTCGTCCCCCTCGCACCCGCAAGTTGTCGCGCTACTTTCTTAGGAGATTTTGCGTTATGACATCTCCGCTAGTCATTTTGTTCTCCATGTTAGTCCACGCTTGTGACTTGAAACAAAAGTTCATTTTGAACTTTATGTTTATTGCAATAAGGTTTTATTTGCAAGAACTGACCTTATAGATGCAGAATGTTATCCTTTTATAAAACACATGTTGATGATGATTTTTAGCATTCTTAGCCGACTTACAAGATGGAGGAAGTTACTGAAACGACAAGTTTGTATTTTTGATATCTCAAAAACGTCTCAAAGGTATTAATTTTTGCCTAAGGTACCTCTGGCAGTATTTTTTTTATGTGGTGAGCCAATTTAGACTCTATGGCTAAGACATAAGAACTAGATTATCTTAACTTATGTTAATTACATGAAAATAGTTAACGCTTATGATTAATTTTCTTAATTAGGAGACAGTGTCTTATTGAACATTTATGTGTATATTTCACTACAAACGTTGGGATGTATCACATTTTTTGGTATTTTCTAGTAAAATAAGGATACTCCAAGATTTTACTAAGAAGTAAATAACCTTTTTCCTTGAAGTTTTTATATTGTGGCTGAGGCTAAAATAAAAAACTGCTGAACACATTTTTTCATACAGTTTTTACGATGGTAAATAAAGTTTAGGAAGGTATATACGTTGTATCTTATGAAAGCGGATGATACATAATGAAATTATGTATTGTAACTATGTACTTAAATTCCCTGAAATTTGTAAATTTTCTTGAGTTATTAAGATCTGCCTATTTATATATTTAAAACTTACGAAAACTACTTCATAAGATGTCGTATTTACAATTAATTTTATTCAAACTATTTACTTTTATTTCACAGCAATTCCTTTTCAAACTTAATTTGACAAAGCTATTAAATTAATAAAATATTAATGTTTATCTCGTTATTTATTTTTTATTTAAAATATTCTGATTTGCATTCAATTCCTTTTACTGTCACAATTTCCCTAAAATAATTAAACTATATATTTTATACATAGGTTCCATGAGAAAGCTACCCCTTTCCCGAGTAACATAAGCTATAATTTATCCCGGTACGGGCAGTAGTTCCCACGGGATGCGAGTGAAACCGCGGGACGAAACGAAAAGTATAAAATAATAAGAATCGGATGCCAATTTGAAAAATCAAAAATAAAAACAAAAAATAAATTCAATATAATTTTATTTCGCCTAAATTAAAAATTAGTGTGCTTTGTTTCGCTATACAAAAGAAAGAACAAATATTACAAAGTCCACTTTAAAAATTATAAGACACGAAAAAAATATAAACTTAGAAATTATTTATAATAGTATTAAAATTAGTCTTTTCCGCTGATGGCAATAAATTTTAATATAAATAAAATGTTAAACTAGACATTTTTTCATAATTGTGGTACGAGTGTTCTATAAACACAATTGAGTCATATATTTACAAAAAATACAACTTATTTAAACATTTTTATATATCGCTGTCTCTGTCTATAAACTGTGAAACATTAAAGTAAGACAGGGACAGAAATATTTACATGTAACCCAAAAGACTGCTTAGTAAGTAGGTAATATTAAATTAGCCAGAGGTTTAAAATAAGCGACTTTTTCAAACAAGTAACAATGTTAAGATTATGTCAAAGACAAATTAAGTTTTGACAATACCCAGACATTTTTCCTAGTATATTTTTTCTGTGATACCTTACAATATTACCACAGTTTCAATATATTCTCTTGTAAACTGTTGTGAATCTACTAAAGTTCGTAAAAATGTCACTTACACACATTGATATACAAAAAACCCAAAATGCACACTCAACGTCTCAAAAACGTCCTCACCAAATGAGCGCAACATTCAAAATTGTGCGCTCATTTTCTTTGTCCTAGCCGACCACTTCGGTCGTAAAATAGGCTAGTTTCCTAAAAAATAATAATTAGTCCGTCTTGTAGATTGTCCAAAATTAAGCGATACGTATTTTTTCTTTTTTAAATTGGATCAGAACTTGTTAAGATATAGCGTGTTAAAGTTGAGTGTGACGTCACAAGTTGCTACAATTTTCAGGACACTGTGACGTAAAAGGCCCCCACTCCTAATTTTTGAAGTGTATTATCTTTGTCATTTTATGTTTAATTAAAAAAAGAAAAAATACGTATCCAATATTTTTTGATTATCTAAAAAGCGGACTAAATATTATTTCATTATTTCGACCATGGAAACTACCCTATTGTATTGCTTTAACTACAGTGCGTTGTAAAAACAACTTTAAGCAATTCGCGTAAAGTTGAACTTGCAATAACGTATGCTTGTACCTTATAGAGAGAGACAGAATTGGTGTTCGGGGACACTTTCGAGCGTTACTTTTATTCGAGACTGTGCATCTTGGGTTTTTGTATATCAATGCTTACACACGCGTGTGCTCGATACATGACACTTGGTACTGACAGCTCCGAGAGAAGAACATATAAGCTCGTCCATACAAATAAGTGTGTGAGTGACATTTTTACGAAGGTAGCTTCAAAACAATTTTCAAGGGAATATGTATATCTAAATTGTGATATTACATACATTTCTTTGGACGCATATTTTAGTCGCTGACAAATTCCCAACAGTTTTCCCCTATAATTAAAATGATACACAATAGAAAAAAATTACAAAACAGGATTTTTAACTTTGTGACTTATTTACATACAAACACAAACTTAGGTATTATACTTTATACATGGTTTAAGTAGGTATATTATTAAAGAAATGTGATTTCAAGTGTATTAAATTATTCACATGGATATGACAATTTGTTTTGTAGTGTTAAATGCGCCATTTTGAATTTAGGTCCCACAAATGGCGACGGAGTTACGGGTAGTCAGAAGCCAGTAAGTCTGACGCCAGTCTAACCAAGGGGTATCGGGTTGCCCGGGTAACTGGGTTGAGGAGGTCAGATAGGCAGTCGCTTCTTGTAAAGCACTGGTACTCAGCTACATCCAGTTAGACTGGAAGCCGAACCCAACATAGTTGGGAAAAAGGCTCGGAGGATGAAATGATGAGTGAGACATCGCATTACTCAAATATGCCAGATTTTACAGAAATGTGATAAGCATCGCGATTTGTATAACATAGTCAGCTTCGTAGCCAGTTTTTGACGAAGCCTGATACATTTTTTTATGTATTTGATTTTCATTTTGAACTTTTTAATTTATTTAGTATGTATTTGTGAAAGTTTAAATAAATGCTTTATTATGGTGATATGTTGAACGAATGGTTTTTGTGAGTTTAGTGTATTAAAATAATTGAGGAATGGTTATATTTTCAGTCAAAAAATATTTTTAGTATCAATTTATAATAATATCAAAAATTAACTAACATTTTGAATAATTTAAAAGAAGTTAGTACTTCTAAAACATTTTTCAAATTCACTTTAATAATTATATAATTTATAAATACAAACAAATTAGTAGTTGACGGATTAATCGATATACATTTTTTAAATGTTTAAAGACGCAAAGATATACATAATTTTATCATGTTAATTAAATTTTGAAAAATCAATTATTTTGAATGTCAAAATTTTTTTATATAATCAAAATGTTATTATTGAAAACAAATATTTTGTTACTAATAAATTCAACATATTTGGAATGATAATTTAAATGCAATAATTAGTATTCAATCTTTTATTATTTCGCTCTTCAAGGCGAGATTTAAACAAGAAAAATTACGCCTTGACTTAAGTCCACAGCTAGCATAATGTTCGCGCACGGCGGTTGCAGTTTCGCGGACATTTTAGAAATGTTCGCACGCAATGTGTTACTGTTTGCTAGAGCGAGTACACCAGAAGATACATTTGTGTGCGTCACAGTGCCACAAGCTGGTAGAATTTCTAAGATCAATTAGAATAGAATGGCAATAAGGAAATATAGGAAATACATGCTTATAATTCCTTCAAATTATTTCCGAAATCCAAAAATGCGGATTCGACGATAAACTTTTTTCATAAAAAAAAGTTCTGTCTAAATCCTTTTACTATTTTTGTATATCATGGAATCCATTTATCGGTAAATGCTACCTGCAAACTTTAGTTGCCAGATTTTATAATAACGATTTCTCATTTTGGACGACTACGAAAGGTAACGAATACATAATAGACATTAAAAAGGCGAAAGTAAGTTTTTTGTAACGCTTTCAATATAAAATGAGTAAACAGATTAGTTATGATAGGTAAGTGGCACACCATATTTCCGAACAAAAATCTTTGAAGGCTACTTTTTAACCGGGTACAGCTTTCAGGACGCGGATAAAACCGCGGGAAATAGTTGATAGATAAATTGCAAAAGATGTATATGGTTTAATATAAGAAGTTTTTTTTTTAATATTCTAAGGTTACCGAAAGATTTTTACACCAACAAAATACACGTTACATCCAAACGCCTGTAGTTCATATTTCAAAACACAGATGGCGTTATTTTAAGTTTAAAATATTCAAGATGGCGGCGTCGCTACAAAACAGCGACTATCATTTTAAAAATTGACAAATGTAACTATTTCGACTTAGATTAGTATTTTATTTAATTTAAAATCGTTATTTACATTTTTTATAACGTCATTCTCGATTCTGGGTTATGTCACTTTAAAAGCCTAGTTAATTTGAATAGAAAATATGTATTTTTGTAACTGAGGTCTCGGGTCTAACGCCCGGACTGGGCCAAAATCGCTTTGTGGGTTTTAGAAACTTTCACAAAACAGCCCGAAGTCTGGAAGTTGGTGAATGATGCACGAAAAGATATATAATATTAGATTTAAATAGGTATATGAATAAGAACACCAAGAAGTCAGAAATATAAGAAAAGTCAGGTGAAAAAGTGATGCATATCTAGTATTCAAAATTAATTAGGCTTTCAAATGACTTTCGACTTCCAATTGCACTCAAAAAGGTCTTATTATTTACTAAAGTTACTTAAATATCACTTTCTTTAACGATAAGCGACGTAAATCGAAAAAACTAATCGACTTCTCATATCGATATTTTTATTTCGACTCGATTATTTAGTCGATTTTCTACCATGGACAGATGTAGTTTTCACAAATCGTTTTCACATTTAATAATTAAAGTTATTACTAGTACATTTTGGTTAAAACCTTCGTTAAAAAGGTCGATTTTGGTTACAACAATAATACCAAAGATTATAACGCTTATTTTTTAAAGTTCATACAATAAACCCGGGACACAGTCACTACACATTTTCCAAAAAACCACACACTTCTAGTCACAAAACACTTTTTAAGCTCCGACACGATTTCTACCAAACGTTCACGGTTTCTACCAAAGTTTTCCCGGTTTCTACCAAAGTTTTATCCGTTTTCTACCAAAGTTTTATTGCCGTTTTTACCGCTACTAGCTCTCGTTGCCCGGTTCCCTAGTGTTTGGTGGTAGGCTCTGTGGTTGTGAGAACTGGTTGACCATCTTAGTCTGCATCATATTTAGTAGAATATCTGAGTATTGCTCTATTAAAGACATCGCTGGATTGCTTGTGTTTGTTGCTTCTGAAAAGGGAGAAAATAAATATAGTAAGTAAATTGTATTTTAAACGGATTTTATAAAATATTTATTCTCTTTTATCTTATAATACCTAAAAGACATTCAAAGATAATAAAATAAGGCACATTTAAAATCAGCATTCTGATCTTCTGTTATTCCATTTCTACTCTTTCAACATCCCTTTCTCTTTATTCCTCTCCCGCCTCTAAAATAGTATGATAGAAAGAGAGTCTCTACTCCTCTATTTCTTTTTATCCCTCTTCCAGTCTCTATACTTTTAGTAAAAATATGTTGTAGATTATCTTTGTCTTATACTGTCCATATACTGAGACAGTCTCCTGCAGTAGACAAGATACTACCTAAGGTTTGACTCCCTTTCGCTATCTCTCATTCCCTCCTCTTAATCTCTCTCCCACCTCACTTTTAGATGCTTTTCACTCTCTCTTTCCTTTCTTCTATCTTTCTCCTTACCTTTAGACACAAGATGCTGCAGCTTATGCCTGGTGCTGTCGACATTGAGGTACTCTCCGTCAGTGGAGGACAGACTGCTGAGAGCTTGGTCTCCGTTCTGAGTGCGGGTGACGGCGCTTCGGAGGACTTTCTGAGTTTCTAGTATGGCTGCTTCTAGACCTGTGGTGGAATTAATATTTCGTTTAATATTTTAAGAGTTTTAATCAGTAAATTAAATACAAATCGTCTTCATCTTCATTAAGCAACAATATCTTCGTAATATCTAAGCGAATTATGTATGTATTATGATTATTATGAATCTTTTTTGCACAGCAGTCACAAACCTACTTTATGATTTTAGTGAGCAAAGGCTTGCTCAAATTAATTTATATTTTATTTTGCGGTAAACCGTACTGTCATATTACGATTTAAAAATATTGTTCAATTGTCATTTTATAAGGGCCATTTAACCCAACAAAATTATGTATTTTTAGATAATTTAGTATGTACTCCCTCTTTGTACTGCCCTTATGTTCTCCCCTTATTTACTATCCACAAGTACTCCCCTGTATACTTCCCTATTTACGCCCTTATGTACTCCCGCATATAGACATACACAGACAGACACCCGGAGTATATAAGAAAGTATATAATAGTATAGGTATATAGGGAAAGTATACGTACTCCTTTATGTACATTCTCATGAACCTGAATTTCATAAATGTGAATTTATAGCCATATAAATGTCGGGATAACCCGTTTTAAAGGCTGGATCCGACCCTATGTGTGATGTGGTAATATATTATAAAGGGTAGTTACCACTGATGTCTTCGTCAGCTGTTCCGTCAGAGCTGAACATAGCTGCGACGTTGATACTGTCACAAGTACATATATACACAGGAACTTACCACTGATGTCAGCGGCAGCGTTGGGCTCCCGCTGCAAGCTGGCGTAGAGCTGCACCACCTTGCAGGCCGTCTTCATCAGAGCTGAACATAGCTGCGACGTTGATACTGTCACAAGTACATATATACACAGGAACTTACCACTGATGTCAGCGGCAGCGTTGGGCTCCCGCTGCAAGCTGGCGTAGAGCTGCACCACCTTGCAGGCCGTCTTCATCAGAGCTGAACATAGCTGCGACGTTGATACTGTCACAAGTACATATATACACAGGAACTTACCACTGATGTCAGCGGCAGCGTTGGGCTCCCGCTGCAAGCTGGCGTAGAGCTGCACCACCTTGCAGGCCGTCTTCATCAGAGCTGAACATAGCTGCGACGTTGATACTGTCACAAGTACATATATACACAGGAACTTACCACTGATGTCAGCGGCAGCGTTGGGCTCCCGCTGCAAGCTGGCGTAGAGCTGCACCACCTTGCAGGCCGTCTTCATCAGAGCTGAACATAGCTGCGACGTTGATACTGTCACAAGTACATATACACACAGGAACTTACCACTGATGTCAGCGGCAGCGTTGGGCTCCCGCTGCAAGCTGGCGTAGAGCTGCACCACCTTGCAGGCCGTCTTCATCAGAGCTGAACATAGCTGCGACGTTGATACTGTCACAAGTACATATATACACAGGAACTTACCACTGATGTCAGCGGCAGCGTTGGGCTCCCGCTGCAAGCTGGCGTAGAGCTGCACCACCTTGCAGGCCGTCTTCGTCAGCTGTTCCGTCAGAGCTGAACATAGCTGCGATGACGATACTGCGGAAATAAATAAATGCTTGAATAAAATAGAGGTGAGATTCTCCGCGGTTTCACAAGTTTTTCGAAGGGACTAGGTATTTGAGAGCAAAAGGTAACCTATAAAATCTGCAAAAAAATACTGTAAAAGATTACACTCTGTAAAAAAATTAAGTGCACATTACTATTTTTTGTATAGTTGCATTAAACATATTAACAACGTTCTTGCCTGTCTGTGTGTTACTCACTTTATTTGATATACTGATTTTAAATTATATACAGGTAGTTCCAAAAGAACTTTTATTTATAAGCCTATTTAATATTTTTGTCTGAAACAGTTTTGCTCTTACTACAAAAAATAAATAAACATAAATTCGTCACATGTTTAAGGAAAATTCTACACAGGAAATTTTCTAAATACGAGATGAACGCCTGTCTAACTTTTTCGTAGCAAGACCTTGATACTATAGTTGTAGACCAGTTTGATAGTATAGTTAACCACATAAATACATACAGTTAGCATCAGCAGGCGTCTCCTTGGGCCTCTGCCTTGTGTTAGAAGTCAGTCGCGCCGTCACCTCACGCGCCTTCGCCGACAAGTCGCGTTCACTGCCGCTACGACCTGCAATGTGGAACAATATAGTTGATTGACGAGGAAATATTGTATAAAACACTGGTACTCAGCTGCATTCGGTTAGACTGAAAGCTGACCCCAACATGGTTGGGAAAAGGCTCGGGAGATAGACCAGGTTATACTTTGTTTTTAGTTTTATGTAATGCGTCCCGATTTTTTTTTTTTTTTATTAAAGAACGGTGGTGGTAGCAAAGTTATAGCCACACGGATCGGTCATTGGGTGACCATCTTGTTTTCGTCATAAATTCTTTAGAAGTTACCTACATTGAAGTTACAATTAGTTAGCTGTCATTGAACATCCTTGGCAGTCGTTACGGGTAGTTAGAAGCCAGTAAGTCTTGACAACCAGTCTTACTAAGGGGTATTGGGTTGCCCGGCTAACTTGGTTGGGGAGGTCAGATAGGCAGTCGCTACTTGTAAAACACTGGTACTCAGCTGCATCTGGTTAGACTGGAAGCCGACCCCAACAAAGTTGGGAAAAGACTCGAAAGATGACCTGTATTGAAGTTACCACAACTTACCAATCCTTCTCTGGCTGTGGTCAACAGATAAAGCCCTAGGTCTTGCCACGGGACCTTCGCATCCTATTAAGACTCGAAGCCGACCCCAACATAGTTGTAAAAGTTTGGAGACGATGACCTATATAGAAGTTACCACTTTTTGGAACCGCGCAACTAGCTTGACGTTTCCTAAGCACCTGTGGTCTATATGAAATAAAAACCGTTGGCTTTGACGTAAACTTACCGATCCTCCTCTGGCTGTGGTCAACAGACGAAGCCCTAGGTCTTGCCACGGGACCCTCGCCGTTGTTTCTCTCGTCGGCTTCGGAGCTGGACTCCTCGTTAGCGCCGGTCGCAAGGCTCACTGTTAGATTATGTGGGGTTAATATTGCGTGAAGTGTGCTGGGTTATATTATTTTGAAGTTGGTTAAGGCCTTTTAAGTACATATGTGGGGATTGAAAGGCTTGTAGGAACCAGATTTAAGGTGCCTTCAGAATGATTTGGCGACTTATTTGAAGGAGCCCTTCAAGATTCTACGTTTCAACGTACTTATTATTTTCGCAGATATAAAAAAAACTACGTGGATAGGAAGAAGATAGTAGCCAACATTAGTGTATGTATAAAGTGTAATTTTCGAAGTGTACATCGACTATAAGCCGAGATTTTATCATATTTTGTATCCTTGTTGATGTGCTTGCTAGAGATATAATTTAGAACTGCCAAATTAATATCCGTAGTAAGCTAAACATCACATTGGACTATTGGGATAGGCTGTTATAGGTGAAGAAACCTGGACGTGAAATTCTGCATAATGATGAATGTTTTATGAATCCATTCTGTGGAATGTTTTATATAGTGTCTTTGTGACTTTAGTAACATGTGAACGAACTACATATTCTAACTACATAGAGTCGGCACAGATATGACGGGGCGTAGGTATTATTGAAGAGCATTTCTCATTGTAAAATTATCATCGACATTGTCTTCATAGAAATAGAGTCTAATATTAATTCGTATAAGTGTGACATGGATAGCATAGAATACACAGCAACAGTTATTTGGGCAGCATAAGGCTACCTTTCTATGTGTAGATAGTTATATTTGATAATATACGATAGTTTCTTGCAGTTTTGTCGTATCAAACTTATTCTTAAAACCGGATAAAAGTAACCTATCTCCGCCTCTAAGGTACCTTATGTATCTGTGACAAAATTGAAATTGGTTCAGCTAAACATTCACTTTTCTTATACATCAATATCCATAACAATTGAACAGTGATAACAACGCTCCTATTCGCCATATATGCGCCAACCATTATTCTACTTCTAGAAGAATCTACCTCTACAACTACAGCTAAATAATCTTACCCGCACTATAAGCGTTGGCCAAGCCTCGTCTCCTCGCAGTGTTGGCAGCGGCCTTGTTCATCGACGATATTGTGGGCCTCATCAGGCCTTGAGGCCTTGAGGACTGTTGGCGAGACGGTTGAGGATCGGATTCTGAGTCGCTCTGGGGAGAAAGAGTATTTGATTGTTTGTTAGAAAATTATAAAGGTCGCAGGAAGACGCTGGATGCAGGTCGCCTCTAACAGGTATCTGTGGAGATCTAAGGGGGAGGCCTATGTTCAGCAGTGGACGTCCTATGGCTGAGAAGATGATGATGATAAAAAATAACTGTGGTGTGTAGTTGGATTCCCAAAAACAAGGTATAGTCTTATCAGATTTTTTGTAGGACGTTTTGACTAGAATTTCTGACCGACTTATCGTAGGTCGTGTGCATGAGACTAATGCTATTAGTGTGTTATATTTTTCTCCTACAAAAAATCTGTCACCGACTGGGTAACAAAAAACCTTACGGCCTTACTACAAAAACTTAAACATCTGAGAACACTTTTCTAAAAAAGTGTTGCTGCTAAACGGACCTTATTTCAACGTCATTGGCATTTTTTCAGGCAAGCGTTCAACAGACGTTAAAAAGTTTTTGTGGCACGAGTAGTAAGGCTGTAAATGTTTTCTCAAATCCTCCTGACGGCCTCCGACCTAGGTTAGCTAATGTGTCATTTTCATTATATATTTTCAACATATTTTCTCCTGTATTACCTGATTCAGTACCCCGACACTGGAACTCCTAGTCATGTTCGACTTGTTGTTATACCGCGGCGCCGGTCGCACGAAGTTCCCCGGGGACTTACTGTTGTTGCCGTTTTGAGGCGTCGAAGGTTTTGAAGAAGCTGTGATGGAAGAATCGGGTTATAATTGGAGTTAAACTATAAATGGAGTCACTAGGAGGCTTTAAAAAATATTTTTTGGAGTTACCTTTACTTTTTTATTGAATACAATCAAGTAATATTTTTTTGGGAAATTAAGTCATTTCGAGCAATAAAATAAATAATTGACTATTTTGTTTTTCTTATGGCTTGAGAAAGCAGACAAATGTGCTATGCAAAAACAACTGAATTTGTTTTCTTCCAAAAAATACTGTTAGGGTCTTTTAAATTAAGTATTTAAACATACCCCATAACATAAGAATTTCAATAGACATTAGTGTTAGAAAATTAAAGAAATAGTTTCTTAATAAGTATGTCAATAGAGCTATATACAAAAGCAATATATAAAACGGGTTAAGAGGTTAAAAAGTAGTTTTAATTATTCTACATTTAGTTAAATTATCACATTACGTTCATACTACACTAAGATAACCGTGCAAGCTAAAATATGTTATTGATAAGTGCAATATAACATTAAGTACAACAAATAAAATTTTCGCTGCTTCGGCATTCGTACAAACATTTAAAGAGAAAGAAGAAATCAGAAGTTAACCAGGTCAATTTTACGGCTACGACAGCTGTTTAGAAAGAAGTTCAGCCAGCTGCGCAGGACATATGCACGAGCATTTGCTTGGACACAGGTGCACTCACTATTCCTTCACTCTCTGCGCGCGATGGGACGGCAATCCGACACCACTGGAGAGAGATCACAAGTGCAACTGGCAGCTTTACATTAGGTTACATAAAGTACAGAGCTCATTATTTCCCACTATTATTTATTCTAGAATGTGTTAGCAACTTGGATATTTTATATCTAAAATTTGTATTCAATAAAGATTAGTACTATCTGAATTTTAATAAATCGAAATGAAGATTAGTTTGACATTATTTGTTAAGAAAACATGTCAAACTAATACTCTAACTTCAAATAAAAATTAAATCGACTTGGTTTAACTAGCCCAAACCCGACTAACCCAACCCACACCAGATTAAACCAACCCAAACCCAATTAAACCACCCCAAACCAGTTTCAACCCATTACTAGCGTACAACCAGTTTCTAACCACCACCAAACGCACCTTGCGGTGTCCTCGGCGCCGGCATAGGTTTGGCGGCGAGGTCTGACAGAGAGATAGCTCGTCTCATACCGGTGGGCTCTTCCTCTCGGTCCGAAGCCGACAGTTGGTTGCGATTCGCTGGTGACACGGTCGCTTATCAGTAACATGCGATTATAGTAGGCTGAAGGTGTTTTGATCGACGTCAAAAAAGGGGTGATTTTTTTGTTCAATATTTTGGTGACTTAATACTGTGTTTTTGTCAATTGTTTGGTTATATATACTTTAGAACGCTTTTATAGTGTTTTGCAAGTTCACAGATTTATTTATTTGTGACTTTTTGAAGACACTAGTAAAACTATTTTGTGTATTCCCAATCGAAACTACACAAAGGATAATATAATATATAAAAATATTGAAAATATCGAATAATCATAATATGATACATATCATCTATTTTTAATTGAATATAATATCGTATCGTATTTATCTAGATGAGATAAATTGCTCTTACAAAAATATAGGTACTCTAAATAAGTTATAATTTTCCACCATTCAGACTGCTATAATTAAGCACAACACAAACATAAAAAATACACATCAATTCATGCATGCATAAAAAATCTCTGCATATGCCTAAAATCATGCATGCTGAAAAAAAAACCTGAAAAAATATATAGAAAAAGCAATGTGAAGTGACATGTCGTGAATCTGCCGTGCTGTATATAAAATATATATTATTTGCATAGATGTTTTTAGAAAATAAGTATTTAATTTTGGGCGAAATTCACAATATATCACATAATTTTGTGGTGTAATTTTTTGGTATTTTATATTGGTCCTTTAATATTCTTTTGCGTTTTTAAAGCAATTTAAATATTTTATCTCATGAAAGCGTGTGAGTCATACTTGTGTGTGTAAATGTAAATGCACATTGTCTTTGTATGACTCGGCCACTACTGAGCCCTCCCGAGCTTACATATATACAAATCAATGAGCATGTATAGTTATAGTCACGAATCTTGAGCTCTGACCTATATCTGCGCAGAAGTAATTTATTGGGTCCCTTTTGTGGTATGAAGTGAGGCGCGTGGGCTAAAGCGGTGATTGGTCCGCAGTGCATCGCGTCATAGCCATCACTCGGAGTTGGTTCTTTGCTAATAAATCACTTCTGCGCAGATGTAGGTCAGAGCTCAAGATTCGTGCCGATAACTATACCCACAAAAGTATGGCTAAAATTTTTGAGAATATTAAAGACCAATTTATTTACACCAAAAAATCTCCTACTAAAATCTAAAACGCAAATAAAAGGGACTATAACGACATCAAATAATTTGTCAAGAGCAGTCCCAAACCTTGCGTCGGCGAGAATTTCGACGGCAAAACCGGATTTTGGACAGGCACCCTTTTCGCTAAACAAGAACCCCTAGGCGAACCGTATAATACCGGTCTTATTTTATGCGGAAAAAGACGGTTTTCCATACACAGACGCGGCGTAGGACCTCTTATGATCTTCCTGAATGGCGTTTTCGGTCTGTTAAAGCCGTAAAAAGATAGTCTTTTCGGAGAATTCGTGCAACTAGAACTGGTTGTGGACGATTCGTAATTCTCGCTGTCTAAATGGACGTCTGTTTTCGGTATTACCATTTCGTTGTATACTCTTTGCTTTAGACTTTTTGGTGGGACTCCTATTTCTGCTTGTATTGTGTTATTTAATTTTACATCTTCTACTGGTCCTGTGTTACCGGCTTCGTTAGTTATATCACGTCCGACGGTAACTAGGCCTCCTATCTGGTCCGAATCTAGTATGTCTGGTAGACTTAAGTTTCTTTTTATTTCTTTCGTATCTGAATTTGTATCAGTATCTGTATCAGCTTCTTCTAAAGTTAATGACGCGAAGTTATGAACTGTTGAAGATTGCTTAGTAGCAAGTTTTTCGAACTTTCTAGATAGCAGTTTCACAACACCTTTCCCGTCATTTATATTGGCTTTTAGAGGTCTCATTCTCCATTCTTTGAGTATTTTTTCTTGTAGAATTCTCTTCTCTTCCATTTCTACTAATTTGTTTATTATCTCTATTTTCCTTTCGATGTTTTTGTATTTCTTTATTTCATCGCTCATTTCTGGGGATATATTTTCTTTAGTCTCGCTCTGTCGACTGTGAGAAGGTCTTGATAAATCATTCCTAGCTAGTTTTAAATTCAACTGATCTTTAGCTGTTTTCGCGTATAATTTATTATCCTGTTCTGCATAATAATCTAAAGAATCTTTAGCAAAATCATTTGCGTCGACATCTAAAGAATCCATGCTGACTTGTTTTAATCTTTCCATTCGTTGCATCGCGTAAACTTCTAGACTATCCATTTGTATTTCAGACTTATTTTCGTTTACATCCTTTTCTTTGACAAACACGTCAAAATGTTTCTCACTATTATCAGGTTCTACGTTTGAATTCGCATCTTCTGGTTTCTTATTGGCTAAATAGTTTTTGTTATGCAAACCATCTAGTTTCGCTTTATACTGAGACGATATTGAGGACGTCAGTCCTGATTTCTCTATGCCAGCTTTTAGCCTGTTATTCATTTTGACTGAAGATGTTCTTTTGATAGGTTTCGGAGGCTTATGAGGTACAAACTCCATAGTTATTTTAGTATTATTATTTTTTTGTCCAGAACCTCTTTCAAGACTTTTTGTAGCGTTATTATATTTGCCGTTAGATTTCTCTTTATTTAACTGATTCTTGTTAACCTTAGTTTGTGTGTTCTTTCTTATTTGCTCTTCGAATTTCTCCAAATTCTTCTGCACATGCGAGTTTCGTTTCTCCATCAAATTTTTCAAAGGGTTTGGTTTGGATGATGGTTCTAACACGACTTCAAAACTGCAACTTTTAGATTTAACCATAGCGTTTTGTTCACAACCTTGCATCTCACTCTTGTACTTATCAGCGAATTTTGGCTGCAAAGATTTGCTAGTATTCACCATATAATCAGTCTTATTCAACCTTGGTATTTCATCACTCAATTTTTTCTCTTTATTATACTGCTGAATATTATTTCCGTCGAAATAATACGCAATATTCTTAGCTGGAGGCGGTTGTTTTGAAGATGAATCGTACAAACTCTTAGATCTAGTTACTGTTTTATGTCCGTCGACTGGTATGTCAAAACCGTACACTTTCGCTGCTGGTTTTGGAGTCGCAGTCACAGTATTTGGTTTACTTTCTCTGTAATTAGGGCTAGAAGCATCTCCTAGGTAATTATTATACATGTATCCAAAATAAGCGTTGTTAGGACTCGATCCGTAACTTTTTGAAGTATTATCAAATTCGTAACAGCTTTTGCTGTTTCTTGGCATACTCTGATTTTTCTGTTGTTTTTTAGGCTTGGCGCCATCAAATAACATTTCTAAAGGAGCACTTTTAGTGCATTCTGAGTCATCAGATAAAACACTTTCTAGAGAGTTACAATTAGTTCTGCAAAGTTGGTTTTCGTTATCCAAAAAGTCGTCCGATAACACAGATTCTTGGCTGCAACTGTTTTTCATATATTTCTTTTGGTTTAAGAAGAAACTTGCACTGCTATGTCTATGGTTCTCTAAATAATCAGTTTCGTGTATATTTTCGTACGAACAATTTTGCGAGTCATTCAAATTGTATCGACTGCCATCAAACTTAGCTTGTTGGAAGGCTACCTCATTGCCATACTTTAAGAAAATCTCATTAGAAATACTGGAACAGTTAGAATTATCGCTTAAAACTGATTCATTGGATCTAGTGACACATCTCTTAGTTAAAACACTTTGGCATCGATACATATTAGGGTTGTACTTCATCGAATCTTCATCGATATCGTCTAGATTAGAAGGCATATTCCTAGGTAATGTGGAACTCTTCTGATTGGCTATGTAAGCAGGCTTTGCTGGTACCACAGGCTTTTCTCCTCCGTAGATTTCGTAGTTCGAAACAGCTCTTCTTGGTAGATTTTTAGTGTGTTTCTTACAAACCTTTTTGGAGAACAATTTGTTTTTGCAACTAGCGTCTTGGCTTAAGCTACAGTCTTCTAAGGAGTCTGACGAAAAATTACCATCGTCCTTTTCTTTAGTAGGTTTCAAATCAAGGTCATCCTGACCTCTAGCAACATCATATTCATCTAAATCACCATATTTCTTAGTTATTTCAGCGATCATTTTTTCTGTATCTGATTTTATAGTATCAACAATACTTTTACCACTGTCTCTCATACTTTTGCCGTCAAAACCTACGAAGAAACTTAAAGAATTCCGTTTTTTGGGGTCTAGAGAATTCGTGTCAGATTTCTGATTTTGTTGATTAGCTTTATCAGCCCATTTACATTCTTCAGAAACTGGTGAGACTGGACAAGACTTGTAATTCTTAAATATACTTCGAGCTGGCTTCGTGGATTTAGGTACAACTGGTTTCTCATCATTCTTAGTCAAGTTTAACGTAAAATTTCTCGGCTTAGGTTCTTTTTCAGGAAATAGGCGATTGAAGACTTTAGTTGGAGCTGGTTTTTTCATGTCTACTACGAAAGCTAGAGGCTTTTGAGGCTGCTGCTCTTTGAAGACCATAGGTTTTGTATCAAAAGGGATATAGTGCATGTTTCGTCTATCACTCTGAGTTGTACCTACATTGCCATGAGGGGGTACATAAGGTGCTACATTATCCAAATAATCTGGTATGATTTTATGGTTTAAATTCGCGGGTATAGCATAAGGGTTCTTGTTTCGATAATCGAGGTAAGGGTTTAAGCTGTCAAAATAGTTCGAATTGAGACTGTCCAAGTTTTCTTCGGGACATGGTACAATTCCTGGTCAGCGTTAAGGGAATAATTCGTGTTTGTTAGTATATAGCGATGATGATGTTATTTGTGAACGCTTTTTATGTAATTTTGGTACTTTAGGTACCTACTTATAATGAGCTCATTCATGATTAATTATTATTTTTACTATAAATTATGTAATGTTCTTTTATATATGTTCTGTTTGAAGTATATTTGTGATTCAAGCGTTTATAAATAATATTGAATGATGTCACACATTATTAAAATCACACTCTGGGTGTTTCAAACTTTATCGATGTATTTAATATTTTCTTTAGCTTTGTTTTGAAGGATATTGAGCATTTAGTAGTTATAGTTGATACTAAGATAGAATTAATGTATGTATGTTCCTCTTTCAGGCAAAAACTACCGCATGGATTTTGATGAAACTTGGCAGTAATACAGCGAATATATATTAGAATAACCTATACGGTTTTTTACTCGTGTGCGCAGAGTCAATGCCATAGAGCACGGGAGAAACCTCTGACGGAAACCAGTTTCACTATCACACATAACTTTATCACTTAAACATTACTCTTGTCATGTACATATTTAATTTATGTATAACTTTTGGTATATTTTTACTCTTTTTTTGTATTTATATATATATTTTTCATTGTATATCTATGTGTCACACGCGTGAATGAATGTATTTTCTTTCTTTCTTTCTAGGCGTCCATAGACAAAGACCATACTTTTTACAACGACCAATTCCCAGATGTCATGGAATTTTCGACATAAGATTACATTAAATGCTCAATATCCTTAACAAAAATATCTAGCTTGATATTAAGAAGTGAAGCAACTCACCATAAGGCCTGGAATTGGATGGGATCGCCATAGAAACAGGACGGTTGCGCCTTGAGCTATCTTTTTCAGGAATGTAAGATAAATCTGTGGTGGATTGACTGGATTTTAAGTTGGACCGGAACGCCACCTGGTGGAAGAAATTAAATAATTTACATACATATTGTTTTTGATATAATTTTCACCATGGAGGACAAAATGACTAGCGGAGATGTCATAACGCAAAATCTCCTAAGAAAGTAGCGCGACAACATGCGGGTGCGAGGGCGACGAGGAACGTTACTAGCTCCGCCCTCATACGCTTTCTTTGTAGAACTCCGTTTTTTTAAATAACTAAACTACCAATCTCAATCAATAACAATTTTAGCAAATGTCTCAGGAATCCCGAATGCCTCATTATAGTAACTGATCGTTTTGGTCACCATGCCAAATTGGTCCAGAGTCCAGACATTCTCGAGTTTTAGTGAGACTAAGAAACAGTATTTTTTTTTTTATCTATATGTATAAGAAGATTAACAGCCAGTTTCACCGGTTATTGATAAAATCTCTGATGAATTTACTAAGAGATAAACTGTTACTTTTGGTTTCACAGGTCTCGATCAGGACTATAATTTCATAAACAGCCTTTATCTAGCGGATAGCTTTAAGTATCCGATATCATACTGACACGATCAAACCGGGCAAACCAATGAAACCGGGCCCAAGTATTATTTATATACTCACGCTCTCCAACTGCCTCCTGGTCTCCAATATCCTCCTATTGAGTTCCTCCCTCCGTCTGGCGGCCTCGGGGTCGGGGGTGCGCGGGGTGCGCGGCGCCGGAGACGGACGCGGGGGCGGCGCGGGAGCCCGGGATAGGTGCTGCGCTGATAGTGAGGTGTTTCCTGGGGAAGGGAAGATAGATTTAGTAAATTATTCATCATCATCATCAGCCTATCGCAGTCCACTGCTGGACATAGGCCTCTCCAAGTGCACGCCACAAAATAAATTATTAAAAATCAGTAATTTTGAAACCTATCAACACACTCATTACAACACAAAATTAGTCATAATAATGACAAAAAAAAATATGCCGATTGTCGTTGCGGTCAATAGTCAATTGCTTTGACCAACACCTCATGAGGCTCTCGTTAGATGGCTGGATCAAGTCAGTACTCCTTGATACGGCACGTATTATGAGGTTTCAGTCTCTAGGACAATATCCACCGGTACCTTTTACCATGTGCACGATATCCATGGACACCGGTGTGCTTAATATTTTACGTAAATACGAAAAATATGTTGTAAAATCCCGCCTTGGGTTAGCAGCGTGAGGGAGTGTCAGACTCTTACTGACTAAACCTATCATGTTCCTTCTTAAACCCTTTATGTACCAGGGCCGCAGTAACTCTTTCGACCAATCCCGTAGCCCCGGTAGGACTTTGACCCCGGTGGGCCCCACAACTCGGGCAAGGTTTGGCCCCAGTGGGTCCTTCTAGGGACAGTAACACGTACCTCCGGTTAAAGTGGCTTCCATCTCAGCCCCACTGAGGCTGTCGAAGGCCGACTTGATGTACTTCTCGCGCCGCCCCGCCGTGTCCAGTGACTCACACGAACCGGAGAGTGGATTGCGTTCTGTGTTGTCGCCCGATGGGGTTGAAACCTGTGGAGAATAATTATTTTGATTGTTTTAATGATTTATTTATTTATACTTTATGTACAAGAATGGTATGTTTGCAGATTTAATGCCTCAAGCATTCTCTTCCAGTCAACGATTGGGTTTTAAAGGAAGATAACAATAAGGTACATAAAAAGTAATTTTGATCATGAGTTGCAATTACAAGTGAGTTAGTTATTTTCTATTGCTTACTAGCTTTTACGGCTAGCGCATGGGGATCAAAAGTATCATATGTTCTTTACCCTGGCTTATTTGACCAAGTCTCCCTCCAATTTTTAACCTATATCGGACCAGCCGCTTTTGTTGCAGAGATAAAAGGTGTAACTACAGTTACATTCTTCATGTCCTTTGATGTAAAATTCCACTCCAGCCTGTTTTATGAAAAACTCTGAAATCTCAAATAACAGAGGCAGGAATTAAACCCTCGTTCTCGAGCCTACAAAAACTACATACCTAGGTCTTCCCTTCCGCATATACCAGCATACTACACATTACCTCATCATCATCAGAGTCCTGAGGAGTGCCGCTGAGCTTGGCGTGAGGGGGGGGCAGTTCCAGCCGCGCCTCTCCCGTCCACCGCTTAGAGCGACGCATTGACTCCTGAAGCTCTTCAGCATATACCAGCATACTACACATTACCTCATCATCATCAGAGTCCTAAGGAGTGCCGCTGAGCTTGGCGTGAGGGGGGGGCAGTTCCAGCCGCGCCTCTCCCGTCCACCGCTTAGAGCGACGCATTGACTCCTGAAGCTCTTCAGCATATACCAGCATACTACACATTACCTCATCATCATCAGAGTCCTAAGGAGTGCCGCTGAGCTTGGCGTGAGGGGGGGGCAGTTCCAGCCGCGCCTCTCCCGTCCACCGCTTAGAGCGACGCATTGACTCCCGAAGCTCTTCAGCATATACCAGCATACTACACATTACCTCATCATCATCAGAGTCCTGAGGAGTGCCGCTGAGCTTGGCGTGAGGGGGGGGCAGTTCCAGCCGCGCCTCTCCCGTCCACCGCTTAGAGCGACGCATTGACTCCCGCAGCTCTTCAGCGTCCATTGCGTTTACCATGAATTCGCTGGAAAAGTAGAAATAAAGCTTGTAAAATGTTAATTGTCACTACATATCACCTATAAGTATTACAAAGATCAAAGATTTGATTGTTTGTATTTTTGACACAAATAGGCTCTGAAACTACTGTATCGATTTGAAAAATTATTTTTCTGTCCGAAAGTCCGTATCAGCGAGGCTATATTTTGTACCGGTGCAGGCAGTAACTGGTGTCCATCCTGAGGTATCCCACTGGGTAGTATTTTACTAGTAGCTTAAACATCAGAATAGCACATAGGCTACTGTATATTAGGGTGCGGGAGGAATTTTTCTGGACGCAGGTGAAATCACCGAGAGCAGCAACTACATTTTAAAAGAACGCAAAACTGCACAAATGAGTTATATTTTTACCAATATATAGAGGAATTAATGAAGAAGTTTTAATGTCATCAATACTCATGGGACAAGACACAGTGCTATCTAAAATTAAACCTTCCTCCAACGACACAAGGTCCAATCTCAACTCAACTCACCCAGGCGTCTCATCATCATTATTGCCAGGATAGTAGGTAGTCCTGTTGCCTCGCTCCGAAGACGAGGTCCTCTCACCGTCAGATATGTCTTCTATATCACCGTCGTGTTCTGTCGACTCCTGGTCCTGAAAGTGGTGGAAGTTCTAGATATTAAGGGATCCAGATATCATGATGTTACTGGCACTCAGCTGCATCCGGTATGACTGGAAGCCGACCCCAACAAGCAAAAAGGCTAGACAGCAGAGATGATGTTAACTGGTCAAGTGCCAATCGATGGTAAAATGGATTGGTCGATTAGTCATCTGCCTAGCCTTTTAGTAAACTAAGGTTGGTTTCCAGTCTTACTGCAAGCATCTGAGTACCAGAGTGCCACTTGAAGCGACTGGCGATCTGACCTCCATTACCCAGTTACCCGGGCAACCCAATAAACCCCCTTGAGTAAGACTGGCTGGCATACATGAAAGTTCCACCTTAATGTTAGGTTATTCATGAAAAAAGAGAAACCATGGAATTTCTTATAAAATTTCTCCCTTAGCTACTTGTAAAATAACCACCCAAAATACATGTTATTTATATCTAACTTTCCCTAGTCACTTACCTTAGTCTCCCAAAAAAAGTTAAATAAATATTAAGGTCCAAGTTCACCAACAACATAAACGTCATTTTTCTTAAAACAATATTTAGAATTTTCACGACATTTTCATAAACCTACGTTTACGATATCGGTGATTCTGGGCTTAAATAAAAATAAATTGTAAGCACAAAAGTGAAAAAAGAAACAAAAAATAAAATCGCACCTCATACTTAAAACTGCCGAGCGACGAATCGTCGGTGTGGTGTCGCGTCCGCGTCTCAGTCGCGCGACTTTTCGACAAATTAATCGTAACCTAACGTCGACAAACATAAAACAACATAAATATAGGTGCAGAACATTAAAATACGGGTTTTTTGAAGAATAATTATGCTATTTCAAAACATTTTTTGTTGTTTAATATATAAATAAATACTCTGACCTTCATTTCATTGTATCAAATGGTAATGGACAAAATTTTTCATTAATTAATTTAATCTGAAACTTGACTTGTCAAATATGCAAAAATATTATTGTTCAACATCGTTAGTCTCTTTAGTTCATTGCCAGACATAGGCCTTACAAATCTAATTTTATTTTTGGATCCAAGAAATTATAATCAATAGATCAAGTCAATTTTCTTTTCGTAAAAGATTTATCATAATTATTCTTCATAGATACTCATGCAAGTAGTAAAATGCGTGTAAATTAACTATGGTTCCGTCAAAATCACATTATTTAATCAAGTACCAAAAAAATAATATAAAAATTTAAATAAAACCAGCTTATAAATTAAATTCATGTTTTTTGTCGGAACCATTAAATAATAATAGTTTTAAATAACATAACTGTTACGGCAAACACACAGGAAGCTCACAAAATAAAGCATACAACACAATGCTAAAAGCCATGCTAATATAATGCTTAGAGACAAGACACTGCAAACTTTTAGTAGTCCGATAGTTTGTTTGGGCTCATAAATTAGTATGAAGATGAGTGGTAGTACGCACATCACAACGGCCAGAATCCAACCAACTATATAAAAAGACTGATTTTGATTCGATTTCTTTTAAAATAAAATAATTTTCAGGCAACACTTGGGCCAACTATCGGCCAACTTTTTAGTATGCAATATGCGTGGCCTCTTTACAAATAAACATGCTCATACAGACATAAACAAATGAATGTACTGCAATTAGCAGTAACCTTAAATAAACTATTCACTGGCCCACTACTGGGGCTATGTGTGTCTGTATCTACATCTGTGCGTTGAGAAATATTTTTCAGGGAATTCACAAGGAAGCGGGTGAAACCGCGAAAAAATAAAATCACTCGTTCTGCTGCTGTAAATCCTAACGAGTATCTATTTCTACGAATTAAATATTTATCTTCTTTTTTGAGCCTAAGGCTTAGAACATTACAATAAAATCAAACTCTCTAGTCTCTTCCTACTTTCTTAGCGTGTCTAAAAAAACGAATTTAAAAATACAACAAATGTGAAAAATTACCACCTCGTTGAATTTTTTCAATGACATACCTACTATAATAATTAAATACCACTAATACTAGCAGACTCAATGCATTTACTTTTAAAATATCCAAAAATTATCGCGTGAAATAAACCATTTTTTTACAATTACATACCTACTACGATAATTAAATACTAATATCGCGTGACAAAAAACTATATTAGCGAAACATCACAAGAGCTAATGAGAATAATGATTGAATAACCAAATATGAGACAATCAATGATGCATAGCGACAAAACTTGTGACAAAACGATGAACATCTAAAAAACAGTCAAAAAAACATCACAAAAGCCATACAAAATGAAATTAAAAAAAAAAAAAAAAAACAGAAAAAAAATGCAAAAAAAACCTTTTCAACCCTCGGAGATATTGTGAGAATATCGTATGTTTTTCTCATGGTCGCATCGAAATTCCTGAATAATGCTTCGACTCGAGGCAGTTGTGATAAATTCAGCGACTTCGGTCTCTATTATAATCAGTGGTCGGAATAGGTAGAGCTATTTGGGGTGAATGACCGCAAACATTGATATTAACATGGACATGCCTCTGAAATCCCGGGATTTTGAAATTGTCGATTGATTTAAGTGAGTTAATATGGGTAAGTGGGCAGTTATGAGCAGGTAGTAGGTGAGCACCCAAACAGTATATACTTACTTATAAACACACACAGGGATCCTGGAACGTTGTTAGAGGTAGCTTCGTGAAATATGAATTAATTAAGTAAAACTGTTAGAAACGATACTAAATATACTTTACTGCACAAGGAAATATTAAATGCCTACACAATACAGAATAGAAAAAGATAATATCGCTGCCACCGGCTGGAGGTACGCGACGGCTGAGGGGGAGCGCGAGGGGAGTGCTAGCGCCGGGTTTACGCGGGCAGCGGGAGGGGCGCGGGATCGGCGGGCACGAGCGCTCGCCTGCGCCGCTGCGAGCGAGACGGCGCTTCTCATTTTACCACGGCGGTGACGCCGCATTTTGTTATTTCGTATTTATTGTAATTAATGTAATACACAATTGTCAAATCAGTCTACGAGTTTTCCTGACCAGCTCCTGCTACACTAAGTTATCGATACATCAAGAACAAACCAATTTATCTCTCTTTTATTATTATATGTTTATGCTCCATGTTGCCAACCCGTCGTAAGCGCTGTTTTCGTCGCTTATTTTTTGTCTCTTTCTATCTTAAAACGTCTAAAGTATTAGCTGTCTCACTTATACAAATACAGGTACAGCGGGCTTCACTCACTCTTTTGTTTCGGCTTGTAGAGTGCGCACGTGTGATTTATTGTGTTCCTTATTTTATTTGACGTTGGCTTGTTAACTGGTTTCTGGAATCTTACTAACACGAATACTTTGGCTTGGATTTACGAATTTTGATTTGTTTTTTGCGGACTGGATACATTTGAAACTGTTTATTTGATTTACCTACCACATTTGGGTAAGTGTTTTTTATTTTTATAATATCTACAAAGGACATTTAGTGAAAAAGTAAAGTAATTGTCCTCTGCTAAATACATATTTTTTCAGGCTTCCGAAGTTCCAAAGGAAGCTTTATAGTTTTGCCTTGTCCGTCTGTTTGTCACAGCCAATTTTGATATACAAAAGTTTGAAGTGGAATTTTTCGTTAGTGACCTGAGTAGCAGGGAACTTGTTTACGTAAATTGTGCTCTTCCGCTACCCTACACCTTGTAGGTGATCCGACACGCACCTGACCGCTTTTTTCTAATATAATCTTGTGTTAAAAGCTAAGTCAATTACAATACAAGGTGGACTAAGTCCTCCCCCTCGCACACCCCTTCAAGTACCGCGTTTTCCCACAATAACCATTTTCATTGGCTATTGACTGCTCTTACCTAAATATTTTCGGACATGAGCTTGACAGTGTTCTATCTGATTGTCTTAATCGGCTAACAAAATGCATTTGAATTATGTATCTCATACTTACTGTGCAATTGTGCAACTGTGTGTGGAACAATTTTTCGTGAATTTTTCACACCGTTTTTATTTCGACTATTTATTGGAAAGATTTTAACTGTTTACTATTGTTTTAGGGCGATAAACAAGAAAAGCCAAAAATGCCAAATATCAAGGAAGAAACAGTACAAAAGTGGATATCCGAATATCCAGAGCTGTTATACGACCACGCTAGTCGTTCAATATATTGCTCGAAGTGCGAGAGCCATATAACGGCGAAAAAATGTAACATCAATAGACATGTCGAAGGAGCCGTGCACAAGGGAACGTTTAAACGGCCTCCGGAGGAATTTTATTCCGACCTGATCAAGTTTCTGGTTCTGTGCAATATTCCCTGGTCGCAGATGAAAAATCCAGCATTCAAGGAGTTTTTTCAGAAATATATCTGTACTGTTTGTTGTTGTACTTGTACTAGTCGTAAAGTACCCGATGAGTCGCTGTTACGAAAAGTATATTTAGATAAAGTTTTTACTAACAAAATCAAAACAATTTATGAAAAAAATCAAACTGAAAAATTGTGGATATCATTAGACGAGACAACAGATTTTTTAGGTAGAAATATTGTACATTTTTTGATAAAACCATTGCATGAGAATATCTCAAATCGGCCATATTTAATTGCCTGCAAGATGTTAGAGGTGGTTAATGGACAAACCATTGCCAACTTTGTAATACAGTGTCTTGAAAATCTATGGCAAAACTCGTTTGAAGAAAAAGTTGATAATATTTTAATACTATGTACTGATAGTGTAGCATATATGATATCTGCAGGGCAAAAATTGAAATGCTATTTACCACAATTAAAACATGTAACATGTTTTGCTCACGCACTTCATCGTGTTTCTGAGCAAATTCGAATGGAATATAATGATGTGGATATTTTGATATCAAATGTAAAAAAAATATTTCTAAAAGCGCCAAGCCGTGTTCGCATTTTTAAAAGAAAATACCCTGACTTACCACTACCTCCACAACCAATTATTACAAGGTGGGGTACTTGGTTGGAGGCAGCATCATACTACGCAAAACATTTTGATGCAATAAAAGATGTTTTGTCTCATTTATGCAGCTCTGATGCAATAGCTATCCGAAACGCGAAAAACATATTACAAAAAGAAAACATACAAAACGAGTTACAATATATAGATGAATATTTTTCAGTTATACCGTTTGCTTTAAAAGAATTACAAAAGCACCACTTGACGCTAAGTGATTCATTTTTAATATTAGATACAGTCAGAACTTGTATAAATGAGTGTGCATCAGAAAATATTAAAAATAAAATTGAAAAAGTTATAGAAAGAAATCCGGATATAGATATATTACGAGAATGGAGTGAAAAAATTGTAAGAAATGAAACAGATGACCAAATTTTATTGAAATGCAAATTTGCTCCAATGACCTCAACAGATGTCGAACGTTCATTTTCCATATATAAATGGATTATGGATGTAAAAAGAAATACATTAAAAATGGATAATATAGAAAAACTGATGGTCATTTATTTCAATTCCGTAGATGGTGATGGGTTTTTCAGCGAAGAATTGGTAGACGATGAAACATCATCGTCTACCGGTTTAGAATAATTTAATAAAAAGATTAAATTAATAAAAAAATAGTTAATTATTTTCATCACGCGCAGTAGCGTGAAGTCTTTCATTTACGAGCATGTCAAGAGCTTCTAGGAATAGAAAGTGTATCGTAAAGTTTTGTTACTAATCGTTAAAGATTAACATAAGGAAACGGCTTCACGTCACTGCGAGTCGTGAAAATACCTACTCTCTATCAATGTTTTCAATACGACGGCGTTATTAATGCTGAAAATGTCATAATTACATTTTTACGAATGATATAGTACAAAGTTCTTTATGCATATTTTTGTAATTTATTTGCTACTTACTACTTTAGTTAAGTATATTTATATATCGTTGTAGACAGACCAACCAGTAATGTCAACTGTTTTGAAAATTAAATAATATATCTAACTCGATCATCGCATTTTATTTATATTCCATGTCTCCTATTTACTATAGTAAACTAATAAAAGTGGATTATCCATTTAAATATAATGTTCTAATTAAGCACTGACAAAAGAAAGTACTTAGTTGTTTTTTTTTTAATTTCGATAATTCCCGGAATTTTTGGAAATATTTGGCATATCTATGTTATGTCCGCATGTAGCAAATAACAAAAATACTTCTACTTATTCCTATAAAAACTACTTGAACAATGTTTTTTTAATTCCAAGAATTCCCGGGATTCCGGGAAATATTTGGCATATCCATGTTATGTCCTCATGTCGCAAGTAGCCAAAATAGCTCTACCTATTCCGACCACTGATTATAATTCACCATAACCAATTAAAATGGCCTATTTTTTATTATTTATTTTTACCCTTTTTAAAAAAAAATATGTCCTTTTCTTGAAATTTGAAAGTCGTTAGTAAAAAAATCCAATTCAATTGGGTTTTTAGTAAAATTTAGTTAGGAGGGTAAAAATAAAGTAAAAAATAATTAAACCATTCACAAAAATGAAAAAAAAGAAACAAGTTAAAATATAAGGGAAAAATATGTTTGAAAGTATGATAGAGTTTGTACAAATATAAGAAACATTGCTGTCAAAATTCATAAAAAAATTATTTACTGATACCGAATAATGAAAAGTACCTATAGTTCTAAAGTCTATAGGCTGAAGAATCTTACCTCACACACTCCATCATAGTTCACAAATAAAATAACAATAAAAAAACAGTCAACAGCAAAAGTTAATTATTTATATCGACTTAGAAAAGAGGCGGTTCTGTTATCTTTGATATCGACTTAGAACTTCAAGTGATAAGTCATAATCCAGTATTTTTTAATATTAAATCTATTTTTAGCATGTTTGAAATATCTCTGACATCTTGAAAATGGTCCAAAGTTTTCTTTCAAAGTCAAACTTAAATAAATAAACATTAACTTTTGTCGCTGTCTGTACACATAGAAAACGTTTTCAAACTACCAACACCACACCATCACCGTATGAGTGATTGCACATACAATATTATTTACTTAACGATGGATATTCTATGGCTCTAATTTATGTTGCCAATGAAGAATATATCTAAAGAGTAATGCTTAAAATCCATTATATAATAATATTATGTTTAGCGAGCCTTTAGACTCTAGGCTTTGGGTCAACCCAGGAGTCAATCCAGATACCATTTGCCTACGCGACTTAACGGGATGCAACTGAGTACCAGTGTTTACAAGGAGGGCCTGCCTATCTGACCCTCTCATTCCAGTAACCCGGACAACACTATACCCCTTGGTACCCGGACATCATTTATTTTCTTAGAAATAAACCGGTCTTATATAAATACTATGCATTTTCATAACTAATTATTTCTTATAGCCATAGAATAGCCATCATCAAACATAAACTTGTGACTGTGGGGTTACTAGATCCTACTTGTACACAGTTTCATAAAAAAAATATTTTTTCATCTTGTATCTACAGTTAAATTCTGTGAATCTTTTGAAAATTACTCCACTACTTGTGAAAGTCCTCATTACTTAGAAGTACAGTTTTAATTAAACAACGCATTTTTGATAACTTCCCTGTCCTGTTATTATGTATTATGTGATACACAGATATCGTTTAACTATTGTGTCTGCTTCGTGGACAGTGAAGTGGTTATTATCCTAATTACTACTTCTACTCCACAAATCATATTAAAAACACATACTTAAATTATGTTTTTCCTAAAAATACACAAATACCCCCCACAGTCACCCCCCTACACACAAACACACAGACACACAAACAAACACGTAACTAACCTGTTTGACACTAGTGGCGTCTTTTCTCTTCTCTATGTATCGAGTGTCGGTGCCGCTGTCCAGTGAACTGTCTTTGGAACCGTCGGAGTCGCCGCGTTTTTCTGAAAAATAAAATAATCATCATGATTATAAAATATCAATTACAATCTCCATACTTAGATCGCATTGTTACTTTAGTACAAGCTTTAAAATACATTGAGTTTCAAGAAATTTTTAAAAAGTTGGTTTAGACTACTTTCCTTTAGCTAAGCCTACTCAAATAAAACAGCTATCATTTGAGTAGGTTTAGCTAAAGGTAAACAATTATTTTTTCATATCTGTGTTTAATTTAAGGTGGACTATTTAATGAATAAACTTTGGTGAAAACGAAATTCGTATCAAGTGTTCCCTATATGCATTTGAGTTTTAATTAATTGAAAATTGATCTTACCGGTATTAGGATTAATCCTAGTGGCCCACTTTCCTCTGGCGGGCGGATCGGGCGCAGGCGATTCGCCGGCCACCGCCTCGTCGCCTAAACTCTTCTTAGCCCATGTTGGTAGACGACCGATGCGGAGACTAGAATTTTGGAAAAAATATATTTTTATATAAAAAAATAAGATTTGCTTAGCTTATTTATTTGACAAATTATTAACAAACTTTTTCTCAACTACAATGTAGCCAATTTTTTCGTAAAACACTGTTACTGTTATTCAGTCAATTTACTAAATGTTTACTTAGAGCTATTACAAAACAGCTGTAATTTTGTACAGAAATAGGTACTATCATAACATTTACACCAGTGGATTTTCAATTAACAATCCGGTACCTAGAGGTCAAAGAGTATACATAAGCTTCAAACGACAACTCGTGAAAACCCAACTACATATGTAATTGAATTTTAAAAAGCTATCGTTTGTCAAAATTTGTCGATCAAAGTGATCAAAAGAGAGGAAAGATCCTTGGGACGGGGATAAAATCGCTGTGTACATTATATTTATCTACAGGTACATAAAATAATTTATAATATATTTGAAAAAAAAAACTCACGTATAATCAGGTACAACGGGAGTGGTGAACTTATTCTCTTCGTAAGGCAACTCCCGAGGCGGCGACCCGAAGTGGGAGTCACTCTCGCTGTCCAAGCCTGACATGCCGTTACTGGGAGCTGTGACTTTCCTGAAATAAATATCGATTTGTAGTAAAAATGTGATAACAATGGCGTCCCGGCTGATTGTCGGCCAAGGCGGCTGTTGATCAGCCAGCTGCGCAGGTCGTGCAGGAGCATTTGCTTGGACACAAGTACACTCTATACTCTTTCATTCTTAGACTCATGACCAGTTCCTTCGTGTTTCAAAAGGCACGATTTGTAGGTCCCGGCTGTCTTTTGAACATCTTTGACAGTCGTTACGGGTAATCAGAATCCAGAGTCTGACAACCAGTCTTACCTTATCGGATTACTTAGGTAACTGGGTTGAGGTGGTCAGATAGGCAGTTGCTCTATTTGACACACTGGTACTCAGCTGCATTTAGTCAGACTGGAAGCCGACTTCAACATAGTTGGGAAAAACCTAGGCAGATGATGAAGCAGCCCATTGATACTTAGATACTTCTATAGAACCCGATCCTCTAAGGAAAGGCAGATACTCACTTGCCCTGTCGTATAGCCTGCTGAGCGAGCCTGGCTCTCATGGTGACCACCATATCATGTGGTACTCGCCACACGAAGATACATCCATCTCCTGAAGCTGATATCAAATGCTGGCAGTCGGGAGTGAACCTGGAAATAATAAATAGGTAAATTAATTTTTAGTTTTAGTTTTTTTTACTAGTATAGTTTTTTTTTATATTTATTGTAAAGATGTTGATATATTTGTGTAATTTATAAATAAATAGGTAAATAATAAAAAATAATACAAAGATTAAAAAAAAAAATTGACCCAAACAAAATTATAAAAATACCAGACAAGTGCGAGTTGGACTCCGTACCAAAAAAACATCCCGTTTAAATCATCATCTGTGAAAAAATCTGTTTAACTACTAAGGGCGGAAACATAAACCAGCCCTTCCCCTCTGTAGGGACACACTTCCACACCCGCGGTTCCAACCGCGTCCATAGCGAACTACTTCCCGTATCCAGATAAAAAGTAGCATATATCCTATCTTACAGCGCTTTCGCACTGGTAGATTTCCCGCTCGGTTTTACGAAACAACACACTGAAAAACCGCTAGTTTTAAACCACTGTTAGTCTCTATCCATGAACCAAATTTCATTTAAATCAGATCATCACCTTTGGCTTCGATATACACAACATCAAATACACATTTTGCATATATAATTATTAATTAACTAGCTTTCGCCCGCGGTTTCACCCGCGTCCCGTAGCCGGATGGTGACAAAAACCTTCCTTAAACCTTCTCCAGGGTCTAAGTTACCTCCCCTCTAATTTTCAGCCAAATCGGTCAAGCCGTTTTCATGTTATGTCGTGACAACGGAAAGCGGGTTTCATTTTTATATATATAGATAGAAGATAGATAATATGGAAAAATACATACTTAAGTCCAGTAACGATTTCGGAGTGTCCGTACATGGTGGCCATACACTCGCCGGAGTAGTAGTCGTACACACTGAGTATCTTGTCCGTGCTGGATGTAGCTAGGTAGATGCCGCTGTTGTCTAGCGCCACCTGGGAGATAAATAAATAGGGGTAAATAAAATAAGTGGTTTTATCCTATTAGTACGGTTTTAGATTAGAAGAGCTTGTGGTTAAGTAAAAGCCGCATGGATCGATCGATTAATTATTCATTCGATTGGTCACTCAAATTTGTGAACATCTTGTCAAGTTCTTAAGTGTTTCAGAAAGCACGATAAAGTGGTGGGTCCTGGTTGTCATTTCAACATCTTCATCAGTCTTTACGGGTATTCAGAAGCCACAGTGTCTGTCAACCAGTCTTACCAAAGGGTATCAGATTACCCAGGAATTATTTTTCTTAGGCAGTCATTATATGGGGAAATATCTATCTTGGGTCGCATGGTAAATTAAAAAAATGAGATAATAAACAGTTCAAGGGTGATGACTGGTAAAAAGTTAATCGTCGCCGTCCCAACATAGTTGTAATAAGGCTAGGCAAGATATTTGAATGTAAATACATACCTTTATTAGCGTACCATCTTCAGCCGTTGTGCCTCTAAACGTCTTCGTATGTCGACCGTGAGCGGCACTGTACACTCGAACATTGCGGTCCTGAAAAATATAACAAAAATATTAATAAACTCCATTCAGAGTGTTGGCCATGGTGGCTATTGATCAGCCAGCTGCGCAGGACATATTATAGTGCAGGCACATTTGTTAGGACACAGGTGCACTCACTATTCCTTCACTCTCATAGCGCGATGGGAAAAACAATTTCGGTCTAACAATAATATTTAAAAAAATCTTTTCAGGAAGCGTATAACCAAAATTAACAATGAAAATAAATACAAAAAACTTTTATGACCAGCTGTTTCTAGCGTCTCGGGGAAACTTCTTCTTGTACCCGGACAAAATATAGCCTATCTAGTTACATAGGCCATACATAACGTACATACACAACAAAAACATATGACATATTTCATGTCACATGTATGCAACATAAAATATGTCACTACATAGGCTACATTTTGCCCTATGGTCTAGCTTCCCAACAGTGAAATCATTTCAAATCGATTCAGCAGTTTCGCCTTTATTATATTATAACAGAATAGATATTTTCATAATAGCACTTACTTGACAAGCAGTAAGTATATGTCTGCCGCCCGCATCTACTTCCATATCGTATAGCGTAGTTCGACCTGAGACGTTCTGACCTCGTTGGAACTGGTAACCGCCATCTTGTGACTGAAAAGGTACAAGAAAATAATATAATAGTCATCATAGTTTTTTTTTGTCCAGTACCAGTGAACTGAAGAAACTTCTTCCTGTACTCAGATACCTAATATGGTAAATGGCATGGAAAACAATCTTGTTCTCTGTAGTTCCTTCTTGTAGAATCAGATGATTGTCTTTCTGATATATAATTATACTAATTTAATGATTTGACTCAAAAATATACAGTTTTTTTTTTTGTTAATACCCACTTTATTTACATAGAAAAAATAAAATAAAAAAACCTTAATCACCACACAAAATATGTGTGCCAATTATGTTAAGTTTAGCATTATACCAGACAGCTAGTACAAGTCCAATTCATTTATTTTATTTATTTGTGTACATACATCTTTTTTTTCTGCTGGGAAATCATCAAATGACTCCTCCCGCTGTGGGTTAGCAGCGGTATGGGAGTGTCAGACTCTTACTGACCAAAATCCATCATGTTCCTTCGAAGGCCTATTATGTACCAGGCAGGGCCGCGGTAACTCGAGCGAACAATCTCGCTGCCCCTGTGTACATACGTCTTAGATAAAAATACAACAAATACTCACATGTCTCAACTGCCTAAACAATATAGTTTTATCAGCCCCGCAAGACACCATCTGCAGTCCAGCGCCAGAGCTCAGGAACCGCACCGCCGTGATGGACGACGAGTGCTCGTCTAGTGTCTGCATTATTTGGTAACCCTGGAATTATGGAGAAGCATGTTGAAAAATGACCTTGACCTTGGAAATGTTGACTGTAAACTTGACATAATACTTGATTACAGATTATGTATTTTTATGGAGTTTGCTCTACAGAGATAGATGGTGATCAATAGCAAAATTGTTCACTATGCAGTTGATGGGCAAGTTTCATATTGTGAAGGGTACATTCACCGCTTCTTTCTTTATATATTTCGACGGTGACTTTTGACCTTGAACTCACCCTATCAACTTGAAAAACGTGTATCAGCCTATCACGACTAGCAGAAGCAAGCAGCCTAAGTCTGGCCGCATATTCCAAACAAAGTATTTCAGCATCATATGCTTCGAGTGTATGTAATAGGGCGCCGGTTGCTGCGTGAACCCAAACGTTACCGGGGCGGTCTTACTATAGGTACACATTTGACCTTGACCTTGGGAGTTAACCTTGAACTTGAAATTTGTCCTTGAACTCACCCTATCCACTTGGAACACATGTATCAGCCGGTCCCGGCTAGCCGACGCCAGTAGCCTCGGTCTTGCAGCATATTCTAGACATAACACTTCAGCGTCATGTGCTTCTAGAGTGTATGTAAGAGAGCGCCAGTGGTGGCCTGAACCCACACGTTACCGGGGCGGTCTTACTATAGGTACATTATTTAATCTTGGTCTGTCTTTATACGACCTTGACCTTGACGTTGAAATTGACTTTGACCTTGAAACAAAAACTCACCCTATCCACTTGAAACACGTGTATCAGCCGGTCACGGCTAGCCGACGCAAGCAATCTCGGCCTGGCCGCATACTCCAAACATAACACTTCGGCATCATGAGCTTCTAACGTATGTAATAGAGCGCCGGTTGCTGCGTGAACCCAAACGTCTCCGGGACGGTTTTACTATAGGTACATTATCTTTAATATCTTCACCTGCCTTTACATGACCGTTACATTTGACCTTGACCTTGGATGCTGACCTTGACCTTTAAATTTGACCTTGAACTCACCCTATCCACTTGAAACACGTGTATCAGCCTATCCCGACTAGCCGAAGCAAGTAGTCTGGGCCTGGCCGCATACTCCAAACACAATACTTCAGCGTCATGAGCTTCTAGTGTATGTAGAAGAGCGCCGGTTGCGGCGTGAACCCACACGTTGCCGGCTCGGTCGCCGGCCGCCACGTGTTGGCCGTCCGGAGATACTCGTACACATCTGATGAGAGAAAACAAATCCCATGAATATAGATGAAATATACCAACTAGGAATAACTTTCGTTATGAAACAACAAAAAATACTTAAGAGTATTTCACTTCTGCGATTGATAAGACCACGCCTATTTTATAAACTTAGATAAAATTTATTTTAAAACTTCTTATATAGGAATTCTCGCTAGCAGTCGAAGCATCCACCTTTAACGGTTGGTCGCCAGCGCGTAGACATTCTGACATATTTTATTTCTGAGCGAGAAGTAATTAGGCTCATCAAAATGTATTCAATTCCGCCTATAACAACGACCGCTACTGGGTAGCATTCGGGGACGTAGGCTTAACGTGCTCTCCCAGGCAACCAATAGACATTTCAACAGAGCTATTTCAACCCGACCAAAGAATCGAACCCAGGTCCGAATACATAGTCCCGCTTACTCCACTGCGATCAACAAAGCAGTTCAGGTATAATTGAGGTAGGTTTAACACCAAGAAATAGCTCATATCATCCTCCGAGCCTTATTCCCAACTATGTTGGGATCGGCTTCCAGTCTAACCGGATTCAGCTGAGTACCAGCGCTTTACACCAAGAAATAGATAGAATAAAATAAAGCACTACATACCTGACTCCAGTCTTATCGTCGTAGGACTTGGACTTATCCTTATCGTTAGTAGCCGTGAGGTCGACGTCCTTCAGGAATTTCAGCTCGGGGTCTATGTAGAATATTTTGTTCAGCTCCTGCAAATAAAACACAAAATAAATTAGTGTTTTTAAAGAATATTTATATGATTGAATTATATTTGGGACCGTATAAAAAGGGGTATAAGATATGTGTAGAAATATAAGTTTACATTTTTGCCTTTTATACCTTTTAAAGTCTAACCGTTTTTTGTAGACTATTGACAATCATATATTTTTTTAAACCAGGTTAGCCGATAATCGTATATTTTTGTGAGCTGGTAAATTTTTTGGTGCTTTTATGAACAAAAAACCTCAATTTTTTAAATGAAATAATAAAATTCCACAATAAATACTGCATACAATCTTCTGCCTCCTGCCCTGTTCCCACTACAATATACTATACTAAATTCAGGGTTGGTCCTTTTCGGCAACTTTCTTGAGACGACTGTAAAGTGACAGTGTCAAGTGTAAGGAGCCAGTATCTGCCACCCATCCCTGCTTAACTTGTACTCACGTTACTGTATATGTTGGTGGGTGCTGGAGTCAGCTGCCACAGTCTCACTGTGTCATCACTGGAGCAGGTGAGGAAGCTGCCACCCATCCCTGCTGTAAGGTTTGGTGTTTAAAGAGAGGAATGAAACGACTGAGATCCGAGAATACACTGAATATATTGAATAATAGAACCCTAATATATACCTTACAACTACTACATCACACCTTCCCCTTTAATAAAAAATAATAACAATATAATATGATTATTATTTTGGGATATATAGAGATATAGTCTACAGTTACCTATACTAGATTATATGCCTAGATAATATGCTTACAATATATGCTTAGATAATATTCTTACAACATATGCCTGCGCAGGGTATATTAAGTTGATTATTATATACTAATTGGTTACATTGAAAATAATATTATATGACAATACCATATAAGTGATTACATTATAAACAATAACACATGACACATGATATGAAAGTACATAGGATATGACAATATGTAACAAGTGACAAAAATAGAATTAATCAGTTTTAAAAGGTTTAGTCCTATTTTTATGCACAACGTCCTCCTTTCCATTTTTCAGAATTTTCACATTACAATCTAAGTCATCAAGTACTTCATAAGGTCCTAAATATATAGGATCCATTTTGTTATCCGATACATTCCTTAATAATAACAAATCACCCTTCTTATAATACACTGGGTTTATATTAGAATCATAATTATGTTTTCTCTTATATTTACTTTTAATTATATTACTATGTGCATCCTTTTGTGCTAGTTGGAGTCTATATTTCAGCTCGAGAGCATAATTATCATGCGTATATAAAGGATCTACGACGTGTCCTTCTAAGTTTGTGGGTAATACACAGCGCTTTCCAAATACTAGCTCATGTGGTGTATACTTTGTCTCTGCATGTACCGTATTATTATAACTGAAGCACCAATATGGCAACCAAGTACTCCACGCACTTGGCTGATTTTCACAATGAATCCTTAAATACGCACCCATTGTCTTATGGTTGTTTTCTAGCGCGCCAATGCTCTGGTGATGGTAAGCTGTAGATGAAGTTTTATTGATTTTTAAGATTTGGCATACTTCTTTCATAGTACTTGATATAAATTCTGACCCACGATCGGTCGCTATTTCCCGAGGTATGCCATATCTTAAAATAAAATTATCTACAAACGCACGGGCTACACTTACCGTATCTTTGTTGCACAAAGGGTACGCCTCTGTGAATTTTGATAACTCGCACTGTAAGGTCAAAATGTACTTGTAACCATTCATGTCAAGTGGTAATGGACCTACAATGTCTAAGTATACCTTTTCCAATGCTGAATTTGCAGTCGTTGTGACTTGCATCGGTTGTTTAACATTTGCAGAATACTTTTGTTTCTTGCATTGCTGACATTTAGAGACATAATCAATAACGTCTTTTTCCAAACTTGGCCAGAAGTAATACTTCTTGATGTTATTTGTCATCCGCCTAATGCCTGCGTGGCCACTTGTGGGCAATAGGTGGTAGTCGTTTAATATCACGCGCCTGTTATCTAAATTATCTATCCTTTGAACATTACCAACTACACAAATACGTGGTCCAGACCATATTTTGTAGCTCTTTATCTCATTTATAAGCCCACTAATAAAATCTTTATTATTATCATTTCTTAATATGCATATATCATTTATCAAAAACTTCTTACATAGACATAACAAGTCTCTCACCAATTCGACTCGCGTAACTGGAGATCGAGACATTGTTTGTAAATAAATTATAGAGCTACTGGGCACATACATAAAATATTTAAACCTTTCCACAATTACACCTTTCTTTAGTAAATAGTTTGCTTGTCTAGGGTTTATCAAAGAAAGTTCGATAATATTCCTGGGTTTTTTAATTATTTCCACCACTCTTGGTTGATCAGGCCTCGAGTGTGTGTCAATATTATCCACCGACAGACTACTATTATCGCTCTTATTGTCATTGATATTCAATCGCCGCAATTGCCCTCTAGTCATTACAGTAACTATTTGCTGATTCATTAATTTTAAATCGCTAGACGTTATTATTATTCGCGAAAGTGCATCTGCCACAGAGTTTGATTGTCCTTTTAAGTATTCAATTTCAAAATTAAATTCTTCTAATTGCAGTCTAAATTTTAATAACCTACTAGATGGGTCCCTCATAGAAAATAAATAAACTAAAGGTCGATGGTCGGTCTGTATCTTAAACCGTCTTCCGTATAAATAAGGTCGAAAATATTTAACACTCCACACTATTGCTAAGAGTTCCTTTTCAATAGTGGGGTAATTTATTTCGGCTTTATTTAACCCACGACTGGCATAAGCCACAGGCCGTCCATCTCCGTTGCATAGGACCGATCCGATTGCTTTGCCTGATGCGTCGGTCTGTAATATAAATTCATTGCTATCTGAGAAATTTGGATATTGCAACACAGGCGGGCTTATTAAAGCTGATTTTAGCGCTTGAAAGGAATGCTCACATTCTTTCGTCCAGTCAAATTTAACATTTTTGCGACATAACTTATTTAAAGGAAATGCAAACTCCGCGAAATTCTTTATAAACTTTCTGTAGTAATTCGCAAACGCTACGAATCGCTTTAATTCATCAATGTTCTGTGGCCTTGGATAACTTTCTACTACCTTAATTTTTTCTGGATCTGGTAATATACCTCCTCTAGAGACTACATGACCTAAATACAGAATTTCTTTTTGTAAAAATGTACACTTAGCAGGATTTAATTTTAAATTCACTTTACGTAGCCTCGAAAACACATCCATTAAGTTTTGGTTATGAATACTCAAATTTCTACCCATAACTACCAAATCATCTTGATAAATTAAACATTTATCATAATTAAGGCCAGACATCGCAATAGTCATCATTCTGCTAAAACTGCTGGGACTAGATTTAAGCCCCATTGGCATTCTGGTCATTTGGTACTGATTATTACCAGTGGTAAATGCCGTATAAGGTCTGCAGTTTTCCTTTAATGAAATTTGGAAAAATCCTTGATAAAGGTCTAAGTGAGTGAAGTACATTGCTCCTGACAAAGAGTCTAGTATCTCGGTGATGTTTGGCAAAGGGAATTTGTCGTCCTGTATATTGTTATTTAGCTTACGATAATCAATTACGACACGCCACTTTTTATTACCAGACGCATCGCACTTTTTGGGAACCAACAGCAATGGACTTGACCATGCACTCCGAGATGGCTCGATTATGCCGTCATCTAACATATTTTTAATTTGTTTCTCTAATTCAGGTTTTTGAGCATAAGGCAGTCGATAAGGTTTTGTATAAATAGGACTCGTATGTGGTTTCATATCAATTGTTTGTTCATATACGGGAGTAGTAGATAATTTATCCCCCGGTAAATGGAAAATATCAGGAAATTTTGCACAAACTTGCTCTACTGATTTCTGTTCCGCAATATTCAAGCCCTTTAAGTTTAATAAGGAGAATAAAGTTTTAACCCTTTCCGAATGAACCGTAGTTTTATTAAATTGACAAATAAAGTATTCTTTTAAATAACTTGCTCTTACTGGAAAATAATTTAATTTTACATCTGTGTCACGAGTATTCAAAATACGAATCGGCATTTTTCCGTTTACTGGTTTATTTATGCTGCTAGCTAAATAAACACCCTCACATAATTGTTGATTTTCTACTACACACTCCTCGTTTAATTCTGTATTAATATAATGCGTGGACTCGCTGCGCCCTGGTATGATCAGATAGTGACTATTGCGATTTGGCTGATTATTCTCAAATGTTAATGTTACATATTGGTTGTCATTAGAAACTAATTGTAAAGTATTGAGTTCAAAGTTTAAAATAGCTTTATAATGCGATAAAAAATCTTGACCAACAATTCCATCCGCCATACATGGTAATTTTTTAAAAACTGTGAACCTATGAGGAAAGTTATATTCGTTATAATTAAGAGTTAAATACACAAAACCCTTAGAATACAAAGATCCACCTAAACCTCTAACGCTAACTCTCTCTTTATGGTAAGGAATGTGTAAACGCTCTAAACACTCTAGACTTATTCCCGATATAGATGCACCGGTGTCTATTAATAAGCTATGCTTATAATTACAAATATTAAATGACACGTTATTTAAATCGTTACAAGAAAGAATTACATCATCAGTCACGAAAAAAATGATTCAATGATTCAGCATTCGAAGTGTCTGCTGTTGCTATCGGACTATTCTGTGTTACGATATTGATATTCCTTTGCGACCTGACACCTCGGCCGCGGTTACTATGCGATGGCCTGTGCGCTCCACGAAAACGATTTTGACAAGTATTACGGTAATAAGTATTATTATAAGCATACGGTACCTGTTGTTGATGATAGCGATGCTCGCGTGGATTTCGTGCACCTCTTGCACCAAATCTACGCTGTCCGCGAAACCTCCTATGAGCTCTCCGCACCGGATGCTGCGTCTGTCTGTACATACCTACTATTTCTGATGATCCGCTTGGACCAGGCGTCTCTTCGTCCTGGGCTGCCTGGATTGCCTCTGTCAATGAAGTAAAGTTACGCGCGGCAATTATGGTACTAAGACGACGGTCTCTCAAACCATCAGCAAATCGCTTGATAGCTAACTTCTCATTCATGGGTCTAAGTAACTCATATTTGTTGGTATCGCCGTCACCTTGAGATACCGTTAAGTTTACAAAGAGGTCTGATATTTCTTTACCATAATCTATAACCGTCTTATTATTTTGTTTGCAGTTTTGCAACTTTGTTTGAATAGCGATAAAACTTTTTGGCGGCAGTAACAATTTACGCATATCCTTTACGAGCTCATCGACAGTCTCGTATTTTGATGACAATAATAATTTTGCACGCTGAGATAGCCTGCTCTTTAGAACAAACTGAATCAATTTATTTTTACATGTTGCTTTTTCCAGCACAGAATTATAGTATTCGATACCTTCGATCAGCTGTTTTGTGCCATCTATACTATCATCCATGACGGATAACAGCTGCAATGCAGTCTTTAACTCAAATGAATCAGCCATGGTTTCTAATGAGGGGTTGTCCGTCTCCGTTACGCTACAAAGGGAAATTACCTCTAAAAATAATCTATCAAACTCCCCACAAATCTTGGTAATTAATGCAACTTCTGAACTTGCAAGAGATTTTAAGTTTTCCTTAGATATTTCTAAAAACCTATTATACTTTACTAAAATATTATCTGCCTCTTCTCTTTTTATCTCTAAAATTCTTCCTTGTCGACGGCTGGGACCAATTTTTATTAAGTAATTTCTTACGACTTTTAACTCTTTTAAAATGATACTTAACTCCTCAGCCATCAGCTAACAAGATACCGCAAGCTGCGCTCAACGAACACTCAAAAGGAATGCACACAATAATAATATTTCACAATTTATGGTACCTTTATGGAAAAAAAAATATGTACTAACATTATATAGCTCTTAACACTAAACATTATTTTCCTACCTACTTACTAGTATTCCACTGACATAGGGTCGTTCACTTCACTGCTCACATCACTAAACCGATTTTTCACACACACTTCCGGTTACACCGTCGAATAATACGCCATCGTGAAGATACCATCTGCTATCCGTGCTACGTAGCGCTCGCCGTCGCTATATGTCAAATTCCTTGGCCTTGTCAGCTTGTGGTGCTGCACCTGGATAAGCCTGCTGTCTGCGTAATATGCTGGAGTATCGCTTAAGCGTCATTTCATTTACACAACGCTGTATCTTTTTCTTATGACAATGGTTATACAGCTTATATATCACCGCCAGCAATCCGATCATCAAAACGGTACAAATAACCACGAGGATAACGTTAGTGGTTTCTTGAAGCTGCTGCGTGCGTGCTGTATTGCTACCAGCTCCAGCTGTTTGGGCAATCACTACCTCTTCTTTCGAACTAGAACCGCCCATTTTTACAAACAATAACGTGACAAATTAACGTAATGATCAGACGTGTTACACGCGTCCCGTATTCCAATCCTGTCCTCTTCATTTTAGAGATCACTGTAACTTTCCACGGATTGTTTTGAAATACCGTACCGTATATGGAGCACACGCGCTCGGCCCCGTGCCGTCTTAAGCTTTAGGCAGGGTCGCCATGTAAGGTTTGGTGTTTAATAAGGAGGAATGAAACGACTGAGATCCGAGAATACACTGAATATATTGAATAATAGAACCCTAATATATACCTTACAACTACTACATCACACTGCTTAACTTGTACTCACGTTGCTATATATGTTAGTAGGTGCTGGCGTCAGCTGCCACAGCCGGACTGTGTCATCACTGGAGCAGGTGAAGAAGCTGCCACCCATCCCAGCTTAACTTGTACTCACGTTACTGTATATGTTGGTGGGTGCTGGGGTCAGCTGCCACAGCCGGACCGTATCATCGCTGGAGCAGGTGAGGAAGGTCCCGGGGGGGAGGGGGCGCTCGTTGCTGTTCATGTCTACCCCCCAGATGCAGGCTGAGTGGTATAGTGCTGAGTGGGACTTGCCGACCTAAGGAGAAAAGTATAAAAATACTATAAATAAATTGATATTTATTTCAGGTATGTTAAGCCCAAATTAGATACAAAATGACACAAATTACTATTATTTATTATATTGTAATGTACATTACAAAAAACGAGTTGGAAATGTTTATACACATTAATAAAGAGGATTCTTTAAGGCTCCGAAACTTATAAACTTTGTCTTATTTTAAACTGTTGTGAAAGCTACTCTTTCTGAGTATCATAGGATATTTTTTATGGCGGTTCTTGCAGAAGTTCTCACGGGATGGGGGTGAAACCACGGACAAGAAACTCCATATATCAGAATATACCTCTATATATAGGCTACTTTGGTCTACGTGATCTCTCGGGACGCGATTGCAGCAGGTATAATAAGCTAGTAATATATGCTTTAGCTAGTAAGGAATACGTATATGTTTGGACCAAGATAACTTAACAATAAAAGCCATTTTCTATTATTTCAATTTGCAAACTCACCCTCTTGATATCTCTAACATCCCACACGTATAAACTATGATCATTATATACACAAGTCAGCTTGTGGTTCCGCTCGTCGTAGGTCAGAGCTACGGCGTCCGGGTACCGCGCGTTTTGTGGCTGCGTGAACATGTGGCTGGAACGAGAGTAATGAGGTTTAAGTAAAAAGTAGGTTATTGTTTCAAGTTTAGATGGAAGCAAGAAAGGATTGAAGATATTAAAGGTAAAATAAGTATTTATTGACGTGACAACGTCTTATAAATCGATGGAGCCGGCTGCACGCACGAAAAAACATGACTCATGCGGCGTTACCTCGCTCTGAGGCGTTACCTCGCTCTGAGGCGTTCCGTTTAAGGCTTGAAGTGCAAGCGAGAGCACGCAACGAGAGACAAGGAGGCACGATCGGCCTCCGCGTTGGCAGCGTTCGACATCTGACGATCAATTTCTTATGACGTTGTCACGTTCGACTATCGTCAGTAAACCGACTTTACAGACAACCGTTTTTTTATTAATAACATTTCCATTCTTTGTGAAAGTCACTGCCTGTATTTCGCAGAGGCGGATTCAGACCTCGAATAAAAGTCAAATTCATTCAATTTGGGAGCATATAGTGGAAAAGAAATATAGGAAGTATATAGAGAGAGTACATGACGGATAACACATAAGGGTGGTTATATAAGGCAATGTCATAAACCATACATAAAAGAAGAGCAAGAGTATATAAGAAGGAAAAAATGTATATAAGGACGTACAAAAGAGTACACAGCGATAATGCATGAGGTAGTACCTATGATAGTAAATAAGAGGGCATATAAGCGCATTTTGTATTACATAAAGGAGTACATAGAAAGAAACTTAAGACAGTCCATAAAGCAGTATATAGGGGGTGTACATTATTCATATTCATATTTATTTGCATACCATAATGTTACAATGACGTTACAAGGGGCTTAAAGCTAATTAAGGGTAGTAAGTAATACATGTAAGGGACTTCATGAAGAATTACATAAGAAAAAGTACACAGCACATTCCAAGTATTTTTATACTATCTATAACTAAACAATTACCTTATATTAGTCCCCTGAGCGACATCGACGCCTAGATAATGCGTCCTGGGCAGCGTAGTGATATACCGCAGCGAGTCCGGCGCGAAGCAGCGCACGATGCCCTCCGCGCAGCCCACGAAGATGTAGTTCGCGCCTATCGCCATGCAGTTCGCTGATGTCGTCTGGGAATTAGGTATTGTTTGTTAATAAAATTGTTTGTCTTGCAGTGAATATATACTAATAAAAGATAGGTAGAAGGTATAGGTAGGAGTAAAAAAAATTACGCAGTATTTTATATGCTGCCTGTAACATAAAATTGTAATTTAGCTATCAATACTCGAGTTCACATAATTTTTTTTTTGGCTTCATTGCTTGAGCAGCAAAAACAAATCCTAAGTACAAACAATCCTTGGTAGCGGGGTGGAGGTCGAATTCTGCTTTCGTGAAGTCTGGACCTTCGGGTCAAAGACGGACCACTAAGGCTCTTCCGAACAATCTTGAAGCCCCAACAAGTCTCCCTTGTCCCAAATCTCAATTTCTATAGTAGCCTTACCCTCAGTTCGACCCATTTATCCAACAGCCGTCTACTATTGAACTCGCAGAGTAGACCAGCCCTTGTGATGGCGTATGTGCTGTGAACACTTACCCTCAGCTCAAATCACTTGTCCAGCAGCCGTCTACTATTAAACTCGCAAAGTAGACCAGAATTCATTTTCCTTCTGCTTGCCGCGTCTTAGGGTAGCGGGTTCCTTGAACACTTACCCTCAACTCAACCCATTTGTCCAGCAGCCGTCTACTATTAAACTCGCAGAGTAGACCAGCTCTTGTGATGGCGTATGTGGAGTCGGCGGAAGCTCCGCGGCCGCACACCACGTCGCAGAACTCGTTGTCCTTCTGCTCGCCTAAGATGGCGGAGCGGCCCATTAGGGGGACTGGTTCTTTGAACTGCGAAAGAAAAGGAAGATTATTTTTTTAATATGTATGTAAAGTTAAGTACTTATCAAGTTTTAAAATATCAAAGTATGTACAAATTGCTAACTGATCTAAGAGTCGCTGCATACATAATATCAATGAACACTAGTTTTCACTGATTTTGTATTTGTTATGTACGTGTGGTGGCCACCGGTGTCAACTATGTGCGGCTAATCCATGTCAAATATATAGACACTATGTGGGACAAAAAAATTCATATATGAACATATTATAAACTGGCAAAACTTCTTTAACGAAATAGGACAACTACTATACTCAATACTATAAACCGTACAAAATAATGTGACAAAGAAAATTAGTAGTATTTCTTGCCAAACAGAAAAATTAACATCGAGTTTGAGCAGAAACAATTTTTATTTATCTGTAGGTAACTTATATAGACCATATAAACGTTGGTACTTGTGTATGAAATTAAGTTTCAGAACGACATAAGTTTGGTGACTATATTTAGTATACATAGATAAGTGGTGTAAAAAATAAATTAATTGTGTTTCTTACCTTAGCACTCCTGGAGTACTCGAGATACCAGAACTTGACGTGCCTGAAGCCGACTGTCACGAAGTAGTTGCCGTTCTCCGAGAAACTCACTGCTTTCACACGAGATGACACCTGCAATTATTAGGACATAAGTAAATAAGTAACATATTGAAAAAGTAATGTGCAATGTTCAACTTAGATTGTTTTAAGAGTCAATTGCTGCTTTAGACGGCTTAGTAAACTTGGTTGGTGGAAATGGCCTTTAGTTACTTTGGTTAACTGTCTCTATGCTCCTTCCAAATATGAGAACGGGTTTAGCATTTAAAATTGGTGTAATTAGGTACAAACAAGGTATGTAGTTTCCAATGTTTCATGTACAAAATAGAAAGAAAGAAAGAAAATACATTTTATTGCGCAACAATAGACGCATACACACACTTAAAATTAGGCACATTATACAGAACTAGGGCTGCCATCTCGAATTTCGCCAAACCCGGACAAACATTAAAAAAACCCGGACATTTGGCATAAATCGCATTTTTTCCCCGAACGAGTATGATTTTTTTAAACAAAATAATACCTAATTTGTAATCCATTTACTATTAACATATACTTAAACTCAATGAGGTGCTTCCTTACATGAAAAATGTCCGGGTTTTCCCCGGACACTTCTTGAAATCCCGCCCGGACGTCCCCCGGACGGCCTCCAAACGAGGACAAATCCGGGGAAACCCGAACGGATGGCAGCCCTATACAGAACTTATAATAGAAGGGGAAAATATGCGTCTTAAAGCGCGCAATATGGCCCTCGCTCTATATGTATATAGTGTGTTACATACCACCAGTGAAATTTTGTAGTTATTTATGAGAATTTACATGATATGATCCTTATGATACTGCAGATTGGTAGTAAAATCCATACTAACATTATGAAACTCTTTTTATTTGTGCGTATGTCTATTTGCTTGAATAATTTAATTATTCTTACCTTATTACTAGCCAGCTTGAGGTTAGCGCGCCAATCCCAAACGTTGACTATCATGTCATGTTGAGATCCTATCGACACGAGGTATTTCGATGATGTGGAGAACGCCTGAAAATAAATAAAACATACATCAGTTAAATGTGTAAAAAAGTCGTGGTGTCCTAGGAGGCAAAAAACAAAGTTTGTCCAAGTTTGTATGTCGTATACTTTGTAAGTATGTCTTGGACACCAATGACTTATTAACGATGAAGGGAAACATCTGGAAGAAACTTAGACTATAAAATCTGACACTCAATCCTTCTTTGTGTGAGAGGTGACTGCAGTCCAGAAGCCAGTACCAAGGGGTATCGTTTTGCCCGGGTAACTAGGTTAAGGTCAGATAGGCAATCGCTCTATTTGGCACACTGGTGTTCAGCTGCATCCAGGTAAACTGGAAGCCGACCACAACATATGTAGTTGGGAAAAGGAAAAATGATTACTTACCACACAGCTAACTCCATGTGTATGTCCAATGAATTCCCCTATTTGTACCGCTCCCGACGCTGTGGGATCCTGAAATATATAAATAAACCATTAGTTAATTATATTCCAACGCAAACAGAAAGGAAAATAGTAATATTGGTGTAAGTTTCGGCTATTCACCGATAGATGGCGCGATTCTTGTTGTTGTCTTTTGTTGTTTCTACTTGACACTAGATGGCGTTAGTAGTTCGCATATAATGCTATTGTAGTTTTGGTATCTTTTTTAGTACAAATTATATCACATTTTTCTCAGGTGAGTTATTCCCTTCTAATAGATACTAAAAATTTAAATGTCACAAGATTGATATTCTCTCGTTACTTTAATCAGAGAAATATCGTTACCTCCCGCCGGGGGACTATATGACTTACATACATACGGAGACTTCCAACTAGAACTCCTCACCTGTAAGTCCCACACCCTGACGGCGGGGGCGTGTCCGCACTCCCCCGTAGCCAGGTACCTCCCGTCCGGGGAGAACGCCACACAAGTGACACTCTTCCGACACGCGTTGAGCACATGTGTCTGTCTGTTTTTGCGCACATTGTAGAGTACTACCGTGCATCTGGAATTGAGAGAAAAATATGGTTAGTATTGTTTGTGATGACATTGGATGGTGGGTAGTAGGATAGACAAAATGGTTTTAGTGAAAAAAGCCGGTCAAGTACGACTTGGATTGGAGTACGAAGGAAATGACGAAAATATTGTTTACATAAATGCTATTATATAAAAAGGTACGAGATAAAGCGTTTTAACAGACAGCGAAGTCTTAGTAATAGGGTACTATTTTATAATTTGAGTACGAAACCCTAAAAACACTTCTTGCAGAAATCTATGTCATGTGGATCTGTTAGTTACTCTTTCCGGTTCAAACTACTGAATTAAACATTTCAGTAATGTAACTTAAATATCAGAATAACATAATACCTAAGTCTTTCATGCAGGTGAGCCTATAGACGCAGGTTTTAATAGGTAAATCAAATGGATAAAACTGAGCCACGAGCCAAATAAACAAACATATGTATGTACATTATATTACATACCTACATACATAATACATTACCCTACTTTTTTTGGTAACAGTTACCTACTCTTCAAAAACGTGAACAGCTACACCTGAACATCCACATTACCATATGATTATCAGTTTAACATAAGTATTACATTCTATTCACTGCCATAAGCGAACGCGGGAGGAATCATATTAGCTAAGGCAAGGTTTCAATGCGAGCGGGGATTAATGGTTATGAAAATTGCTCTATAACAACAGTTGCAGCTAGTCATAGCAGTTAAGTAGGCTAAAAGCAGAAGGAATTTACCTATTTATTTTTATGTGAGATTTAATATATAAAGGTTTATAAATAAACTACTACTTTCTTTTGAGTCAATCGATGACGAATCTATATTTCTTTTATTTTTTGTTGCGCATACATAATTATGTCCCCGCCAAGTCTTAAAACAACTTTTAGTACCTCCATAATTCAATGATTAAACTAGATGAGTGATTAAATGGCAGTGTTCGTCTGCGTCAGGATCGCTGTCACAACTCTTTGATGCTCTCGAACGTTGCTACCAATTGCTACCCTCGTGGTTTTGAAGATATTCAGCATCTAAAGGATCAGAATGGCTGTCACTTTTCCCAGTGTGAAGAAACGGCACAAAAGTATTGAGTTTTTTTTTCACCCAGTTCAGCTTCAGGGCCGGCTTGATTGAGCGGCTATTGCAAACACAAACACATTCAAACAGTCACTCCAATATTTGTGTAAGATAGAACCAAACCTAAACTAACTTGGCACCTCATAAATATCTCATCTCACAAACTGACCTACATTGCTAACTCTGTTGTAGTCTACATAAATAATGCAAATATTGCATAACTCTAAACTGCAGTGCAAATATACCTGGCCATGTAAATATTTCGAATCAAACGTCTTTCATATAGTGAGACGTTGCTATCAAATACTTTTACTTGTTAATACTGGTCTGGAGATCAGCCAGCTGCGCAGGACATATTACAGTGTACAAGCATTTGCTTGGACACAGGTGCACTCACTATTCCTTCACTCTCATAGCGCGATAGGACGACAATCCGACACCACCGGAGAGAGATCAGGCGCAGGACCGACATTTTCATGCTCTCCGATGCACTTATGTATTACTTGTTATAACTTTGGTTTTGGTATATGTAGTAGGAACTGAATGCCAATCCTACTTTTATAAGTCAATGGGGAGTTGTTGCATCACTTCTTCCCAGCAAAAACACATAGGAAGTGGTGATGGGTGGGCGTTTTGGGGGCTGTCTTTTGTAAAGTTCTGACGTTCGAAAAGTGCTGTTTTGAAGCCAAGTTTGAATAAACGAGTTTTGATTTTTGATTTAAAAGACGGCTACTCTGTACTTTTTCTCAGGACGAGAGTAAAACCCCGGGCAACACAGTAGTAAATGACTTTATCGCTTTCAATGTGACCTGTCCCACACCGCGTGGGCTAATATTTGTTATTCAGTTAACAGGAGACGCGTCAGCGGAAGAACAGGGTGGCGCTTTAGTCATAAGCTGAAGCGATTTTCCTGACATCATATCAAAATCGAAAAAGTCTGAGGTTCATTTTGAAACATGTACTGTACAACAAACATCCCCTTATTAAAAGAAATAATATCGTTCAGATGCCCTCGTTATTTATTGTTGAACAAAAATGTCCACCTGGGGCATAAAGTAACAATTTATTATAAAACTTTAAATACGCATAAGTACTTTTCCCATCATTATTATCTACTAAACCCACGCATTAGGGACTTTCTTTGAAAACCTTTACAAAACCCGGGAGTACGAAGTAATAACATTCTAGCTAGAGCATCCAAACACAAGGGTAAAGAACTTTGCCCCGGGTGTGGCCTACTCTTCATTAAGACACGTCACGAAAATCCCCATAGATATGTAATAAAAGAGACAGTTCATCAATTAAGTACACACTGACATTTTAGGGGTAAAAGTCCCTGTATATTGTGGTAGTTTTTTATTTCTTAATATACAAGGGGAGCCCTACCTGTACACACCTTAATTGCACCCCTAATACTACAATTTGTTAATGCAAGGTATGAGTAATGTTTGTATAGGAGGGGTGAAAAAATTAAAAAAGTTTTTCTATTGCGCAGTAAAATATGCCCTAATTTTTAAAAATAAGAGGGAAAAGTTCGACATCTGTATTTTGCCAGTGAAATAACATGAACTTCATACCGAACAAACTAACTAAGAGCGTTTGTAGAGAGACGTCTGCGAATTTATTTATTTATTTATTTAACACTTCTGCACATTCTGTACAAGTTTCCTCCCAGTCTCCCAGTCTTTATTAAGGTGAAAACGACAGAGCAGATTCGAGACGAAATATGGCATGGAGACAGGTATCCTCAAGTTAGTTACAGGCAGCTTTTTATACAGGTGCGGGAAGTAAATCCCTCAGAACGCAGGTAAAACAAGCTACAAATCATAGACAACTTAGCCAAGCCAAGTTTTAACCACCGAGTTACACAGACATGAAATCGAGTATCAGTAATTTTATGAGAAACCACCACAGTTCATAAGCATTAGCGATTCGCTGCGCCCATCACTACACTCTTACCCCACTCTTCAATTCTAATTGACATGATTTGTGCGTAGTATGCGGCCGGCCTTTCTCACGGCCGCGGCGAATCGCGTGGTGTGCGACACGCCTTACTATGCGATACTACATCATATGCCGTTGGAAAGGTTATTTACATTTTGGATGATGGGTGTATGTCCTTAGAAAAGCCAGATGTTTATTATTTAACACTTCAACGACTGTTAAATCATATGAATCTGCATGGTAGTCTATTTAATAAACGTTAAGTAAGTAAAACAAAACAACGTCACCGAAATATTATTTGAAATAAATAAATTCGATAGGCTAACCCGTAGAACTGAAAAACACAATAAGGAGAAGAAAGTAGGTGTTATGTCTGTATTATTCAGTCAAAGTTTTCAGACGGTCTGATACCTAAACAATGTGATGTGCGAACCACCATTCATCTTCATACTGTTTTATGAGCCCAAACAAACTATGGGCAAAAAACTTTGCAGTGTGCTCTGAGTTCGTAACTCCTTCATTGACAAAAAAGTTTTATCATCATCCTCCGAGCCTTTTTCCCAACCATGTTTGGGTCGGCTTCCAGTCTAACCGGATTCAGCTGAGTACCAGTGCTTTACAAGAAGCGACTGCTTATCTGACCTCCTCAACCCAGTTACCCGGGCAACCCAATACCCCTTGGAAATACATTCCTCCATCTAGTTTATAAAGGTCATATTGGCATAATTGGATTGCCGTCCCATCGGGTTATGAGAGTGAAGGAATAGTGAGTGCACCTGTGTCTGCGCAAATGCTTGTGCTCCATAATATGTCCTGCGCAGTTGGCTGATCTCCTTACATGAGAACAGCCGCCGTAGCCGATAATCGGCTAAGAGGACATCATCATCATTGGCATAAGTATTACTCACAGAATACGAGCAAAACCAGGGGAAACAGTTACCCTATTTATAAGTTCCATCATTCGCAACTGCCAATCACCATCACTTCGAAATTCAAATCGGTATCGCGGAAACGGAAGTATACAGTTGACCGGCCGGGGTCAACAAACTTGCTAAGTACGTTTCTTACTTGACCGCGCCAGTAACAGACGGTAGACTTGACTTTTTAATGAGATAATGCAGACTGGAGGTAGGTGAATTATTAAGAAACTACGAAGTTATAGGATGTTTGTAAGTATAGGAATTTCGTAGGCTGTGTAGATCTATAAAATAGACCAGGCAAGTTTTTTTATTGAACTTTTCTAGCAGGTTTACTCGCGTCCCATGGGTACACCCGAATAAAAAGTTCTTATAGGCTTCCTCGATAAATTGTCTCTTAAACACTGAAATATTTTTTCAAATCGGTTTTATAGTTCCTGAGTTTTATAGTTCAAGCATACACTCTTTATGTTTTTAGCATAGATTTCGTTCGCAAGCTAAAAGCTTCTAACCAAGTTTTACTAGACATCTTTACCACCATTTGAATAGACACTTAATTAAAGGTAAACACCCTTGATAACGCCAATAGATCAAGCAATTAAATTACTTCTTAAAATAATTATTCAATTGATTAATTAATTGTTATTATTACATTTACATTATTGTTTAGCCGACTAGACATCTAGGCGTGTTTAGCACTGCAGTAGGTATCATTGTATACGTAAAAATGTATAATATTCGCACGCACGCATGTTTAGCACGCAACCAATATAATGTTTTTCTCCCATCTCGTATTCTCATGGTCATGGTTATTTCATGTTATTTGTGTATGTTAATTGATTGGGCTATTAATTGATCATGGTAGACGATCTTCTTGTTGTTATTTTTGTATATGTTTAAGAATTTTCCTGGTCGCCCAATTGGCTTATTATCATAAGTAAATTCAACGTGGCTGCCAAAATGTATCCTTTTCCTTATCGCCCTTCTGAGAAAAATGACAATAATATCACGTCCTTGCGACCTTGGCCAGCTTCGCAGTTGTATAAATAGATCTAAACTTTTGTCGTAAATCGCTCATCATCATCTCGTGCATAGGACGTCCACTGCTGAACATAGGCCTCCCCCTTAGATCTCCACAGATACCTGTTGGAGGCGACCTGCATCCAGCGGCGACGGCGACCGACATAAGGTTGTCTGTCCACCTTGTTGGTGGAGGTTCTACGCTGCGCTTGCCAACAGACGAACACAGCAGAATTTTCTTATGTCAGTTGGTTCAATATTGAAAACTAGACCTAAAATAACTCAAGACACAATTGCAAAGTTTCCCTCAAGTTTTCTTGGAGACTAGGCTTTAAAACCTCCGCCTGCCTCAAACGCCTGCAGTGGTAATACAATTTGTTTCCTATAAATAACTGAACAGCCAGACATCCCCGCGGTGTAAAGCTAGTTAATAAAACTGAGTGCACACCACAGACGTTGATAGATTTAGACAGCGCTTATATCCAAAATGGTGTGTTTACTGAAGAGCGCGTTTGTGGCGCAGCATGGTGTCGTGGTATTATCCTTATAACATTACACATAAACATTTTGTTCTAATGTGTAAAAACAGCTATTGTTGGAATTTACGTAATGCAATGTTTCGGACGGCACGATAACTGACTGGTTATCCATTTGAACATCTTCGGTAGTCGGTACGGGTAGTCAAAAGCCAGTAAGTTTCACAACCAGTGTTACCTAGGCGCATTTTGTTGCCCGGGTAACTGAGTTGAAGAGGTCAGGTAGACAGTAGCTCCTTGTAAAACACTATATCCTGTTAGACTGTATGCCGACCCCAACATAGTTGGGAAAAGGCTCGGAGGATGATGATGATGTTGGAATTCACGTAATATTACAGTATTGTTTCTTAGGTTTCCTTAGGGAAATGCGTCAAGTCTAAACCTATCTAGATCTATGGTAGACACCATATCGATCTAAGGGTGCGGTCACACTGCCGCACCCGCGTGTTAACGGTTAAAGTTCATCATTTCACCCTTGAGCTTAGTGACTTATTGTTGCGGTTTCTATAAATAATTGTAGACTGTGGATATTTTATTTTATTAATGGGACGATTTAGTAATGCAATTGTAGACGGTTGACAAAGTTTGGTAGAATCAGAAGTATTTTATCAAAAGGGTATTTGAAAGTAACACGCATACGTTTCGTTCGGGAGTTTGAGTTGAGGAGCCCCCGCAAACTGCAAACTTTTTGTCGGCCAATAGTTCGATCAGAATCATCAGTATGAAGATGAAAGTTCTCGATCTGGCCGGTATCAGACCGATTAAAATATTTGATTGACTTCTGCTGCTTCTCTCATACATAAGGAGATCAGTCAGCTGCGCAAGACATATTATAGTTATAGTGCACGAGCATTTGCTTGGACACAGGTGCACTCACTATTCCTTCACTCTCTTGGCCCGATGGGACGACAATGCGACACCACCGAAGTATCTTTTTCCAGTAACAAATAAATAAACTTACTAGCTAGATAAATAAATTCTTCTCATACTAAAAACGTACGAACTTATGCATGCATGCAGGCCAGAATAGTCGATATTACGTCACGATATATGCGCAGGAGTCGAGCGCTGAATATTAATAATAATTAAATGAGTATATTATTTAACTACGCACGTAATGTATAATATATGTACTCGGTATGTTGATTCGAGTATATAATCTTACTTAATATTGCTTATGTATTTTTTTTCTTAGAAGGTATTGTCCCACTGCTGGGCAAATGCCTCCCCATTTTGTCTCCACACCTCTCGATCTTTTGAGTCTTCCCACCAATCAGGGCTGTTTATGTATATGACTACATTGTTTATGTATATTATGCTAAAATAACTCTGTCTGTTGTGCTTTCACGTGAAAACTTCTAAACCCTCCACCATTAAAATAGGGACACATATTATAGTCTAGACTGCTAGAGCCTGGAAAAGGACACAGACTTATGATTTACCGGTTGTAGGGTGTCCACACTTCTAGAACTAGGGCAAGGACATAGGCTTATCTTTTACCGGTTGGAACCGCGGGGAACAGCCAGTTGTTTTGTTTTTAAATAGATATCTGAATATAGAACCTAATCAAACATAAAATGCAAAAGAATAATGTAAAGACAATCATGAATCGATTAATGTTTAATCTTCCAGTTCGACCAAATAGTCTTCAGTCTAACCTAAGTTTGAGCCTATATTCAGAAAAGTCTAGACTGAAGTGTCAAACTGTCTTAACTTTTGACATGGAAAGATGCTGGATCAAAATAGTGTTTCCATCACAACGTAAGATTTTTGCAGCATCTATCTGTCTGCTGCTGTCTGTTAGCTGTGTTGCGATAAACTCAAAAAGTAAACCGATTTACATTAATAAATATATGAAAAAGATGACGAATTTACTATCTTAATACACATCATTATTCTGTATGTTTTACGGTCGCCTAAAGGCATCTAAATCGATACCTACTCAAGTGAAAAGACATGAAAATTCGAAACTTCTAGCCCTAGTAAAACCTTGATACCCGCTAGCACTTGACCAATTTATTGCTATTTCCGACATCAGTGGCGCAATGTAGCACTTTCAAGGAAATTGCTTTCGCTCATAATATAATGCATCGGCATAGATTAAATCTGAACTTTAGTATGAAAGTGGCGCATCAATTTAATATCACTGCAAAGTGTCGTTATTTGTAAAAAGTATTGCTTGATTGGTTAAATATTTTTAATCTCATTATCAAAATTAATATCTTAAAGGTTATAATGGTTGTTGGTTTGGTGTTAGATAACCCATCTACATATGAAGATAATAGCGTATTAAGAATACTTTCTTTAATAAATGCTAATTTTTATCCAGGTGCGCGTAAAAGTTCCTACGGGACGTTGGTGGAAAGACTAGCGGAAACTAGTCTTAATACACGACGAATGTCTAGTTAGGTTAGAAACTAAGTTGGAAGCACTGTACAACTGCATTCTGGCAAATAAAGGACTAAGAATAATTATTATCCGGGAAACTTTAACTCCCATCATATCGAAAGTGAAATCACGGGAAAAGACGATTAAAATATTTAATTTAGTCCAGATATGTACCTAAATTTTTCTAACAACCATCAAAACCACACAACCATATTTCAAAATTGTCTATTACCCAGCAGTAGGCCATTTAACCGGCAGATAGAACTTGCCGCTGTAATTCTGTTTGCAAGCCCGACGGCGGCTGGTGACCGTAAAATGGAATGCAATTCACCGTAAAAACGAGAAGCCCAGGTAAATGTCACGGGTCAAACGAAAATCACACGAGTGGTTTATATTTATAGAGAGGAACTTGTGGCTTAGTTACAGATACTTATATTGACATATGAAAGGCAAAGGCATACCCCTCTCTCGTCCCCCGACAGGAACGGGATGCGTAATAGCATTTTTAGCTCGGCAACAACAAAAAAAAAGGGGTAAGATCTAGTCTTTTCTCCTCGTAAGATGAAGACTTTTTAGTTGCCTAAATGATGGCACCATTTTTCGCTGAAATGCCGCGAAATAGGGCCAAAATATGTATAGGATAGGCGGTATGTATAGGATAGGTATAAGATAGGCGGTTGAAAAAAAATCTTGTCTAAAGGACGATGGGCGTTTTGGTACCTTGTCCAACAGTGTTGAATGTAGTACCATTGCGTAGGTCTTGGCAAGGCAAAAAATGTTTACTATGACGACTAGTCCCAAATCCTTGTCCATTTCGCGTGACATCGACTAATAGAATGCATAATGTTCATAAATCATCAACGTAGATGTAGTTCTTAAATCCAACTGTATCGAATAAAAACTGGTAAAGTAACAAAAAAACTAGAATTTGGCCTTTTTAGAATGTTTGCCTGCCGATTGATTTGAAAAAAGACTGTGCAAACCTTTGCAGTTCACGCAGAACTAGCTGATGTATTTGGTGAAAGTTTTTCAGTCTTTACAATCAATTGAGGTTGAAAAGTCAGAAGACGATGTTTACATAGTACAAATTACGACTCAATCTTGCTCCTCAAGACGTGCTGAGATAATGATGGATTTCTTCTTAAAAAAAGATGAATATAAATGTTTTGAGCTTTCGTCAAATCAGATGACGATTGTGTTTCCGTAGTATGACTCCATAGACTATTACAACCTTTAGATTATAATAGAGTGTATCTCAAACAATGTAAGATGTCTGTTAACTGAGTTTAAAATTATTACACTGACGACATAATATGCCTCTTAATGAATTTGCATATATGGATGACATACTTGTATGTCGATTCAATTTTTATCGTTACTCGGATCGGACAGCTAATTGAGGCAAGCCCCATAGTTTTTATTATTCTTCACGTTAATACCTTTCTAATGATATATCATACGTTACTGTTGGAGCGGGTACCAAATTCCATACAAAGTGCCCATTGTCCTTTAACATTTAGCCGTTATTAGGGCGGTCGCTTCGAGGATGGCCGTCTAAGGGATAAATAGTGAGTTCCTCTGTCTTTCTTCAGGTACTTAAAATTGCAGGTCCCAGCTACCATCAAATATTGGTTTGACAGTCACTACTTGGTTCTACAGTCAGAAAGTTTGACTACCATACCAAGAGGTGTCGTGGTAGCGTGTCATCAGAGAGGTAGGTGCTCAAAAGTAATGATAAAATGCTTACCTTACAGCTCTCTACCTATCGACTTTAAGCTTAAAAAATCTTTGTTTAAAACCGTATTGTTTTCCAAAGCTCTTCGCCCTTGACACACTTAAGAGGAGCAAGGCTATGCAAATTTTATTTGGCTTAATATTCGCAATCAGATAGCGACGTTGAGTGGGCTAGGTTGTTCTTTCAATCGCCTTACATAATCAGTGATTTACCTGTGTTTGTGTCTTAGTTAGAATTTAGTTATCTTGTTTAGAGTAAATTGCCAATGCTGCAATCAGCTGAATATAAAATAATTAAGTGTGGTATAGCAGTTTCCGGTCGTGGTAAACTCTAGGTAAATCTATCATCATCATCATCAGCCTTTTGACTGTGTCACTAAAGGGCAAAGGCAGAGAATGCATGAGTAATATACCATGCATGCATGAGTAGGCCTATTAATCCCTATGCTTTTTCAAGGCAGAGGGGAATTCATACGTCAAAACCGTCAGCCGTATCACTCCTCATAGATCCCCTCGAAATACACAGGTACAGGGAGTTACTATCTAATTGCTACTAGCTGCTATTAGTTGTTGCTTCTTGCATGGAGCATATTATTTTAAAGATGAAATGGTATGTACTCACCCTGCAGGATAAGCGACTAGCTCAGTGTTAGGATCACAGTCGAGGGCTGCGTTACTGCCAACCGTGAGACCGAGGACACTCTCCAACTTTATCTGAGGACAAACAAAATACACAAATGTTAGATAAGGCTAGTTCTAATACGTAGAAATATCTTAATTAAGACGAGTTCCTCCGTGTTTCAGAAGGTACGTATAATGGACCCAGTCGTATATGAACATTTTCGGCAGTCGCTATGGGGAGTCTGTTAACCTGTCTACGGTATATCGGGCTGCCTAAGTCACTGGGTTGAGGAGGACGGCTAGCTAATGCTCCATGTAAGACACTGGTATTCAGCTGCAAATCACCCAGGCAGACGTAGTGGAGAACTTTTTTGTACTATTCCAAGAACGTTGACTTGCAATAACTCATTTTATATAATTATAAGTCAAAAACACCTTCAATCAACCTTCGAACGCCTCCACTCAAACCTAGGAATTTCTTAGAAAACTATTTTACGACGACATCCCACAGACATCTAATCATGCCTAAACAGCATATTATCTTAAATCCTCAATGTCGTGCGCCAAACGGGGCCTACTTGCGAAACTGTTTACATTATGTACTACATATATACCTTAAAAAGTTTAATCTGTATGTAAATATTCGTTCGTTTACATACGAACATTGGAGGTTTCGTCTTTGTGTTGTACAAAAATATTTTTTTTCTTGCCTAAAAATATGAGAATTTCTAAAAAGGGGATCCTTTTTAGAGGCAGGCTTGCTTGATGAAAACATTTTGGGTGTAATTTAGACTCCTGTACATTGCAGATTTGTAGGCATATTTTCACCAAGAAGATAATCGTTCGAGGAAGGAGAACGGCTGCCTATAATAAATTAAAACCTTCGTAGGAGGTAAGTCTTTTCAACACGTTTATACATTTTGGGTACTTACGTTCCTAAAACGATTGATCCCCAAAATTCGACAAGAAATAAGTAATTTAAATCAGTTCTGTAGGCGTACGAGCACGACAAATTGATTTACTTTCTCATTTATAATATAAGTAAGGATTAAAGACAAATAAAAGTGTCTTATGCAATATCATAATTCATAAGATTTCAAAACAATTTCTCACCTAAAAGTTCTCTTTTAACATTTATGGGAAGATTAATACACTACTAAATACAGACAAAACCGTAGGCACGAGCTAGTTAGACCAATATTTGACTAAATCAGGCAGCAAGGTTGAAATAGTTGGGCAAATATAGGAAACCTTGGCTGTATTAGATAAACCTTTGTTAAACAAGAGCGTTAGAAAGATGTTATGGAGGCGTGGTGGCCATTTTGGATTTTACGTCAATTTAACGATTTTGGTTCTTTGTTTTAACTATCCCCAAAATTAGGTGCAGGCTATCCATTGAAGAGAGAACTTTCTTTCTTACAAACTACTGACCCCCTATTTCCATAACAAAGTTCCTGTCAATATGTTCAGCAGTTTTATGCGAAAGTGACACAAACTCACTTATGCCATATATGCTTATACAACGAAGAATAGTCGTTGCTCTATAATTAAAATGTTGATTCAGTATCAGTGCAATGCACTACCGACTGAACAGTGTTTTATAGATGGTTGTTGATCCAAGCTGATTGAATAGTTCAACCGGTCATGACTTTATCTTTAATTTTAAAATATTTATGATAAGTAAGTACGTCCCCATTTTTGTTTTTGTCTACATTGACTCAGAAAAAAACAATCGAATTATTTAACAAGCTTTTAATTACACATAAACACAGCAGATCCTGAGGATATCTGCGTATAATTTATATTACACCCGTGCAAATCCGTGGCGAATCACTAGTATATGCTAAATACGTATATTCAATAAGCCTAATCTGCGCTTAGCAATTTCGCACGAGTAGCTTAGCTAGTTAATACAAATTAGCTTTAGCTAAGCTAGGATTAAAAATAAACGCACGAGTCGTGAATCAGCTGTTTAATATTCTGCTGCCGTTTATAAATATTAATTACTTAATCTAATTAGGTTTACTAATTGTGAGCTATTTTTAGTTAGTATCGTCACTACATGCTAATGTTATTTTGGTTTATGTATTTGCTGAAATAAATAGGAAACTTAATTATATCGAATGTTTTTTGTAAAAAATATTAAGGCCATACGTATCTAAGTATATGACATAATCATATTCAATTTTTTACCAACTTCTCAAAAAAAGGGGGTTTTGAATTCAATCGTGGTACATAATATGTTTATTTTATTGCATAACATTGCTCCATTATTTCACTTCATTCTTCCTCTAAGTTGAACAATAAAACCACATATCTACCTACCCCTTAACAGCACAAACAAAACATTATTATATTATACACCGGTTAACCTTGACAAACAAGGCTCAATCGGCTACGGTACAGGCATGCAAGCGCATCCTTGCGCGTCAACAAGGACGCCCGGTCGGCCATCTTGGATCAAGTGTCAAACGACCTTGACAGCGGCCCGGAATTTATAAATGCAACTCCCGATTTTTTGTTTTTGTTTTGTTTTTTCATTGATGGGTGAAGATGGTTGTATCTTTTTGTGGGGTCAAGCGTGTTTTTTGTTACTATACCTATTACACAGATTGATGTACCGGTATCTACGCACATATACTAGCATACAATTATGAGTAGAGTAGCATACACCAGTGAGTTCTCACATGACAATTGAGACTGGATGAAAAGCCACTACTTACACGACACTGAGAAACACTGAAAGAAGTTTTCAATCGGTTTAGTAATTCTTGAGTTTACAGCGTTCAAGCACATAAACAGCTTTATAGTATTAGTAATAGCAAAAATTGTCTAGTAATAGTATCTTATAGTATTAGCTAATAAAACACTACATACATTCACATAAATACCAGACAGACATTCATTCAGATATTACCCAACACTTAAAAGAAGCAATAAACAATTTAAATTAATTTCAAAGAAAAAAACACACCTATTGGCTCAGTAATTACTTGGATACAACTTTCCTTTTCGATAAACATTAATAGTGAAGACTTTTACTTTCACTAAATCGTTCGATCTGTATCGTAAGGTAATAGGTGTAATAAATTATAACCTACACAATAATATAAATCAGAAAGTTAGTCTAACCTTCTGTTTAATTTCTAAAACGATGCAGATTTTTATCTTAAAACAGAAGATTTTGTTTGTTTGAACGCAATAACTTCAGGAACTACTGAAACGATTTGAAAAATTCTAGTAGTCGCATAGCCCTACGCGTTTCACTAGCTAGGCCTAATTAGATTTGTGGGTTTAAGAAACGTTCATAAACCAGCTCTAAGACTGGAAGTTGGTGATTGCCACGCCCGAGCCTCGGAGAGCACATTAATGTCGGTGCTGCGCCTGATCTATCATAGCGTGTCTGATTGCCGTCCCAACGGGCTATGACAGTCAAGGAATAGAGAGTGCACCTGTATCTGCGAAAATACTTGTGAACTATAGAGGTAATAATATGCCCTTTGTGGGTGGTTCTCCTCTAAATATGAGAACAGCCGCTGTAATCGACAATATGCTAGAACGCCATTATTGTATTATGTCTAAGGCAGTTCGCTAGGGCTTTATAAACCACCGCCCATGTCCCAAAATCAATTTGGACATTCAAATCACGCAGGAATTTATTAATTTCGAAGACATAGTAGTAATGTCAGCCGCTACGCTACCGTCCCACGCTTAGCCGCTAATTGAAACAACTGGGTTACTTATGGCACCCGGAGGCGATAGTTAGTGCCACACATCAGATTCTGCCCACGGGTCTGCTCTTATTATTCATACACTCATAAATAATAAGATTACAGTACATAGGAATATGCTGGCTTTCTATTAGAGGGTAAAAACTATAGAAGGTGGAGAAGTTTCAGAGGTGGAACTTTGCTACGCGACTATCCTACGTAAGATAGAAGGCGTAAATAAAGAATGGGTGTCGCTTAGATACCGAATACTTGTAACAGAGATGACGACGAATATGAAGATAGAAAATGAAAGAGGTAAGATATAGAAGCTCCTACAGATTTAGCAAATTTTGTTTTACGGTCTAGTATTGAAACAATCTAAATGCCTAACCCTCAGTTCCATATAATCGTAGTCAACAACACAGAAGTTGTAAGTCTAACGACTTTATCAAGAGTGCCAGTAGATCATAGACTTTAGGACAAGCAAAATAAAGTCCAAAATAAAACCTTCTAGCTTCACATGCATAACTGTTGCAAATTACTTTCTATCGCCTTTAATAATGAACAATTTTCTCCGCTATTAGTTAAACTGATTGCTAATCAGCTGGTGAATTTAAAATTGCGTTTAAAAAACTGGTTCGGTTCTGCCGAGATTAAAATGCGTTCGTTGCATAACGCTGTGGGAAAGATGCATAAAATAGTGTGCATGTAATAATAGGAAAGGATGGATTGCAAGCCATTAACACTCAACAGTGTATGAATGATGATGAATATGAGGCCTATGATGAAAATGAGATTTTCTGGAATGTTTTTATAAGACTTCCAATAAATCTTAGGTTCTGGAAGAATTTTGAAATTATTTGGACCCATAATTATTCTTGATAGTAATACTAACATCATCTAGCTAGCCAATCCAGCATGTTGGGATCGGAAAACAATATCCTGAGTTTGTGTTTGACTCCATTCATCGTATAACATGCAACTAACATGATTTTGAACCGATGGTTTTTAAAGCTGGAGTATCTCTGAATTCATCATCGTCATCCTCCTGCCCTTATCCCAATCCTATTTGGGGTCGGCGCAGCATGTTTTTTTCCTTCCATACTCTTCTATCTGCCGTCATCTCACTAGTAACAGGAGAATCTCTGAACTATCATAATATATTTATAGGAATGACAAGTCCTGGATTCTCATGAGGCGAATGACCTATATGTGTCACCTCGTCCATCAAAAGAACCAGTTCTTTTTCTTCATCCATTGGAACTTCATTGTCTTTTTTATCGTCCAATTGTAATACAATATTAAGACGTACTTCTAAGACATCAGCTGTTATTGTGGGCGAACGAGACTGCGTGTTGGCGTGTCGAAACTACTCTGAGAGGCCTTTCGACACTTGCCGTACATTCCAGTCGTTCATGGAATTTGTAATGAAGACTAGTTAGTGTCAGCTAAGATTTTCGGGTTACATTAACTTGTTTTTGACGTGGTGGCCTAGTGGGTAAAGAACCAACCTCAAGTATGAGGGCGCGGGTTCGATCCCAGGTCAGGCAAGTACCAATGCAACTTTTCTAAGTTTGTATGTACTTTCTAAGTATTTCTTAGACAACATTGACTGTGTTTCGGATGGCACGTTAAACTGTAGGTCCCGGCTGTCATTGAACATCCTTGGCAGTCGTTACGGGTAGTCAGAAGCCAGTAAGTCTGACACCAGTCTAACCAAGGGGTATCGGGTTGCCCGGGTAACTGGGTTGAGGAGGTCAGATAGGCAGTCGCTTCTTGTAAAGCACTGGTACTCAGCTGAATCTGGTTAGACTGGAAGCCGACCCCAACATGATTGGGAAAAAGGCTCGGAGGATGGATTAACTTGTTTTTGAATCAATACATGAAGTTTGAATGAATCCTTCATAAGGTTGCCCGGAAGACATCGCTATTGACGATAAGTCTGCGTATTGTGACACCTATTTCATTTTTAGATCAAAATATAAAAGTGATAGTGTACCTAATAAGGTATATTTACCTGTATAGAATGTAGAGCCTAGGCAGGGTCGTTAAATCACAAGAACCAAAATAATACAAAACCAAATCTCAAGAAGATAGGCGGACAAGATACAATTAAGAAAAAGACAGTTGGACAGTCCAGAGAAGATGGTAAAAATACAAATCTCAGAATGCTACCAAGACATCATTCACAATCAAGAGACACTAACTACCAGTTAGAACCCGGTAAACAAACCGCCTCCAACAATGACAAACGTTTTACAAATAAGGTTGAAGGTATGCGCGTCGGCGGATTACGTCGTCTCGTTTGTACCAGACCAGTTGTGGACAAAACTGTTCGGTGCGAGCTGCATTTTGTTGCGTTTTGAGATCATTTTACATATGTACAGATATATATTTATATATGGGGAGGGAGCCAATTGATTTGAATCGGTTGATATGATGATGATGAGATCGGGATATTCTGTCTTAGATTATTCTTTATTACAGTCAATCCATGTGACAGCTGCATCAGGTGAGCCTGAAAGCCGACCCCAACATAGTTGGGAATAGGACAAGCAGATGCTGATGTTGTCTTAGATCATAACATCAACTTTACTATTATTTTCAAGGAATCAGTAATTTCTATATGCACAAGCTGTCACAAACACCAAAAGTTTGCCAATACCTGACCAAATTCCAACTTAATCCTTAATCTTCGAAAAGCAATCAATCCAATTTGAATATCGTCTAGGACTATAACGATCTGATACGACAATGGTATGCGAGCAGCGACTGGTAACACCGCATAGCTATGTAAGAGCACCGGCTTGAATACTAAACTGTTTAGTAATTCTTAGAACCAGATCGACGCGACGGAAGGACTTAGTGAAAAGGATCGAAGATGGAATATCTTTAAGTATGTGTTCGAATGTTAAGTTTAGGTACATATGTGCTCTGCCGGGGCTGTGGGTTGTTCGAAAGAGATACCGCGGCCCTGGTACATAAAAGGCCTATGACGGAACACGACGGTTTTTAGTCAGTAAAAGTCTGACACTCCCTCACCGCGCGTAACCCACAGCGGGAGTCATTTGATGATTATTGACGTCGTAAAAAGAAATGTACATATGTGCTGGCAGAAAGATAGTCTATACTAATATTATAAAGCTCTAACAGAGCTAGAAGGGAAATATATAGGGCAAGATGGAAAGTTGTGTGGGAGGCCTTTGCCCTGCAGTGGGACAGTAGAGGCTAAAAAAAACTGCTAGATACATATTTATCGAGGAGCACGAAGAAGTTCCCAAGAGTCGCGGATAAAGCTGGTAGTGACTAGTGGAAGCTATTATACAGGTTAGAAGGAGTAAAAAGTAAAGGCTTTTTACAACACGTTTATTGCAAGTTTTAAAAGGTTTTTAGAGGTATCATGGCCCTGGAACGCGACCGGACCGCTGATGATGACAATGAACATCTTAATCTAGAGGACGAGACTCCTGTCTCCTTCACTTTCAGCCGTTTGCAAGCCATTCCCAAAGAAATCAATCCATCCAAACAACAGCCAGCTCACACGCAAATTACGCCACCACCACATCATTATTTCCTTTCAAACCGACATCAGTAACGGCTCTCAAATCATTACTTAAATAAACATCTACATATACAATAGGTACAATAATATATGTATCTATGAATAGCTATAGCTTAGCTATGGCCGATGACATAAGAGTAGTGTATTGTGTAACCTCGTATGTATGTGGTTCGTGTAGGCGATGGTAGTGAGATAGTATTGGATGTGTTAGAAATTCATTTGTTTTTAAGAAGCTGGTGAATTGGCTTGTCTGCCATTTCTAACCAATTTGGTTCTAGTTTGCTCTTTCTGTATTTTGTCACTAAACAAAATGACTTTTTGCCCATATTTTCTTAAAACTAACCGTTGTGAGACCCTCTCCAGATTTCAATACATCTTAATGCAAAAAATGCAAATTTGTCAGCAGCAGACGTTTTGCTGTATTCGTCAAGCCTTATAACCAAACACAATGAGATATTTTCAAGTTCATGATACCTAAAGATACTTATAAGATATTTTAATCAGGTAACTTCAAAAAATCTTGCTTTGAATCCATCTACAGCTGAACCAACTAAATAGGTTTACCATTTCGCAACCTTACACGACATGATTAGTCTACTTTTTATCTGCTTGCGGGACACACCCTCCGGGGTAGGTACTGATGTAGCCTTGGGAAACAGTTCGATCTGAATATTTAATGCTATCTTAAGATCTATTACGCATCTACACAATATAAGCGGAGTATTAGCCACAGGGTCCCATTAGCACCCATTTGATACCTATCCCCAAAAAGATCCCGTACCAAAGCCCAACTAAGCTGATATTTGACATTTAACACTTCTAAAACCATATCTAGAGCAATATTGACCTCTTAAAGGGCAAAAACGTGAATGGCTCGGCGTGGGTTGAAGGTTTTCTACTTTCGTTCAGAGCTTTCGGTTTCTTTGGACCGGTTTGGGAATGTGATTAATAATGTAGAATGTTGATTGCTGCATCGTTCGAGTTCCTGAGTGTTTTGGTACGCATGTTTAACGGCTGTCGTTTGTACATCTTTGATTTAGCAGTCTTTTAGCAAGAAGCTAGAAAATTTACGTCTTTATAAGGTGACTCCACTTTTGCGGTTACGGTTAGATGGCAGGCTTTCTGACAACTAGTCTTACCAAGGGGTATGCCTGGGTAACTGTGTTGAGGAGGACAGATAGGCAGTCGCTCCATGAGAAACACGGATACCCGGCTTCCTCCGGTTAGACTGGAAGCCGCTCCCAACATAGTTGTTGGCTAAGCAGATGAGAATGATGTTCATACATCGTTATTTGTCCAACTATGCTCTCAAGCAATATGAATGATACTTTTTAAACTGAGAAGGCAAGCATAGACAACCACTTTTTTCAAGGTTCCCTTTAACACTGGTGTATCAACCAGCATTAAAAAAACAACTAACTATATCAATGAACATTATTAGCTACTTTCTGAAATTAATCTGCCAGTAAACTTCGAGAAATAAGCCAACTAAAATGAACTGGATCAGAAATAAAACAGACAAGACCAAAGTAGGTTAAGTGAAGCTTTATGTATTCACAAACTTTAGTAGTTAGGATAAGTTTCAGGCGTTCTCTGAGGAAATCACTTAATGCCTCTAAGATAATATCACTCTGCAATAGTTCTTCCATTTATCATTACTAATATTGCAATTAGACTGGAAGCCGACCCCAACATAGTTGGGAAAAAGGCTCGGAGGATGATGAATATTGCAAAAGTTAGTTTGATTCTCAATTAGCTGACTTCTAAACACTATTCTGAGCATGCTTAAGAGGTCAAATGGCTAACTTTAGAAATGCAAAGTTAGTAAGCGGATAGTGAACTAAAAGTGACAGAGAATTAACAAAACCATACTGCCTTCAAAAATATTATAATGTTATTGCAGAAACAATTAAACAGAAGTTTAGCACGTGTCAAACGTCTATTTACCTATTTTGTAATAAGAGCCAATGCCGTGTTTCTTAAAACAACTGTTTGCTATGAATTTCTAAGTGCACCTCTATGAAGAATGAGCCTTTACTGTTAAATTTTTTACCGACTTCAAAAACAGGAGGTTCTCAATTACAACCACGTATGTACATATTTAAAATCTATCTACCTAAAAGACTACTTATACCCACTCATACCCAACATAATTCATTAAAACCCATCGAATTTTGTCATAACTTTCGGTTTCAACAAAACCGGGCCATATTATGGTGTTATAGCGTGTCTGACCACCATAGGCACCACGTTATGGGTATCAACGACAATTTACTGCTCCATTGGGCCCATTTCTATGCAAATTAAATTGTGTTTTGGTATGTGAAGATGGACAAAATATTTTAGATGTTATGTAGTTTTATCTAATATAGTGTTTGGTGCTTCGGAATAATATTGGAGTTAGTCATCATCGTCTGCGTCCATAGACAGATATGGTCATTGATAAATCAGACTTATTCATCAAAACAACACTTTTAAGTAAATAAATAATCATCTGCCTAGCCTTCTTCCAATTTACTTGGTCTTATTTATACAGCTTAATCTGTCATATGCCAGAACGCAGAGCCACACCAGACACTATACGGTCTTCTTACAACTTCTTTACTAATACATATAACAAATGTAAAGAGTTTTTTGTATTAAACTTGAAGAAGCCTTGAAGAATTCTGTCAGTTTCATACACCTCTCATTTATCGAGGGTCGTTATAGGATCAAGGCTTTCATCTGAATGGGTGAAGAAGTTCCTCCAGCACTAGCGTGAAATTACTGGCAGAAGCTAAGTTCTTACATAACAACGACATACAATAATACATGAATCGACTGCCAATCTGACCTCAATAACCCAGTTAACTACACTACTAGGTAACACGATACCCCTTGAAAGGCTAAACCCGACAGGCTGCCAACCGAAAAGACGAAATAATTTCGTCTGAACAGTGCCCTCTATTGGCAACCACCGTAACCAACCCCACCTGAACCGTGAAACGAATGTAATTATTTAATTAAGAGTACGAGCATACTGAAGACTAAACAGTCGCCCGACTGTTGACCCATCTCCATCTCCCGAGCCTTTTGCCAACTAGCTGGGGTAGGCTTCCAGTCTTATCGAATGCTACCGACTGTTAACCCGGTGGAAAAAAAAATAGAAAATCAAGAATTCAATCAAAGTTTTTAATCAGTCTGGTACCGGATGTACTGACAAGTTGCTTGCGCAGACTTTTTTAACACGCTTTTATTAGCTTCACTTGTAACTATGTCTGTAAGAAAATCTTGGAATCTTAATGTGACCCACTCCCGGTCTTCAATTATTATTATACTCACCCTTTTGCAGTCAAGTTTGAATTAATGATTTTTGATTTCGATTTTTATCGGCCGACTTAAAGTTTCTAGTGTGCGCCTACTCTAGGTCTGACGTTAACGAGAAATATTCAAGTCACGACGGACGTCTAAGTAAGGCAACTCATTGTGTATTAACTTGATGAAGTAATTATTAAGTAATAAGTTACTTGGACTGGTGTTATTTAATATGCTTTAAGAGCGAAACAGTTTAGGGATTGTTTGAAAGAGGTCCCTGAAATACAAAGGGCGCTTGCATAAAATAAGAAAAGAGTATCTATGGAGTGTGTTCCCGTTGTTTTTCATTCATAAGACTCAGTCCTTAGAGCCATGCAACGAAAGCCTTACAAAGTTCGAAAGTTTTTACAGGTCATAAAATTAATTACACATTGAAATAATGTCGGGGCACTTTTCACACACGGTCGGTTTGTCCCATGCTGAGTTATTGAGTAGCTTGTGTTATGAATAAATATGCATGATGTTCAATCACTGTTAGGAAGCTACATTATCCCCGGGTGACGTAGGCTATATAATATCTATGTAGGAGACGTAGTTTCTACGGAACGCGAGCAAAGTTAAGTACGGAACGGGTAGTATAGTTATCGGCACGAATCTTGAGCTCTGACCTACATCTGCGCAGAAGTGATTTATTAGCAAAGAACCAATCCCGAGTGACGGCCATGACGCGAAGCACTGCGGGCCAATCACCGCTTTAGCCTGCCCCCGCGCCTCACTTCATACCACAAAAGGGACCCAATAAATTCCTTCTGCGTACATGAAGGTCAGAGCTCAAGATTCGTGCCGATAACTATAATTAATAAATTGAGATATTTGCGGAGAAGATAATTATCTTGTAACATCATTTTTCTTAGTTCCGTTTGTTTTATTTTTAGACGGAGTGATTCAGCAATTTTACAATAAAGTTACGTAAAAATTGTAACTATATGCATCTGAAAAGAAATATATCGTGTAGGTAAATAATGTGCTGAAGTTCACGGAAGACACAATATCCGGACTTAAAACTGCTCTTCACTGCTTGATTTCCATGTAAACAAAAATCCTAATTGATCCAAGGCCATTTTTAAAAAATAACTGTTTACTTGGAAAACTGAACGTGAAAATTCATAGTAAATAAACAGGTGTTTTCTGAAAACCTAACTGTACGTTGTCGGTTAACTTAGCTCAAAAAACAATTATTCGTAATTATCTGTCGATGAAATTAGCCTTACTTTTTGCTTGTTCCACTTGTGCGGTCGTTCCTTAGTTAGCCACTATCTCCTTAAAATGATTTATATACAAAGATTAACTATTATTTCTTATCTCACCTCATAAGCCGGGGTATGCAGACTATCCCTGATAACCGGCGCACTGTTCCGCGGCCCAATGAACGCCATATTCACATTGTAGCATCAATATACGCTACATTCATATATCCAGAATTGAATTGCACTGTTCCCAATTCACTGGCTACTCTAAAATCACTCTTGGAACGTGTTATTTTTTAGGGTGACTATTTTTACAGACTTTTGACGCAAGCTTTTGCTGTAGCTAATATTTTTAGTGTTTAATTGTTGTGATATGATTTTTCTTAGTGAACTTGGGTCTAAAAAAACAGCTGTCATTTAAAGGAACGATTACGTAATCCGCAGTCAGTAAGATTGACCCTAAGTTTTTGGTTGCTAGACCATGCGCCTGTTACTGGGCTATTATATCCTTAATATGATTAATTATATTATGAATCGTTATCTCACCTCATAAGCCGGGGTATGCAGACTATCCCTGATAACCGGCGCACTGTTCCGCGGCCCAATGAACGCCATATTCACATTGTAGCATCAATATACGCAGCATTCATATATACAGAACTGAACTGCACTGTTCCGAAATCACTGGCGATTATCACGACACTAATATCACTGTTGGAACTGGTTATTTTTATTCCACTGCTATTTTTTGGCACTTGTTAATTAAAGGCTTTTGATGCAAGTTTCTGCTGTTGATTGAAAATATTGATAGTTTTTAGAAAAAGCTGTGATAATTATGTTGACATAACATTCCATATCTAGTACATAATATACAAACATAAATATATGCCCTTAAGGCGCGTACGCACGTACGAACACGAACATAGCGAACACAAACACCAGACCCGAACATTTGGTTCGTACGTATGGACGGCATATTCGAACACGAACGCAAACATAGTTCGAGTCGAGTTCGCGAACAACAGTCGTGAACTCTATCTTAGTAGCCATGACGGCGCCGTTGGAAGTGGTCGATTGTGAAGTTATTAAAGCGCTTCGAACACCGTCCATACAGAACACGCTACAAGGATCGCCGCGAACATGTTTGACGAACAGAGTGTTCGATGTTCGATAGTGGTACGCACGTGCGAACCAAGTTGTTGCATATCATGTAACGCAACAAATTTGTTCGTACGTGCGTACGCGGCTTTACGATTTAACACACGTTGTAAAGATTTATCCAAAAGTGACCTTGTATTAATATTAACATAATATACGCATTGTAACTTAATACTTAATCTTCGAGAGATTTTCATTGAGAGATTTCTAATTCATAAGATCATAACACAGGTATTATAAAAATCTATCCGTGAAGTAGTAAACTGTGAATGAATGTGAACCAGACACCTAATATCACAGTTTAACAATGTCAGACATCTTGGTACAAAATTAGCATAATCTTCACACTGACTTAAGAATCTCACGCCTGACTACGGAAGCTTTGCTAAGATTACAAACCGGTCCTAATTACGTTCATTTATGACCCATATAGGTTCAAAGTCTTGTGATACTCAAGGTCACGGCTACTCGCTATTGGAACAGGTTCCGAACGCGATTATTAAGTAGGTACGTAACTATTTTTTGCAAGATTTTTTTTTTGCGAAAAATTACATTGTTATTATAACGTATTATTTTAATGTTAAAGAATAGCACTTATTTTTAAGTAGTTACTTACTGTGTAAAAAATATAATTTTATAAATATGATTAGCTGAATTTACGTACTGCGAAGTTTTTTTATGCTAAAAGATATTAAAAACAAAACGCAGTTTCACCAGCTTTGGGACTAAGTTCAGCCATCAATCTACACACCAAATTGTATCGGAATCAATCCAGCCATTTCACAGCGCAACAAAAAAATCCACTTTCGCTTATTTTGTGTGTTCATAAAAACCTTCATTCCAGAATTCTGCCTAACCTTAAAGAACTATATACTAGGGAGATATAAAACAACGCAGCTCGGTCGGCAAGTATCCCGTACAGTAGAAAGCTATCACCAATTATACTGGAATGTAGCTTACGCAGCTAAAGCTATGCGATATGGAGATTTTGTTAGCGATATTGTATGATATTGTTGCTATATGTGAAACACTCAGCTGTACCCGGTGAAACAGCCGACCAAAAAGTATTTGGGAAAAGGCTAAGGCTTTTACCAGTGGTTTCATCTGCGCCCTATAGGATCTACTAGTCGCGCCTGGATAGTTTTCAGTACCTATTTGTTCTTATAACGGCAACAATGACACATCATCTGTGATTTCAACTGTATTAATAGCTATCACGTTTTTTGAGACACAACCTGGTGGCAGGCAGAAGAATAGACACGGATAGATAGACAGATGGACAGCGAAGTCTTATTTTTGCCGTTAGGTATAATTAGAGCAAAAGTTGTTGTATTATTGTCTATACTAGATTTGAAGACGGTTATCCTAACTAAACAAGTAAATATGGGCACAACATTCATACAAAGATTTTTGCGAATGTAACTGTACCATTCCACAAAATATATAGCCCGTCCTATCTCGCATGGCATATCTAACACTATGCAGCTACCACCACAGTTTTCTCTCGAGTGAAAGCAGCCCGTGACAAGTGGAAGGGTAGAATCGGAATTCGCCTTCAATGGATCTAGTGTTACAGTTTCCTAGGCGGAACTATATCTGCACTGATATTATAGAGATGAAGTTTGTTTGTTTGTCTGTGGAATGTTTGACTCTCATCTAGGAGGAACAGATTTGAGTAATTATTTCAGTGTTAGATAGCTCATTTATTGAGGAAAGCTATAAGCTACTTGATGCGTTTCTCAATAAATGGGCTAGGTAACACTGAAATAATTTTTCAAATGGGACAGAGGTTCTTGACATTAGCAAGTTCAAGTAAATAAACTCTTCAGCTTTCAAATAATAGATAATTTCAAATATATATATATATATATATATATATTAGGAAAAGTATAAAGTATATATATACTTTTCCTAATGTAGGTATATATTAGAGTGATTTAGGTTCAAGTTCAAAGCAACATAAATGACCGGCTTTACAAAAAAACGAACGGGAAAATTCATAGTACAAATGTTTTAAGAATATTGTTATGTATACTTGTATTTTATGTACTTGTGCCTGAGGGAGGATAAAAAAAAACTTTGTCAAGACCTTCGGATTCCAAGCAACACAAGAAGGGTATGACTGATAAAACCGAAGACCACAACTAGTGGATAATTATATCTGGATTACTTGAATACAATAGTTAGACACTAGACAAGTAGAAAGGCAGGTTATTATAGTGCTAACGATGTATTGTGGTGAGATTCGAGGACTGTTGATTTTCGTATGAATTGAAATAATACTATCTCCTTGGTCTCTTGGAGCGAGAGTAATGTTTATTTTAGGTGTTAGTTTATTTAAAGGTAACTGGACCTAGCAGGTTGAAGTATATCTACCATCTAACAGTTCAGGTAGGTAAGTGAAATTCTTTAGGGATAGGAAGACGGCTATAATAATAGTTTATACCATTTACAGTCGGGCTTCTTTCATTCTTCATTCATCTATGTATGTGCATTCTACCTCTACATACTATGTGTAACCTATATTGTAGACATAAGCTTGCAATAGAATATCCAATCCAATAATCTATAACTTTTTACAATAGGTATCCAATATATGCAGGTATAATATGTATTTATATGTAATGAAATGGACAAATGCGAGTCACGGGTCTTGATCGAACAACAGAAGGACAAGTGATCCTATTAGGCTTTCCTATGGGATAAGGCCTGTTCCATACAGTTAGACAATAAAACGCTCGTGATTTGATATGAAATATCAGAAAGTAAAACTTTAGAGACATAGCTACTATGTATCACATACTATATCCTACACAAAACAACATGTCACCCATTTACAATGGCACACAGTCGAGTCCTATTGACCTCGCGTAAACGTGCATTGAACATTTGAAAGCTTTGGTATAGCCCCAGAATATTTTTATGCAGTATATCAATCCAACTAAAGCAAGCTTGGAGTTGAACGCTTTTCTATGTGAGAAGATGCATGTGCAAAGCAGTGCTGGGTTTAGATGGTCTGATGATAATAATTGTGTCAAAGGGTTTATAGAAGTTGGACTTACTAATTTAACCATTGATGAAGATAACTTGAATGATCTAGATAAAAAACTAGTAGAAGAAATCATAGATAAGGCAATCAACACATTTGTTTAAGACGTAAACCGGGTTTAAAAGCGTGAACAAGATGAGATTTTCACCAGACAATGAAATACTTTAGCAGAAAGATAAATAACATTCTGACATAACATAAAATCATTCAAAAGAAAGACTTTCATCATCTTTTATGGCTTAACAATGACACTAAAATAAACATTACGTACATATCTTTGCCAAAACCACAAAATAAATCACACGCAACTCCTCTTAACCATGTCAGTGTCAAATAAACCATCATTCATGAATTCTCGACCACAATATAGCTAAGCTACTGCACAAGACTTACAGTATAAAGTTACGCTGTGGCTACGGGGAGCGTTTGAAACAATACCAATGAGCTTCGTTCCTGAACATTTCAGAACATGGATTTTGACAGTTCATAGTTTTCGCTGAAATCTATCTTCTATTATTATTCCTAGCGTTTGTCCCGTCTCGTGACGGGGTCCGCTTTCCGTATCTTCTTCTTCAACTTCGCTTTGACCTGGATATGTTATTTTTCGGGTACGCAGATTTTCATATCTTTTTTTACGACACTTATCCACTGTAGTTTCGTTAATAAACCAACAGTCACGACCACAATATCGCTACTGCACGGTTAGACTATAATGTTACTCTGTGGCCGCGGGACACGTTTCAAACAATACCGATGTGCTTCAGACTCTGACGTTGAGGGTGTTTTGTTTCTCAAGTTCAGAACATTAGGAGACTGAATTTTTCAGCTGCCTTTGAAAATGTAAGTGAACTGGAAGCCGTGGTTTTGATCGCGACGTGAGCTGAAAAAATTAATTTTTGATGTTGAGTTTATAATATTTATTTTTTATCATCATCTTTTTAGTTTTTAATTGTGTAAGATGTTATATTATGTCCGGGGCTGCGGATTGTTCAAAAAAGTTACCGCGGTCCTGGTACATAAAAGGCCTACGACGGAACACGACGGTTTTAGTCAGTAAGTCTGACCGCTAACACTCCCTCACCGGCCACCGCTACTAACCCACAGCGGGATGGGTCATTTGATGATTTTTGATGTCGTTATTTTTTTTATGTACCAAATGAAACTAATCGTCACACCTGAAAAGCAGAAGGATTTATCCAAACCCACTGCGCTACGCATGCATTCATCCAATAAGAGAAGCAAAATAATGATGAATGAATATCATAACACAAATGTACTAACAATACCGCCAACCAATCATGTAACACGATACAAACATGCGTAACACAACCTTTTTGTCGTCAACGAGAAAGCGTTTACAATACGCTCAGAAGAAAGTTACATATGATCTGCCAACGTATGAACGGGTAATTTATCATTAAAGTACTGAATGACGATTACTATACGGACGACCTCAAGACTGCAGGTAATTATCAGACAGACCAATTTATCAGACAAGGTGTTCTTTCTAATGAAATCAGTCAGCTGTCCAGGACATAGTGCACAAATATTTGTGCGGACAAAGATGCACAAATATACCACAAAAGTAAGTAGCAAGCAAAGAGTGTCCATGGAGTTTCTTGCTAAAGCGACCGTGCAACTGGCTTGACTTTTCATAAGAACATGTACATATGACTTGAATATAAATAGTAATGATCTATTACAAACCCTAGAACCCAAAATTCTTGCTCGTGATATTTCCTCACCTATTACACAACACACACCCAATCTATTACAGTAATATTGATATAGTAATGAGTAAATAAGTCATGTACTAGCTCCGCCAGTCACTAGACGTGGGTCAGTCACGAAGTCACGACTTCAGCTGGACAGGGCTGGTTATAGAGTAAGATGAACGAGGAATGAGCTGAGCTACGACAAAGCTAAAAGAGGAGCAATAACAGGCATACATGTTTATATAAAAGGGGTTAACGCGACAAAAACGTAAGCCCTAGTGTGTAATCGTTTTCAATGGCAACTTACGAGTGACATCACAAACGCAAGCATGAGGAATAATGAGATCACAAGAATCTGATGGTATATGGTCCAAAAAAGACAATCAAAACAAAATATTTTAAGGCGAGGAAGTGGTCAACAATAATTCCATAACCGGCACGCGCATCTAAGGCGCCAAAAGGGGTCGGAGCGTCTGAGCGGGGCGAGGATAACAATACGCGCGCTAGCTTATAACTAAAAGTCGTAAGCGACAAAATGGTTTTGTAATTTTAATATTTAGAAATGATAATTTAATAAAAATTCCTACTACCATTTTAAAGAGTATGTATATACTCAACTACTAAAAAAGTTAAGAGGCTTAAATCGGTCCCGTTTGCCCATAATATGTGAATCTCTTTTTAAAAAGAGGTATGTTTGATATATTTTTCTCTGTTATAAAAGTTACCTAATCATGTTTCTACAACTAACAAAATAAGGCTTATATCATGAACTTTCAGGTAACCAAGTTGTATTTTGATCCGTTTTGTATTTACTGAGAAAAATTGACATCCTTGGCGCCAAAAATTCCAATTCGTCCTCTTAAGGCTTTGAAGTGTCAAATTGAGGATATTTTTATATTCTGAGCAGCAGAACAATCACAGAAACTCACAAACCTCAAATAGCGAATTAAGAATAACTAGATCTTGAAGAAACATGGATGGATGGTACCAATATTGTTTCATAAAGGTGTTCCTTCTTTCGCATTCTAATGTCACGGTAACTCTTTCAAACATTCCTCTAACTAAGATGAGCTAAGCTAGTAATGAGCATGTTCTGACACCGCCTTGTCTAAACTTCTAATGTCCGCAAGCACACCGGCAATATACTTTATGCCGCAAGCAAACTAGCCAAGTTCCTGACCCGCACTTTCGAAATATTCTAAATATGGCCAAATTGCTGCCAGATAAGAATTTTGTGAAAGTGTTTGAACACTTTTACTGGTCTATTTAGGGAGATAGATAAAGACTCTTTAAATAAAAACATTGCTAGTTTAGTCCTTTCTGGAATTGTAAATAGGAAAAGGAAATGATCTCTAAAATGGACATGGAGATAGTAACCAAAGTTTTTTTCTGTCCGTAAGTGCAAACATAGGTACCAGATAGTTCTTAATAATATACAGCTGAAGAGTATATCTCTTTACCAATTATGAAAAATCATTTCAGTGTAAGCCCAATTACTGAGGAATTGGCCGTTTCTCATGGAACGCCGGTGATACCATTTATGAAAGTCTGTCTGCCTAATAAATCAAAAGACCAGATTTTTTATGACATTATATCCGCATACGTCTCAAAACCTTTTAGCATATTCATAACATCTCCAAAATAGACTGAGACACAAAAACTAAATATGCAATTGCATTAACACTTCCTTAGTACTTGTAGAGCTAATTTAGTTAATTTCTTCTCAAACGAGGTAATTACAGCGAAGACCGACTTAAGAGTTACTTAAAGTAACGTTATTAACGTTTTTACGACTTCGCGCAGTTGGTAATCGAGTGCAGTCGTATTTTGTTAAACTGGAAGACTGCTCGGAAACTACCTGACTACAGACCGTCGTACCACAAAAACATTTAAAACGTATCTACCGAGCCTTTTCCCAATTATGTTGTTGTCGGCTTCCAGTCTAACCGGATGCAGCTGAGTACCAGTGTTTTACAAGGAGCGACTGCTTATCTGACCTCCTCAACCCGGGCAACTCAATACGCCTTGGTTAGACTGGCAGACCCACAGAAACCACACCATAATATTTTTGGTAGTATCCACCTACAATATTTTTGGTAGGAGTAAAGGTATTCGACGTGACAGTATGATAATGGCGGGATGTAGTGGCGAAAGTTATGAAGGAGTGGCAGGTATCCGAGAGCGATGTCACAGATAGAGCGAAGAGTAGAAGAAAAATTGGGAAAGCTTACCCCGCTTCCACGGGATACATAGCAGAAAAGAGAGAATGACGATGCTTTAGTAACCAGTCTAGAAGAACATTGGTTACATTTCATTCATATTATAGTCTCCAACAGCAACAACTAGTGTAAATTCCCATTCATATACCTTATTGCGTTATTGCATTTTATAATATCTACAATATTAACTTTATGAGACCTTAATAAATACGAAAGTCTATCCGAACAGCTCATAAAACTTTATCGCAGTGAGAATTTCCGAAGTAAAAGTGAGTCGTACAAGTAAATAGAGGTACTTGCGCAATGGTATGTCACCTGTCGCTGGCTGTATGTTTTAATGGCTGACAATTAAAAAGCAATTCAATGTATTGCACAATCTTATTTTTAGCTGGTTTTCGTGGAATCTGTTTTATTGTTCGAGTAAAGTACATGAAGAAATGAATGATTTATCAATGGACACATCGAATCTTAAAGCGCTATGTTTTTGTAACCTTCGAGAAATCGAGTGATGTGATGTCCTCCAAGCCGATTATCGCCTACGGCGGCTGTTCTCATGTAAGGAGATTAGCCAACTGCGCAGGACATATTATAGTGCACAAGCATTTCGCAGACACAGGTACACTCACAATTCCTTCCAGAAATCGAGTAGCAAAGACAAAAAAAAACGAATTGAAGAATCCTCCTTCTTATTGAGAAGTCAATGGAAAATCTATGTCCTTTCTCTGGTCTTTGACTAGTTGCCTGTGTACGAATTCCAATAAAAATCTATGCATTCGTTTTTGCGTGAAAACTGAATATCACTTTCGCACTTAAAATATTTCAAGAATTTCCCTCAGACCAAGACGTATAACACCTTAAACATTTACCAGCTCACAAAAACTTACACAACTAAAGGAAAGGGCTAGTCGCATACTTGAAACATTCACCATTTATATCAAGAATCAATTAAAAACAACATAATTACATAGACTTTCATCTCGAAGTCGCGTGCGTTTCCGCGACCATATTTCCGTCTCGATTTTCTCCGTTTGTAGCAACTGGTTGGATCTGGTTGTAACCGGTTATGAGTTATTAATTAATTGTGTGCTGTATTACATGGGGAAGTGACATGTTTTTATATCGAGTTACTTTCTTAACATTAACATGTAGTAGGGAACCTGATGGACTTTTTTGAGGAGGTATTTGACGCAAGCTAAAACTTTAGTCGCCTGCCATACTTAGCACAAGTTTTCAACGTTCCTTCAACTCAAAATGTCAACCACCTCTTCATCTGTTATATTTGATGTTAACTTGAGGATATATGGAAAACGAAAGGTTCATAAAAGCGATCCTACCCTTTTGATTCATGACTTCAATGGAATCCTCCCGGGAATCTAACCTGCCTGTGTAACTTTTGTGATTGAGGAAATATGACGCATAATCATCAAAATTAGCAAGCAGTACAGAATATATTATACATATACATCCTACTACATGCATTATGACAAATGTCCAAGCATAAGTTAGTACAAAAACAACTTCATATACAGCCTCAAAAACGATAAAACTCCCTACACGATCAGCTGCACACTGTACCGTTCAAAAACAAAACTTAACTAAACATACACAAATCACTTGCAAAAAAATCTACAGTTAAACCATCCATATAAAGAAACACCGCTACAGGGCTTACAGGAAGCCGCGCCATCTTTGTCTCAAACCGGATGCAAGCGGAAACATGCGCGGGAAATCATAACGCCATATTGGATTGCGGTTGACATAAACTACCGTATTGAGCGTGTCTATGGTACGTTTTATGGAAAGTTGTTTGTGGTTTATTTGATGGAATCGGTTTACTAGATATAGATAAATATAATGTTTATAGTAACTAGTTTCTGGTTAGAATGTAGATTAACCGCAAGGTGGACGAGAAAAGTCTTAAAGTTGATGTTTTCAGATCAATAATGAGTACGAATGTTATAAAATGAGGTTAAAAATATACGTCAACGTGGCTCGCCAAATTTTAAGGAATGTTATAAAATGCTCATGAAAGATCGCTTGTACCTGCTTCACCCCCATCTCACGGGAACTACTCCGCGGACCCGAATAGAATTTGGGCTATCGCCTTTCTCGGTAAATGGAGCTAAGACTGAGAACATTTCTATAATCGGAGCACTAGTTCCTAATATAAGCGTGAAAGCAAACGAAAATTTCTTCAACTTTATAAGAAACTAGCTTTCGCCCGCGTCCCGTAGCCGGATGGTGACAAAAACCTTCCAGAACCTTCTCCCGGGTCTAAGTTACCTCCCTTCTAATTTTTTGCCAAATCGGTCAAGCCGTTTTCATGTTATGTCGTGACAACGGAAAGCGGGTTTCATTTTTATATAGATAGACATGGATATAAAAATGTTCATATCAATGCACTCAGGCTATAGGTGCTGATTTTCTCTGCCTATATTCCGAGTGGTTAGAGGCAGACGTAGGCGTCAATGACAAAAGAACAGTGCTTAAGTCTCGAATGAGGTGTAACTAGGATATGACTTCATGTTATAGTTTATTATCCAATTGGGTTTGTCATTTCATGGCCAGTTATTACCTGGGGAGTTTACTGCTGTGTAGGTTTCGAACTTCTAGAAGGAATAGAAATGGTTGTGAAGGAACACATCCTTGGAGTTCAAGACCTTTAAGACATAGGAGAGGAGTATAAAAGTAAATACATAGGAGGCCGTATTATTTATAGCAATGGATGTATTGTACCTATTGAAAAGGAAAATGATATATTTAGAGCCGTGGGCTGCATATAAAATGAAGAATAAAAATATCTGTTTATGTATTTATCAGTTCGTGTACCTACACATTTGACGAGATGAGAAGATAGTCCATAATTAATCAATGATATTCCAAAACAAGGATCAAACTGTGTCAGTCTACAATTTAGATAGGGAGTCCAAAACAAAGTTGAGAAAAGAAAGAAATTAAAACAAGGGATAAATGCAGAATGCTATAGGGACTTCCGTCACAAACATGACGTAATATTCGGGTAACACGCCAATATTATGTGATACGGTACCATGAACACCCCATATTCGTGACAAATCGGTCCAATGCTTTGAAATTAACGAGGGTAAACAAAATAAGTTGCATCCTGCCAAAAGCTTAAAACATTCCTACCAAAAATGGTCAAAATTCAACAGAAGACAGAATGAACTTCATAAAACATTAACTAACAGCTCTTTTTCTTTATTACATCCAAGTGTAAACTAGGTTCAGCAAAATGACTGAGTCGGTCAATAGTTTTATCGGGTTCATGAATCAGTATAAAGATTGTTCAAACATTAGAGAGATCAGGTATCCGGACGGTATCAAAACGATCATAATATTTGGTTGGATTCACGATTAGCTTCAAATAAACCATCAGCCAACCATCGGGCTAACTATCTATTAATAGTTTCCAGTGTCCACTTTTCAGGCAGGCTCTCAAAAGTTACTGATCATCAGCACTTACAGATGGCAATTTAATTCCTTCCTACACCACACCCCAACATGCAACGCCAAAAGGTACAATTAAAACAATATTCAAATACTTTCATTCGTCAAACCTAATTGCATGCTGCATAATACAAAATGATGCAACAATTACGAGGCAACAATTATGTTTTTCATCGCCCACCATCATGCGTAACTACTTTTGCAT